>JAUYWH010000022.1:17448398-17501474 GCA_034779795.1 Ctenopoma multispine
CCGAAGACAGCTGGGATAGGCTCCAGCACCCCCCGCGACCCGAAATGGATTAAGCGGTAGATAATGGATGGATGGAATTGTAAATCAGGCAAAGTGAACTGCAAAAGTTGTATGCACAAATGCAAACAAATGCATGTCAGTGCTTGCTTCCATTTACTGACCTCTGTCAGCTCATACACGAAAAATACAGTACATGTTGTGTTTCACTTATTAATGTGTGTCCAGCAGCATCAGTCAGCTGAAGAAGATTTCCCCCTCTTCTGATAAGATATATTTTATGCAGTACAACATTCATGCAGTACAACTTATTAAAACCATGGAGGAATGCCAACCTCGGGGTGTAAGGTGTGTGTAAGGCTGAGGGAGAGCGGGCAAGGCCAGAGCACAGCACACTGAATCAGACTGTACTTTTTACTAATTCACATAGTGCCAAAGCACAGATTTGATTACTTTGCATAGTGTGTCAAGAGAGTTAATTATCCTAATTCAACAAAGTGAAGGAAACTTGAACAGGATCTGGCAGGGGACAAGTGCAGAGTGAAATTGAGGTTTGGCTACAGACATTTCAGCTTTACTTTCCAGTTTCTTTTTTTTTTGTGTCTGGAGATCTGTTTCCTCCCTGAAACGCACAGAAACCTGCTGTTAAGAGTTCTGAACCTGATTTATAGTTTGTCAAAAAATAATGTTTTAAATAGCAGCTGGCTTTTAAGGAAATCTGGATGAAATGTGGAATGGCAAATAATAAACAGATAAGAAAACTAACCATTTTGAAAGTTCAGGATTAAAAGTAAATCAATGATAGTAGGTTGGCTGGTCAGCAGTTTTCAGAAAAGCTGGAAAGCTCATTAACTCATTTTATTTTTGTGTATTTATGTAAATATTAACTAATTTATTCCGAACAATGGTTGCAAACATCATACCTATTACCCCCATCCCTCTTCCCTCAACATGCACATTCTGCACAATACTATGTGATGGTTCAGTGGAGTCAAAGCCGAAGCCTGTAATAAAGAGAGGAAGTGGCACAGAGACTGGGCAGCAACTTTTTCGGGGGCACCCTTTTTCAGATCAGGGCTGTGGGGTTCAGTGGGGGGCTGTTAAGCAACTTGACGCCACAGATAAAGGGCCTGAGGGAGAGTTGTGATTTAATAAAGCTATGCTATTTTGTGGGTTAATCCATTCTCGCTGCCAGTCTAAGCACAATGTCCTTACAGGCCAGTAGCTTTGAAGGAAAAGTAACCAAGCTTTGTGTTCAGAGCGTTAGAGATTTCACAGCAGAGATTCAGGAGAGCCACAGGACAAAAACAGCTACAGTACAACACACACACCCACACTACTGTAGGAGACACTTTGTGGGGATGGTAATTATCTGATTGCATCCAAATATTGGTTTAAATACATGTACTGTGAAGAGATTTTGTTCTCTCTTCCAGCTGTTTCTATGCAAAGATTTTTAAAAGACTTAAGCACAGTGTCTTTCTGTCTGTCTGCATCAGCATTTTTTTTTTTAAATGAAAACAAGGCCTGTATTTCAGCATCTATGTTATTGTGATAGTATTCAGTGTTACATGTATCATACATAAGGACAGACACTAGAAAGGAGCAAGACTATCCTTGGATGGTATACATTTATACTTTAAATGTGCCATAAATATGGATTTTTCCAAAACACAACAAGTCTGCAGCAAGAAATGAAAAGCTGTGAATGTTTACAGAGACGGAGCTCCAGATGGGAAGGAGCGGGGGGATTTTTCGTTGTCAGTTTTTCAATTGTCAATAAAAGCACCTTCTTGTGTCCTGACCCACACATAAACAAACTAAACCACATTAAAACACAAAACTTTTTTTGCAACAACAACTTGACCCAGATTTGACATATATGTAGGGATCCTACTTTACTACATTAAGTTACTGTGTATCTAGTAAAGTATATAACCACAAATTCTAATGTTATGTCCATCAGTAGAAAAGTATTCTTTCACAGAGTTGTCCTAATGTGAAGAAGTTGACAAGTTAAATCGAATTTTCGCATGTGAGTTTTCATGTCCAATTGTGTGTTGGCATCAAACGTGCAGTGGAGAATTGTAAGCAGAGAAAAATTGGCGATGCAATTTCCTGTCTGCCACTGCACACTGGAAAATGTACCGGCAGCTAAATTATTGAATTTCTTTCCACACTACTTTCCAAGAATGAATGTGTATTCATAACTGCTCACTCTTTCCTCGATTTCACAAACAACTTCACTCGTCTCACAAGAAAAGAAAAATATAAGAAGAAATGTGTTTTATCTCTAAATAATATTACCCTGGATCACTGAATCGGATTTCATGTTGTCCCTAAATTAATTCAGACTACGTGGACTATAGATCATAGCACTTAACAAAATGATTCAGAGCTTCGACAACTGTATATCTCAAATAAATCTCTTAAGTGTTAAAAACACATTTGAGATGTTTTTAAATCAGAGCAGAGGATAAGAGGGCAGAGTGAGCACTGAGAACAAAAATCTAATAGGTAGCAAGGAACTAGAGAGATGTGGGGTGAGGGATACATTCAGGCTTCAGGGGAAAGGTTTATTTTTAAAGTAATAATTATTCTGTCACATGAGCAGGAGCCAGAAGGTTTTAATTAGGTGATGAAGTACATTCATGTCTTTGGCACAACTGTAGATAAGTGTAGGCAGTTATGATGTGATTCAGCTTGCTTAAAGGTTCCTCAAATCATCCACGCTGCTCCGCTTTGAACACTGGTTGAGTCTAGGCATCAATAACTTATTTTAAAAAGTCTACTTGAGAAACTGATGTGTGTTTTAATTTTGCACAGGCTCATAAGTAAACCATCCCCATCTGATTTCACACAGTCCACACTGGCATATTGCCACATCCAGATTTTTTCTACTGGCAATTAAATTTGATAGCCAGGTCAAATTTAAAAAGGAGGGAGGGGGAAAAAGGTCTGCCCAAACCTGGACTTTAAAAGTGGTCTTCTTCTTATGAGAGAAGTGGTTTTATCTGCCACAGATAAAACAGCATTGTCAAAGAGTTACAGCAATGCACATGTTTTCATAACACATTTCATTATGATCAATGTCCGCAAGGCAAAGAATGGGGCAAAGACGAGGGTAAGCCACTGTGGCAAAGGACACACTAGTGATTCTAACAATCCAGCGTGACAAGCTGTCTGGGCGATCTTTGGACACGAACAGTGAGAAAAATTCATTAATCCCCAAAAACTTTGATTCAGAAAACACAGACAAAGTCAGTATGTCACAAAAGGAGAGATGCACAGATTAGGAAAAAGACCAACAGTAAATATTTCAAAGATAATACAACTCTATACCATGTCTCCCAGTAAAACGCATCTTCAAATATTTCCAGGGGAGCATGCTTTCCTAGAAAGTGTAATAAAACACAGACAAACTAAAGTGGCTACTTGAATGAACAGTAAACCACAGGCCTATGATGTTGCTACTGCTACTGCTGCTGCCACCTGCCAGATGAATAGATTAGCTAAAATACAGAAACACCAATTCTCACATCTCTGACTGGGCACCCACCTGAGAGTTTGCAGATGGAAACTGTGAATTAAGAAAATCTCACCTGTTCCCTGACTGCCTGTCTGGAAGGCCATCATCTGGATCAGCAGGACAGGTAGAAATAGTATGCATGCGTGCAAATGTATGTGCAAGTGCATCTGCTTGTATATAACCTCAATCTATTTACAGATTATACTATGTATGAACTGCCAATATAACCAGAAGCCAACAGAAAAAGAATATGTCCTTGAGGAGGCTGATTTGTAAATAAAAAAAATAAGTTTTAGCCCACAAAGTAAAATGTAACTCATGCTGCAAGTATGCACTCTTCAGCGTTCTGAAGGGCTGCACTGTTCCTCCTTGTATTAATAGTATTTCATTCACTGTTATGATGATCCAATGACTACCTACCGTATCTATGCAGTCAAGAAAAGGTTTTGATTCAGGGGGAAGCATGAGTGTGTGTACGTGTGTCAGAGAGGGAGAGAGTCAGAGAGATTAGGTTTGGGGTTAGCTCTTGTTGAAAATGCTGACAAAGCATCCTTCAGCTAACACTCGCCACAGGCACAAATGAACCTCTTTAAAACTAAGCTCATCCCAGACACTTTACACGCCTGAAACACAGTCCCGCTTGTGCATACTGAATATTGTCAGTCTGATCGTTTTATAGCAGTATATAGAAGTAATGCATTTATTTCTAGAGGAAATTATACTTTATGCACTGTTAAAGCAACATGTTTTTATCAGAGTACATAATCAAGTCAGTTAAACCTCTGGAATATTGATCTGGTCAATTAAGTAGCAGAGGGGGTCTGTTTTGAAATTAACAACAGGTGCACTAAAGGGGAAACAATGAGACAAACCCAAAGACAGGAATGGTTTTGCAGGTGGGGGCCACAGAAATTTTTTCCCCTTCTCATCTTTTTCTGACTGCATTTGACGATGGTCAGTGTCACTACTGGTACAATAAGGCGATACCTGGACCCTACAGAGGTTGCTCAGGCAGTCAAACTCCACCAGGATGGCACATCAATATGTGCCGTTCCCAGAACGTTTGCTGTGTGTTCTAGCACAGTCTCAAGAGCATGGAGGAGATTCCAGTGTTTTCTAAGTGTTCCTTTAATTTTTTTGAGCAGTGTATTTATTAATATATAGAAAAGTACAATCACTGTGTTCACTGGGACAAAAAAGAACTCCAACCTAAAGAATTCATTTTACGACACTTTAAAACAAGGTTTTTATAAAGCAGCACATTCTGAACATAAGAGTGATTACGTCTGTGAGCAGATTCAGTATCAACATCTGTGAGCAGATTCAATGTTTTACTTTGCTGTTTTGAAAACAGCTATCTACCTAAAATTGTATCCCATATTTCAGTGAAATTTAACATTTACTGTCAGCAAATTAATACATTTATTCATCACATTTGAAGATTTTGACAGATGCGTTACTATTTGCATAGTTTTACTAATCTGCCTGAAAGAATAGCATGTTAACACTGCTTCTGTGACACACACAGAGACAAACTAAATGAATCAGTATCTCATGCTTAAACATTGGAAAGCAGCCCAGTGGAGATGACACAAATCAGGAGACTTGATACAGAGAACAGCACATGTCCAAAAGACGTACTCTCCCTGCTCAAAAAAGTTTTAGACAAGGGAAAGACAGGAACCATACAGCTTCCATAACTAAGCCCCCTTAATCCATGTGTGTGTGTGTGCACTGGGCCTGAGCACAACTACCTTAATGAAAAGGACAGGGCAGACAGAACCAGCAGTGTTCAGAAATGTCTTGGCAGAGCACAGTGTCCTTCCCTCTCTCTGCCCCTCATTCTCTCTTGTGCACACACACATTCCCATGGACACTCTGAAAATTATGTCCCTCTGGATATTAAAGTAAATTCTGCTGATATTTCGGATAACTAACACCACTGCCAAGTATAAAAAAATGCATATAAGCACACAGAACAGGAGCTTTCAAACCAAGCTTGTTCACAGTATGAAATAATAATACATAAAATGTAATATGATGTAAAATTAATTTTCTACCTTCGTTAATGTACAAAGGAAACATCAAAGTATTTCTTACACTCTGAAATTCAAGTATGAGTCCATTATTCTAGTCTGTTAATGCCAGTAACAGTTTATATGAGACATTCCTGCTTAAGCTCCTCAGACTTCTTAACAACTGTAACTCTTGAGTCTACAGATGTGATCAGATGTTGATCAAAAAGAAGTTCAAGTATGCCACCAGTAATCCTGACTGGTACACTAATGAAGCAGTTGCACATCAGTGTTTACACAGTCGTTAAGATCGTGTGTTTCAAATAGGCCTCACTTGCTCCATTTGACCTGTCCATCACTGAGTGTGTGCTGCATCACGCTGACTGTGGACACGACCGGATGTCAGTGGAAGTAGTTTACATAGCCAATATGTAAAGTTGACTTTTGTGTGTTGTTTTTTTTTCTTGTTTCAGGAGTTTACCACTCATCACCTCACGCTGACTCCTAGGATACATGGACACAACCCACGCATTTGCACACAGTGACACAACCTGTCTGTCCTCTGTGAACAAACACACATGCACACACTGTCTATCTGCCTCCCCACATTCACACTCGTCTCTATGCCCTGACATGTCCTCTGCAGCCCATTTACCTTTCTCTTCTGCTTTACACTTTGTGTGTATTTTCATGCGTGTAAGTATGTGTAGAATGCGGGTACTTACTTTGTGTATGTGTGTTTTTCTGTCAGGCCACGGTTGCCCAGGGAACAGCTTTACCATTGAACAAGCCTTACCCCCAACTCTCTATTTCCTGCACACACACACGGTTTCCAAGCTCCATGGGTTCTACATTCAGTGATGGAATGTACTCGTTCTTGCCTAGCAAGTGTTGATGATTGATGCTTTTTGGGTGAATTCAAATTAAAATGGGCTGGAAGGCAATGGGACAGAGAGACCAGTGCTAAATTCCTCATCCAGTCCATTCAGATCATAGTGTCTTTTTTATTGTGTCCTAATTTCTTACTTATTTCATATTTATTAATTTTCACTCAATAAAGCCATGCCCAGCTGCCTCATGATATGCTCACACTTCACATTTTACGGGACTGACACATAAATCTCCCCATTTATCGTGACAGAAACTCATCGATTCCATTATAAAGGCACATCGAGGAGTGATAATAAGATGTGTGGCTGTAAAATTTGATGCTGACCTATGCGCCTCTTTTCTTCATCCTCTTCCCTTCTCTTTTCACATTTACACACACAGACACACTTGAAGACACCTCACATTGCTTTCTATTAAAACACACACACACACACGTCACGTGTTCTTGCACACCCCTACGCAAACACACACACACAGTCAGGCTGTAAATGTCGCTGGGAGGAAATAAAGGCAGCTGTGGTTTTATGGTTTCATCTGGTCTATTATATTTATCTGACCCTCTCATGTGTTTACTGTTCCTTTCTCACACACACACTTTGATTATTCCATCACCATTTTGATCTAAGGTATGACAGAGGGCATCCCACTGGGGACATATGGTAAAGCTGTGGTTGTTTGTCTTTTGATAACACAAATTCTTATTTACGGTGAGTTTTTTTAAATATACATTCACATTGCACCTGAGAGCTGCCCAGTCCAGCTTCTTCCCTCTCCTGATGGCTGCTAAGCAACTATGTGGGACATTAAAACCATTTTTTAATAAAAAATCTATAAAGTGAAAAATGGAAAAAAACTGTTTCTACCTGTGCACACACAGTCTCTCAACCCTTATTTAATACAATCTGATAAACACAATTCTTGTTTTAATCTCATTTAAAGACAACCTTTTAGTCAGTACACACACACACACTAAAAGAAAATGATAGTTTAGGTGAAAATATTTGTGATTATACTGCTATAGGTAAGAGGTTGAGCTCAGTCTTAACGTCTTGCACGTACTGCAGCAACAATCAAGTTTGAATTAATATAACTGAGCAAATCTGTTTATTATAAACTATTGAAAATATTTGCTCACTTGACTTTCAAATGAGAAAAAAATCAGAATGCTAACCAGGCTTGAAGTGTAGCTTCTTTACATGTTGTGAAAATACTTAGCTAACAGATTCAAGTGCTACTGTTCACATATTTCAGATATTTTAATGTGATGGGAGGCAGTTTCTCCTTGATCTCAGTCAAGGCCGTCTGTGTTATGAATTTCACTGAGTGATGAAAACTGCCTTGAGCACAACAGTAGTGGCTTGTTTGTTGCTGTGCACATCTGAGAAAGACTGTTACCCTGACCTTTAACATTATAGTGGAGCCAAGAAGGAGTTTGTTTCTGACTGTGTTTCTCTGTATCTTGACAAAATGCCAAAACTGAAATAAACATCGTATTTGAACTTCATGTCATATGTATTCACAAGTATTTTTATGATGCAAAAATCATCTTGAAATAAATTCAGAATCTGAAAAACTGCAGCTGGAGAGCTCAAAGTCCTCAATAGTTGAACAAAAACCTTCATTCCTTATTTTCTCTATTCCGTCAAAATGCTCCAGAGCTTCTTGCTACTGATATGCATCCCGCAGTCCTGCCATCTCCAGGTCAGACAGACATCCACACACAAAAACAAAGGAATGGCAGCACATCAAAAAATACACAGGCGCACCGATACGTGCACACATACCACCCCCCAACCCCTCCCCTCAGTGAGCCTTCAAGCCTCTTTCGTCTCTTCGCTCTTCTATCAAGTCCTCAGGGGTGGGGATGGGGGTAGAGGGGGGAACCTATGAAATGATTCCTGACATGACGGATCACAGAGCAGCGCTGGTTGAGACGTCTGATAGCAACACTTTTCTGCCTGACTGTGGACAAGTAAGGCAGGGGGGGATTTGCAATGATTTCCCCCGGCTGTAGCTCTAGCTGGATCTGCTCCGCTGACTGAAGTTACTGACGCTAGCTCACTGTGATAGTTCACCCAGACAAATTCTGTCACATGGAAAACTGACAACTCTGACTTTTCTTAAAAGTTTGTGTAATGTTTCATGTCCAAATTCTTGTTTCATACAGCTTACTGAACAAATTTACAGCCAATCATCTGGAATCATACAATAATAGCACCTAGGTCTTCAAATCGCATCACTGAACATAACTTCTAGCTTCTATTTGGACTCAAAGTCTCAAAACAGACTTTGACTCAGATAGACAATACAGATCAATACAAAGAATAATAAAAGCAAAACATAAGATGCATCAAGTTTTACAGCGTCTGATGAAAACATCCAGTAAAAAACATCACCCAACCACTGCCTTCTGACACTTTTTGTACCAAACAGATTTACAATTCAAGTCAGTGACTTGAAGTCAGCTTGGTGGGATTTTTTGTGCAGAATTTATGTGATGCAATCAGTTAGCAAGAGGAACAATTGTTTTTAATAAGTTTCCTCTGTCCTGAAGATCAAATCTTAGATTCACCATGTTGTTTCACACTTGCCGATGGCAACATTCATATGTAGCCGTGTACAAACACAACCAACAACTGAATGAAACAGAAAACGACAGAGAGACACGGTACATTAGCTCTGACAGTTAATGTGAATGAGTTGGAGCAAGAGGAAAAAAACACCTGCAAACACCTGCTGGCTCCACTGCAAACCATCCTATGCACAGCAGGTCTTACACCAGAAGCTCTCTACAGTTCTCAGTTCTGACGCAAACCTTAAAGAGTCCATCAGTGTCAGAAGTGTTTGAACACAGTTCATTAGCATGCTGAGATGCTCAGGGGTGTGAGACAGAACAATATTCTTGAATTCGGAGTCTTTGGTTTTCTTTCACTCTCTCAGCTCAGCTCATTATTTGAATGAAGGAAGTCTGATCAGAGTTTTGATTTAACAAATCGTCTCTCTCGGCTCGTCGTATAAGGCTCTTTGAGGACAAAATAACCTAAAAGTGTTGGAGAAATGTATCAAACTATATCAATGTATCAAACCTTCCCTTCATTTCCATCCACAGTATGTATCTACTGGAGCTGCTGAGTATAGCTGGAAGTGTTCAAGAATAGGAATTGAATTTTCTCCTACTCGGAGGATTATACTGTTATGAAATATGTATGAAGTGCTTCTTTGTCATACCACAGAGACACAGTAGTTATGGCATATTTTGCAACTGTGTCTATAGTCTCACGTCACTCTACAGAACTTCTTAACAGCAAAACAGAGGCAAAATAAAAGGCAATGAAGGAAAAACGAAAGAAGGAAAGAAGAAAAAACAGGGTTTATTTTAGGTAATTCTTTTTCTGGATGAAAATTGTTTTACCTTCAAGGATGACTTCTTTGCCAGTTTTCTTCAGAGCTTGCACAGCCTCATCGTGTGTGGCCTCCCGTAAGTCATAGCCATTGACAGACAATATGGCATCACCAACATAAAGCGCCTCAGTCTGGTCAGCAGCCAGACCCTTAAAAATCTTGGAGATGAGGATTGGCATTTTGTTCTCCCTCCCACCTGCATGACAAGAATTAAATTTTTTTATATATACTTTCAAACTGTTGCATGTTACTGCCTTCATGCAACACTCATTTTGATTCCAACCACTGTACTCCTCACCCAGACTTGAAAGTGAAAAGAGCATATTATGAGGACACGGACGACAGATAACTTTCCTATCTCTTTCACTCCCTCCTTTTCTTGCACTCGTTAAATGAAGGTCAGCTAAAAAGCTGATGGATCTGCCTCTTGCTATGAGCTCCCACTCTTCATGAGAAATATCGTCATTAACATCAGCCGGCAGCCGGACTCTGGCCTTCGGGCTAGTGAGAAAGTATCTAAAAGAGGATTACATTAATTTAATTTTAAATACATCTTTTAAAGGTTGTTTCCTTTGGGTGAATCTTTGGAATTTATCTCATATATCTTCCATTCCACATCCAAGTGCTCTTAATAAGAGCACCGGGGTTGAGCAGCTTTTACTATGCATATAAACTACTATGCCAATCACGTTTTAGAAAGAGGGATTTACCAGCTACTTGACCGCTTCATGGCATCAGATAGATGTTTACTGCATGACTGAGTATTAGTGAAGCAATGCTCTGCACTAACTGTTTCCGAATCATGATGTGCTGACAGAAATTTCTGTGGAGATTAGGTGAAGACGCTTCAACAATGACATCAGTCAATGAATATCTTCAACAGCATTTTAAACACTGAGAATATCTATGTGAGATTGTTTTTAAACCTTTAATGTAAGCAGAAGTTCCCATCTAAAAAAACATATAAGGTTCTTTACATTGCAATTAAATATTTTATAGTAATGTGCAATAATGTGTCACAATATACATGCAGCTGTGAGGTAGAGTGGAATTGTGACTGAATAAAACTAACCAGAGTCATGTTGACCAAGAGTTAAAAGAAACCAGTGGGGTTCTGGCCTCTAATAGCTCTATGAACCAGTGTTTTATGACTGTGTCCTTGTGCTGTCATGCATAGAAGAATGCACATGCACAAACATGTGCACGCAGGTACCATAATATACAGGCCTAACAATGCGTGTGACACTGCACTGACTCTGCTGACGCATTGTATTTTAGAGAGAATATAGAATTTAGATATAACTTTTTTTTGTTTGCAACAGAGTCAGAAATTCACCTTCATATATCCTAAACAGAAGGGAGCTCATGAACAGGTTTAGTCAGTGCCTGAAAAACTCTCAAAAGATGTCACAGTTTCTTTTCACTGTTTTGCACAGATGTACTCACAGAAAGACCAAACACATATGGCCAGGGTGTTGTTCTCAACGCTGCAAGCCAAGACTATGAACAAATGTCCTAGGTGTGTCTGTGAATGATTCAATTCATGTCTCAACTGAGAAAAGGAGCTGAAGAACCATCAAATTTTCACTCAGGACCCTGGTTACTGAAAGCCATGTTAAAAATTCAGATATTTTTTTTATTCAGACCAAAGCTAAAACACTATCTGATTAGCCTTAAGTGAAGCATTAGAAGTAATCTTTTATATCAAATGTGCTGCAAAGGTAAAGTTGAAAACACATTTTTGAAAAATGTACATTTAATTTAGTACTATGCAACAAATGGAGATGATGGAGAGATGTTGAGTTTGGTATAGCCTTTCTATGCTTTTTAGCAAGTAATTGATCACTAACACTATTAACACGGAAACATATTGCAGTAATGCATATCATGCATTACTGCAATATGTAATGCAAGTCTTGTTAACTCGGCCCCCGTCCAAATTTCCCCAGCTGTCTTGAGGATTACATTTGAATACCTTCCAGTCACAAGTTGTTTCTCTGACCTTCAGGTTACCTTTTCTCCCAATCTTCACCACCATAAGAAATTACGTCACTCTGTAATCTCCACTCTCTGCACAAACACTCACACAATACTACTAACAATATACAGACTGCAGACTTACAATTTGTATCATCTGTACTGTATGAAGGGTTTAAAGCTTTAACACTTGACATCTGGCAGTTATTGGCTAGTCTGTCTGAGTCTTTCGGACAGGATAACTCAAGATTTCAAGTACCAACTAAATTTACTTTGAAAAAAATTTAAATAAATAAATGCATTCTGAATGGAAAACTATGCTGAAAAACTACAATGCTAACTGTCTCACATATCACACTACTGCTGGACGGTTAAACCGAGATCTAAATAATCTGAACTGAAAACTCACTGATGCAGGGTTGATGTTAGATCTTGCAGACTTCAACATGAGAACCAGGGCACGATATGGTCAGTGACCTTTCCGCTTCATTAAACCTGACATGCAAATATCTCAAGTACAAAACCCATCTAATAGAGTAGTGTTCCCTACGGGATGATGGTGACATTGGTGCCATAATGACTTGAATCGTCAAACAATGTAGGAACATTTGCACAGTAGCCATCTGAATTGACAAAATAACTCGATGTAGGGCTTAGTTAAAATAATTTTTTACCTTCTACTCTGAACAAACTACAGTTTTAAGTCTGACCTTTGTGAGCCAAAGAAGTGATAGTCAGCAACACTGGCAAACACCCAGAACCCATTTTCCATCTTTTTATGTCATTTAAATTTCTCTCCCTCTTTCCACATAGATTTATTTCCAGTCTCAAATACTTCTTATGATGACTGCTGAATAAACATCCTTGACATACTGTCGGAAAAATACTGTCAATATGTCTGCCACTCCTACCCCTCCTAACCCTTAATCCTCCGCACCTTTCTTCCTCCAACTTTTCATGCCAAACACAGTTTAGCACCTTCCAGCTGGCAGCCTGTCACTCAGCTGACAGGTGGGTGGCAGTGCTGGAGGTGGGGTGGAGCCACTAGAGCTACTCGTGACAGGTAAATTAATGTTATTGGTTCATACAAAAGTGACATGTACCTAATTAGGTAATTTTTCCGCTAACAACGTGTTTGCTGTGATAATGCAACTTTCAAAGAATTCAGCACGATCAGCACTTCGTCAAACTGCAGATGCAGTGCGTGCAACGCTAACGAGCAGTGAAGCAAACAACAGAAAACAGATTTAGCACAACACTTCAAAACAATGTGCTTACATAGCCCTGATGAACGGGCAGAGCCACATAAGGACAGAATCATTGATTTTATCTCCATTTAAGCCTAGCTGACTGACAAATATAGTCTATGTGAGAATCTGAGCTGGCCAATTTCAAAATAATTAGATCGATATTGATTATCAGTTTCATATAAGTGGGACAGAACACACTGGGACTAAAAGAAAAAAACTTTACTCAAACGCTAAATTAGCATCACTTCTACTGCAGCTAACCCACCAAGCTAAAACCCATGTAGCTGCTTGACTGCAAAAGCAACACCCCCCATCCCCCCACCCCCTCGCTCCGACCAGTGGGCCTGTCTACAGACATGGAGCCTCCCTTCTCAGCCTCCCCTCTTAAATTTAGACATGAGAGTAAAGGTTGACTGCCTCCATGCTTTTCTGCAAGCTGGGGAGGGCTCCCTAAAATTAACACCAGTGGAGTACTCCACTCACAGCCACATAGCTTTAAACTTTGGCCAATGACAACTGCCTACTGTGGGCTGCTCCTCTCAGCTGTTGACAATGTGGTGTCAGTTGGCTCACAATAACTTTTCCCTGATCTTTCACTCGCTTCAGATTGTTTCTTCTTTACACTTTCTTATTTCTCCTTATCATTTAATTTTTTTCTACTTCTTTGACCTCTTTCGGCCCGTTTCAGCGCTTTGTGCCTTTGCCTTCCTGTCCCTCTGCTATACTCCTCTTCCTCTCTCTCACTCCTTTGCTGTTATTGAACAACCATCATCACAACAATGTCACGCCAGCAGGGTGTTAACTACGATTTTGTTTTGTTAATAACACGCTGTCTGATTTTCAAAGCATCCATTTCCACTGAGATGGACATTACATCTATGATATTAAGCACTGGCTTTGTTGGTGGTGGTGTTGACAACAGTGGTGGAACAAAAATTAACATGTCACCAGAAGTTATAACGGTGAGCCATCTTTACAACAGGACAGTGGTGCAAGGCGGTGACAACCTGTCAATAGAGGAAGTCAGGAGGTGATTTTACTCACATGAAATTAAGACACAAAGATGCAAAAGGCGTCGTCAAGCATCAAGCATTATAAAAACTGATGTTCGAATCTCTCATTGGCCACAATATTTAACTTTAACTTTAACCACTGTTAGTCATCTCCAGGACATAAAATCCACACATTGTTGAAACTGCATTATTCTGCACTAATCATTTCATGTTTTTTTATTTACATAGTTTTCAAATGCTCAGCCCGCTCAGTCCACATCACTTTGAGATCGCCACTGAGATAGTAGCTTGTTGCCGCAAGTCGAGGAAACAGGACAAGGAAAAAGTTATCAGTACACAGTTCAGGTATGTAAACCTTTCTGGAAAGATAAAGAGAGGTCACAACCTTTAAACGTTAGAGGAGTACCACCGGTGTTACATTGATGTCCAGCAGCAGGGTCTGTTTACATACATTTGTTCCTTTTAATGACAGAGCTAATTGGCAAAATAAGATAATTCAGCCAACTAGAGCAGTTTATATTGTATGAGAGCAGTTATTGATTTACTCATGTGCTTCTTCTTTAAACCCTCACAGTGACACCTTCCAATCACATGACATGATCTTTAAAATACATGGCTCAAAATTAACGAGCAAAAAGAAATAAATAACACAAAACAGCTGAAAAGTTGCTAATATAGTTTCTATGTTGTTGTGCTGGTTTATAACATACTGGAACCTTGTCTGAAGTAGGTTTACTCACTTTGACATGTTCCTCTTAGATTTTGTGAACAAATCCAGGAAACTTTTTTTTTTTATCTAAAATGATTATAACATAATAACACAGGACATTAAGCTCCTCTTCTGAGCACACAGTGTCACATTGTTACACGATGTTAACTAATTGCCATCTCTGGTGACTGAGGTTGGAGGGGGGGGCAGTGAAATGGTTTCCGTCGAGCTGAGGCAAAGCTTGGACAAAATCACAGCTGTCAGTTTCTTTTCTGTGTTAACAGCTGCCCTAAACGCGTTAACCGTGTTTTAAAACACGAACAGGAATGTGTGTTGACAACACGCAGGGGTAAAAAGTGAATTTCTGTCTCACGTTAAGAAGGAATTTCTGGTTGAGTTTGAAGTTCGCTAAGTTAAGTGACGGCTGTGTTTTTCGGCGTCGTTGACAGAAGCTGCTCTCTAACTCTTGCTGAAAACTTATTGATTCGCCGTTTATCAAGTTGCTTCCCCTCTTTCACTTTAAAACATATTTACCTTTGATACTGATTCCGAGTCCCCCAACATCTTGCTTGGTAACTCGCACGGTGCGCTTCACGTTGGTGATGGTTTCCGGGACCGGGGACGAGCTGAGGTTCGGTGGGTCTCCGTTGATGGCACCGACGGGAGCGGGGTTGGGGTTGGGCTTTGCGGGCTCTTCACCACTCTCCCCGGGATTTACTGTGAGCGTGTCCTCGGTAAGCGTGGCCAACACCCGGATCCAACGGTCCACGGTCAGTCGAAGTTCTAGCAGTCCCGTTTTCTGCGCCTTCATCGCGGCAGCCATGTTCAACGCATTCCTGGAATAACTCTAGACGGGCTGGCAGTCCTGTAAAGAGATAGGGGGGGTGGAGGGCTGGAGTAGGGGGCACACACACTGTTCTCCCTCTCTCTCCTTTGACTTTGTCCGCTCTCAAAGAGGTTTATCCAGTAGTATGAAGCATAGTTAATTGAGGCTGGTGTGGTGCCACTCGCGCTGACACACACACACACACACATTAAAAGTTCAAAGAGCTTCATGTGGAGTCCCTCCATTAATGAACTACGTTCGGTTGAGTCACACATAATTTTCATTCATTTATATATTTATTTCTAGTGCATTGAACCCCCTCCGGCTTAAAGCACAGATCCAAGTGCCCGAGAGACACAGAAATCTCTGCAACACGTTCTGTCATGAAGGAAACTCATCAATAGAGCCCCCACCAACTTCAGAAATACTACTCACATCAAGCACGAAATCCACAAACCGCCTTCAGCTTTAACTCTGACAGATAATATACTGGATGTGATATTAACAAGTTAAGAAGTCAATTTATGTTGTTCTGAAACCTGTCATCTTAAAAAAAAAAACATAATCTAGATTTAGTTTATCTAGGCTATTTTTATCTTTAATGATAATTTGGGCTAACAAGCAACAAGTTGTAGATAATAAACCCTCTGATCAATAAGCAGCAAGATATTTTAGTAAAAAAAAAAAAAAAAAAGCTGATTAGTCAGAGACTCTCTCCAGCAGGCATTTAATGACTTAGCACAACATAAACTATTGATAAAGCTGAATAAGTGGGCACCCGTCAAACCACCTGTCAACTTGATGCACTAGACTGGAAAATCCAAAGGTGATGAGAAAACACCTGTAATTATTGCTAAGACGTTTCCTGTTGGTTCTCTTCAGTATTCCATGTACATTCACTCAGAGTATTTTGCTTTGGGAAAAACGTCCTTCAAATGGCATGTACCCTGTGGTAAAGATGGGAAAACAGTTTTCCCCTTATGTTCGATCCAAAAGATTCTTAATAACTTTTCCTTCTCTTACCTCAATCACTATGAAGTATCAAGCAACTTAGTGTCATATATTGTCTTTATTCTTAACTACAGTAATATGAAAACCATTGAAATTGGCTGGTACTTGTTGAGAACTGATCTGTGATGTGATTGACTCAGCAGTAACAAGCAATGACCAAGCCATTCGGTCTTGACTCCAACTCAACATGGATAAGTACCGCACTGATCTGATGGCTCAGCAGAGGTGCACTTAATTGTGCAAAGCAGACATCAAGAACATGCATGAGTCACTGAAACAAGCTGATGAAGCACTCCAAATTTCTATTGCATCTGCAAGTAATCTGCCAGCCCTTCAGCTGTGTGTGGCAGCTTGTGCTGCATCTGCTTCGCAGCAGGTGAAATAGCAAAGAAGCACCCAGTTTTAGAAAACATGTCTCTGGGTGGGCCGGTGAAGGGCAATTGCTCCCTTAATGAAAACAAGTTTAATACATTCACTTTAAATTGCTCTAAACACAAACTTTTGGTTCAAAGATGCTTATTTGTTCATAAAACCTGCATTTGTAACATAAAAATAGCTAAGCGTTGATTAGCTGTTCTTAAAGTGCTGCACTAATTTATGATTAGATCATGTTTTACATTTGTATATTCTAATAATTGTGCTCATTGTCCATAACTGAATTTCAAGCATTTCTTAACAGACTGAAATCTGTTTATTCTGCTCAGAACAAACTTCTTTGGTTCTCAGTCATCTGTCTCCCTCTAGTGATTTAATGGCTTCATTACAACACAGCCATACATTTTAATAGTTAAGGGCAAGGCAAGCTGATGAATATAGTGTTGACACTTGGTGAGGCAGCATATTCAATATTCTCAACCTTCATTTGAAATACATTTAGGAACATTATTGGATTACTGTGTTATATCAGAAAAATCAATAGACTAAATACATAAATAAATAACATCAGGTTGACTGAATTCAATCTTTTTGCTCATGTTAACGTTCTTTCATACATTTAAAATAATATACAATTGTGTTTGAAAGTTTGTGAACCCTATATCTATTTTTCTGTTTCAGAATAAATATGATATAAACTGTGTTTCAATTTGAATGCCGGAAGTCCGAAAACTAGATAAAGGGAAACAAGGTACACAGATGAATGATTTAATTACTTTTTACTACAAATTTAAACTACTTGATGCAAAAACTATGCGAGCCTCTAGGATTATCAATTCCTTTAAAGGGGAAATTAGAGTCTGGTGTTTGTGTCAATGGAATGACAAAGATGTATGGAGATTTTTTTTACTATAAAAATTTGATGTTGCTAACACTGGTATGTAAAAGAGTATCATTGTTCAAACAAAGGACATTACCAAAGACCTTTGAAGAAGAGTTGTTGATGCTCACCAGCCTGGAAAGGGTTACAAAAGAATTTCTAAAGAGTTTAGAGTTTCACATTTGACACCACTGTCACGCTCCCCAGTAGTGATCAACTGATAAAGATCACACCGAGAAGAAGGCATGAAAGAGGTCAGAAGGTCCCAAGAAAGTCCACAGGAACATCAAGGAAACCAAAACTCTCTCGTGCAGTGCCTAATATAAAAAAAATACAAATACAAAAAAGTCAGAGGGTCTTTAGAAGACTGTGGATGAATAAGACAAAGTTTTCGGCTCGAAAGAGAAGCATTACAACTGGCGTTGACCAAGCCTTATCCAGTCTGTGAAACATTTTGGGTGAAAAACGCTACGTGATAAGCAGATCTGAGCACAACTGTATATAAATTAATCTGTTGAGCATAAGATTAATGTCTGCGTCATCAACTAACATTACACCGCAATCTGTCCTGATTGATGCCAAAGGATTAAATGCGCCACAGTTATTAAGTTCATATCCAACCATATGTCCATGCATTAAATATTGAGTATGAACAGCTCTGCATTGTATAGATTTGGTATACAATTCACGTCCATGTCTGTCTGCTGTGGAGTTTTAAACTGAATGTTTAAAACATACAAGATTGTGATGAACACTTGATCCATTTATTAGGTTGAACAAACAGTTTATATGAATGTCTCCCTTTGAACTTTCACCTACTCGTACTGTTGTACAGCTTTTTGTCCAGACATAGCACTTAATGCATGTACTATTTAGCACGTGCATTGAATAACACATAAATAAATAGCTCAGTAACAATGAATGGGGGTTTCAACAACAGTGCTTGACTACTCGCTTAAGCAGTGCATCTACCTAATGATGTTTAGCATTATAACAGTGTTGGACCATCTGACCTCCCGTCTATACATCTGTCAGTCTTTTCCTTTGTGATGTGAGTGGCAGGTGGACAGCCAATCTTTCACAGTACCAGGCCTTCATATAATGTCAGAGAACAATGGGATTTGTAAGGATCACTCACACAAAGAATAGATGTCCTCTCGTAAATAGAAAAAGAAAAACAGATTTGGGGTTGTTAGGCGTATGGATGCAAATGTACAGTGATGACCATAAGTACTGAAACTGTGATTTTTTTTCGCTCTTCCCCAGTGGAATTGATGTAGGAAAAGTAATGACTTTTGCCTTAGATAAACACTGTGGGACTTCTAACCCTTCATATACCAATGTCTCTTATGTTTTACTGACCGTGGAAATGGATATCCTGGACTGCAATAAAGCAAATATCAGGATGTTATTATATCCTGATAATTATAAATTCTTCTTATTATTATAAAACAAATATAAGTACACACTCAAAAAAGAGGTCTGATCACCTTTTCCATCACTACAAAACCCTATGACTGAATTAAGTAAAAGTAAATAAAAAATATAACAACACAGATAAATGTAAAGCATAAGCTTTAATATTTTCTACATTTTCATACTAAAGCTGTTTAATTTATGTTTATTTTAATTTTAGTATTATAAACGTTTCTTTCATTATTTGTTGTAAGTACAGGAAATACTTGTAAATACAGTATTTAGGATGTATGGGACACAAATGACCAAACACACTAGAATTCCCACTATCCCCACAGTCCTTGTTCATTCAGCTACATGAATGCATGTCTCAAGTCCCCAAAGACAGTGGACAGTTGGGGTGGCCTGCTGATTAATTTCAACCTTCCCCCACTTCCCTCTGCTTCCTCACACTCCTGCCATCCTCCAGTCATCCCTGCATCCTCCATCTATCCCTCCCCTACTCTGCTCAGGGCAACAGCTCCAGAGGTCTACCATATGGGCCAGTGTCTGAGTGGCTGACTGCCTGCCTCCCTGCAGCTTGCATGTGTGTGTGTGTGCGTCAAGCCTATGCTGACTGTTACCCTGCTCCACCTGTTCCTCTGTAACAACAGACCAGACCTCTCACTGTCCAGAGCGGGCTTGTAGATAGATAGATGAACTGATCCGAGACAAAAAGACAAACAGATTGAGAGGAAGATGAGGATATATGTGCAGATGTGACTGCATATAGGGGTTTAAAAAGATTACAATTAAAAGTGCCAATCAGATGGGTGATGAATGTGGAGTTTTATATATCAGAGCAATTGTAAATCATGTTATTCATAGGTGCAGAAAGGAGAAAGAGATGGAACACAAATAGATAAAGCTCAAAAGAGGTTAACAGATGAGCAGACAATAATAGATAAAAAAATGGAATAATGGAATGGAATAATTTATGTTGGAAATATTAATCACAGACTATGCAACAAACAGACTGAGGTAGACAGACACGCCACATTGCTCCCTAAACGCCTGAGGACAGAATAATAATAAATTAGAATTTGGGGGTGATAATGAGAGGTCAAACAGAAGAATAAGTCTCAGGCTTGTACACCTGTGGCCCACCTTCTGCTGTCTAAACTGCCCAGCAACCACTTTTTTTAACCCCCACGACATCAGTTGCTCTCATTATAAGCTACTGAATAATGTAAAGGTATATATGCATGAGGGATAAAAACACAGGAGAGGAGACAGGGATGAGGGATAGAAGGATCTAAATAATAGGGTATCTCTCTCTCCATCTGGTCATATGTTTATAATCTTCCCCTCCTCCTTCTTAATGCTGATCTATCTGTTTGTCTGGGAGACCCTCCCTCATCAACCCCCTCCCAACAATTTAGCTGTGTTTGATAATATCATGCTCTATCGTCTGCACTATCTACTATTGTGCATGTGTATCTGTGTGAAAGCAAATGTATTTGTCTCTATCTGCGCATTTCAGAGTCCGTTTGCATGAGCTGATGCGAGCACTCTGCAGCCTCAGGAGAATTAACCAGGCGTCTGCCACCTGACCCTGTTGACTCTGACCATCCTGGGATCAGCTGATACGCGTGCCGTGTGGCCGTGACATGAGGGAGACAAAAAAGCAGGAGGAGTGAAAGGAGGCTGAGGACAGAAGGACCAGCAGGCAATGAATGATTATGGTGACTAGGGCCATCTTGCTGGCCTAAACCACCCACCCCCAACCAAAACCCTGGCCTTGGCCCTGGCTCCCACATGGATGACTGAACTGGCTCAGGTCGGCGTGGGTGAAGTGTCACCACCAGGCACAGTCTGGCTTGTCAGCTGTTGGGGATGACAGGAGGAGAGGTGTATGTAACAGGAGAGATGTACTGTAGGTGAGAGAAGAAAGAGAGAGAAATCCCAAAAAGATAATTGGTGAAGGAAGTGAAATCATGAAAAGACTGCAAAGAGAATAAGAAGGTATGCACACCGGACAGAAAGACAGTCTTGGAAGGAGCAGACCGAAACAAAAGATAAAAGCGAACAGGTTTTGTGGAGGTGTCATATCTGCCAGGCCTTATGTAACCTGCAGAGCTCATGCAGATGGCACGACTGTAGAGAAAGCAGGGTAAACAGTCCCAGATAATGACGTGCCTCCCTTTTGACTCAGTACAGTGAAGTGAAAGAGCAAATAATTGGGGTACACATTCCCTCTTGGGGATTCAAAATTTCCCAAGTCAACCACTGTACAGTGGGACGGTTAGGTCAGCAGGGTTGCAAAGGGTAAATGTGTGGGCGCATGTATTCATGGCATCTTATCAAATGTGCTGTTGGCACTGTCAGATCACTCCAAGCCACTGATTACTTAACTACTTAACTGAACAGACTGAGCAGAAAGAAGGGGCAGACAGGTCCTCGTAAGACTGTAAAGTTCTCTTGTAGTGTCAGGATGAAAAGATTTATAATTGCTACATGAATTTTTCCTATATACAGTTTTTTTTCCTATATTACATGTTATCCTGTGAAATGTTACAAGAAAAACTTTCAGGCCAGGTTATAAACTGGTATGATGCACCCCAGTGCCACTGACATCCAAAGACCTTTCATACACTGATTAGAAATGTCAAAATGGTTATATACATTCATTTGCACAGTGAGGATTTCTCCTGAGTTAATGTTAATGAGTTAATGGGAGAGAGTTACATGCTGTAAAAACTTTGCTGCAGTGCAGTAGGTTATACGTTCAGACAGTCATTCAGCCAGCCAGTAGGTCAGGTCAGCTGATTTGCTGTGTAACAGTCCTGCTGGTGTGATTAAAGGCGCTCTGACAAAGACGCTGAAAGGCGATGAAGGGGGGCAATGGCCAGCTGTCACACAGAGCAACCATAATGGCCACGGCAAATCCCACCCAGTCTGAGCCTGTATCTCCTTTGACTTCAGCCTCCTGCTAACTGACAAGGCAACTCTTTGTTAACCTGTCACAGAGCTGGTTGACAAGACGCGTTAGACAGGACATTGTTGTCACAATCAAAGGTTGAGTCTGGATTGATTCATTAAATGGGCAAGTCACTGAATACACACTAGATTTAGAAATAATAAAAAAAGAAAGCATTAGTTGTTTCAAATAGGAAACGTGTCTGTAACACCTTTGGTATAGTTCATGCACTTACCAAAGTTAGAGCAAACTTTTTTAACACCAATAAGACAAAATAAAAAAACTATATAGTTTACATACTTACTGTATGTCTTATTCAGGATGTAGATTTTTGTAACAATTGATTAGTGATAGATTACATTAAAGTAACTTTTAGGTGTGGATCTGTTAACGTGTTGTTGTTGTAACTCAGTGTGAAAACAGCACAGTCAGCAGCACGTGACTCGCTCCAGACACTGACACAGCAAGTGGTGCCTCTTGGCTTCTGTGTCCCTAAACTGTAGCAACCCCTGATCCTCTGCTCCACAACAGAATAATTAGTGGCCCTTGGCCCCCCCACTTTTCACACAAAAGGGGGAAACCTGTGTTCCCCATACACACGCTCGGCTCTTCCATAGCAGGAGCAGTAGGTAATGACTCCTGCCTGCCACGGTGGACCTTAATTTGTTATTGTAGCAGAGCAGCTGTGCAGCATGCTGCAGAGAGCAGGTGGCAGCCTGGCAGGAGTGGAAGATGGGGGAGCTGGAGGGGAGGGGGAGGCGAGGAGCGCGTGGCATATGTGGGTGGTGTGTGCGTGTGTGTGTGTGTGTGTGTGTGCGCGTGTGCTGGGGGTGGTATAACTCAAAGCCTTCTCAGCCAGCATCCAAATATTGTGCTTGTAAAGAAGAATAAAATGTGAGACCCTGGATGAAGTCCAGATCCAGTCCGCATGTGTAGGTGTTTGTTCTCTATTTTAGTGTCATGGTGCTCAACAGATGAAGCATCTAAACTGCTTTTGCTTTTTAACTTTATGTACCAATGTATTGTTCAACATTTTAAAATGCAACACTAAATCACCCCTTAGGGCTGGATATTATCAAATACAATCCATCATTTTAGTTTCATCTGATCTATCCTTGCTTGTTTCAATGACAAGTTAGTGGAGGCATTCCTGTCCGTTCGATGTAGGCAATAAAAAAAAAACTAAATCAATACACCAACAAGCCGAGGACATAAACGACTTTGCTCAAGGCAATGGACGTATGTCTGCTGTGAGGATTATGTGAGCTGATCTCTGGTGTCCTATTGTTGTGGAGTTAATCATTAGTGAGACAACGTTTCCCCACTGTAACAGCGCGCTGTTGGCGTTTCTGCTCCAACGCTTCCAAACAGCACCACCCACTCAAACACTGTGCGTCTGCGCTAGAGGACAGATAACCCACCTGATACCTGCCGGATCGACCCCCCCCCCCCCTGCGCTGCAGACTGTGTTCCGCTCTGTTTCTGCAGAGTGTTGTCAATGTGTTTTTAGCTTGAGTTGAGAATCTGTCAGAGAGAAACCAAAGGACTTGAAAAAGACTCGTCGCGTCAGCCGTCACCCTGTCAAGAGGGCGAAATTTTCAAAAATAAGAGGAGAATGGTCCGAATGCCGAGTGTTTTAAACAGTAAGTAGATTTTAAAGTGTGTCTTGTATGCTGAGTAAAATGAGTTACTTTTATTAGACATAGCCTATTTATTCAGCTGCCTGGTTGCCTCTGCATACTATACACTATACAGTGCTGTAAGTAGTTACATATCTTTAGGACCAGAATCTCAGCTAAAATGCTTCTTTACTTCTTAATGAGAATAAAGCAAAGTCTCCATAATATATAAACACACACACACACACATCTCCACTCGAGAGTGCTAAACCTTAATGAAAGACCTGAATGCATTGCTTCAGATCATATCAAATCAGTATAATGACCAAACAAAAACTCAGCAATCTCTTTGTCTGCTGGGATCTTACGCTCATTAGGATCAATTAAAGAGTGAGAATAAACTATGCATAACACATAGTCTATTGGATGTATTATGTCTTATATAGCCCCCCACAAGACAGCTATTATGCTCCTATTTGATTGAATAGCAGCCTTCAGTCTAAGTGTCTTTTCAGTGGAGGATTTGGAGCCTTTAATCCACCAGGCAAAGTTTTTTTTCTCTCTCCTTCCACCATCTGGAGTTTACAGCTTTTCAAGACAAAAACACCAGGCGGTGTGAAAGCAAGCTGGAGCTGCTGCTTGATGCCAGGAGGTTTTTCCCTCTTTGCCTGCGGTTTCTTCCTAATTTACGTCAGAGGTCAATAGTACGGTCCTGCAATGCAAGTGGGGTCAGCGGTGCCCGAGGGCTTGACTTCAGATCCCATGTGTCCCTGGGACGCCCCTGAGTACTCTGACCAGTTGCTTTTCAATCACAGAGCAACAAAACAAATCGCATGACAAAGACATAACTGTAATGCTGATGATGATAAGGACAGAACTACAGTGGCCACCAGGGAGCAGCAGAGTGTGCACTGTAATGTGAAGCTATAAACATGATCGATGCAGGATTTGAAAACAATTCCTGTTCTGGAAAATTTGGTTCTATAACCCCAAAAAAAGATTAAAAAAAAAAATTCCTCTGTTTTACCGTAATTGTTGTTTAGTTTGAGTAATTTGATGTTATACAGAAAGCTAAATGGCCCTCTGGGAAGCGGGGATGCTGTGTGTACACATGGGAGAAAATGTGTTTAAGATCATGTAGATTTGACTTCGCTCACACTAGTCAATCATTTCCATTCTCCCTTGATTCAATTAGCTCTACTCGAAAACATGTGGATAATTTGGAAGCCCCGATAATTTTTCCTTTTGCCTTTCCCCTTCTTTTTTTTGGGGTGGGTTACAGAGTCAGATTCCAATCCTCTGACATTAAAAGGGGAAATAAATGACAAAGGGGCCCTGCAGGTTTGCATTAGAGACCTAATTGGTTTTGGCTTGAGTGGGCTGCTAGCATTGCCAGACGTGGGCCCTTTGTGTTTTGCCATGTGGGAGAATTTGCCTGTGCTGGAGGTAGAACGAGGTGCTTGCAGCTCTTTTCTGAATCACCCCTGCGCTGTTTGAATATGTGTGTGCGTGTCTGAGTTGATAATGTTCTTATATGAGTGAGATGGGTCTTTGTGAGTACAGTATGTACATAAATGTTGTTGTTTTTTGTAAATGCATGTGCTTATGTGTGTGTCAGGCTGTGAGCCCAGTATCCATCTCATTCCCTCTGGTCTCTGTGTGGGTCTTTTCCACCAGCACTACCACCTGTTAGTGTTTTACTCAGGCCCCAGGGCTACAATAACTGCAGAACCTTCCAGATTTGCTCATCAGGCTGATTGGATCAGTTCGCTTACCTCAAATCTGGCTCCCATTTCCTATCACAGAATCAATGTGAGCTGGATTCCCCGGCACAGATTAGCTGAGTCAAGATTGTGTGCAGTGGAACTGGTTTGATTTGAGCTGAGTTTGATTAATAACTCATGCACAATAACAATATATTCCATGTGCTTCACTGCTGGATCACGCTTAAGTGTTTGCTAAGTGTGGTTTTAGTGGGAAACGCAATATTTAGAGACTGGATTTATTGGGTCACTTTGTTGCCCAAAGCTCCACAAGCGAGTACCACAACATAGAATCTGACTTCTTCTGTTTGAGTGACAAAAAGACAATTTAAACAGAATTTAATTACAACTGTCACATATCTAATGCTACAGATCCCATGCTGTGAAAATTGCAGCCTGGGATTTAAATGAACCCTAATTGTAATGAAGCATTTACTACCCAGTGACAGGAAATGAAAATATATCATCTCTGCAGCTGATTATCAAGTTCCCTTGTGTTGAATCCCAAACCACTGCAAAAAGCACCATCAGTCTTTCAGACAGATAGGATTTGTCATGTATTGTGTTTCGTGAGACATCTGAGCTTTCTGTGCTGTTGTCTGGTTCCAATTCAGCACACTGTGTTCCCCTGTCTATTACTTCAGACAGTGTGGCAACCTGAAGCAAAACTAAAAAAAAAAAAAAAAGAGAGAACGAGAGGAGTGACTAAACAGTTAAAGGAAGGAAAAACAGTAAGAGAATGAGAGTAGAAAGGGATTAACTGTCAGGGAGAATGTGAGGCTAATTGAATCCAGTTTAGCACAGCTGTTTCTTGTTGCTGTGCGGCACTACACGGAGCGGCTGGAACGATAGGATCCAGATGTGATCTTGCGCCGAGGATCACCCGCCAATAACAATCCTCAGAAATACCAGCCGTACAGGAGACGAGGGCTGTTGGAGTCGTCTGTGCTCACCTACCACCTGACAAATTATCACTTCTCTGCCTCTGAAAGATAATCTCGCTCCGTGCTTTGCACTCTTGATTGCGGGTCTCAGTCCGGCTCCTGAGCGTGGTTAACACTGTCATTTTGTTATACCGCCAGTCACCACAATGACCTCTGCATTCAGGTGTCAGCAGGTAGCGTAAACATTGCTTTGACACATTTGACTATTCCAAAAAGGCTGCTCGCAGGGTTTGAGAGTGGTTTTGCATATTTGTCATATGGCTTTTGAAATATTCAGCCAAAAGGGATTAAAGCCTCTATTGTGTGTTCTCCTGTTAAAAGTGCTTTATTCAAATCATCATGGAAAAAAACATGTATCCTTAATCGGGATCGTGGGATTCAGGTCCCATGATTTTGTGCAGGCATTTATTCACTCTTCTACTTTAAGTAGAGGGACATTGGATGGGAACAAAAGCGTGTGATCACTTAGGATAACTTAGGTTAAGAAAAAAAAGGCATATGAAAAGAACTTATCACTACGTTATACTCTTTTAATGCCCTTGTCTCTCTATTCCCACTCCTCATGCCTTTCACCCCCCTCCCATCATCTTCCACTTGGCTCAGACAAAGAGGAGTTAGCATTGGTTCCACCTTTTCTCCACGCTTTCCAGGGTTACTCCATCGCTTCTTCTCACCTCCTGTTTCTGTCTCCCTCCAGCCACCTCTCTTTGTTTCCTCTTTTTCCTTCCCTCTGTTTCACACTGTCCCCGTTTTTCTTTTCCATCTTCATTTAACTGACCTCATCCTTCGTCTCATCGCCGCTCATCTGTCTTGGTCACCACGCAGAGTCCAGCTGCAGCTGACTTGTCATCACCCAGGGGAAAGCTGACGTCCAGCTGTGTATTAGCTTTTATTGAAGACTCCCAGTTTGTGGTTTTGACGAGATGTAGGCAGAATTACACCATTTTTAAACTATCCCTTTTTAACCTCTTTCCACATAGTTAATATCTGTGTATATTCAACAAGCCAAAATAATAATTATCAGCTGAAACACATGTAATGTATAAAGCGTGTGCAACAAATATATTCAACAAGGTCTCTGACCCAGATCATTACTGTTTCACGCTCTGATAAACAATGTAGAGGATGATGTGTGGCCTTGGCCTAGTCTCACTTCATCAGACAGACAAACAGACACATGCAGTGAGTTTGACGCAGGATCCCAGCCTAAGCCAATATCACTCCCAAGCTCTTCTCCCCACATGTCAATTGTGAGTTTTATGACTTTTGTCAAGTTCGACTCATGTGTCCGGTCTGTGATTTCACTCCTGCTGGGCATTGTGCTGTCACAGAACAGGACCTGCTCTTCTGCTACACACACATAATCTTGCATTGCACTCTGTCTGCTCTTGCTCCCAGGATGGAATGTGTTCTGAGTGCCGTTGTTTATGTGTCTTGTCCTCAGCTGGTGTCTCTGCTTGTTGTCTTTACTTGTTTGTCCTAGCAGAGTGGTGTAGTGAGATGTCATGCCCGTGCTGTATCTGCAAAGACACAACAAAGCAAAGCAAGTGCTGCCACAGCTCTCTGTTGTTAGGTTGGGTAATATTTAAATGATTTGCGCTGCAAATCTAAGCAGGAACAGTAAGGTTTAGTTTAGTTTGTTATGTCTTGAAATGAAAAAGAACCAGAACAAGTAAAACTGTAAATACACCCCCTCTCTATTACACATACAAATTAAGGATTGCACTTCAACATTGACAAGTCCAAACATCCCTGAGGCCTAACCTTGGGAAATGCCAACACATGCCTTTGAATGTGTGTTTGTGTGGGTGTCTGTGAGCAAAGCCAGCCGTTATCTTCCCCCAGCTTTAATTGAGCCCTTCAGAAATCCCAGAAACTACTACTACTACTACACACACACACACACACACACACAGAGTAAAGCCTGGAGGCTGTATCTCTGCCTGGCCAGGTGTTCCTGGCTTCGCTGCCAGATGAACCACCTGCAGATCACAGGTGTGGACATCGCCAGGGAAGAGAACAACACAGCTGCTCCATCAGCCTCTGGGAGCGAAAAAAAAAGAGATGGAAGGTTTATATAGAACCAACCGCCAGTAGGAAGCTTCACACACATCAGGCAAAAATACAGAGTATAACGTTTTACAGTAGCATATCGTGAAGTGAACAATATGCTGTATATTTTTCTAAAATATAACCTGTTGGACTGAGACATATTTCCAGTGCGTAGTTACTTACTGTCTGTGTGTGGGCTTGTCCACATCTTAGCAAGCACACTGTCTTTTAACACATGACTTATCCCAAACATGGAGTTGTTTATGAGAACTATTCATGTTTATGTGCAGACAACTGGGTGAGGCTGGCAGCGAGGAGCGAGTTCTGATTTGTGGTATCATTTCCAATTTTCCAATTAGCAAAAGTGCTGCATTTAAAGATTTAACAGGGAGTGCCATAGATGAATGTCCCTGACAGCAAATCTGGTATATAAGTTAAACAAGAGAGTGTCTGGAGAAATGTTGAATAGTGAGTGGTTGTTGAATATCATTTAAGGGGAGTTATTGGTGAGAAGGGTTTGGCGTCTGGCTACACACTTGGCTTCACTGTGTGGAAACTTTAGGAAGATGCAGCCAAGTGAGCGTGTGACCCACCGCTCATAAATTTTAAGCACACATGCAGCCACTCTCTCAATCTCCCTCTCTCATACCGACACTCAAACACTTTCCCAACCACTTTCCCTCTCACTCACACACACGCTTTTGCATGTATTTCTCTCTCTCTCCCCATAACAGCACGTGTTATATTTACCCATGTCTTTTTGTCTATCTCGTATTTACCCACATAATTTTGCACCCGAAAAGCAGCCGTGTGTCTCCCCTCTGTGTGCCGAGTGTAATAGGAGATCTGAGGGTTTTCCGTGGGTGAGTAGGCGGGTCAGGCCTTACTTAAACTAATGGCTCCCAGCAGTGTTGAATAGCCAGACACACTGGAGCCGAGGGCTGAGGTTTTGGAATGCCACTGCCGGCTCAATGCCTGCTTTTCATCGGCACCGAGTGAAGGAGAGAAAGACAGAGAGAGTAAGAGAGAGAGAGAGAGAAAATAAGAGAAAGGAGGGGAGGAGGAGAGAGGAGGAAAATACGGGACCCATTTGTTATGGGTGATATGAGGATGGCTGAAAAGGGGGGTACAATGGAAGGACAGAGGGGGGCAAGGGTGGGTTGTGGACTGTGAGGAGAGAGGGGAGGGTAAAGGCATGTTTGGGCTAGTGGGATGTCAGGAGGGGGTAAAGTACCAGTCAGTGATTGTTTTGTGTCAGAGCTCCATGGGACCCCTCTGACCAGCCACTCATTTGTATTGAATGTCTTTGGCTATATTCACAGGGATGTTTTTCTACATTAAAATAAAGCAAATTACTTCTTTAATGAGGGTGTGTTTCATGTACCAGTGACACAATGAAATACTGTCTGGGAGGTTCAGTTAGAAGGACAGATTGGTGTGTCAAAGTTTATTAGACACCAAAACAAACAGCAGTGGTTTGTAATAGTCACCGACAAGATTCAGACAACTATGGAAAGTTATCCCAACAGCAATAATTTTATGTTTGGTCATGAACAGTTCCACAGTGTTCACTAGAAATGTATGCTTGCACGTATGCGATTGGCAAAAACGCAGCAGTATGCTCCACGACATCACGCTGACCTACAGAAAAAGAGTCCGATTCAAATTTGTTTCCACTCGACTGCATCTTCTTGATGAAGCCACCTGTGTGGCCAGTCGCTTACTGCTTAAATGCACCTGTCCATTCAAATGAATGAGAAGGACTGCATTTTGTCATGCAGACCTAAAATTATCTTCAACGCAGTCTTAGGGATGAGTATTGAACAACCCCTTTGGGACTTAGTGTAGTTTTGAACTGAGGCTGTTTGCAGATTAATGCAGATTCTACACGCACATTTGATTTTTTTGACGCACATTTGATTCTAATTTTATCTAAATTATTCATCAATCCAAACTACTTGTCAGCATTTTTTGTCAGCTTTCATTAACACTCTCCATTGGTGTACCATTGAACTTCAAAAGACAGATAGATAAAAATAAATATTTAAAATACCTAACTTATTTTACATGACACAAGACATCAGCAACACCTATTGTCTTCTAAAGCTGCCAGAACTATAACACAGAAAAATAATGTTCAAATAAGAGCTGGAAAGTGAGATGTGTACACAAAGAAGACCTTTTTTTTCTATTGAGTAAAAAAATGTTACTTAAAAAGTGTACTGTTGTGCAGGCATCTGAAATTAGAAACAGATATCTTGATACAACACTTGGATGGTTTGAACCACATACTAAGTAATAACAGAAAGAAGCACAGAATTAGAGTCTTTGCCCTGAAAACTAAGCCTGTGTCATCAGGCTTGTTTGTGAAATGGTTTGTCCTTTCAGCCACACTTCTTACCAGAACCAATTTGGTGGTTTGCCAACTGCCATTTAACTAAAATTGGAAGCAGAATAATATATGTAACTGTTTTTTTATTTCTTCTGAGTTTTAAGGAGGTTAAAGTAGAAGTAAAAAATATATAATAATAAAGTAAAAAAGCACATGTGTGGATAGGATAGGTAATGTTGTGGATATCTCATCCTCCCATAGCATCCTCCAGTGCTAGATCTCACTGTCCAGAACCACACATGCATCATTTTTTTTGTATGACATTTATTTGACCCTGTGGACAGAGAGGAAATAGCCATCAGTTTAGCCTTGATTCCTATTGCTGAGAAGCATCTTGTTCTGAGAAGATCTGTGTTTTTTTTTTCTCTTCCAGACATGGACCTGGACAATGACGTGACCCTATTAGATAAATGCAGAAGATGTAATAGAAAATGTGGCCATGAGAGATCAGACAGGGAAATCTAAGGCTGCATCACATTAGGCAGCATCAGGAGTCTGAACTGTTAAGATATTGAGGAAAATAGGGGAGGAACAGAGGGAGGGGGACCATCCCGGTAAGATGGTTAGAGAGAGGGCAGGGCAGAAATGGTGGGGTTTGGTGGGAAAAATAATAACAACATGAAGGACTAACTGAAAGAGGCATTATTATCACATAGCCAGAAACGGAAAGGGAGCAATTAGAGAGGGAGACAGTAAGAGGCTCCTGTCAGTAGTTTTTACTCACTGTCTGGTACTATTGACTCCATTTAGCGCATATTGGCAGTGATTAGTTGTTTTCAGTGATTTAACTCATTTGTTTTGGTTTTTGCTTTTTCTTGTCCTCATTCACATTAAAATGATGACAAGTCGAAGGTGATGCAAAACAAACTGTTACAGTGTCAGTAGCAATTTTTAATCACTGTGCTGTTCTCATGAACATCATAGTTTGCGTCATTTATCTTTTGTCTTTGACTGATTTGTTTATTCCGTAACTTGTCCTGGTCTGGAGTTCCCGGTCGAGGTTTCTGGCAACTGGGCTGTAGAATGAACTGTTCTGGCTCACATCACAGACACTGCATGCACACAAAATCGCAAGACTGACTTAACACAGTTTGAAGTGAGAAAGCTTTCGACTGTATGAAACTGTGGCTGGGAAAAGAATACAAAGCGACTCCATTGGGTTTTTTTTTTACTTATGAAAATCTCTGTCATCATTTCACACTGATTTGGCATTCACTCTCCCAGTGAAATCCCATCACTCAGAGTATCCTTTCAAACTCCTCAGTGAACGCTGGGAACAAAATGCTCTCACCATGTGTGAGTTGTATTGCCTTATGAAAACAAATGTGAGTCCAGTCGTACAGTGAGTATTTGATGCAGGCTTCATTTTTCCCAGCACTGTTGATGAGGCCTGTTGCCCAAGGGATCTTGTTCCATCAGAGCATATCTCACATTTCCCATCTTTCTTTTTGACATTAGCTACAGTAGAAGCCTGTTGGTGAAAATATCAATCATTGATTTGACTGTTCTTATGAAATCAGTCTGACTTTTTCCTGGTCCCCTTTTCTGCATCCTGGTGTTTCCGGCAGGTCTGTGGTCATCTGATAGAAGAGCATTTGTGTATTCTGTTGTGGGTGTAAAAGCCCAGCTACAGTATGTAGAGTTAGCCTTTTGGTGAAATGGAGTTTAGCTATCAGTCTACTTATGCAGTCAGACGCAGTCTCCCATTCTCACCACATAGAGCTCCTCTGCTTGCCATTAATGTAGCCATAGGCACGCTACATCAGCATCTATTGTGATGGTAATTCGACTTTTAGAAAGCACTGTTTTCACTAGAAACACATGTGCATCCAGTGATTCAAGAGCGTAAGGACTGCTAAGGTGAATGGCTGGAGTTTGTTGTCAGTTACATATTTGTTTTACTGGTGTGTGGAATATCATATGGCCACTGTACTTTTAATTTGAAAAAACAATGAGTAGTACTGAGCAATATCTTTAATCTATACCTTACACAAATGAATTAATATTTGAATAAATCATTGCAAACACAATGAAATATAGGTACAGTACATTAAATCTCAGATTTGAATGTACAAAAAACATGTTACATGTGATTTTAGTGATGCCTATCTTATTTACATAATGACCAATCCCCTAATCCCACTTCTTCTCCTCTCATTTCTTCTGTTCTCTCTCTAAAAAAAAAGCTGTTTACTTTTTCTAAAAGAGGAAGTTTGGCGAGGGAGCGTGTGAACAGAAACAGATGCTGCATAAGCTCTTGTTCTGTCATTCGCTCTCTCACTTTTTATCTCACATACTTGCACACAATGGCAAACAGCTGCATGAGGCTTGAGTAGCTGCAGTTAAAAGGAAGCCATACAGTTTGCATACATACAGCTTACTCACTCTTAAGTTTACTGATTACTTCTGCTATAATCCCCGTGAAATCAATAAAATTGTCTGTCCTTCAAGAGGAAATGTTGTAAAAAGCCCGTACATACAGTGCATATTTGATGTTGTGCAATTGTGTTGAGTGTGCTTGGTGTTAGTGATAAATCATTGGAATTACATTTTCTTTTGAGTCAAACTTAAACCCACTGTTCAAGTTATTGTGGTTTTGTCATTTAATCCTGGAATGAGTAATAAGTTAAAGTCAATTAGTGCCAGTTTTCATTAGCAATGACGTGTTAGATCTTCTCAGATGTTCTTCTGTTTTAACCAAGATTTATTGATATAAATTAAATGATAATGCAAGTAATTATTAGTGGCTCTCCAGGTCTTCAATCAGTCATGATTGATGATGTTTAATATTGCTTTGTTGTCATTTTGTCTCTACTTTTTATGAGAAAAAGTAAAGGAGGGAAAAAGGTTAGACCCCACCCATCTTAACAGTGGTGTGGTAAGTTAAGTGAAAATTTTTTTTACCCTATGAGGAAAAAAGCAGCAAACTCTAATGAGCATGCTCACTCATCCGCCACCTGCCAGTGTGTACACCTGAGTGTAAATCTGTGTTTGCTAATAGTCTTTGTCCATCAGCAGTGTCAGTTGCAACTCATATGTTCCACAGTAGCATGTGGATTGCAGTATATAGCTTCATTTTTCCACCCCCTCCCTCCCTGATTCTCACAGCCACCTGGCCTTGCCTGTGAGCCTGCTGGCTGACCAGATGCACCCTGAATAGAGCAGGCTTACAAGGAGAGAGGATGGGAGAAAGAGGTTATTTTGGGTGATTACTCAGTCAAATGTATTTTATGAAAACCCCTGGCAACATAATAACCCACAATAAACCTTAACATAGCTAAAAACAAACAGCTTTTATTACTCATTAGTGTGAATTCACCTTTTTCCACAAGGGCATAAAAAACATTAGCCATTTTCATAGGATTACATAAGTTACCCAGTGTTGTTGAGGACTGTGTTTTTGTGGGCAGCACCTTCTCTTAATGATCTGTTTGTGTTTAGAAGACAGCATGCTTCTGTGCTTAAATACAAAGTCTCACACACTGATCGTGTTCTCTCTTGTCCATTGTCTAATTAAAAACTAATTAAGTTTTTATTTGTCTCAGTCTTAGAATTATCTTATCACTGTCCTCTGTAGCTTATAGAAGCAAACAGGCAGTGGGAATAATAGCTAGCAGTGAATAAAGCACGCCGACTGCCCAGTCTCAGCCAAGCTCCATTATCTTAACCTGCATTGTCTCTTTAGCACCACTTGTGCACGAGTCTGGGCATAAATCAGACAGTGATTTAAGTTTAACTCAGTGAAGATGGAGCACAGTGGATGAGAGAGTAGAAGAGGAGAGAAGAATAACTCATTCATGTTCCTCAAGTGTCCCCCCATGGGTTGGCGGGCAAGCCAGAGCTGAGGAGCTGAGGCGGTTGCATTAAGGAGCTGAGACAAAAGAGGGCATCAATGAAAAAGGCTAGAAGGGGGTCGGTTAGTATAAAAACATTTTAAATGGAGATCCCCACTTCTCTTGAAGGGGCTGAGGAGAGGGAGAGGGGTTGGAAAGGACCCCCCACCCCCTCACCCACTCACATATACATATACACACACACACACACACTTACACACATATGCAGATGCACACACACTTTTGTCTCTCTTGGCATGGCCTCTTGTTTAGCCTTTAGGTGCCAAAGCAATTAGTTATGTTAATTGCAGAGTCCATTGACGGTGAATGCAGGTTGAATAGAGCCAGTCAGCAGCGGATTATTGGCTAGGATCCATGGGGGAATGGGTGGGGAGATTGGGGGAAAGGGTTTGTGACGTTGCAGGAGCTCCGGGCCCATGAAAACAGAGGAGAGGCCAATGTGTGGGAAAATAGAGGAGGAGCTTGAGCCCAAAGACGGAGATTGAGAGGGTGGGAGGCTCAGAGCTTGAGAGAGCGAGCACAAGAAAGGACACAAATTCAATGAGAGAAAGAGAGCTTTTAAACGAAATAAGTGTAACAGCAGATGAAAACAGAGTGAAGGACATAGTAAAGGAGATAGACAGCTTCGCATGAGAGAAAGACAACCAGCAAAGATAGAAAAAGAAAGTAAGAGAGAGTGAGTGTAGCGCAGTGTTGCACTGGTCTGCTCGGTTATCTGTCTCCATCTGGGTGCCATCTGTGTCTCTGGCGCTGGCCTTCGCCACACTGGAGCTCACATATGTGGGAATGCAAACACATGCCTGACATATGAAGGCGTGGAGTCAGAGAAGGAGACAAAAAGGAAAGGATAAGAAAGCAAAATTCTGCCACTGCAGCTGACTTTCTCAAAGGACTAAACAGTGGACTCTACTAGAGTGGAGGTAAGAGAGAAAAGTGGCAGTTTCACTCTGGAATGTGTGTTTGTGTATTTGTGGGTGTCATTTTAGTGAATATTGCAGTTATGTGCATAGTGCATGTGCATGTGTTCCACCTTAATTCCCAGAGCCGCTCTGTACTGTACAGATGGTGCCTCATCCTTTCCTCTTTATCTCTTCATCCTTATCTAATGATGGAGGGGGAGAAGAGCGATGGATTTCTATGCCTACTTACTTTACCTGTGCACAGAACACGTCTGTTGCCATATGGACAAAATACTGAGGTAGAAAATTCAGTATGATACACAGCCCTGCTGCCGACGTATATAGCAATTTCCTTGTGTGTTATTGAGAAGTGGTTTGGTTTCAAGGAACTGCACGTGCAGTATAAATGCTCCTCAGCCATTAAATTCTTTTGAAACTTTGCATGTTAACATCTGGGGACACTGGTGGAAAGAGTTATTTTTGAATGTTATTATTTTATATGAGAATAAAAGCAGTGACTTTCCTAGCATCTAAAAACATGGAGCTTTGTTGCTTGTTTCAGCTTGCTATTGATCTCTCCATTTTCTTCTACTTGAGGCAACTCTGAGAAAAGTCTAATCTAGCTGGAATTGTTAAGTGTGGGACTAGATTTTCTTCTTTGTTTTTTAATATAATAAACTGCTATCTTAACTGGATGAATAAACCCAGTAATATGTTTGGCTTTATGTGCGAAAGGGGTTTAAGTCTCTCAGCTGCCATTTATTCAGATAGTAATCAGTTCTCCCACATGGCAAGCAGAGCAGAAGAAAGTAGGTAAAGAAGACTTGTGCATCTGCTGTACAGTGTCTCAGGCATATGGGAAGAGGAGGGAAACTGCTGTGTCTGTCTTTCATGCTGTGCCTACATGTTACACAACACTGACATCAGTGGGAATGCTGATGCCAACACAGTGCAAATGTCACATTGTGACTCCAGTTTCGATACTGGAACACCTTTTTTCTGATATGGTTACATACCGTGTTTTTGTGCGTGGAGGAGGATGTGGAAGGAGGAGGTGTGCGAGGGAGAAGCAAACAGAGAAGCAGACATGGAGGGACCTGGCTAGTGTCACACCAAGCCAGGCCAGTCCATCAGGGAGATAGGAGCGACTAACTGTCGGCTGCACAGCCTCAAACCAGAGACACCTGTCTGGTCTGCTGGACACTGTCATACTCCTGAGAGCAGGCACTGTTCTGTGTCTACATGTGTGTGTGTGTGTGTGTGTGTGTGTGTGTGTGTGTGTGTTTCTACATGTTGATGACTTATTTTACCCAGATTCATTCCTGATGGGCAGTTGCTGTTTTTGTCTGCACATTCCATACACAGAAGTTTACGGTTTTGTCTTAGCTAATTGCGGTTAAGAGTGTGTGCGTGTGTCTGCCAGGTGTCTAGTAGAGATTTTGTCTATACCGAAGAACAAGGCTGCTTGCCTTGCAGTTTTTTGTTGTTTTTTTTCTTTCTGACCTCTATCCCAGCTGTGACTTTCTCTACTGGCGGTGTAGTAATAAATGGAGAAGCAGACAACCATGACCCTTGATCACTGTGCTAATATCTGAAGAATTCATCCACTTAAGACCTGTTTTTTATCAACACACAGAATAGAGCAGCTGCATGAAGAGTTTCTTGCAGGAAGCACTTAATTAGCTGTAGTGGTGAGAACTGTGATATCTGGCCCCAGGGGTTCTGAGATTGTGTGTTTGAATGCATGCATTTGCTTATGTGTGTGTGTGTGTGGACATAAGGGTTATGTCATATATTAAACAGAAACCGCTCAGTCACCACAAATCGCACCGCTCAGTCACCACAAATCGCACTCTTGAAAGATTGTCAAATCGCAGTCAATGTCTCCTGACTGTGTAAATGGCTTTGTGTGTGCACGTGTGTGCAGATAGGAATCTACCTGTCAGTCTAATCACCTGCTTTTCCTTCTCTCTCCTATTGCAACCCAACTGACATTGTATGAGAGTCCCTCTCATTGTGCTAAGTGCAGGAGTCAGAGGTCTTCTAACCCTTTACTGACCTGAGAGACATGCTCAGTGACCCAAGCTCAGTGACTAACCCCAGTGGGCTAGTGTTTTCTGAGAGGGACGGAGCATCAGCACACGCTTAAAAGGCTGTAAAATGACCCCAATTGAATTCATCAACTGCATCTATTCAGGTTCTGAAGATTTGATTTGAGTTTAATTGGCTGCGTAAATAAAGGAATATTAAATTACATTAATTCTATTGAACATCTTTTGTATCGTACTGAGGGAATATAGGATAAAAGCTTGAAAGCAGTATTAATCACTTTATCCACAACAAACTGCTAACATGTTAGAAAACGTATTTCACAGTTACATGTGTCAATTATACGGAAAGCAGATTAATGCAGAGAGAGACACCTGTCTTTAGCTTGTTAGCTAGTTTAACTTTCTCTATTTGTTTCATTCAGTATTTGAGATTATTTAGAGAGAGAGGTGAGATGTAACTTACGACTTGTGCATAGATCACAGAATACAACAACTAGCTAAGCTAAGCTGCAGAGTGTTGATTCTCAGTTTGTTCGGCAGTATTCGGTACTCTTATTATCCTCGACTTATTGTTTTACATTCAGTCATTTGGCAGGTACAGTTAAAGACACAGACACAGGAGCAACATAGGGTTTTGGTGTCTTGCTCAAGGATACTTTGTCACGTGAAGCAGAGAAGCTAGGGATTGAGGTTTGGTGGACAAGCTGTTTTACCCCCTGAGACACATTTTATGACAAATGTTATGAAAGCAACATTTTCGAATATTTAACCAGTGAGGCACAGATCAACAGAGGAAACGCAGATATTTAGCGAATCCCTGTGAAAAGTGGACTGCATTTAAACTTGAGTAACTTTCCTGGAAAGCTAACTTTCCAACATGAAACCCAAAAGGAAAGGAGCAATAAATATTAAATTTACTTGTGTTACTTGGTGTGTGGGTGGACAAGAAATGGGTGGTACTGCCTCCCCCTATGAATTGTCTCTCTTAGTCATTATTTTCTTGCTTTCCCGCTGTCTCCTTCTGAGAAAGTGCATTTCCACTAACAGAAGAAAATAAACTATTTTTGCCTCTTATCATTTGCTGGACGGAGACTGAAAAAAATATGTCATGTTCTCGAAACATATGTGCATTCAAACTCGTACAGTACAAATATGCATCTGCCGCCGCACATTCACAAACACAGACTCATCCTCCACGGCTATCTCTGTCTCATTCTTCTCATTGTTTTGAGCACAGCTGGCTTCTTTGTTTGTGCTTATCTGTCTTTCCCAGCAGCTGTTGAGCTCTGGTCTTTTATACATCTGGGCTAAGCTTGCCCACACAGCTCTGTTTTTAAAATCTGCAGACCATTCCTACTACATGGCTTTAATTTACTGCATCCTCAAATCCTCAGGGTAACAGATCATTATTCTGTATAGCACGCTTTGAGGAAGGACTTGTCTTTATTGGAGTGGCAGGTAGCCCAGTAAGTAGAGCAGTTGTCAACAAACCAAAGAGGGTAAGATGTTCGATTCCCAGTCCTCCCAGGCTACATGTTGATGTGTCCTTGGACAAGACACCAAAGCCCCGTAGTAGCACCAACATCTGCAGACTGGCAGCTGTCCAAACAACAATTTCCCCAAAGGGATCAATAAAGTATGCCATTATTATCATTTACTACAATACACTAAGTAGGCCTGAGTAGAGTAGTTAGTAGTAGTTTTCCCTGAGGCTTGCCTGTGAGCTTATTGTATAACGTGTTTGGCTGAAAATATGTTTTTGAACTGATCAGATTTGGGAAAATGACGGAGGCTAGTTAAAAGTTAAAGGGCCAAAACGTACAAGTAAACATCTACTGAGTCATTGCACCAAAGCTCTCAGTCTGGGTCAAGAAAAGCTCTGTAAATGTCTTCAGCAGGGCCTGAGTTGATAGCAACATCTGGTTGAACCTCAGCCAAGGCCATTTGGCTGTTGAGGCTGCTGACACCTGGTCTGAAACAGGCCGGTCTAAATGTTCTCTTTGTTTTCCCATGTCTAAGGCTTGTATTTTGTTTTATGGACTTCTGTAACTCACTATTTCAGAGTTTGTGTCTGCACATGAACGTCATCCAAAGTCCAGAGTTGAGGAAAAACAGTATTTTGCCTGGCTGCAGTTTGAGTTTAAAATGTATAGGAGCCATCATCTTAATCCTCCAGACACAGTGATATACATCTTCACTGTGCGCTAGGAAACCTCTTTAAATCTTTTTAGCCATAATATGATTTTTTTGTTCACCCTGAACTGTGCAGGATTAAAAACGAAAATAGAAACACATCATTATTAAGGATCTTAATTGTTAATGAGCATGCATTAATGAATGCTTTAGCTGATTAGTTTTCACTTGTTGGTTTGAGCTTCACATAATGAGGCTCGTCATGATTGATGGGCAGGCTAATCAATTAGTTATGGAGAGGTGAGAAGGTTGTAACCAGAGAAGCAGATAATCTTTTGGCTTCAGAGGAGGGCAGCACTTGTTGAGAGGGTTTGTGTGTATATGTGATATGTGGCCATATATGTCTAAGTGTCACGGTTTATCTGGTTTTAAGCCCTGATTGACAGATCCAAATTGTTCCTGTTATGTCACAGTTGTTATTTGTGTGGGTGTATGTGTGTGTACATCTGCCTCAGGCAAGACATTTCACAGGTGTGCGTATGTTACTTCAGAGATAATTCTGACAGCCAGTCACAAATCCAACACCTGGTAAATGGGGCCAACACACAGATGTTGACACACTTACAGCATTAGCTCCATGGCCCAGGTGTGTGATACGTATCTTTGTCAAATACATAGAATTTACTACATTTACTTGTTCCCCAGACACAGGACTTCTTGCTTGTTATATATTTTTGTGTGAAACAAGACCTGTATATTCATTGATTTGACTACAGGGTCTAGGAGTAATAACATCACATAGATGTAAAGTTCCACAGTATTTGAAAATGTTCTTCTTTTACTAGTAACGTCAGTGTTGCTCAGCATACAGACATGGGAGGTATATGATACAGTTCCTTATCAAAGAACCAGATATTTTTCAATGCAGTTCCTCTTTTCCTTTTTCATGTGCAGCTTCTGCCGTGACTGTTTGATCCCCATCCAATGCTTGGAAGAGCTTCAAGTGCTTTTTATTTTTGTCTGTTTACAAAATTTTAAGTTGCCAGTTCACAAACTAACCAAACTCACACTTTGCTACTCTATAAGGCAGTGGTGTCACATTAAGTTCCAGCTGATATAGTAACAGGGTTTGAAGAAGTTTCACTCTCCAAAGTTGCAGCAGCAATGAAACATAACACATACTAGGATGAATGATCTCTTACTGCAGTTGTCTGGAGTGTTTATAAGGTCACCAACTTCAAACCCCGTCCAGCTGCTCTCTCCCTGAAGTCTGACCTCATGTACACGTGGACATAATGGTCCGTTCTTGCTATCCACCCTCTGCCAAACCTCCTCTCCCTCTTCTGCTTCCAGCATCACATCACTGCGCCGCTTTTTACTGCTCATTCTTAGCTTTTATGGATAATGTCTGTCGGCCTTGCCGTCCCCTCTTTCAACTTTTCTCTCACTTTGCCACTAAGTACATTTCCATCCCTGGGTCAATTTTTTCACTATGTGGCATAACAGCAGTGTTTTTGTAATTATCTCACTAAGTGACGAGGTTATGTGAGGGCTTCTCTTTTCACTCGAGCAGCACATCTGCGCTTCTTCACATATGTTCCTTGAAGTCATGAACGTGTTTTTTATCCATTTCCTTACCTCAATTTCTCTACCTCCAAAGTAGCCTCCCTTTTTCTCCACCTTTTCCTCTGTGTATATGTATACATATTTCTCTTGCTTTCCCCCTTACTGTCAACCTTGCCACCTCCTCATCTCTCCCCTCCCTTGCAGAGTGAGGAGCAGAGTGTTGACATTGGGTTTTGTCCAAATATGTAGTCTACGGGAATGGAAGGTGGTAATGAGAGCCAAGAAAAACAGCCTGGCTCTGAGTCTGACAACCAAGCTTGTCTTTCTGATGAAACCAAATGAAAACAGTATTTTCTGTCCTTGTTACCCCCTCCCCTCCCCCTAACCTTCTCTCCCTGCTTACATTCCCTCTTCTTCACCTCTGGCGCCTCACATTTGCAGACTAATTTCATTTTTTGCATTGTCTACAAAAATAGACGACAATAGAAGACAAATGATAGAGTCAATTTTGCTGTAATTGGAAATGTAAACATTTTCATGAACGTGTGAAAACTTTGGTCAAATTAACACAGGGACAAATTTTGATCTATTATCTAAAAAAGTCATTTACGGACTTAACATGAAAAAAAATAAAACGTATTTGTTACTGTATAACATAGTTTTGCCATGTGTAGCTTGTTGTCGTATTGTAAACAAGTATATGTTAAAGTCAATGGTAAAAATAATGTGTTGACTACTAAGGTGGAAGTAGAAGAGGTGTCAGTCCGAAAAGAGCAATAATATGAATCAAGTTGAGTGAAATAAATAGGAAACACACGTGTCTCTTGATTTTCAGGAATTTTTACGCTCTGCATCCTCTCTCTACAATACTTGTCCTACGCAATAATAATAAGTCCTTAAACTCATTGTCTAGTTGTGAGGTTAAAACAATAACCTGACACTGAGGTGAATTATCTGTTTTATAAGTGGATGTGGTTGTACTGGTGCATGCACCCTTGTCTTTGCAGTGTGTTTGTGAGTGAGTGTGTGTGTGTGTGTGTGTGTGTGTGTGTGGGTGGGTGGAGGTCAGGAGGGAGTGCAGGATAGAGGAACAGATGTGTGCTGTATTGTGGTGGTGTGCATGGACGGACGGGGACCAGGTGCAGCCTTTGTCTCCCTGGCATTTAAGTCCACTCGCTTGCATTCAGTTGTCTCGTGCCTCCCCTCCCCTCCACATCTCCCTCCTCCTTTCTCCTCTTCTTGGAGGGAAGGCAGAGATGTGTGTGGAGGAGGGGGCTGCCTTGGCTTAGTGGAGGAGGCTCCAGCAGTCCCTTTTGCACCCCCCCTCCTCCCTCACAGGTGACTGTTGGAGGTCCCAGCTGGCCAGCTCTTGGCCGATTAGATCCATATGGCACAGAAGGAGGAGGAGGAGAGAGAAGTGCCCATCAGTTGCCTGGGTGCTAAGGGGGCAGTTACAGTAGCTTGCACCCCTTTTTTACCATGAGGTTTAAGAAAATTCACCGACTTTTACACTTTTTCACTTCCCACATGACTTTTTGTCCTGCTGTTTGTCTGAGTTTTTATTATTTCACCTGGTGACCAGTTGCTGTTGTCTCTGTTTTGTGTCAAAATGTTTTTGTTGCATATCTTATGAGGAAAAGAATGATCTTTTTGCCTCAAATAATGTGCATGGCTGATGGTAATTATAGAACAGGATAAGATTTATCACTTTAAATAAATATACTGACACTTTGGAAAATATACTTGTGTACTCTGTACACTCACAGATCAGTGCATATTTAGTCTTAGGTTTCCACAAAGAGCAGAAATGGGTGCAAAAAGCTAATCATCTCCATAAAGAGACAAATGTTTTTATTATTAAATGTCTATTAAACATTACTCTAGTATATTTAGCATAGCTCAAACACTCAGGTTAACATAACCTTACCATCAAGACAAGACAATGTCATTTCCCAACATCATTACTTTTTTGACAAGCTGTTTTAAGGTTTGATGCAGTTAGCAGTGTTGTATGTTTATGTGTATGTCTGTGACTGTTACCATGCCTCTGTTCTGAGCTCACATATTTGTAGCATTGCACAAGCTGTGAATTGTATTTTTGCTCACTGATAAATTAGTGAGGCCTGTGTTACATCTTCTCTCACCTCATCTACAATGACAGGACACTGATACCAACACAGTTTCCGTACACACACACACAACCTCACATCACCACACCTACTTGCACATACATGCTAAACAGCTGCCAGTCTCTCGCAGAGAGATTAAACATCTGAGTTTAACCATGAGCTGAATAATCCTTAACACTGAACACATGTATTTAAACATCACATCAAGTGTGATTTATTTAGTACTGAGTCAAAGTAGGCTATCCATTGTCGCTTTTTCCTAAAGAGCGATGTTCTCTGCACTTCATTTGCTTGTTGTTTCCGATTTCATTATTTAATGGATTGCTTCCAGTGGCTCAGTGCAAATGTCCCTGTTCTGTTTCTGTTTCTGTTTCTGTTTCTCTTTCTCTTTCTCTCTCTGTGACTCTGCATCCCTTTCTCTCTCTTTTTGAGCCTTATTCTGAATCACCTGCAGAGGCAGAGGCAATTAAAGACAAGTGAATGTTTTAATGCAGACGAGCGTCACCTGAGCTGAACAAACAAGGAACACCTGGCTAGCAACAACAGCCATCACCACATATGCACATTGCTTTTTCATCCCTGCTATAACAACTGATGTGGAAAGCAAATAAGTCAGCCCGGTTACAAACAAGACTATAAAAATGTATATGTACCATCATCTGCTTGAGAAGAGCAGCAGCACAGAACGGTATGATCAGAATTTAGATTCGTTTTTAGTTATATCAGAAATGTCAAAGTTTTATATTTAGCGTGCTATGGGCCGTTCACAACGTTATCCCCTTTGCTTCAAGGTGTTGTCTATGCATCATGGTATTTTCATGTAATCCTGTTGATGTGTGGTTAGGAGCTTTGTGTACCTTGCCTTTGTTCCATTAGACCAAAGATGACAGGTGGCATTTAGACCAGACAAACACTACACATCCTCCTCTAAGCCAATATTCACCTGAGCTAACATTTGACCACTTTATGCACTTTGTATGTGTGTGTTTTGTGGCTGCTGTGACAGCTGCCTCCCCTGACAGTCCTGAGACTATATATGGTGGACTCAGGTGCTCGCAAGCCAGATGAAGTCATCCAGCTATGTACCCTGTCTAATTGACAAGCAGAGGCAATTCTCTATGGGCTGTCAGCACTACATGCACACGCACACACACCTGATGTCTCCTGTTTTGGTCATTACCTCTAGCTCGACCTCTAACGACAGACCAATCAGCATCTTAAGATTGTGTGAACACAGCTGCAACCTAATTTCTGAGTTCTATGCTTAAATGGATGCACAGCAAGGCGTGCACGTGAGAGGCAGTTTATTAGGAACACCAATCTAAAAAATGAAGTAGTCTAATACAAGAGAGCTGCAATAAACCTTCCCGTCATGAAGGTGATCCGTTTTAGTTTGAATCGTGTTAAAGAGGTGTTGATTCAACTGTTGAACTCCTCTTCAGTTTAATGTAATACAGTTCAACAGCAGCACAAACTACATCTTCCGAAAAATAATCGTAATGTTGAATCAGCAAGTGTCTTGTTCGTGTACATGTCTCTGTCTGTATAGCTTGTTTATGACCTCATTATTCTATGGCCTGTCAGTCAAACACCATAGGCCTCAAAGCTTTACAATAATGACAGTCAATTTGGAAACAAAACTACTTTTTACTGCCAGTGGAGAAATGTTGTGATTTGTTATCATGTGAACAAAGGACTTGTGAATACATTTTCATGCAACACTACAATGTAGAACAAGAATAATGCCCATATCTTAGCTACGTGTGTGCATATATGAAGTTGTTTACATGGTAGCAGTGTTGACACTAAGGCCATATGCCCCGTTGGTTCTGTTATTGAGATGTCAGTCTAATTTCCTGGCCATACGGACAGAGTGTGCAGAGCTTTGGAACCGGTGTGTGTGCATGCTGCAGGCTGCTTCCTGGGGTGCACTGGCAGACTGATTGTGTGGTGGGTATGACAGTCCAAATGTCTGCATAGATCCCTTCTTCCTGCCCCCTATGTTGGTGAACAGGTGGAGAGATGGCAGGCAGGCCACAGGGCTGAGAAAGAATGAGAGGGAAGGAGGCAGAGGGAGAGATAGAGAGGGTGAAAAGGACTGGAAAAACAGAAGGACAAACAGTCAAAGCTGTATATCTGTATAAAGAGTTGCAGACATGACAGATGAGTTGCATGGGGTATATTTAGAAAGCGCACAGGCCAAGGGACTCGAAGAAAGGAAAACAGGGTTGGGAGCTTTTCAAGACCAATGCAGATCTTTTGTGAATACATATACAGTATATCTACATTTTATGTGTAGTATATGTATTAATTTCCATATGTTTATACACATTTTTGTAATAGACAAATTCTACATATTTCTAAAAATCATTAAATAGTCTCTGTTCTTTTGAGAGACCTTCTAAAGCCTTTATAAACTGGGACCCTGTGACTCAAGGCCATGCAGAGTTCATAGCTGTGAAAAAGATATAAAGGATACCATTGAAGCCAAAGCTCTAAAACCATGAAACCACATTTAAAAAGCTGCTCTCTGCTGACCCATGACCTGTGAGCCCATGCTTGTCTATTAATCGTCCATTCTTGAAGCAGTTAGAAAAGTCTGATCCACTCTAAATGGAGACGGGACCCAGCCTTCATGGGTTTCCTCGACACAAAGGCAGCTTCTGATCCCACATCTCCCCACCACTACATTCCCCATTACACTTTCTTCAAGCCCCTTATCTGGTGGTCTCATTCAGAGGCAATAGCATATTGAGAAGTTGCGTTTAACATTCAAAAGCTTTGCCGATCTTGTTAGTAAAGCGTGAAATAGCCCGTCCCTTCACTCTTTGTCCCTCCACCACATTTTTATTGGGTAGCTCAATGAGGGGGCTTTCTTCTCCCTCACAATGGGCTTCTTCAGCATCTCTTCAGTTATTGATCTGAATGGTTGGGAGTGAAGGTCTAAACTTTAGACATCTGGCCCTTTGATGGGGGTGGGGTGTCGGATGTCTTGGCAGTATGTGTTGTATCATTTGAAGTGGGTTGGAGGGTGGGCATTTAACTTTTAACTTTTTAATTTATTTTTGCCACTCAGCTGAGGGAGAGCATTTTTTTTATCTGTTTGTGATAATCATGCTATGCTTTAGTTAATTAAATTCCTTTATTTCACTTTATTTTGCACGTGTATGTGTGTGGATGCAATGTGCTGACATTACCTTTCCCTTTCTCTGCAGACAGTAGAGAGAAGAAGAGCCCTGCCATGCCCGGTTCTCCTGTGGATGCTAAGACTCATTCCAGATCAGCCCCCAGCAGCAGCGCCAGCTCCACTATGCCACCCCTGCCTTCTGTCAACCCCAGTGGCCCCCGTCCGGCCTCTTTTTCCACCACAGCATGTAAGCTAAAACTGTAGATGTGTTTTTTTATTAGGAACTATTAGTCATATGACTAATATGTCATCAAGTCAAAAACATCATATATTTTCTCCTCTTCAACTTTCCTTTCCACCCCAGTGACCAATGGGAATCATCATTCCCCACCAACTCTGAATGCAGTGCCATCTCCACCGCAGAGATACAGCAACGGACCATCCTCTTCCTTTTCCTCATCGCTGGCTAACCAACAGCTGCCAGCCACCTGTGGGGCTCGACAGCTGAGCAAGCTGAAACGTTTCCTGACCACGCTGCAGCAGTTTGGCAATGACATCTCTCCTGAGATTGGAGACAGTGTCCGAAGCTTAGTCCTGGCTCTTGTGGTAAGTCCTTTGTTTTGATGTTAAAGATTAAAAAAAAGAAAAAGAAAAGGAAGCTGTGTCATGTAGAGAAGCATTTTGTCTTCTGTTTATGGGTTATGTGTTTTAACATTTTATGGTGCACAAGAGTGTGGTTGACTTGATGTTTCTTCACATTTTCTGTCTTCTAGAATTCAACTGTTACCATTGAGGAGTTTCACTCGCGCCTTCAGGAGGCGACAAACTTCCCATTACGGCCCTTTGTTATTCCATTTCTAAAGGTAAATATAACCTCCTCCTCCTCCCTCTTTCTACAGTATAGTTGCATTGCATTATTGTGTTCGGCCACTTTGTTTTTTTTCTTTGGAGTCGTATTTTTCTTTGTCTGAAGTTGTAAAACTTAGGCCCTATGGTTAGCTTGTGGCCTGTCAGCATCATCAAGCCTAATCGAGCCTTGCTGAAGTCATCACCCCTCTCAGCCCAGCTACTTCTCTTGGCTCTGGCTGTCAGACATGACACATTGTTAACCACAGAATAACAAGTGATAACCATAGGTCCTTGACATCAACATAACTCTAATTCAGGTTGATCTGAATAATCCATGTACAGCCACATTACAGCTTGTGACTTATGATGACGGAAAGGTAATAGATTCATCACACTTTATTACACTTTCTCAAGGATACAATGCAGTAGGTTATAAATAGACCTGTGTAGAGTTTCTAATTGAATAAACAGGTTCTCAGCAGTTCAAAGCAATTATCAATATTTGCGTGTTGACTTGACAAGCAACAGATGAGGATGTGCATTAAACACCCTCTTGAGCCCTTTTGTAACCAGGGGACTGCAAGAGTATACTTTTTAGGAGCTTTTCACCCCTCCCCTCCACTAAAGAAACACATAAATCTTCAGCCAGTGGTATGGCTGTAACTTCAAGCAGTTGAAATCTGCTCATTTTCCACACTTACCTCTTACTTACCTTTGGAGCCCCTCCATCTGTCTGAGAGTGCTGAGACAAGAAGCCTCTGTTCCCCTGCTTCTACAAATTTATTGCCAAGGGGTGGGGTCCCCACAACTTAATTCCAACTCTTTGAGAGCAGTCTCTTCTACGAAAGAAATAATGAGAGAAAGAAATAGACAGATGGGAGAAAGTCAGGGGGAGAGAAAGTTTCAAATAGAGAGAAGTGGGTGAGGAGTAGAGAGGGAAAAGTGGGGACTCAGAAGTGTGAAACATGCCTATAAAGTGTTCCCTTCCCTTTTTTTATGGGTTTCAGTGCACCATATGGAGCTGCTGTCCCGTTAAAAGAGCATTCAGCTGCTAAGGCGCTGCCAATCTAGCATCCGCCCAACTGAACCCCGGAGAGCCCTCTGCTCAACTGACACACAGCACATGTGTCTGCTAGCTGGGGCCCCAGGGAAAGAAGGGACGCAGAGGGGCATGGGAGACGTACAAATAAGAGCACAAGGGCATTAAAGAGAGTAGACCATTACACCAGAAGTATCAGCATCTTTACATGAAAGTGTGATTTGATGCGAAAAGGATGTTGGTTTGCAGAATCTGCTAAATGATGGTTGAAAGTGCTACATGAGAAATGGTAGAAAACTAGAACAGTTATTTATTTGGTTTCTCGAGAAGAGGGAGTGAGGAAGTGGCGTAATTGCAAACACACCATAGTCTGTTCCTAATTAGGGAAATACAGGGAACAAAAGCAAGATGGAAAGATACGATAAAGACAGATAGATAAATATAAAAAAAAAACAAGAGACGGTAAGGAATGAGGGAGAAGTGGAGCCTGTGTATCATTAGTTTTCAAAGTTTATAAGCCTCTGTATGATCTTGCATATTTTTGCTGTGACCAGTGAGCACATTGTGCTCAGCAGGGAGGGGGGTTAGTAACCAACTTCAGAAGCAGTTTAGAAAACTCCATTTTCATTTGAGTGAGGGAAGCCACAGCCACTATGTAGGCAGCCACAAAACAGCACCCAGACCCAGATTCAGCATTACAGACAGACCTCAAGGAGTCAGCTCCCAGCCCCATCATCCCTTAAAACCTTTTTACTCCCAGGCAGGCATCTTATACAGGAGGCCGATCTGTGCTCTGTCTCTTAGCTTTTCCATATGGTGATAGTTGTTGGTCTAAGTTTGTGTGCTACAGATGTCCCCTCCTCCAAAACTGTCAATGGGCTGAGCTACATTTAAACTGTAGCAATGCTTCATAAACTTTCCTGTTTACCAATTTATTTATTTCTTGCTAGGCAAACCTACCCCTGCTGCAGAGGGAGCTGCTCCACTGTGCACGGGCAGCCAAGCAGACCCCAGCTCAGTACTTGTCCCAGCATGAACACCTCCTGCTAAGCACCACTCTGGCCTCGTCTCCTGACTCCTCTGAGCTGCTGATGGAGCCTCCTGATGCTGGGACCAAGAGGCACAGCCCCAGCAGGTCAGATAAAGGCCCCCAAACTGCTACTATTAAGTTGTGTTGGAAAACGATATACATAAATGTAGTTTTGATTTGAGAAATAAGTCAGGATTTTTTGTCTTTCAGGGCGAAAGCGAATGGTTTCCACGAACGTCCCCCCATAGCCATGGAGCCCGCTGCAAAACGAATTTGCACCATTAGCCCTGCTCCTCGACACAGCCCTGCCCACCCACTTCCCCTCACTGCCCAGCTTCACCCAACACCTCCACCCTTGCAGCACTATGCCTTGGATGACATTGCAACACCACACATCCTGCACCGCGAGCACAGCCAACGCATGCTGGAGATCCGCGAACTCAAAGACAGAACCAGACTCCCAGGTACATGATGCAAACCAATAATTATGCTCATTAAGTTATTCTCTGGCCATGTTTCTTAGAAGTAGCTTTTTCAAGATTTTTTCATGATGATGAGACAGTAACTCTTTACAATTGTAAATTTAGTAAAACAAACAGCATCAGATAGTAGTCTGAATCTTGTAGCCGTAGGAATAAATGGTAGTTCCAGACTGCTACACATCCTTCTGGACATTAAATAATAATCAAATGATAAAAACTTTCTGCAAACCTCATAAACACTGAAAACTTTCACCTCATTTTGGTTCTGTGAAGTATTGTAATTGTAAGTGGCCAATAAACACATTTAGAAATGAACTTAACATAAAAACAGCCACATGCGCACATGTGTGTGATAACGGGTGGTCTGTGTGTTTGTGTAGCCTTCCCCGTTTGTGTGTATAAACAGAACCCTACTGTCCAGGGATATCTGGTGTATATCTTCCTTCCATTTGAGTCTTGTCAGCACACAGTGGAAACAGCAGTAGCTCATAGACACAGTCACACACACGTGCAGACACACACCTTGATATGTTCATGGTAGAGGTGCTGTGTTTATGAGGCCTTAGTCCCTTGTCTGACAGCCTCCCGCCCGCCTGCCGCCACTTAACTCAAGGCACACACACACACACACACACACACACACACACACACACACACACACACACATAAACATATCAGTCCACACACTCATGGCTTTGAACACTGATGAGAACCAGGAGTAGAGGAGAGGTCGAGGGGAAGGATAGTGAGTGTGCATTTGAGCATGAATCATTATTCTCCTCAGCAGGCCTAGTGTGCATGTGGCTTCTTGTTGGCTGTTTCTTACTCAATTGTAAGAGAATGCAGTTTGCATCATTGTAGTCAGTGTGTTTGTGTGAGTTAATGCATTGTCTGTGTGACTGGATATGAATCAAGAACACAGGTTTTGTGTGCAAACTATTATTACTGTTAAAAGCACAATTAGATAATGCTTAAGTCATAGTGTTTTGTAATAGCTAAATTGATATCAGATACTTAGGTTATGTGTGTGTGTGTGTGTGTGTGTGTGCGTGTGTGTGTGTGTGTGTGTGTGTGTGTGTGTGTGTGTATTCATGGTTGTAATTGTCCACAGTCAGTGTCAGAGCGGCTGGTTGTGTTTAGAAGTGGAGCCACTCCACTCAGCCTGAGTGTCTCCCTACTGGAATGCTCTGAGCTCCAGGAGGGGAGGTGCTAAGGGAGTAGCTTGGAGAGGGAACGAGAGAGTGTGTATGTGCGCGTGTGTCTGTGTGTGTGGCTGACAGCTGACTTCCAGATGTGTTCAGGCTGTGGGTGCTGGGAGTCTGTTTTGCATCACATGCTTCCCTTTCCCCCTTCACCCCATCTTTCTCACTCATTAGTCCCTCAGTCCATCTCACATCTTTTATCTTTTATGTTACTTTACTTTACCCCATTCCTGTCGTTCTTCATTTGGTGCTGACTTTGACTAATGTCTGCACACAGAGTTGATTTTGAGCTCTAACAACTGTCTGTAATTTATCTTGTAGTGAAATGATAAAAGTCACATTTTTAGTAAAATTCACCTTTCACTCACTTACTGTCACTTCTGTATTCTCATACATTAAATAGAATGTTAATCACAGAGCCCTGTGTTCTGTCTTGTGTGTGTTTTAATCAGGCACTAATGGGGGCTACCGCGAGGAGCCAGTGGACCACAGACTGACAGACAGAGAGTGGGCTGACGAATGGAGGCATCTGGACCATGTAAGTCTGCTGACAAGCATCACTATTGCCAATAAGTTGTGATTTAGAAAAATTAATTATTTTGTTTTTGTGTTTCTTAGTAAAACAGTGTTCTTTAAATCTTCAGACCTATACTTCATATGGAAGTTAATATTTTTCTACTAATCAGGAATAAGTTTTACTGGGGCGTTGTTCATTGATTCATAGCATGATCACACCTGCGTCGCTTAAAAATATAAATTTAGTTAAAAGATTTGTATATTACTATTTGCTAAACATCTAAAAGCTGACTTAGTGAATTAAATGTATGTCTTCAGGTGCTGAACTGCATTGTGGACATGGTGGAAAAGACACGGAGGTCAGTGAGCGTGCTCAGGCGATGCCAGGAGTCAGACCGCGAGGAGCTCAACTACTGGAGACGACGCTCGAGTGAGCAGGAGGACCCACGCAAAGGAGGCTCGGGCATCACTCCCTTCTCTAAGACAAACAGCCCCCACTCTGCAGAGTCGGGTGTGTATAGCTATTTGCAACTGAATTATGTTAGTATGCCACAGAAACCAATAACAATGTTGGCATTTCTGTGGCTGGTGCCTAATGTTTGCTTCATGATGGGGATGTGAAGTCAAAGCTGTGAATAAGAGTTGTTTGTTAGACTTAACGTGTCAGCTCTGATGGTAGATAAACATTAGAAGTAGGTGAGCCGTTAGCACTCAGGTCTGTTAAAAACCTAAGTACCTTCTAAATGATTTTCTAAATGTATAACGCACCATAATGATTTCCTAAAGTTAACAAATCAGGAAGGGCAAGTTCACTTCTCTTTCATACTCATTACACCAGCTAGTGGTCATTGAAAAAAATGCATTTAAGTCACATGTCGGGTTAGTGAGTCCTTTTACAGTTAGTGCCTCAGTCTGCTGTGTACTGGCAGTGTTCTCTCTGAGTGCCAGCCTTGACGTCCCCCTGCTGGTTCATAGTCACAGACAGGTGCCAGGACTGGCCTTGGCCATATCGGCCACAGAAGGGCTGTCCTGCCGTCCTGCAGGCTCAGAAGCCCAGAGCTTGCTGACTCGCCAGAGCACCATCTGGGCCCCCAGGCGGGCAGCCTGCCTGCCTGCCTGCCTGCCTGCCTGCCTGCCTGCCTGCCTGCCTGCCTGCCTGCCTGCCTGCCTGCCTGCCTG
>JAUYWH010000022.1:17501574-17524569 GCA_034779795.1 Ctenopoma multispine
CCTGCCTGCCTGCCTGCCTGCCTGCCTGCCTGCCTGCCTGCCTGCCTGCCTGCCTGCCTGCCTGCCTGCCTGCCTGCATGGGCTTGGGCTGAGGAAGACTGTAGCGGGGTGGAGTGCGGCAGTATAACAATTGTGTATGTAGGTTTAGTGGAAGAGGGAGGATGGAAATGATGGAATATCTATTGGTAAGAAAGTAAGAAATTGGGTAAGAAGATCTGAGCCAGGCGACAGTGTTGGAGAGACAGAGCCCAGTAGCGACACAGAAATGAACTAAGATGCGGAAAGAGAAAGATTTGAGGGAACAGACAGAATGTTGACACAGCTTGTTGGTCTGCAATTCCCTCCAAGCCAAACACATTCCTTTCTAAAGCTGTCAGATCTCAGATCAGTCCAAGACTCTGATAAACAACAATTATGCTGGTTGTGTGGCCTAGATATACAGACTTGTTTGCACTGACGAGAAAATACATAAAAGACAAGATGACAAAGATAATATCACTGCCTGTGTGTGTGGCCTTTCTTTGTTTGCACCTGTTACCTTGATTGAGCTGTTGGTTATAAAGTCTTTTATAATTTACACCAATATTTCAACAATTAATTATCTTAATATCTTTATAAGCCCTGGCAGGTGCTAATCCCTTCTGTCTCTTCCTTCCTTCAGAATCCCAGCGCGACTTTGCTCCACGGCCAGGCTCAGCATACGTTACAGATGAGATCTGGAGGAAAGCTGGTAAGAACATTATAAAATATGAATTTTAATTAGTGAAAAAAGCTAGTCAGTTCTGTTAGACACAATGATAATCGTAAGTCAATTTACGTAACCAAAAATGAAGAATTGAGAGAACAGTGATGCAAATAATTTAGGTAGAACACGCTTATCTGTGTTCTCTTACACATGCAGCCGTGCAGATTTTAAGCTTAACTTGAAACGCTTGTCTGCCCTGATGTATAGAAGAAGCGGTGAATGAAGTGAAGCGTCAGGCCATGGATGAGGTTCAGAAAGCAGTAGCAGAGGCCGAGCAGAAGGCCTTTGAGATGATTGCTGCCGAGAGGGCTAAGATGGAAAAGACTCTGGTTGAGGCAAAGAGGAAGGCTCAAGAAGATGCCATCATGGTCATCAATGAACAGGAGGATTCCAGTGAGGTGAGCTGAGATGTAGATTATGAAGCACTATGAATGCACTTCTGCCTAAAGAGGGATTCTACGCACACCATATAGATGTTTTTTGTTTTTTTTACTTTTCCACTGGACATGACTATGTAGTGTTTTCTTGTATTGCATCTTATTTGTTCACTGTCATCTGTATTGTTTCCAAATACACAAGGCAGTTTTAAGAAAAATATATAAAACCATTGTCCTGCTCTAAGCAGCAGGAAAAGTAGATGATGAACATAGAGGAGCATTAAGGTGCTAAAGAGTCAGATATCTCCCATAGGAGTTTAGTGGTCATCAAAAAGAGATCTAGAGGGAGAGTGACTATTAAAATCATCCATCAGATGGACATGGAGATATTACTCTAAATGAGAGCTAATGTTGCCACACATCTCCACACGCATCTGTTGGTTAACAAGCTCGCTCTGATTTTGAATGGTCACTGTGTTTTACTTTTATGTTTACAGCTTGTTTTCACTGCCCCCAACAGGCCAAAAATATTAAATGCAGGTTTTATGGCCTTTTTATGCTGGGGATGACACTCTCCTGACCTTAAATTCTTCTGAAAACTAACAGTTGTCCCTACTTTTCTCTTGCAGTGTTGCTGGAATTGCGGCCGCAAAGCTAGCGAGACGTGCAGTGGCTGCAATGCCGCCCGCTACTGTGGCTCCTTCTGCCAGCACAAAGACTGGGAGAGGCATCACCTCATCTGTAGCCCAGGACTTCAGGCTCAGCCCAAATCGATTTCTGCCATCACTTCAAGCAGGGTCGCCTCAGTGACAGCGACGGCTGCAGCAGCAGCTGGGGTGCCTCCCGTCGGTCTGTCAGGTGTCAAGGTTCCCGACAGCATGCCTTCAGTCTCCAGTCCAAGTGGAGAGAAGGCTTTAGTCGCTTCTCGCTCCTCCACTCCCTCCACACCCGCCTCAGTCCCCGAGACCAATGGACACTAGGAGATGAAGGACTTTATTTGTTAACGTGTCACCCGTCCTCTTCCTTGACAGGGAAGAGTTGAAGGGAACTATTTGTGGGTTAAGTTAGGATAACAGATTTTTCATCATAATATTTGGCAGATAAAAAAGGGCAGATTATGGATGACTGTTTGAGTGATATGGCAACTGGGACTTTGGCTTTAGCAAAGAACAGAAGGACTCGTCTCGAATGCATTCATTGGATGAACAGATCTCCCTAACAGATGGAAACGTGTTTCTCTTCATCCAAAACCCCAATTCTTGGATCTGCAAGGGGTTGAAAAAAAAACTGCTGATTGATCTCAGTTTATCTCTGGCTGCAGGGTAGAAGTTATGAAAGGAAGGCATATGAGGAAAAAAAACAGAGGAGATTATAAAACGGCGAGGTATAGAGATGCCTCCCCTCGTCTGATATTCTCACTTTGTAAATTTAAGCTAGGGAGGTGGTGGTAAATGTAAACAGTGTAATAGTACCAGCCATAAAGCATCTGTCTTTGTCCTGTAGGTAAAATCTGACAGTAGACCACACAAGATTTATCTTTACAGCTCTCCTGTATACATAAATATTTGCTTGCCAAAATCTTGTCAGGTTTTCATATGTGTGAATGCGTGTGTCAAACGGTCGTGCCCGTGTCAGTGAATATTGTAAAGCATATGATTACTTTTGACAAAGCAATATTAAAAATGAAATGTTCAGCTATTTCAAGCTGTTTCTGCGTCACCAAAGTTTTCAGTCACTAAAGAGAGAAACACTGTCAATGCCTGTAAATGTCTTTGTGAACAAGAGGTAAATATACACTAACCCTCACCTGACATGTACTTTTATAATGCTTAGCAAAGAAATCTGGTCCCTGTTCTTCTTTTTTGACCTCCAGACATAAAAGAACTGAGATAAAGATGATGGTGATAAGATCGAGTACAGCCAGGATGATTCAGTTATGACTTTTTTTTTTTTTCTGGTTGCAGTTTCATTTTGGCACTTGTTCACATTAGCAGTTTTGTATGACAGGGTAAGATGCTCCAGATTTCTCACCATTGCAATGTTTTCATTAGAAACGACCAATTTTTTAATACAGCTTTTCAACTATTAAAGCATGAAAATGCTTGTTGCTGTGGTGCAGGTTTAGAGCAGTGACTGTTCCACGGTGAATCTCAGGAGCTAAACTGTATTTGTTTGTACAGATCATTCTGTTCTTTTGTTCTTATGTCACAGTTAGATTAAAGTCAGATGTTTAGTGAGGAACATTGATTTTATCCTACCCTGCTGTTACAACTGTTCTTGTTTCGTTCACAATGTTCAACATTGTTCTTGTTTTTGTTCACTGTAAGATGACTTTGTAAAGAATATTATGAGAGAATGCCTTTATTTTGTGAGCCACAATTTCCCTTTGTTCTTTAAACACATTCTTTTGTTATGAGTCATAACTTCATATGAAAAGATATCATGACATGAAGTATGAAATAAAGAATTACTTCAATGTGTTTTTAATCTGTTATTGATTTTTTTTTTCATTGAGCATATGAGATGAGGTGAAGCTAAATGGAAAAATTTAAAATCATAAATCACAGTTTTGAGTATGAGTATGAAGTAAGACACTGGTCCAACATCAGGTGGCACATTCTTTACTTCAAAAACCCTCATACAAATTGTTGTAGATTTAAAGTCTGTGTTGTACTGAATCCAAATACATACTGTAAATTCTAATGTCTTGGAGTTGCACTAATTCGCCTACATTATTGCTTTAATTTTGTGCTATTTTCAAAAGGGCTCTGAGTATTTCAGATATTTGGTTTGGGGTCTTTGGTGTCCACTTTGGCTCCAAAAGCTTTCTGGATTTAATGAGTGTAGAGAAGAGCAAATATCACTTTGATATTCATTACAGAACCACTGAAAGTATTCTTTCACAAGCAATAAATTACTTTTTGAGAAAATAAACTATAATTTTGCAGGAATTAATCACTAAGCATGGTTGAAATCTTATTAAATTCAAAACAACAATAGCCTCTTCAATAAATACTTTACTGCATAGTCTGTGGGATAGTGGTTATTCTCAAAAAACACACAAGGCACAATGATTTCTGCATCCTCTTTGTCTTCTTAATGTTGTAAATCATTCAGCAACTCCTGATAAAATATGCAAGGAGCATCTTTGAATTCAGGTATGAAGTAATGAGGAGGCTCTTGATGAGACTGAATTATTCTGAAGTGGGCGGAAAGTTTGTCATGTATAATGTATAATGTTTTCCACCACTGAAATAAATATTCCATTCAGTTCATATCTTTGTCAAAGAACAGTGGACCCATGACCCATCTAACCATTTATTGTCTTACCTGCTTTTCCTGTTACAGGCCACAGTGAGCAACATATTGATTAAATCAAAAGGCAACAGGCATTAGATGTAAGGATGTAATGTCACGTATAGCCACGGGGTGGCAGTATAAAATATATTTTGAGAAGTGAGTTGTTTTTTTTCTCCCTGTAAAGTTCAAAAATCTAAATATGTGTGACTTGCCACAACAGTTTGCAATAAAAAGCAGTTAATTATCAGGAGTCTGCAGGTCAGAGATCAATATTTGTCATATAAGAAATTATTTATTCCACACCACTATCCAAAAACATAGCTTTTATTGTTTTGTGCTTAAAGCTTAGCCATTTTCCTTCAATCATCTGTACTCTAGAAACTGTAACTTTACTAGCAGCTAAATATATTATTTATTTATTATTTAGCTGCTTATTATATATTACTAGGTTATTCTGTTGGAGGACAAGCTCCAGAAGTTGGAGGAAGACCGGTCCACAACCTCCCCTTCTTCTTCTTCTTCTTTGAGGATACTTAGGCTTTTTAATGTGTACAGCCTGATGGCTGTTATAGCTGATATTCTTCGCTGCTGTCAGAGACAGTGACACCAACAAGCTGAACAAACTGACCAGGAAGGCTGGCTCTGTGCTGGGGTCCTCTCTGGAGGTTTTGGCATTGGTTGTGGAGAGGACGATGCTGCACAAACTGCTGGACATCAAAGAGAACAGCCCACATCCTCTGGACAACCTGCTAGTCGTGCAGCAAAGCTCCTCCTGCTTCACTGCAACAAAGAACACAACAACTCTCTGTGTCGGGAGAAAGATCTCCTCTGACAGCATATTTTTATTTTACAACAGAAACATCACATCTCTTTGACTCTTTTCTGAATTGGCTGGACCTCTACCAGCTAAGTGTACATAGTTAATTCAACCTCTCCAGACATCAGTTCTCACCTGTTGATAATAAAACATCTTAACAAAAAGAGCAAAGCTGGCTTCTCTGCTAAGCCTTGAGGTTTTTAAGGACATATCCACAAAAGACTGTGATTATATAGTGTATTTACTGATCATCAGTTGATCTAAAAATGAAAGATGACTCATCTGTTGTCTAAATAAAATCGCATGTGTCAGCGTGTGAGCCAGGATCAGTCCTGTTGTTAATTTCAGTGCCTGTCTAGTAGCACAGTCGTGATGTTTGTTTGTGATAATAAACTGAGTGGTTTCATGCTGTAGCTCAGATGTTACATGACCACATGTATTCATATAACAAATTGCATTTGTTAGGGACACAGAGGCATCTCAGTTTACAGTACTTCTACTTGTTTCTTGGCAAAACGGCTACAGCACTATGTTGTAAAGATAGTAGAGAAAAAGCTTTAATTGGTGTCTGTCCCAATTTCTTCCTGGTGGCAGAGAAATGGAAGTCACTTTAAATTCCGCTCTGTTTCCACAGCTCCTCTCATGATGCTTAAATTGTAGTAACAGTGTGCAAAGCAGTGATACATAAAACATCTAACCATCTAGGAGTTAACAAAATAATTTAGTCGGAACTAAAGTTATGAACCATCTGACCAAATAGAATTTAAACGCTGTCATGGAGCTACTAATTTGGACCTATACTTTCAAGTTACTGACAAAACAAGAAACACTATGACCACACAAGTATAAAAAAGGATAAATGGCACTTTGCACCAGTAATGACAACACGCAAGACTGTAGAATTATAATCTACATTACAAACACTGTCTAACAAATCTAGCGCACAGTACTTAGCATTTTGTCTCCGACCTGTGCTCAGCATGATCTGTCACAGTTCATCATCACAAAGAAGTAAAAGGGACATCGGAGGAATTGGTTGTCTGGTAATAGTCCCGTGTTAGATACAAAAATTGAATTTTGGTGATAACACACTGTAGCCCCATCTGTCTTTGTCACATCTTTGCTTCTTTTCTTTCTTCCTGATCTCTGTGCAGTAAAATTATCAAATTCCAGGATTCTATGAAAATGGAATGTTGTATGTAAAGTTCAGGTGTGATCTACAGGTGTGATCTACAGCTCTGCATTAAATACGGCGTCCAAACAAAACTTACATCCAGAAAATTAATAAACTAGTGTTTAGAAACTATTAGATCTTGTGGTAATAAATTGTAGCAGTATGTGGCAAAACCTAGGTTATTGTGAGGTTTATCTAAGTCAGTGAGGACAAATGACTCAGGCTGTCACAGGTGGGACAGCTTCCGAACATGTTGCTTCCCACACAATCATGTTTCCAAGGTGAAAGAAATGAAGATACTGAGGTATCAAATAGAATAACAGCTGTTGCTTTTCCACCTTTGGCTCAAGTGTTTGTATTTCTGTGGAGGTTACGCCTGACCATGTCGGACACACAGGAACACACAAAATGTATCCAGTGCCGTATTAAACTGTTTCCTCTTTTTATTTCTTTCCAGATATTTAGTTTCCATTTATTTCCAAAAAATGTGGGATGCTGTGTAAAGTGTAAATGAAAGCAATGCAATGCAATACAATGATTTGCAAATCATTTAAAACCCACACAGATCAGCCACAAGATTAACACCACTCAGCTGTTTTAGTGTTGAAATGTGATCGTTTTAGGTATGATATACTGAACTGCTTCTTTGACACTGACAAGATGTCAGATGAAAAACAAGATTTTCTGCCATCCTCTGTACCTACTTTTATATTTTTTACTTTTATTCTTTGAGTTAAAACACAGAGGGGACACTGGCTTTGACTTCTGATGTCTTCTGTGCTTCTCCTTCTGCACAATAAAATAGCCAAGGTAGAGGAAATGGTAACAGGCAGGAATGGAACAGAACAACAGATGTCGCTTGGTCACCTAGGCCCTGACCCATGGCTCTCTGAAGTGATGAGCTGTGTTTGCACACATCAGAGCCAAGGTCAACTGCCTGAAAGAGAATAAAAAGGCTTCTATTTTTTCCCTCATCCTAAAGGAGAGGTACAAAGAGAGGAGGTAGTGTTACTCAGAAAAACACATCATTTGAAATGAATGTTCAAGGCTTGGTCCTTGTTTTGTGCTAGGCATCACTATCCCATATTTTTGTCAAGCTCTAAAAAACCTGTTTGACAATCAGGCAATGCATAATAGAAACATTTTATGTGCCAGAGGTACAAAAAGTAATAGAGTCAAAGACGTTAACTGGTGCTTTCGTTGTTTCATTATAATATATATTATAACTGCACCACAAACTCTTCTGTGACCTTACTGCATTTTTGAGTGAATAATGCATACCATGATGCTTTCATATTTCTCATCTGGCCGCAGCACAGTCTACAAAAATGGAACAGAGACTGGGTGAGTTAATCCCTGTTGTATTGCCAAGATGTACAATAAATCAAGAAAACTGGTAGAACACTGTATACACACTCAGAGAACATCAGTGAAATTATATTTTTTATGTTTCTTTTTTGATAATACGCAGGGTCTGCAGTTTCTCCTGTTTCTCCAGCAAGAGCCATTAACTGTATTTACATTAATTAATTAGTTGGTAGCAAACACTATTTCTGCACTTTCCATCTACCTTTGTGCATAGAGGATTCACAGGAAGACTGACCCAGCTTAAGACAACACACCTAGGAATGGTTTCTGTCTTCAAAACATCTCTCCACCAGAAACTGAATTCCTCTAATATTAGAAATATATAGATCTAAGTGAATTGCACTATACACACCAAGGTATCAATACGTTTTATCACCACATTATTGGTCAAAGCAAGAAACAAATCATCTTTTGTTCTAAAAATTTTTACATTTCAAATGTTATGTTTAGAAATTCCTTTTTATCTGCCTGTGATATCTAGTACTATCCAAATATTCCACATCACACAGCAACAGGCTTCTTTGCTGCCTGAGACTTATTGTAAATTAGTCACTCCTACGTTAGCAATAGCTGCAGAGGTGACATTTAGCCCTCGGCATTTCAAGGAACAGATAAAGTATAGGAGGTGTGGATACACTTCTGCACAGCCTCATCTACATGGCTGCCCTGACGGCCACTATGTTTATTCTGCCTTATGAGCAGATAGTCTGCCTGACAGGACACTGAAGATGAAAGGGCTTCAATTTGCCAGTATCAACCATGCAATCAAATGTTACAGCCCCAGCAATCAGAGCAGTAATATGCCAGCCCCAGTGCCTGTGCACGCATGTGTACATGTGTGCATTTGCAAATCTGGCACAAACTATTTCAGCAATTATGTTCCTGTCATTACAAGATATTGGCTACACTGAGAGGTCTGGACTTTTCATTGTTATTCAGAGTTTGTAACACACCCACATCAAAAATGTTCTCATTGCAAAAGAAAAAGGAAATAAACATAGAAGCCAACAGAGATTTCTGTTGGTTTTTATGCATAGCTATAGTTAATATCATCTATAACATCATCCGCAAGTCCAGTAAGTCCATGCTGCTGTTACATTTGTGCTGCAATACTGAAAAAACAACAGCCTGAATTTGTTGGTGTAATGCACTCCCAGTCTGGGACACATGGCACTTGAAAAGAATATAAATCATAAAAGAAAATACAAGCAAGATTGGTAAATCTAACTTATGTTTGATGTATCCCCCTGTATTCTGCTTTCAGTTGTTGTGTAATCTTGATCAGGGAGGTGTCTTTTTTGATTCACAGTAATCCCAAATTTCAAGTGCTAGGAGAAATTCATAACTCATAAAAGTGATTGACAAAAAATAGATTAAAAAATTGCAAGCCAACCTTGAGATTTCAACATTTTTACTCTAATAAAGTTTAAACATGTCTGATAAATATCAGTGGTGAAGCTGTATGATTGAATGTTTTTCTAATACCATTAAATCAAATAACTACGTGTAATGTGAAACTGGTAAAATCATTGTACTGAGCTTTTCACATATTGTAATTTACCTCAACACAAAATGACTTAGAGCCTGTATTTTGAACTCCAGTTATTACTGTTAGTCCAATATTTGATCTTGTTTAGCACTGTTTTCTCCACTAACTCCTGATGCAAGAAAATATAGAATCTGTCAAATATTCAAGTCAAGCAGAAGCTTTAACGATTTTATTAAAGATTTTTGTTTGTTTGTTTACAATTATTGTTGTTCATTACCAAACCAAAGCACAACAGAAATATGAATATGTGAGTTCCATATGTACAGAAGAAATAAACTACTATGATCAAAATAAATACATCATACATTAAATATATTTTCTCTTCTTAACATAATGATACAATGAGAATCCTCACAAAGTGTTTACTCCCTTAGATGTGCACATTTTTTTTTAAAGGATGCTTTTACATTTGAGACAGAGAATGTATCTGAAGACTAAAGAACTAACTGAAATAACTGACCACTACTGTATATCTAGCAATAGATAGATGTTAGGGCATGTGTAGCTTTTATGATAATAGCTTTTCAGCATTCTGTGCACATGACAGTTAAGGTATCTATATGAAAGAAAAACAGTGCTACAATATCATACAGCATATACAGACAGGATTTAAGAGAACTGTTCTTGAAAGCTCTTGGTCAAAGTCATCAGCATGCATTTTTAGGCATCTCTTCATTAATTTTATCTATCAGTAAATGACTTGTCGAAACCACAAAACACATAATAATTTGGCATAGTAATTTTCATTCATACTCTATTATATATACTTTTTGGTTCTTCTTCACTGGAATGACATCAGACAAACACTGCAAGGAAAAGGAGAACATAGCACAAGTGAGGGACAAGGCTATGAGGAAAGTTGGGCTTTTGCATTGCAGAGAATCAGTCACTTTCAAGCCTATAAATTGGCTATAGGGTGTAGCTATCCCTTTTGATAGAAGTGGCACAATAATGAGCAGTCGCAGACAGAGGAACATGAAAAGATGCTGCTGGATGACGCCATTGTCTCTGTCCCCTGTTGCTTTCAAACACATGGATGCCTTTTGATTTTCTTCTGCGTGTATTTGTAGGTATGTGTGTGTGTGTGTGTGTGTGTGTGTGTGTGTGTGTGTGTGTGTGTGTGTGTGTGTGTGTGTGTGTGTGTGTGTCTGTGTGTGTGTGTGTTTAAGTAAGTGTGTTCATGTGGATGGGTGGGTTGATGCACCAGCGTGTTTTTGTCCGTGTGACAGTGTAGGCAGTAGATGTGACATTCTGGATTCAGTTGTTAGTTGTTAGTCATAATCCACCAGGAAGCTGAGGAAACACACATACAGAGGAAGAGTTAGTTAGTAAGCAGTTTATGATTTCTTAGGGAAACATCAGCGTACATTTAACATCAGATACATTAATCTGATTTTGATTTTACTAAGCTTTATGTTTTCGACTTTTTCAAAATAGCTTTCTACATTAGAACAAAAGGTTGCCTCTGCTGTTTCAAACTCAGACTGTCCAAATGTCATCTTTATTTTAAAGTCAATGCCTAAAAAACACAGGGCAGTTACAAGGCAAATAAGTCAGTACTGTAGCGTATGGTGTATGAATTTACTTAATCTGCGTATAGCTTATTGTGGTAATCAAAATTTGACAGAAGAACCATATCTTTAAAACACCTATGTCTTAGTGATAGTCAGTGGCATGACTGAGCTGGATGCTGCGTTTTATTTATTTTCCTATTATTAATTCCAGAGTTCACTCCTTCCTGCGCTTCTGATGTGCACCTCGTGAACTATCCTCGTCCTGCCTCCCAATCAGTGCACTAGAGGCTCGCTTGCACCCTCAGCAGCCAAACATATCTGACTCAGGGCAAAGTAACCTACTAATGATGTCTCATTACAAACAGATGAGGCATAAGGAGCAATGGTTATTTTACTAAGAATACTGGAAAAAGCTCTAAACTAATCGAAACACAGCATGCAGGTAAAAAGAGGGCTTTTACTTTTTCAAACAAACCTCAGTTTGTGATCATGATTTCCTTTGAAGTTTAGTCAGTATAATTTAATCAAATAGTGACACACACATTGTAATTTTCCAGGCATATTTTAATTAGTTTTTATTTTTGAAACCTATTTCAGTTTTGTTTTACGTTGATTATATCCACCCACTCTCTCTCTCTCTCTCTCGCACACACACACAAATGAATTAATGCAATTTTCTTTGTGACGCACTTACCACCTGTGTCCAACTCTGACACTGTTTTCCATTATCAGATTTTTCTGCACAGCTTGTTTATACCTGCTTTTAAAAGTGACCCATATCTAATTCATGTGTTTACACAAGAAGTGTTTATGTCCACAACAGTCAGCATGCACAACTGTGAGTGACAGATGTGGAAGTAAACAGCTAAATACAGTAACCTAGCAACAATCGCAACCCAAGCAGCCCACATAGTTAATTCGCCATCTGTAATGGACGCAAAGAGGCAGAAATTATAATCAAAGCTATTGCTTGCCTGCAACAAATTAATCAAATGTCAAGACTAGACAGAGTCATGAAAGAGTCATGATTGTAGCCTGGGCTGGAGTGGTGGTGATTCATGCCTCTCTGCCATGTCTTCATCATGAATGACATGATGATGAGAAAATAATAGATGTGCGTCAGATATAAGTCATGTTACCAAGAATAAGGGTCCTATATTTTGCTAATTTTCACATAAAAAAGTGTCTGAGAAATATTTGATATCTGCTATTTTTGCTTTTGTTATTGCCAAATTTCTTTAAATACAGAGGCTGATCATGCATACTGACAAAAGCACCAGCTAACTTTAAACAGGCAATATTAACATTACCCTAATATTCCAACTTTATTTCTATGTATTTACAAACATCTAATATTTACTTAAGTCTGCTAAATGCCTTAGCAATTCACATTATTGTCAAGAAGCCCAGAAATTCTGGACATAAGCCTGATTTCCATAGATGGGAGGTTCTAGTAGATCTGAATACATTACCATAGTTCCTAATGCATTTAAGAGATGAATGTATCGCAGAGAGAAATTACCACAATAATAATTTCACCTTCCAGCTGGCTAGCAGGGCTAACAGAGGAGTAGCCGGTGTTAGAAATGCGGTGACATTAGGCCAACATAACAATCTATAGTATGGCTGTGTCCTGATTCCATAATCCCAAATTATTCCTGTGGAAGTTTTAAAAAAAAGGATCCTTGTCTAGTTTGTGTATGCACAGTAAAAATGACTGTTGACACATACTGTTGTCTATATATTACAATAATGCAATACAAAAACAAAATACAATTTTCTATTAGCACGTGTTGGTTTACTGCAGTATCACATTAAGCATGCAGTGCTTTCTGTATATAATTAACATATCAATATGGAATTGGAATACATCATACAGCATTTTACTGTGGTTACTGATAGTGGTGCTCTGAGCAAGGAGATAAACATTCAGCAGCATGACTAATGGTGGACTAAATAACAAGTCATTAGGCTATTTAAACGCCACGCAGCGTGTGTGTGTGTGTGTGTGTGCCTGAGAGTAGATCCCTGACATGGACACTTGTTGCAAATTCTGTTTTCAATTCTGCTATCTAGACAGACTATTAGCCATTCTTCAAAAAACAAATCCCAATGGCACTAAGAAACTGGGCAGACGGAAAAGTAAGAACTGCTAGAATCAACACATCACACGTGAGTTTGGGGGGGATGTGCAGTCGCTGTAGGAGAGCCTCATGTCCTAAGACTGGAGACATGTAATGTATGAACATGAGGGAAGCAAATAGCCCTCACTGACAAATATCAAGACATTTCTCCAGACAGACCTTTACACATGTTAAGGAGATTCAAAGGGACAACATCCTAAATTGTACAAAACTAACTTCCTGAAAGTAAATGTCACATCTATTTCACAGTGCAACTACATCTCACTGAAAGTTAGCATGTGCAAATAAACTGGAAGGTTTTTTCAGCATGTGTTGATCTATCACATAACGTTTTAAAGTGATATTTAAAGTGCACTAATGACTATAGACACATGTGAGTGTACTCACATACACACTTATACAAACCTGGGAGCAACATAGTAGAGACTACTTCAGTCTCCTTCAACATGTCAATGATGCAGCGCTGGAAATCTTTACTCATGTTTGACTGCAGATAGCTATAGAGAAAGAGGACAAAGAGGAATATTAAGTACTAAAATGTAGAAAAAAATAAGGTATTTTACTGTATTTCTGTTGAAATGCAGAAGAGAGAATTTGAATGAGAATTGAGAAATTGAGAATGACAACTGAAAGTCTGGATTTATATTTTTATTCTCTGTAGTTAGGTATATTACATGTAAATTAATATATGTATTTAGTGTTTAAGGCATACATATCAATGCTGCAAGGAGGCATCCTTTTGTGTATATACTGTATGTGTTTGGTGTGTGTGCAAAGAGATGAGCCATCTGCTCATTTTCACTGGCGGGGAACATTTCCATCAAAAAGTTAAGAGTGCCAAACAGTCTGCCAATATTTGAAACACACGCGCACACACGCACACACACACACACACACACACACACACATACACACACACACCATACTGACCTCATCCAGGAGATGCGGTCTTGCCAGAACTCATACATTATGTAACACGACTTTCCTGGGAGCTTTTGAACGGACACACTGACAGCAGGACAGAGAAGAAAAGAGTGGTGCAGGGGCAGGATACAAAGTGAAAGAAAATTTAAACTCCAATCCAATGAATTACAATAAAAAGTTCAATGCTTTAAAGATAGAGAGACGTCAGAAGAAGGCAGAACGAAAAGCAAATTCAGCCTTAGAAGCCTTAAAAGAAAACAAGGTCTCATTCTATTAAAGTTAAAGAGACTGTGTCACTTTGTAGACTGTAAAACTGTCATGTTCAGTCTAACTTCCCACAGTTTAGAGTCACATAAAGCTGCTCTAATATCCCAGGATAAGTCATGGAAAAATGCTTAAGGATTTTTAGTCTAAGTAGCTGTTTTCGTCTTTTTTAGCCACAAACATTGGCTTTGGCACAGTTGGAATTTAAAACCACAGATTTAGCTTTGCCTCAGTATTAAAAATGCTGCCTCAGCATCGGGCCCTGACTGAGTACTTAATAGATATATATTGCTGTGCCTGAAAACAAGCAAGTCACTCACTGCAAGTTGTCAGAGTGGGCAGAGGTGGCATCGATGTAACTCTTAAGAACTTTCCGGAAGCTGTCCAAATGTTCATCAGTCACCGACATCTGCCTCTGAACCAGCAGGATGTTCTGTTGGCAACAAGACAAGAGACAGAAGGATGAGATGACACATTAAATAACCGACTATGTGAAGAGGTATGCGTGTGTGTGTGTGTGCGTGTGCGCGTGTGTGTGCGCGTGTGAGGCATCAAGCTCACATCAACTCCTGAGGTCCAAGGGCATGTGTAAATATTGTCAAGTTGGATACTTTAGAAACATCTGATGGGGGACTGTCCCTCCCTAAGGCTACATATCTCATCACTATAAACAGATAAGACATAAATAAATAAATGTGATGCATTTTTGTACGTTGCTCCCACTTGAGGCACTTTTTTTTATACTTTCAGTTTTATTTGTCTTCTGAAAGCCTGAGTGAAGCAGTCTCACTGAAATGTAGGGTCTTTTTCTACAGTCTAATGAATAAAAACAGCAAACTGATTGGATAATATTGACACTAAGATACCTCACCAGCATATTTGAGAGCAGCGTGTTACTTCTTTCTTAACAACAACAGCAGGTAGCAGGGTTTTCCTTCTCAGTTAAATGTACAGTTTATCTTACAATAATAGTTCTGTAGCTATTTTCGTAAACAATTAGTTGACTGACGAAGAGGCAATAACACTGCTTCCATAACATCCCAACTAAATATACCATGAAAATATTTAATAAACTTTTCTCAATCACTGACATCTGACAAATACATATTTTTCTCCAGTGATAAATCAATGTGCCCAGCAACCGAGCAAAGTGGCAATGACTCAGCATCCTCTTCAGAGAAACTGTGCTTGAGCTAAGGTCCTCTGCCAGCATGTGGTCTCCCAATGCACCAAATCTTTCGATTTAGTTTTGAATTGCTTATCCCTGAAATGTCCCTAAAATAATTTTGTCACCACCTTGATACAACGGAGAAAAATGTAATTGACAATGTCATACTTAGCATTTAATAATTAAATAAAAGAACTTAACAGCATTATTATCAGTTTCAGTTTATTTAAATATAGCCAAAAAACAACAAATGTCATCTCAAGGCACTTTACAGTGTGGGGTTAAAGACCGAAAGACAGAATTTAAGAATACAGTTATGAGTTATATAGACAAAACACAACAATCCCATTTAAGGAAGTACTGGGTAACAGTGGAGAGGAAAAACTGCCACAGCTTTTATGTGAGTGGAAAATTTAACTACTTTCTAAATAATATCTAAACTGTAAACAATTGTCATGTAGATAAACAGTAGTATATACCATATACTTAATTGTATTTTCTTCATTCCACAGTAGACTACTGGGAGCAGAGTTGCCAGTACATTAACATTCATTACAATCATTACTGTTGTAATATACAATAAAACATGGTATAGTGCCTCAATAAAAACATTAAATGGAAATGAAGAGACTCCGAAAATATGAAAACTATTTACCCCAACATTTATTTTACGACAGCACCAACTGAAAACTGTACTTAGTTTGTTAATATAAAAATTTTTTTTTTTCGTTGTGAACATTTTCCTTTACTGTTCTACATAAACAAGTTTTCAACATTTTTTAAGTAGTGTAACACATTTAGAAATGAAACAATGAAAATGAAAATAATGAAATTCCAACTCAGTCTATAAGTTTCTTCAAAAGAGTGGACACATGAGGGTCGACTGTGACAGACCTCTTCTGAACAATTCTCGCCTTACCCCCGTATAGCCTTGGTCCCTCTTTCTAGGTAAAGTCTTCTGAAACACAAAGTAGTTGGAGATTAAAGGTTGAAATAAACTCTGCTATTATGTTTGTCGGGTTGGATGATATGAACAAAATTAGATATTAAAGTATTTTTAATGAAATATCACAACATTAATATTGTGAAGATACTGCAGGGATAACTACTTGAGCTCTGATACTGACTTAGTAGATTTCTTATGAACAATCTTAAGTAAATTAAGCAGAGAAATGATAACCTTTTACTTTTCTATTCACAACTCAGCCAAAGCAAACCACAATTTCTGTCTCTTAGACAGACCTACTGTAAGCAGAGCAGAAATGTGTTAATGTGAAAATGCACAGAAAAGAGAGGAGAAACTCCAAAAACACAATGCTTCTAGCTGCAAACCAGCTGATAAACTGAACAACTTATTTTAACTATTCAGTACCTTACCTACCAAACAACTATAAAAACAGAAATGTGCTTCAGGTTATTAGACAGTCATGGTGCAGCAATAGGATCATATGCGTGCTGCAAGCTAGTCTATTAAATGGAGTGACAGACTAACATTGTACTTGTTTGGTAACTAACATGAGGTTAGTATAAACATCAGATAACAGATAAAATGTAATTCAACTTACCATGTGATGTGGATTAGATAAATAATGCTTGAAAAGAAAGTCCAGAGTTGCTCCCATGCCTGTTCTGCAGCCATATCACTGTCCTCTCTGCTATTGATTCTAACATCACGCCCAAAATGTAATGCATAGGTGTAGTACTTTTTTAACTTGTATATAAATAATGGTTATTCTCTGACTCTGCACTATAATGTGTATTTTTATGCTGATGATACCATTTTGCATGCCTTTGGCACCACCACAAACCAGGCCTTCCTACAACTTTACAGTAACAGATCTTACTCACATGTACATTGTACAGATTGCAAAGTTATTTTAAGATAATACTAAGTGATTAATTGAATTTCATGATTATTTGTGTGAATTAAATATTGTTGTTACTGTAGTTCTCTTAATTTGTATATATGTAAATAGACAGATATATAACTTTCCACAAACACAACAGCTCACGGTCACACAACATAAAAAAACAATGATACCTCATACAGCATTTCAAATTCACCTCAAGCTAATGATCAAATGACTAAATAAATAAAAGACTTGAAACCTAGTCCTAAACACGTCAACATCAATCTAGTTGAAACATTTCACAGCGGTAGTTTCGAAAGAGTTTCTAAATTATTGTGTGAAGCACCTTGGCTTCCTGAACTCACCACTCATCACACTTTTCATATTATTGAAAACATGAAACAAAGGATGACCCCCAAACTGAATTATGGACTTTTCTCAAAAACAGTGTTATGAATTAGGAGTCAGCCCAATCAGAGCCAGCCTTTTTAATGAAAGTGTTGATCCTGTTCCTGCTGCTGGCAGCAGCACTGTTGCCCCAACACACAAATATTGTGTATAGAACTACACAATAAATTAGCCATTACAATAGTGGGTTTTTTTTTGTATTTAGTCACATGTTGTTGATGTCATCATATAATAATGAGAGTCACCGTGGATTTTGTTCAGTATTATTTGCTTTGCACACATAGTTCCTTCAGTCTAAAAGATACAGATTGTCCTTTATATCATTTTCATCTTTTCCATCCAGTGTGGATACAAATTAAAACAGGCATTAATTTTACAATTACTGTTATAAATACTTGATACAACTGTCTCCATAGTTACCAGTTACTCTACAGCAAAGTGCATTGTCGTCTGTTTGTACGTATTTTCACACAGTTTCTACCTATCAAGTGGATAATGAGTCAGTAATTTGTTGTGTCCATATGTGAACACAACAAATATTGTGTGAGTGTTTTGAACTTATGAACATAAACTCGACCTTTCCTACATCACTTACTTTGCTTATCACATTGAGGCTTGTCATATATGGATTTTCATAGCTGGAATGAGGTAGAATGTGCACAAAAACAGACAATATACAGTAATGGCTGGCACAGGTGGTTCTGATGTCATTATGTTTGAGAGAGGAACAGATGTGCTGCTTGACATTTAGAATGAGGACAGTGAACAAACTGGATGACTAAAATGCTATTTCTAAAGAGAATAATTGCTGAATGTGATGAAAAAAACAAAAAAAAAAACATTTTAATATCTCATCTGTATTCAGGAACATGGTGGATATATACTGAATCTGAAAGAATAAAAACAGGGAATGTTTACAGATTAACTATTTTAGATTAAATGTTTTTATCATTGTCATATCATCTGAGTGGTACTGACCCAGTGCAATGTCATGTAGAAATGAACAGTAGAAAATCAAAGGTCAGATCAGATCTAAAACTGTATATTTAATTTCAGTGTATAATTCAGCTGAGTTTGGTTTCTGTTTATAGAGCTATGTGAAAATACTTTACTGGATAATCATCAGTCACTACTGCAGTTAAGCTACTGCAACATCCATAAGTTATTTTATATGACAATTCTGCTGTGCTGCAAGTGTCATGTTACAACATTACATTGCAAAGGTTTCACCATGCAGTGCTTTTTTTTCTTACGTGTGTACCTGCCTAATTATTTATTATGTATAACTAATTGTTTTGTATAAGTAATTTTGTTCCACGTGCCACTGAAGTCATCTTCACAGCGGAGGATCACAGTCAGTAATACGAAATCACATTTACACAACATTATTGACGTTTCGTTTTAGCGTCCAGGCCTCTTCAGAGTCACATTCACACCGTGGCTGCTTTATAAATAGCAAACACGCAGGTGTTTCCCATCAAGTTAATTAGCATTGCACCTGGCAATGCAATCATACACATGACAATAAATGAGCATCTAGTTAGAGAACAATAAAAACCAGTTTGCCACATTATGTTAGGACGTTAGATATTAACTGACGGTACAATAAATACTAGATGCCATAGCTAAACAGGTAAGACATTATGTCTTCATTTATGAGTGTTGTAAAGGCCAAGATTTCTGCTTAGTAAAAGGCTGTGTGGTGCAGCCATCTCATGCACCACTCAAGGAATCTGATTACAGTGATAGACAATACAAACACTCTAGTCATGGCGCTATATCTGCTCAATAAAAGCTAACTGCCATGGAAAGTGTATTGTGTGTTTCAGGTGAAACCCTGTTATCAGTGCAGACTTACAGACTTATATGTGCTGGCCAGAGTGTCCTCTTTAAGTGGCTCCAACTTGGGTCCCTGAAACAAGAAGGAAACAAACGTGAGAAAAGGGTCTTTGCTAAGAGCAAAGCACCTGTGTGCAACATAGTAACTTATTTATTTTAATGCATTTCATGCATATTGTGAGCATATCTATTTTTGTGATTCAAGGTTTTCCCTTAAAAGTCTTTGGAAAAATAATTATATTATAATTAAACAACATTTAAAGGTGCAGTGTGAAAATGTTTCAGCGATCTATCAGTTGAAATATAATATAGTCTTTTTAATTATCTTTTCATTAGTGTGCAATATCCTGAAAATAATTATGTATGATATGTAATAATAATGATTATCATTATTATTATTAAAATAATTATTGTGTTTTCTTTTTTTAATAAACTTTTGTGGAAGGCTGTCATCATAGCCATCGTGAGGGTCCTGGGTAGGCTGGCCCATGCAAATTGGAGGGAAGTCTGATTTTCTTCCCCTTCCTCAGCATAAATGAGTACATCCCCTTTGAAAGGTAATGGGTTTCTTTGTTACATAATGCCCTTTTATAATCATAATGCCTGTTTTAATGAACAAGTAGACTCATCTGTGGTTATTTTTTTGTTAATTCAAATTTGATGGTCTAAAATTTAGCTTTGTTCATAAGCCTTTTAAATGAGGTGAATTCGTTTTTGCAACATTGTCCTGTATGAATTTGTTAGGATATTTACATTTTTGTGGCAAAATTAACAAATGTTTACTGGCCCACATTTGTGGGAGTATTTTGTTGTACAGTATCCAATTGAAAATGTTGCATCTCTGCAAGAAGCACATTCCAGCCCAGTATGTGGGTGCTAATTCAGTTCTCACATCATTATAGTTTTATAAGACATTTTACTTACTTTTAATTAAAGCTATTATTATTTACTATTTTTTATAAATTCTGTTAGGTAACAAAAAGTAATTTCATCACTTGATATTGCTGGATGGATGTGGCTGTAGATGGCATATGATGACACACTGTAGTCTGCTGGAAAGGGAGGGGTGGGAGGTATTCAGATAGTTACTGTCTGCAACCTTATCATTAGATGCCACTAAATTTTAAACATTGGACTTTTAATTTGATAACTTTGAGATTTGAGAATATGTACCCGAGTACACGAGTAACACATAAAAACAAAAAAAAAATATTATAGTTCTTCAAGTCTACCTGATGTTTACAAGTTTACAAACAATTTGTCCAAGACAAATCCTTCACAGGGATATAAAGGTTACATCCAATCATTGATTATGTTTCCCATATCTACAATTTAAAAGCAGTAAAATTAAGTCTATCCAATATTTAAAGTAGATTAAAATGATAAAAAAACGATCAGGAATGCATGTTTTTAACCAAATGCTATTCACCACACATTATTTATTTTTTGTAACCTTGTCCTTATCATAGCATCATACAGACTACATAGATCCTGTATGTAGTCTGTATGATGCTATGAATATTGGAATAAGTAAGTAAATAAGTAAATGCAATAACAGAGATTTAACTTTTTGTGTAAAATGATGGCTGTTTGAGTGTGTGTACAAAGAAAACCTATATCTGAGAAATCAGAGAAGTGAAGTGAAATGGACAAAAGGTGTGTGTAATTGAGGTGGCATTGAGGTGTTGAGATGGATATTGCACTCAGTACATCCTGCAGGTTATGAATTTCTTTGATATTGCACTCTTTGGGTTCACAAAACCTAGAACTAGTGAGAAAAAAATGCTTTGAGAGAGAACAAAAGGGGGAGGGGGGGTTGAACATCAAAAGATGGGAATAACCGGAGTTAATAAAGAAAAGAACAGACAGAGAGAGAGAGAATGAGATGGAGCAGAAGATGGGGCAGCAGAGTGAAAAACGCTATATGTCACATGATAGTGAGAATGGGTCTATACACAATAAGGGCTAGAGAGCTTACTGTGCTTTATGTATGACTGACACACAGATTCACAGAGACCCTCGTAGTAAAGAATTTTATATTTACACGATGTGTGAATCTGTTTTTTTTTTACTGACAACCACACAGACAACACCTGTGAAAAAATTCTAGAAGTGTGAAGTTAAACAAAAAAATTGTTTGTGTAGCTCAGTTACAGTGCTTCTAATTGTATTTGTTATTATTGTGTTGCCTAAGTCTTAAATGATATTTGAAGTAGGGAGAAAAAGACAAATAGCTCTCACATAGTTTTAGTTATTTTATTTTGGAATTAAATTTATTACGTTCATTAAAGTGAATGCATTCAGTCTTCACGATTGCTATGTATTATTCATAGGAAATGTATGCATTCATTTAATTAATGGGTATATGTGCCTAACCTTTGAGAGTAATAGTGCTTTTAAAATGAAGTTCAAAACTTGGTCACATGAGAAAAGCTGCCAAAAATAATGAAAGCATAACATCATTTTGTGGGGCTATACAAAGAAAAGAGACCTTATCCACTATTATAACCCAAATTAATCTGTTCTGCCACCAGCATTTGGTTTCAGTTGGATAATGTGTTGCTGTAATCAAATCTCTATTCAAAAAAATATTTCTGATTGAGGCATTTTAGGCAAATATAGACTGATATCCAATCACTCCATTATTCCTAAAATCCTAGAACAAGCTGTAGCAAAGCAGATATATGACCACCTGCACAGGAATAACTTGTTTGAAAATGTCCAGTCACTATTTAGTCAGTACAGAAACAGCACAGGTGACAGTCACCAATGTTCTTCTCTTAGCTTCACACAATCACTCATCTATACTTGTTCTGTTAGATAGAATACCACTCATCAATATTTTTTATTACAATTTCACCTTGGCTTTTTGTCAAGGTGGAGAAATACTTTTTAAAATAAAAATTTAAAATAATATTTTATGAGTCAAAATATCATAGTTTCAATAGTTAAGTACTAAAATGTCAACTTCAGTAACTATTTAGATATGTATGCAGCTGACTACTGTCCAACACTGCTAATTGTTCAATCATTTCAGAAAACAACTAACAACTAACTCCAGCCTTGAACCTTTATTGAAAGTGTGTTTAACTCACATGCATACATAGCAAGCATAGAAAAAAAGGTTAAGAGAGGAAATGTTTCAAACCTGACACTCCAGTTTATCCAGGAGTATCTGCAGCCTGTTGATTTGGGAGCACCAGTTCTCACCATCTTGCAGGCTCCCACCTGTGACAAACACAAGAATACGTAATCAGAATTATCTACGTCTAATCTAATAATCTAAATCTGTGCAACAGTTCCATTAATGAATACTACTGACTGAATCTGAATAGTTTTAGAAGTGAACTATAGCATATATTTTATAATACTGATCAGTACTCAAAGCTCCCATGAGATCATTAGTTATGTGTTAGGAGACTTCACTTATTCATACCCAACCACATGGCTCCCATCAGCTCATACAGTGGCTTGCGATTCTGCAATTACAGCTGCCAGTCTTTTAGGGTATGTCTCTACCAGCTTTGCACATCTAGAGACTGAAATCCTTGCCC
>JAUYWH010000022.1:17528562-17540593 GCA_034779795.1 Ctenopoma multispine
GGCATAATGGGTTTAAGGTTCACGGGCGCAAGGTGGCAGGCACCTTCAAAGTTTCCCCAGGAACTTTCTAGTTATTTTTTTATGATTGTGCTCTGGCAATAATGATGATTTAGGAAAAAAGACATCACAAAGTGAGATATTTAAGTGATTTGGAGTCATCAGTTCCATGCACCAGCATGAATCCTTCAAAAAGCTGATTTGACAACACATTTTTTCAGTCTGTAACCATGTTTCTGTGTGGTATATATCTTTTGCCATGGCAGTTATGTTCACAAAATGCTAAGTTTAATTGGGCATCTTACATGATCAATCACTGATGCAAATATATATATATAAAAAATACAATTATTTAAAATTTGAGAACTAAAATTAAATGCTGTGCAAGTTAGAGTTTGTTTCATTCTTTGGTATGCCTAACCAGTCTGCTTAGGTAAGGTAAAGTGGTTTGGATTTTGGATTAATTATGCGTTTTTAAAAGCTAAAGCAGCTGAAACACCTTAAAAGGTATCTAAAGCACCAGTGCTCATCACAATGATGATGACGATTACCTTTTTCTGGGACACCCTTAGTTTTTGCTGCATTGTAGAAATATTTTACTGCTTCTTTGTGTGTTTAATGTAGAATAATACAGATAGTGTCTTGCAATCTGCAAGTAGCATGCAACACAGAAAGTATTCCAAAGCTTCTTACGGGGCAGGGCTGCTTTGCTCTTCCACAGCCTCCATGGCACACTGCAGTGACCTCTGTAGAGACAGCAGCTGACTGGATGTCTCTCTTAGCATGAACCTGGTGACAAACTGGCCCAACACACTTGAATCCTGGTACTCCTGAGAGAGATAGAGAGGGTGAGACACAAAAGGGTAGGTCAAAGCAGACGACAGTCAAAACACTTCTGTCAAACAGAAGCAGCAAGAAATTAAAAGCATCTCAGGCAAGACAGACCACACAGAGATGGAAACAACAAGGATTTGATAACTGCAAATAAATGTGCTAATTAGTTCTCAGAATACATACATTATTCAGTACTGTATATCAAATTCCAAGGTGAAGAAGAAGAACTTCAATAGGAGACATAATTGTGTCTTGAGTCCCCAAACAGAAACGTGATTATGCATTCTCAAAGAGGTTTTATTCACACAATGTGCTAATGAAGTTAGCGCGGTAGCTCTTTGTCTAAATTTATAATGACAAGTCGCCTCTACTGAAAATGCATCATGGGATTAGCAGTCCAGAGCACTCTGTGACAGACCACAGCTGCTAACTAGCGACTGAACAATCCTCTATAGATTTCCCCACTCTGACAGCTTTAAAGAAGAGCCAGAACAGATGAGCAATGTTATCTAATTAAGATGGGATATATAATTATTTTTTTAGTTTAACAAGCATTACTCTTTACATTTTTTTACACTTTAAATCCAATTCAATTGAGGCTGTTACTTAAAAAAGTCCTGAGACAATTTTAAAATATTTTATAAACTGCAATTAAACTAAATTAATGTATTGACTGAAAAGCAAAATGTTAGGCTGCGCACATTGTGTAATCTGTTTGTAATATGCACACTGGGGCATATCAAATAAATAAATGAGTCTCTAAAACTTTAAGCAAGATTATCAAACTTAAAAGCATCTAAAGCATCTCGTATTCTGGTCAACTTATGTCAATTGTTAATTGTTGTTAATTGTTAACTACACTTTCTTGCTGACAGAAGAGGAAATTGATAGCACACGCTTATCTGTACTGTAAATATGAGGGTACAATCAGAGTCTGTAGGTGTGTGTATAGTGTAATGCTAACTATTTTATCCTGTTCGCTGTCTTTTTGTGAAGATAAGCTGACTGTCTTACTGTACAGACGTGAGCTGAATCATTGTTTTCATCTATCTCTCAGCAAAAAGGTGATTAAGCATATAAAACACTATTCTGCACCATTCCATTAAAGTCAAGTATAATACTGTATTATAATAATTCATATTAATCTATGTAAATGTGTAGCTGAGGCGTTTTCTGTTCACCTTTTGTTAACTAATCAGTTTTGGGACACTTGGTGCAGCATTGGCTCCATCTGTGCATGCCAGCACTAAACTAAGCAGATTTGTATCACAAACCACTGACTTGTGTGTGTGTGTGTGTGTGTGTGTGTGTGTGTGTGTGTGTGTGTGTGTGTTTGAAACATTGTGCCTCCTTCCATTTAGAGGCAAAAAGTTGGTATGGATTCTGGTGCAATCATACCTCTTTAGTTTTATCCATTGCTTTCAAAATGGCCACATTCAGACTCTCCAGAGCTGATAGGACACTGAGATACTCCCCCAAGTGTTGAGAAAAATAATCTAATAGGAAATAGAAACCAGGAAAATAGGGAACACTGTTAGTGTCATTGCAATGTCCAACACAAAGTCCATGACAAGGGCAGTGAGAATAAGTGGATACTCTGTTATTCTAACTTTACACTGTTATTTTAATCTTTTAAATAACCAATAGTTCAGTCCTGTAAATTCATAACTATAAACATAAAATTTTAAGGATCTATAAACATTAGATTTAGCCAAATTATGTAAAGAAACTTAAAACCGTACAGAAACTCACACAAAGTGTTCACAAAACCTAGAATAAATCACAGTAAGGGGCATCGTGGTGAAAGTAACTAACTAGAACTAATACTGGATCAATAAAACATACACAGATTTCAATCTTAATTAGTTCTTACATTTTAATTATAAAACCTATTAAACCATATCTAAATATGCACTTATACTTATTATGCAATACTGCATGGACAAATGTGGCCCAAGGTTAATGGATCAAATTCAAATAAATGATCAAATTCTGTAGCACAAAAGAACACAATGCAGGGTCTGGTGATCGTTCAGTGAACTAAATCTAAGATGAGCTAAACTTGCTGTTGTGGAAAACTTCTCTTGACATCAGATGGAAAAGATGCCATTCCCATTTGATAAATTATGCATAGATTTTATTTTGGGTACTACTGGTATTTACAGGTCTCTGTCCCATTTCACTTAACTTTATTCAGGCCATCTGACACACATGCATTTTTATAGGTCAATAAATCTGTGCCAGATTTTTTATTTTTTTATTTTTTGCATTTTGCATACAGATTGAAGTCAGTGTTCCACGAAAAAGTCAAGGTAAGGTAAAGTAAGTAGTAAGTATATGCAGTGGTGCTTGAAAGCTTGTGATCCCTTCAGAGGTCCTAAAACTACTGTAGATTAACAAGGCCTAAATAAACAAAAAAAAAAAAACACTTATATAATGTAACTGGTATGACGCCACTTTGTAGCAATAATTTCACTTCACATTTCTGGTAACTATTTACAACCCCTCCACACAACAGAAAAAATAGCCCATACCTCCCCACAGAATAGCTTCAACTCAGGGGTGTTGGCAGGCTTCCTTACATAAACTGCTTACTTTAGCATTTCTATAGGATTAAGGTCTCAAGGAACACTTTGTTTGGCTTTGCTGGTATAATGACTTGTGTCTATTTCTGCATGATTAATTTCTTGTTGAATTTCACAGAGGAACATCTTGATATTTTCCTGTAGAACTTGCTTATACAATGCAAAAGAAGAAGAACAGGTCCAATCTGTCATGGTCCAGAGGCAGCAAAGCAGGCCCAAATCACCATACTGCCACCACCATGTTTCACAGAGGGAATAATGTTCTTAAGCTCAAATGCAGTGTTTGGTCATTGTCAAACAACTCTTCTCTTTCAAGCCAAGAAGTTCTGCTTTGGTCTCATCTGTGACAGTACATTCTGGCTCACTTCTAGAAACCTGTGTTGTCAGACTTTATCCCCTTTTACAATGCATCTTCAATGTGGCTCTACTGTGCCTTACCCTTCTTAATGCTGGCTCAAGAGGATGAGAGTTTGCCATCTGTGTAAAAAAGCTGAGGCAGCATTGGGTGTTGAGGGGAAGGTGTGTGAACATTTGGTGACGTTTTATTATGAGATTTGCTACTGTACTTATGACATGACTTGAACACAAATAGCATTTCTCCTCCACTTTATTATCACCAACATGTTGCTGCAGGAAACTGAATCTGTGACCATAATCTTTCATGTTGTTCTCAACACACATGAACTGGATCTGATTTCAAATCATGTCTTAATTGTGCAAATCTAGCAAAAGCACATCACCGTAGATCCATCAATAATATTTTTTATATCCAGTGTGTGTGTTATACGTCGCGCCACTAATACTAGTACTTGTGTAAAATGAGCAAAAAACGAGTGCCTTTAGGATACCATAGTGTAATTGGGCAAAGGTATCTTAAAATGTGGGCCACCTTCTCACCAATAAATTCTGTGTAAAATGGCTTTTCGTAGCGAAGACCCAAATTTCTCTTCTTTAAATGAGAATAAGACTCACACATGCGTGAACGATCTCTTTTATTGAAACAAAGATTGATTGATAAAAGATGATGTAGAAATGTGTTCTAAAACTTAAGCCACATTTTTTTTTCAAGATTGGATAATTTTATATAATAAATACATGAATTAGAAAATGAATGACATCTGAATTACCTTTGACTACTTTTAGAACATAATTTGTGTTATGGTTTAGGTTATAAGTTCACAAGCTTTCAAGTGCCTTGTTACAATTTCATCTAAAACAATCTAAATAATTGATAGATAGAGAAGATTTAATGGAATAGAGAAAAGGAAGACTGAAAATTTTAAATATCAAGCTACAACCAGCATCTTGTTAACCTATCTTAAAACAAAGCCTGGAAACAGGAGAAAACAGTCTGGTATTGTCCACGTGTTCAAATATCATCACCCTATATTAATATATGTATATATATATATGTATAGCATATATTTATATTCTTAAGAATGTTGCCAGTTGTTATTGTAAGGCAATTTCAGTTAAGCTAAGCTAACAATTTCCTGACTGTAATTTCATATTTGTATAATGGACAGATCTAAGAGTGGTAGCAAAGTTCTCTCCTTTCTCTTGGCAAAAAAAGCAAAGTTTACTAAAATGGCAAATGATGGACACACAGTTACTACAACAAATAAGGATGTTAGTCAATTTTAAAGACAAGAGTTTTATATAAATGAATGTACTGACATATTAAATCATACAACACACTCTTTCACCAACCTGATAGCTTGTCAGTGTCCAGATTACTGCAGGACAGAGTAGGAGAGGAGATAAATGGGGTAAATATTGAGAAAATGTTTTATAAAATAATAAAAGTTGTGCTGCTTATCAAAAAAAGACACATACTGTGTGAATATTATAGTAACATATAAACCCAGGGCACCACTGTTAAACCATACAAATCAGGAAAACCTCTTTTAAATTATAGCCTAATTGATTATCACTGACTTAAACAAAAACTGGCATTCTGCTCGGAAGATGAACCTTCTGAACTTCTTGTTATTCTTCATGAAAACTGTTTTCTGACTAGTTATATGTAAATGCCAATGAGTGCCTTTGCCTTTTAACATACTTCACTATTGTAAAACATTGAAGTCTATACTCCCTTGATTACCAGGCATGACAGAAACTATGACATTAGGGGGGAAGTTGTTCTCAGTTTCACAGTTTGATAAAGGCAATACCGTATGTGAACAGTCCTGCTGTTGCTTTAATGGTATTTTACAGGTCATATTCACTGAAAGACTGCAGACTATACGTGAATCTGGTCAATGCCTCGTGTTATTAGAAACCTGTGGACAACAACAGCCTGCATTTTATTTCGGTTGTAAATTTCCATTTTGATTATAACAGCAAGTCCCCACACAGCTATGTTGCACATTTAAATGACAATGACCAAAAAGGAAAATTCTCTGCGTTATGTAACTTTAGGCATTATCCCCAAAACCTTCAGCGATTTTAGAAATGCTTTTCTCCCATGACCCAAGGGTTATCATGTAATTAAGAGTATTGTTAAGCAACAACAAGAACAAGAAAAGCCTTTAGTTATTAGAACTCAATTCATGCCAACTGCTTCCAAGCTTTGAGCTTGGTTAGAGAAGTCAGAGGGCTGGTGTCAAAGTGACAGTCCAAGCCTAACAGCATGTCCAAAAGCACTTTACTGCACAGAAGGACACTAAGTACTGGCAACACACCAAAAATAAATGTAGTTGTTCCTGTAGCCAAATAGTTTTGTCAGGCTAAATGGCAAAAAAAAATTCTTACAATTTCAATGCATATCTATGTGTTTGTGTGTATATGTGTTTGAGTGCCATCTTGTGAAACTAAAACAGAAAAAAATATTAATTTGCCATATGGTTTGATAGTCAAGTTAGTAAACCTTGTTTAGTCTTCCAGTGTTGGTACAATGTAAAGAAATGTCAAGAGGAAAAAGATTGTCTCATGAATACAAAAAACAGGCTGAAAAAGATAATAAAGACAACAGGCTTTAGAAAATGGGTGAAACTTTAAAACAGTACATGTACTGTGAGGGGGAAAATGTCTTTTATTCTCTGGCTGCAGTGAGTTAAACATTCTCTCCAGACCAGTGATTCAGCAACTACCCTGAGGCTGATTTCTTTGATTGCAATTTCAGAGAAGTGGTTGGTGTAGACCATAGTGTTTTATGTCCAAAGGAAGGGGGTAAACATTAATTCTGTCTGCTTGAGTTTGGTTGCAGGGCTCATTTCTACGTCCCTCCAGCTGTGAGGCATTTCGCCTGCTTGTTGTGTTCCTTTCAAGTGATGACTTGAAAGGAACAAATTAACTCTGCTTTTAAAATCCATACACTTATTGTTTAGTCATTTTTTCTTATTCAGGCACAAGCTGAACAATGCTGTGACGGTGTTAGGTGTAACATTGTACTTGAAGAAATAAAAAAATCCAAACAGTCATTTATCAGCATGAAAATCAGAGCCCATTTAAAAAAAAAAAAAGAAACTCACTTATTTTGCCGCCCATCTATGGAGTAGAAAAGCTCCTGTAGCTCTTCAGTAGTCAAGATCCCATCCGCAAAGTAAGCATTGAACTCTTCAAATGACAGCTTGCCATCATCTAAAATTTAGAGGAGAGGAAATGTTGGAAAATATTAATACAGAGACAACAGTAATATTTTGAAAATTGAGAGCTTTGCCTTTTGGTTTAGCTCCCTCTTCACCATGACAGACCGATACAGAGCCTGCATCACTGCGGACGCTGCGCCGATCTGCCTGTTGATCTCCCACTCCATTCTGCCCTCACTCGTAAACAAGACCTTGAGATGCTTAAACTCCTCCAGTTGGGGCAAGATCTCACTCCCAACCCTGAGCAGGCACTCCACCCTTTTCTGGTTGAGGACCATGGCCTCGGATTTGGAGGTGCTGATTCTAATCCCAGCCGCTTCACACTTGCAAACCGCTCCAGTGGGAGCTGAAGGTCGCAGGCTGATGAGGTCAAAAGGACAACGTCATCTGCAAAAAGCAGCAACCAAATTCTGAGCCCACCAAACTGGAACCCCTCAATGCCCTGGCTGCGCATAGAAATCCTGTCCATAAAGATTATGAACAGGATCGGTGACAAAGGGCAAACGTAGACTGGTTGGGCAAACTCCCATGCACCCTCCAGGACCCTGCTAAGGGTGTAGAGCTGGTCCACTGTTCAGCGACCCGGACAAAAACCACACTGCTCTTCCTGAATCTGAGGTTTGGCTATCCAGCGGACCCTCCTTTCCAGGACCCCTGAATAGACCCCGAGTTGAGGTCAGCAGTACACCATTCCCACTATACACTGTGTTGACTGCGCACTGCTATCCCCTCTGCCAGATGGTGGATCAGAATCTCTTCAAAGCTGTCTGGAAGTTGTTCTCTATAGCCTCACCAAACTCCTCTCACACCCGAGTTTTTGCCTCAGCAATCACTGAAGCCACATTCTGCTTGGGCTGCTGGTACCTATCAGTTGCCTCTGGAGCCCCATCAGCCAAAAAGGCCCAGTAGGAACATGGTGCTCGTTATGGACAATCCGTGACAAGCACAAAAGTCAAATAACAAAACACAGCTCTGGCCATTCATCCCAATCACGCCCTTCAATGTCTTATTGTCATTGCCCACGTGAGCACTGGAGTCCCCAGCAGGTACGCTCTCTAGCGCCCCCTCCAGAGACCCCAAAAAGGGTGGGTACTCCAGACTGCTGTCTGAGGCATAAGTGCATAACAGTTAGGACCTGTGATTAATTGTGTCAAAAAAAATTGTATTAGTTTAAATTACTACAGTTTGGATTAACTGCAAATCTTTAAACACAAAGGTAAAGTTTTAACTCACTGTTATACCTAATGCAATGGACTGTCCGGATGTCCTAGTGACTAGTCCTAATCAATAAAATTTCACTACAGAGAATGCTGTGCAAAAGTAGTCTGCAATATGGAACTGTAAAATGGATGAAACTACATCATGTCAGCAGATTGGATTTTTCTACTTCCTCTCTAACTGTTTAACAGTGAGCACAGCTTGTTGCGACAGACAATACAAAGAAAAATCAATAGCAGAAGATAAATATCTTGGTTGTCATCTGTGAAGAAGTGCTCCTGCATGAGCCTACTATCAGTCTGTCTACTGGCACACACACACAGATCAGTCAGCAGTTAGACTGCCAGAGAGAAACTGCTAGATGTTTTAATCCTCATAAGAGAGTCCAGACCAACAGATAGATTGTCTATGGAGAACATTATATATTTCAGGGAGTTGGTTACTCAATCAGTTAGAAATGATCAAACTAATAAAACAGAGCCAAGAAGGGTACACAGACAAATGAGAATAGCTGTAAGTATTTGTTGCAAACAGACAAGCTGTGTCACAGAAGGTCAAACAGCTACTGAAACAAACAAAAGCATCCATGCGGAAATTATCCCCACTAATTTTCTTTATTTGGTTCCGGTTTAAAACCACCTGAATGCACGATGATTGTTGGCTTACAAAACCTTCACTGAGTGTTCTGTCCAAATAATGGCCCTGTCTGCACGAAGACACGGTAAAATAATACCACTTTAATATGCCATTCAGTTCCAGTTGGCTGACTCAGGAAAACTGAAAACTCAAGGGCAAGCTTGAAAACCATCTGTTCAGCTGGAGCCTGTTTGTCACTGTTCACCATTACATCTGACCAGAATGTATAATTTGCAGGTCAAAGATAATGCATGGATCTCACCACTTTGGCCTACTTTCTCTCTTTTTCCAGACACTCTTTTATAATCTCCTCCCTATTCCTATTGTATATCTGCTTCATCCACAAAATCAAACTGAATAACAACTATCTCTTTGCCCTGGTTCCTTTGTAATACAAGGTAAATTAGCTTAATAAAAGAATTGCACCTCCACACAAATCAATTTAAAGAATATAAGAAGAAATTGTTTAAGAAAACATTTGATTTCAAATATGAAAATCTAGTGTTGTTAAATGTAAAGTTTTATCAACTCTTGCATAAAGTGACGGATCAACACAGTCATCCAGTATTTATCGTGAAATACTAAATGCCTGTAATTTAGAGATCAAAGGTAGATTTTAGTTTTCAATTTTGAGAAAAAGATGTTTTTTTTCTAAAATTAAAGGTCATTCTCTTTTATGACAGATTTTATAAGGAGCAGTTTTCTCTTGAGTACACATATGCGTTACTAATGTGTAGTTAGTTTTTGTCTCTGAGACTACAGACACCTCTGCCTGTCTCCTCTCATTGTATTGTATTTACAAGGCTTCTTATATTTGGTGTGCCAAGCTAGACAGGCAGTAGCTATACTCAGAAGTGACACTCTTGATAATCCCTTTGATGGACTAATGATTTCTACTGGCAGTCTCTTCTATTAGGTTTGACAGTTCTGGGTTAAATGCCTTCTTCATGAAAAAGTATGACCACAGCAAATACTGAGACCTGGGCCTGAACAAATTTATAGTAAAGATAAATAATTTTGAGTTAAATGACAGATATGTTTGATTTTTGCTAATGGCCACCTCGAAATTAACATTTTACAATTTAAATCCACTGTCCAATTGGAAAATTGACTGAAGACTGTGTACAGTCAACAGAAATATCAGAACAAAGGATGCTGTTTGCTTTGCATGCATGACTAAATAGGAAGTTAAACTAGGAGCAGCTTAAGTACCATCTGCAATGAGTGTAAAAAAATAAAAAATCGAAATGGAGGGGGGAGGGCCTGGAGAATGGTTCTAGCATTATTGTTATTGTTTCACCCATCAAAATAGGCTAATTTCACCCATGTGTGCAAATGGCATACTCCAACTACAACATGAACATATTTAAAAATACATTTAAATTTAAATGTTCACTCCATGTATATTTTTATAGCATACAATAAATCTTGCACACACTAAAACGCTATCAGCAATTCTACTTTTAATCTCAGGTCCTTAAGGAGTGATGGCGACAGATGGCATGGATAGTTAGCATGAGAAACATCAGTGCTGTCTAATGTTTGTCTTAGAAAAGAATGTCTCAACTTTGTTTTTTTTTGTTTTTTTGTGGGGTGAGGGCTGCTTAAACATTTTGAGGTTTGGGGTGGCATGATAGCGCAGTGGGTAGAGCAGTAGAGTCCTCTGCACACCTAAGGGTGAGTGGTTTGATTCCCAGTCCTTCCAGGCTACAAGGGCTACAACTTGTCCTTGGACAAGACACCAAAACCCTGTACTAGCTACTAATATGTATATGTGTCTGTCAGCTTCCCCAAGAGCAATCATAAACAGGTGCACTTATAAAAAAACAATGAAATATCTTTATTTACTTTAAAGCAGACTTCTATTGATTTTTTTTTAGAAAAAATAGAACCAAGGTAACAAGGTAGAGTCAGACAAACATACGGGAATTACCAGACCCTAACCCCAGTGATAAACATGTATCACTGAAGCTGTTTATAAATTATACAGCAAGGTGAGTCAAAACCAAAGAACATAAATTGCTCTTTAATACTGAGCGTAAAAAAATCCATGTCGGAATTTCAAAGTAATAAAAGTTTCCCCAGAAATTGTAAAGCTGGCTCCTTTTACAAAAGTCAGAATAGTCGAAACAATGTGCTCAGAGAATCAGAGTAAACAAGAAGCAAGTGAGGAGTGCTGTAAAGTGGGGCACAAAGTAGGCCGCACTCTATCTTTCCAAAGGTCAGTCCCATTGCAGGCTCTCCTAGGTGGTTTATAAATTCCCATGAATGCACCACAGCTTCAAAAGCTACGAAGAGAGATGGGTCTTGTTTCTTCATGGTAAACGCATATGTAAGACTGTATACAACCTCCGATTCTGATATTCTTAGCATCAGGGCTTTACTTAGGATATGTTCCACCAGGCCATCTGTGTGGACGTCTGTGATATAAACTGTCTTTCAGCTTCCATATCCTACTTTAAGTCCCTATGCTGCTTTCATCATACTGCTTCTCCATTCCCCAACCCACTAATGGTCTGAAACTGACTCGTTCTTTAAAAGCTGAGCAGTAAAGTAGGAAAATATGTCTGGACAACTGAAATAAACAAAAAAAAAAGCTTTCTCTTATATAGATTTTTAACACAAACTTCAAGAAAATATATACAAATTTCAAATATGAGAGCTGATATGAGACGATTTTGCCAATTAGGTTGTGTCATGTGGAATCTATTAGATGGGTAATTATCCTCAGGATTTTATGCAGATGGGTTATAGTGCATCTTCATTAAAAGCAGAATATGCTTGCAGTATTAAACCTTAGAGAGCATCGACTATATATATATATATATATACGTATATGTGTATACATATGTATATATATATGTATGTATATACACATGTATATACACATATGTATATATATATATGTATGTATATATATATGTGTATACATATGTATATATATATATGTATGTATATACACATGTATATACACATATGTATATATATATGTATGTATATACACATATGTATATATATGTATGTATATACATATGTATATACACATATGTATATATATGTATGTATATACATATGTATATACACATATGTATATATATATATGTATGTATATACACATGTATATACACATATGTATATGTATATACACATGTGTATATACATATGTATATA
>JAUYWH010000022.1:17540693-17555141 GCA_034779795.1 Ctenopoma multispine
ATATACACATATGTATATGTATATACACATGTGTATATACATATGTATATACACATATGTATATACATACATATATATATACATATGTGTATATACATGTATGTATACATATGTATATACATATGTGTATACATACATATGTATATATACATATGTGTATATATATATGTATGTATGTATATACATATGTATATATACATATATGTATATATATATATATATATATATTACAGTTTAAACAAAGTTTAATAATTGTCATGTACTGTATTACTGCAGAAAATTTATTTTGCTTATTTGGATACTACCAGTTGTTTTCATTACTGAAAAAAAGGAGCAGTGACAGCATGTTTCATTTGTGCTTTTGTTTTACAGTCCTCTTACCACCTCCTCTATAACTGGTTCAGTGATGACAGTCATCTCAGATGAGCTCATTATAATAAAAATCCAACCGTGAATATATTTGGCTGGAAGCTACCGAACAATTCATCACGTACAAAACTCGTGGTCTTGAAGGTTAAGAGCTGTTGAGAAGTAATTGCTGTTTGGAGGCTTAGTGATTACAGACCCTGTAAACGTAGTTATGTCCCATGGATGTGCACTTTCTCCTGATTTGCTTTGGCACCTTATTTCATCGTGGTTAGTCATAAATAAAAATGATTTTGGGCAGGACATTCTTAGCCACAGCACCAGAAGAGGAAAGAAGGTTATAACAGACAAGATGTTTTAAATCTCATGTGTGTGCACGTTTGTTCTTTCAGATTTAGCATTGGTCCAAGTGCATAACCTCCAGCTGAATGGAATAAGTTCAGTCACATTTTTCTGGGACTCCGGTAACAAAAGAATAATCGCATCACTGCCTGAATGAATTTAACATCACAGACCAATGACATACACACTGGCCACTTCTTTTTTTAAGGGCACTATAGATACTATAGTACAATCCATAATATAATGTATGCACACCACCATTTCTGAGTATATATGGAGGTTTATAATTGGTTGGAGTTGGCTGGGTAAATTCTGAGTCATTCATGCCATATTGTGATTGGTTTGTTTGCAAACATACTGTAGTCATAGCAGCAGTCACATTGTTAAAAACTGTTTTATGAACCACTATCACTAGTTTAAAACAGACCACTGTTTGGAAAGCAACCAAAGATTTCTCCCAGAATTGTCAACTTTTGTCTGACACAAACAAAAACGTCCATTCCTCACAATTACCTACTCGAAGCTACAGAAATATTGGTAGTTAACTGAGGTAAATGCTAAAAACATGTCTGTTTATGAGAGGAATCACGCATGTGTGCACAAATGTTCTAGTGTAATTAGCATTTTTTTAAATAGTAGTGATTCGCAGCTAGAAATAAATAATTTGGCACAGCCTGCATTAACATGACTCGCATTAATTTGTGAACAGCACCTAGTCATCTGTGTCATAGCTGACAGAGAGGTGCTTTATTTTGTGTGACACGTTCATCCAGTCTTGGCTATAATCCAGCATCTCCGCATCATTTTAATTGGGCAGAGAACCTCGATGGAGCATGAAGAGAAAAGGAGCATCACTTGATGAGGCATGCAACTCCCTTATTTCCCCGCCCAGATTGTGTGAAGCATAATAACAAGTAGAACAATGTGAGGAAACTACAAACATGCAGTGTGACAAATCTCTTTACCAAACATGTTACTGTTTGCTCACCATTTTTGTCTGCACGGCGGAAAATCTGTAGAAGAAAGAGAGGGAGGGGTGGTATTATTATTATTATTATTTTGATTATTCACAGATAAGGCTTGCAATAGGTAGAACCTGTTATAAAGTATCATTGCAATTAGTCAAAAGCACAAAAGGATGTTTGATGTCTGTGCTACAAGTTATGTTATAAAACAATCACTTCTAAAGTAAATATCGAAGCAGCATAAAGCCGCTGAGTAGTAAATTTGTTAAATAGTCAGTGTCTTGCAGGTGCTTCAGTTTTAACACACTATTAAACATACTGTACATAGACAAACTACAATAATTAAATTTTGCAGTTTGGAGTGTATATGTGACTATGAGAAGAATGAGAAGTGTGACTACATGACTGTTTGACATTTCTACAAAGAAAAAAAAATTTTAAATTGACAGCATGATCATTATTCCTCAGATTGTGTGATCGGTCAGGAGCTAGCAGAGATTATTGTAGTAAGTGCCATAGAAACTGACAGATGATGAGGCTATTTTGAACAGAGATTTAAATGGCTACAACAATGAATGACAGCTACTTATATAAAAGAGCTTTGCATCTTGAGAAAATAATAAACTTGCTTGAACAGCAACAACAACAGAATGACAAAAGTATGGGTGAGTGACTAACACTGGGGTAGCCATTTGTTGGCTGGCATGAAGAAGCAACAGGGCTACAACATGGCTTATGTTTGACCATGTGAAGTGTGTTAGTCAGCTGCTGACCAGAGATTAGAGCCTGCCTTTCTGGTCAACAGAGGCATTTTGGTTTCATCATAAATGTTAAAGAAAACAAGACAAATAAGAGCAAAACATCAACATACAGGGTGTTTTTTTTAAAAGACATCTATAAATGCAGGTATAAAAGGGAAAAGAGATTTGTTGTTATGCCAATCACTATAAATATACTGTATGCGCCAGCTTAATTTCTCAGATTTAGGGACAAATTTGAGGTCAACTGACTGCACTGGACAACTGCACCAATGATCTGACAGGATAAAATAAGTCCAGTTTGACCACCGTCACCCAAACCACTCATTTGGGCGTTATTGCTCCCAGAGTCCCCATTATAATCATTCATCCAGTTGTTAGCATGCATGCACACAAAACTTAACTCTAGTGGACAATGTTGAAGTAGTTTAAAGTAGCTCTTGAAAATCAGATGTTTACAATGGATGTGTTAGGTGAAAACTTTAACAAACACCTGTAACTGATGTAGATCATTTGTATTCTAGGAGAAACCTGCTTCATTATGAATTACTGTAAAATCAGACAAATGAGATGAAAAACAAAACACATTTGACAACAGTTTGAGGAAGCTTAGATTTAGATGACAGTTAGAATTTGTATTAGCATTAATTAAAGTTAGCATTGAGGAATTGGAATGAGAAAACTAAATGTAATCAACACCACATTTCTTAAATCTGCATTTTATTATGACTATGAGAAATTTTAAAATCCGACAAATAAAATGTGGCAAAGTTTGATTGTGTACTTTCTAACATATGCAGCAGTTCAGCCAGAGGCACAAACTACAAATCCCTCCATACATACACTAGCTCTACTGCTTATCCTTCAGAAGGTGGCAGGAAATACAACACCTACATAAATCATCACAGATTTTAGAAATACACTATGTAGTGAAAATAAAAAATGTGTGATTTGTTCTATTCCAATGATTCTTTTCCACCACCTTAGTCTGTTGCTGCCACTATTAGGCATCAGTCAGGAGTAACATGTTTTTGACTTACACCTTATTAATAACAGCAGAACCTGCCCTTTTTTCCCCCGCTGGCACTGTAACCCACATGAGCAGCATTTTATTCGTTGGAGAGGAGGTACAGTATTCTTAAACAAGTTTGGCTGTGTTGTTTGGCTGTGTCTTTTGCTTTTCAGTGTCAGGAGACGTTAATGCATCATTTACAGCGTGCACAGAAAAGGTCAGACCTGCTTCCCAGAGCGTTGCTGTTCTGATGTCATGGTGGCAGGTGTTAAGACAGTAGGTTCTCTCAAGCTCGGCTGACATGCTGTTTTTTATGCAGGGCTTTAGATTTTGTGCTTGAGAAAGAGGAAACCGAAGCTAGTGATCATATTTCATGACATAGCCTATTTTTCCTTTTGCCTTGGAGATCCTTAGAGATTGACTGAAATCTATAACTAATAAAAGGTTCCTACTTATTGAAATCTATACTTCTTTCTTTTCCTACAACTCAACACTGGGAAAGGAAGAGCACCGATGCAAAAGAGAGAATCAGAGTGTTGTGGATAACTTAAGCCTCAGAAAAGCAGAACCACTGCAATATAACAAATTGGGCAAAAGAAATGTGATGATAAAATGAATAAATAAACCTCGACTGTAACCAGCATTATTAATTGTCCCTGGCCTTTGAACTGGACATTTTTTCAGGCACTGCTCTCCCTCTGGGAATACAGGTTTTTACAATCTCTGTCCAGTTTTACTGACTGGTTAAAGAATTTGATACAGGCTTTGAGGTATCAATCTCTCTGAGGTGTCTGTTGCATTGATATGGCATAAATATGACCAGATTGGTACAAATAATTCAAATACTTTTTAAAAGGAAAGTAACACATTTAAATAATTGCAGTAATTGCACAGGGTATATGTTTTAAACTCTAGTGTTTGAAAATCAATATGAGCTGCAATAATAAAGTTCATCTGCTGGCATTACGTCTGAAACAATAAATCAGTATTGATCTGCTTCACAGCATACTGCGCACCAAATATTTATGCAAATTTTTAGGCCAATTAGCTGACATAGTGATCACTGTGTGAAATGCCATAATAGACACTACCAACACTAACACTACTTAGTTACATAATAAATTACAAATATTCTAATAATAATAATATATTACAAATACAAATTAAATTCTAATTTTGCATTTATTCTACAAAATTATATGTGCAGTGTGTGCAACAAAAATTCAAATTTTTTATTTATTATACAAAATTAGAATTCAAAACTAAAAATCTGTCAGCTGCCCCAGTGGAATAATTGGGCAATCAACATGGCAGTAATAGCAATTTTAGATATCTGCACATTCTTTTTCTTTCACCTACTCAGAATGGAAAGACAAAATGTTGACTGAATGAGGCGAATGGAGGCAATACAATGAACATGGTAATAAAACAAAGATGATGTTTTTCTCTTGCTTTACTGTATTTCATATTTCTAGAAACCATTTCCTCCCACACAGGCTCTTTGAGACAATTCAAACATAATGATGTTTTGGAGCAGGGAACCATCAAGCAGAGAGTGGCTGTTAGTCTGTTCGTGTTGCATCAACAGAAAAACTCAAGGCTGAAGACTAAATGTGAAGCCACTCTGGTTTTGTACCATGTTCAGGGACAGTGTGAGCTCTGGTACAGAGAAATTACAGCAAAATATGTGTAATGTGTTCTTATTAAGTAGATGGTACGGATGTCAGTTAGTAACAGCTCAGAAAGTGTGATGGATGTACAGATAATTACTGAGGTGATGGACATTTTGTAGGTCAGTCCAGCAGCTGCTTTAAGCTTTTTACCTATGTGCATGTCTGTGCGTGTGTGTGCGCGTGTCAGAGTACGTTAGAAAAACAAAGTAAAATCACAAGAAAAACAGGCCATTATATGTATACAAAAGATTTGATAGTGTTCGTACAGTGAAATGTAACATACAGCTTTTGAAAGACCAGTTTGTGTGTGTGCAACAAAAAGAGGAGAACCCCCAGCAGCCCTAAACCCGTCTGACTGTGAGAGCTTAATTTATCATGCAGAGGCAGCAGCTGCAGCTCATGGTACTTTCCTCTCTGTCACACACACACACACACGTCAAATACTGTCTCCTCTTTGGGTGTGTGATGGGAATATGAAAAAAATATATATAAGAGATAAATACACCTCCACACTTTCTGTAACTCCACTGCAGGTCACTCGTGTATTTATAAACCGTTATAACGGAGATAAATGAGGGAGAGAGTCGGTTATTCACTCACATCATTAAAGATAGCAAGCCCTTGTCCGGCGCTGTGCAGCGGCTGCTGTTGCAGCTGAGACCGAAGGTGCTTCTGTTTGGCCGACTGCAGGCACATAGTGATCATCTCCGTACAAGCCAGCATCTTTGAACGCGTCGAGGAAAAAAAAAAACCACTTGAATGTTGCGGATCAAACTCAAAACTGCTGACTGACGAACAGGCGTGCAAAGGAGTGAAGTGACGGGCGGAGTGTGCAGGAGAGGAGAGGAGAGGTAGGGTTGCAGGTGTGAGAGATGTCAAGTGAAAGCGAGCGAGCAGGCGGGGACTCGGAGATGCTCTGCAACTTTGTGGTGCGCTGCTCAGCAGATCTGCCAGCCCCTCCTGCTGGAGCCGCTGTGACTGGCTCGTTTATCTGCGATGTGGATCAAAGTGTGATCGGGACTAAATGCTTCACAGCCTGTGAAACCTTTTCTTTAGATATGTTTCGTTTACGCATGAACTGCAGTGAGCACTATGTTTAAATGCTGTACGAAGATGAATCAACCACAATGTGTTTGAATGTGTTTTATCATTAGCACTAATAAAACTCATTGTATCTCAGAATATACAACTATTCAAATTTACTGATCACAAAGTTCAATAGTTTAACATTTGAACCTAACTGATGAGGCCAATTTTTGGCAGACACTGCCCCCTGCTGGACGTTGTGAGTCAGTGCTTTGAAAATGAAAAGAAATTGGCTTCTGAGGCCATTGTGTTGCATGTTGTTTTACTTTCTCATCTTTGAAGTGCACAGCAGCAACGACCTGCCTTAAATGAAAACGCGAAAAAACTACACGTGTGAACGATTGCCCTAGACACTCAAATATTATTTTTACTTTTTTACAATATAAATAAACATTAAATACTAACTACTTAATTATTAGAAACATTTTCGGATCATGAGGAGGGGGGGGCGGAGCATCAGTTCTAAAGCGATCCCTTTAAGTTTTCTCTTCCTGGACCTAAGTCAGTTTCACTTTATGTTTTACCTGTCGGCGGCTGAGAAGTGAGAACTGGACGCAGCTGGATCAGAAAAAGAAAACAAGCATTTTAGCTTTCACTCAGCTTAAACCTTTCTTTCATTTTGATCCGATAAACTACCTTTGTTACCATTAACTCGACTGCGGAGGGAGCGAATGCTGCATGCGGACAGGACTTCAACACCAGGACCCGAGGAGGTTGGACGTAAACGTATCTTATAAACAGTTCAGGTTTTCAGTAACTGTGATGCAGCGTTGTGTGACGTTTTGTGTTACCGGACATTACAGGTGTAATTATGGCGTCTAAAGTTGCACAGAGCGTCAATTTGAAAGAAGGTGAGCAGTACTACAGCTTAGTTTCGATTTTGTTATTAGATCTAAACTAGTTTCATGCCACGTATTCTTCTGCCAGATTCAAATGCAGATATGATATAACTTTAATTTTCTTTTCTTTGGCGACATGTTAATGTGTGTACGTGTAAAAACTGTAGTCAGTTCACCACCACCACGACCACCACACAGTGCCCTGACGGGTGACAGCTGTAGTTAAGAAATGCAGTATGTTCATGATAAGTCACGTGACGACATGACGTTCCCCCTCCCGCAGCGGAGGAAGTGGCCCTCTCCCTGAGCGAAGCCCTCAGCTGCGGGGACAGTGAAGAAGCGGTCAAACTGTGTCAGAGGCTGTCCCAGCTCTCTGTCCCGGTGTCCGTCAGCGTCAACAGTCAGGCCTACCCTCAGGACTCCATCAAGTGAGATACAACTGTGTGTGTGTGTGTGTGTGTGTGTGTGTGTGTGTGCGTGTGATTGATTATTTATTACTGGTATATGTTATAGTGAGGTGTGTTTTAAATTGGTTTAACTAGACTTGAAAATGAAGCACAAAAGGCAACAAGAGACAACCAAAACACGACTGATGGATTCTGTTGTTTTTATTGTAAAGGTTGTGGGTTGGAGTGGAGGATGCTCAGTCAGATAGTTACATCCCAGTGACTGTTGTGGTTTCTTCTGCCATGACAATTGCGCAACTGAAAGAAAAGGTACTGATGTGGCAGCAGTGATTAACCTTAACCGTCACAATATCTAATCGCTGATATGAACTATCAACACTAAACACTGTAGTAAGCCAGAGAATCTCTATTATTATGTTTCATATATTTTCAGTGCATTTCTTTTTAGTGAATGATTTGTGTTGTCCTCATTTCACGTTCGCAGGTCAACCATGACTTTGGCTTCCACCCGCTGCTGCAGCGTTGGGTGATTGGGAAGCGCCTGGCTCAGGACCAAGAGACCCTCTACAGCCACGGCGTCCGTCACAACGGAGACCGGGTCTTCCTGTTTATCCTCTCAGCACGTGCTGCTCATCTTACGCGCCATCAACACAAAGTGTACCAGGAGCAGCACCTTATAGAAGGTCAGTACCACATACACACACACACAGACACACACAGACTATTGCAAATACTGAAATATAATAATACTGCTTTCATAAAACAAAACACACCCTCGTGACAGGTGATAAAGCACAGCACGTTACAACTGAACTGACATTTTATTCAGGCAGTAAATAGACTTTACAACATTAGAAAGGTTTTAATAACAGTATCTCGTTAGTACCTTCTCATTAGCACCTATAGCTACTCATCAGTTAGGCTAAGGGAAATAAAGCAATGAAACTGTCCAATCGTTCAGTTCAAAATTTTGTCGATGCACGCAAAGTCAAATAGTAGTTTTGTGGAATGATGGTCTATTCTTAGACATTGTGGAGTCGATGGAATCAATGCAGCTTTTGCCCAGAGGTCTGGGTGGAGGTGGTGGTGAGAAGGCTCAGCTCACTCCTCCTCCTCTGCCTCTAAAACCGCCAGCCCCTGCCGTGGCTCCCAAACCTCAGGTTAGTGATAAATTGTCTCTGTCACATTTTTCCTGCATAATACACATCGTGTGTGTCCAGGCGCTGTACAAACATATTGTATGCCTGTGTTTGTGTGTAGCTGGGCTGGTCTTGTACTATGTGTACATTTGTAAACAAGCCAACACGGCCTGGCTGTGAGATTTGTGGAGAGGAAAGGCCAGAGGATTATATGGTGCCTGAGATCTATCAGCCAGACCAGGAGGAGGTCCGGCGACTTCAAGAGGAAAAACTGGCCTTGTTGCAGTATGAACAGGTAACAGTGCTGTTCATAGAAAACAAAAATTAGACAATATGAATTTTTGCAACATTTCAGTCGGGAACCATTTAGTATGTCAGAATCTCACCAAAATCGGTGTTTTGCAGTTTGCACACGTTAATATCTTGTAGATGAAAATGTCTCTTTGCTTAGAGCTAATTTAATCATTTTACAAAAAATATTTTTTACTGAAATGATCTGATAGCTTCAGGCCCTCTGCATGTTTGTTGTGGCTCCTTTGTATAACAGATACTCAATAGATGAGAATGAATGAACATTCTTTGTAATACAGTATTTACGATAAATTAAGAATCTGAAGATGACACATAAACAGTATGCTACACGACCAAACAGCATGAAAAGATGTCATCTGTTTCTGACTTTCCAGTGTATTATAATGTTGGTAATGAGTGACGGCAACTTATAATGAATCTCTTTGTCTTTGTGATAAAGGCTAAGCAGGAAGAACGAGAGAGGAACTACTTGTCCCTGTTGGCAACAGAAGACCAGAACCTCATCTTTAACACCTCAGAGATAGACTGTCCTATCTGTTTCTGTTCTGTGGAACCAGGAGAAGGCATCATGCTCAGAGAGTGTCTACACACCTTCTGCAGGTCAGACAGGATACTGTTGTTTAATGTAAACCTGATAAAAGTTTTCAGTCTGCTTTCTAAAAGTCTACACCGACCATAACCATGTCTTTAGTGACAAATTGTTCAGCTAATTTTCTTTGCATTTATTTACTTGTATTGTGTGTTTTTGTTCAGGGACTGTCTAAAACAGACAATAGTGACCAGTCAAGATGCTGAGGTGTCCTGTCCTGACAAATGTGACAGCAAGTTACTGGACCGAGAGATTCAAGAGGTGAGACAGGAGAACACAAACATTTGGTAACAGTAACAGACCCACAGACACTGACAGTAAAAACCACACACACCTGCATGTTTCTGAAAGCAATAGCTCAAGAAAACTCTATATTTAATTTCCTCCGTTTTGATGTATAATTTGTTTATGGAAGATGAAAGTTGACTGAAGAAAAGAAGCAAAAAGGTTTATCAGAGTTGAAAGGGTAATCATAGAGTGAGTGACATCACACACAAGAGTATGGTGGCCCTAAATAATAAATATATTCTACAGTAGGTCAGAGGTTATGAACTTACACGTCATTAGTCTTTAGACATTTAGTCTAATGTGAGTGCCATTTTTCAAACCGCCTCAAGGCAGCAGGTAAGATTTCTTATTTCTTTTATGTAAAGGTAACATCCATGCCTCAATGCAAACCCTCTCTCTCTCTCTCTCTCTCTCTCTCTCTCTCTCTCTGTTTTGTTTTGAACGGTTTGATCCTCGATTCAGCTTCTCACAGAAGAGGAGCATCAGCGCTTTTTGGAGTTGCGCTTGAACATCGCAGAAAGCCGCTCAGAACACAGCTTCCACTGTCAGACTCCCAACTGTCGCGGTTGGTGCATCTATGAGGATGAAGTCAATGAGTTCCAGTGTGAACTCTGTAATGAAACCAACTGCATCCTCTGCAGGGTAGTTATGTTGCATTTACTAGATAAACTTGTTTTGTGAAAGTAAAGTAAAGACACCAAACATAAAGTATGTTGTATAACTGTGTTTTCAGGCCATCCATAAAGACATGAATTGTAAGGACTACCAGGATGATCTTCGCATCCGAGCAGAGAATGACCAAGCAGCTCAGCAAACTAAGCAGATGCTAGAGGTAGGTCAACTTCTAATGACTGTGTGATAACACTGGACAAATGTAAGGATTCACAATAGATGCTGCGCAGATTAAGAGCACACACTTACTCATTGTGGTTGCTATATTTGTAACATAAGCATTTCCTAAAGGTGCTACATTAATGATAATGCAAGAGTTAACGTTCTTCATTAAAGAAGCTTAACCATCCAGAATTCATAAAGTCTTCAGACAAAATTACTGGGACCAACAGCTTATTTTAAAAACTGAGTTAAGATTTTCTGCTCATTACTCATTTGTGCAACTTAAGGCACAGCTGGGATTGTCTCCAGCACTTCTGTGACCCTTCAGAGGAAAAGCTTTTAGGAGAATGGATGGTATAGACATAAGTTATTATTATGCCACTCAGCAGAACTGTATTTTCTGAAGGTTCTTGTTTTCTTTTATTGAATTATAAATGCTGATTTGTGACAGCTTATCAAAACTTCAGGCTTGAATTGTATTACTTCTACTACTGGTTTTTCAGTCTTGTTTGCCTGAGCTTTGTGTTTTGGGATATTTCTCTCTACTTGTACCTTTAACACCATTTGCCTATATTTCATCACAGAACTTGCTTCAAAATGGCGAAGCCATGAAATGCCCACTGTGTGACATCATCGTCCAGAAAAAAGATGGATGTGATTGGATCTGCTGTTTGATGTGCAAAACAGAAATCTGCTGGGTTACAAAACAAGCTCGCTGGGGACCAAATGTGAATACCAAATATCTCAAATATTTCTTGGTTCAGTGTTGAGGAACTTTCTTATTCTGTGTGGTTGAGGCACAAATCTGATTTGTTTTCCTGTTTTTTTGTTTTTTTGCAGGGCAATGGTGACACGTCTGGCGGCTGTAAATGTCGAGTAAATAATCTGCCTTGTCATCCTAACTGCCAAAACTGCCACTGAGCCAAGCACACTAATAAACACATAATATACAGTACATGCAACTGAAAACAAATGAACTATCTGAAGAAACACAGCTGACGCTTTTGGCTGCAGTCCGTTGTTCTGTTGATTTACTTTGCTTACATTCTGCCTTGATTTCAGTGGGACATTGACCTAGGAGTAAGGTACAGTAGTTACCCCACTGCTGAGACACACCATTCTTCAACAGTGTGGTAACTACAGATTAAAATGTTATACAGAAGCTATACTAACTGCTAGCTACAGTACAGTATGTCTTCTACATCTCTGTGCTTGAGGATACTAACTCTCAAGTTACATCAGCCATGACATTACCTTCTTCTGATGAAGTAATACTTTTATCACAGCTGAACTAGAAACCCAGAACAAATACAAATTCTGTTGCAACCAATGCAACAACTCATTTGTTACTAAATTAACTGATTTATTATGGGAATCAAATTAGGTGAGTTTTCTTTCAATTGACTAATCACACTGTGGTGACGGCTGCAAGAAGTGAAGTGTTTGCACTGAATGAATGTGTTCATAATAAAATAAAAGCATCAGGTTTAATATACAGAATAGTGAGGAAATAATGATGCCATATTTTTGTCAGGGATCTTTAATGTTTAGTATTAATTCCTTAAGAATTGCAGTAAGCAATGTATTATTTGTATTATTTACAATAAATATTTTTTATCTTGTTGGTTGGGTTTTACCTTTATTAAAACATGTTTTAAAACATATTTTTCCTAAGTCTTTGTCATTAAAGAAAATAAAAAAACTTGAGCCTTTTAGATGAAGTTCATATCTGCTGCCTGAAATGGCTTTTTCTTTTTTTGTAAAAAAAAACTTCTAAAAAAGTTGTACTCTGTTAGGTATACCTTTGTCACTCATGTAAACAATGCATGTATTTGAACGTTGATAAGCCTTAACTACAATTACAATATATTTACAAGTACTGCATGCAAGTACTATTGAAAGACAATAAAAGACATGTATGTTGGAAGTAAGGTCAAAGTATAACTCAAGCTGACAAAGCACATGTGTAACTGAGGCCTGTACAGCTGAAGCTGATAAAGAACAGCTGAATGTAACAGGATAGGTTCACTGATGTTGAACCAATAATTCCTAAATACAAGATAAATACATGTTTAGGAAAGCACAAACATTGAGAATGGACTTTAAAGTGAGGTAGAAAACATCTCCATCAATTAAAGTAAAGTTTTCAAAAAACACAGATTCATGATTTTATAATGAGAGGGGTGGTAGTGTAAAGAGTGGAAAAATTCTAATGAAGTAATTAAACGTGTTTGCGGCAAAACTGTCAGCCACAACTCATTTTTCCAAGCAGAGTATTAAAACATGTCTGGAGGTTATAAGTACTTAGCTGTCAAAACATTATATTATTAGCTACATACTGTGTGAAGTAGTTGACACTTTTACTTGTCACCAAACAACATTTCCCCACCAGTTTATTAGCATTCTCCTGTACAACTTTACATTAATATGACAGTTTTATTATAAGAAAATAAACATAAAAGGCAGATAAATCATTTAGTGCAATAAAAACAAAAGAAAACCACTAAGTGGAGACACATGGTGCATTAAAATACTGCTGAACTATACTCTCAGGCACCTCAGAGCTTCCCTGGACATGTTCCAGGTCACCTTCGTTTTGCTCAGTCTGTAGATCTTTTTCCAGTTGAATCAGTGGTTTACTGAAAAGGCAATAAATTTACCGTAATATAGGAATGGGATACCAAAGTGTTCATTTCCTAATATATAGTAGCAAAAGCACTTATCTCACTTATCTTGAATGACTTCTACAATATATTATAAGTTGACATATTTTCCCATCAAATGTACATGACCTACAACTCAGTCAATAATTCAGTCAGGCAAAAAAACATCATAAAGACTTCAGATCATTCAAATTTAACTCTCCTTCAATTAAGTGTTCAAACAAACTATTCACTTAGTATTTTATATTAAGACATAATTTTCAGGTCATTCATAATTTAAAGGTGATTGAGTGACAGTGACAGGAACACTGGAAGGAGCTGGCCTATCTCTAAAATGCAAATGCTGCCTGTTCTACACCCAATACAGTTTACTAAATGGCATATGTTCAAATTAAGTCATATTTAAAACAAAACTGCTACATTTACAATTTGAAGGTTCTGGTGCTTTTTGTGACAAGTGCACCCGTCCACCAGCTGTGAGCAATGTGTCTATCAAAGTCCTTTTAAGTGATTTTGTAAAATGGATGCAGTCAGTGCAAAATCTGTACCCCACTGTGCCAATCCAAACACTACACTATCTCCGTAAAGTCACCACAGCTCTGTTCTTTTTGTAACCAGATTGTGGAACTCTCTAAAGACAGATTTAATCTTTGACTCCCGGTAATGACATAGAAAACAAACCCTGGTCATTTAGGGCCATGAAACACAGACACCTTTTTAAATTTGTGCAACCAAACAATTTGGTGAGTAACTAATTAGAAAGTCCTTGTAAAACCATGCAAGCTGTAATCTATTCTGCAACCTAATCCTCAGACACAAATAATAACAATGATCCAAAAGTGAAATGTGTAGACAACTGTGAAATATAATTAGTCTGAGAATAGAAGCTACTTTTTATCGTGACTACAAAGTCTTATTCAAACAACTAAAGTCGACACAAGGACCTAAAAACATAATAAAACCATGACCTTAAAAAGTGCCTGTGTGACATGACCATGTCTCATACAGACACTTCCATACCTATATATTAAGAAACAGTAAATTATACACAGAGTGTTCTAACAATCATCTATTTGGTCTCAATCCAGGTATCACATAGTAAATGACACACACACACACACACACACACACACACACACACACACACACACACACACACACACACACACACACAC
>JAUYWH010000022.1:17555241-17566949 GCA_034779795.1 Ctenopoma multispine
ACACACACACACACACACACACACACACACACACACACACACACACACACACACACACACACACACACACCTCTCTTAATTGGCAGCAGTTTCAAGTGTAGTGAGCAAATCTCTTAAACTTTATGTCAGATTATCCTAATACCAAAGATAAATAAACTTTAATAATGAGGCCATCAGTAATAGCTATTAGAAATACGGTCTCTTCAATATAACAGGATGGATTCTTCATTTTAGAACACCAGCAGCAGTAGCTGTTATACTGGTGCATGTTCTTCAGAATTCACAAACAGGGCCCTCAGCTGGGGCCTTACCAGCCCTACATATAGTAGGACAGGAAGAGAAGAGGAGTGTTTACTAGTTCAGTTTACAGAGTGCACTCCAGACAGTGTTACTGACTGCAGGGTTTGTGGTTGGATTAATTAAAGGGATCCTGGAAACAGACCAGCTAAATTCAGTCAAGGACAGGTAGGTGGGAGGGTAGGAGTAAAAGAGGAGCAGTTCAAGGAAAGATGTCCAGTTTGGGGGCCCATTCCAGGGCAGTGTTGACCACAGCAAGAGCTGCTGCCCCTAAAGCTACTGTCAGGCCCATGACAGCTAGTCGAACAAACCGCCGTGCTGCTGAAGGCTGAGCCACTGCCACTACTGAGTTCGCCGCTGAAGTCTCCAGTGCAGACTGTTTTTGTCTGCGTCGGCGGCGGAGAACGGAGTCTGGTCGCTGCTGAGTGGACGCAAGTTCAAAGTCTTTAAAGGTGGAGGATGCCATGCTTAGGATGTGAAGGACAGACAAACAGAAAATACAGAGAAAATAAAAAGGTTAACAAAAGAACAGCGAGTAGTTGGAGTTGTCATATTATTGACAATAGTCAGCATGTGACCGTAAAAACAGAGAAATAAACAATTCAGCACCAAGGCAAGTAGTGTTAAGTACCTTTCGTGTGAGACAGCCTCTTTAGCCAGTTCAGAAGGAGGGAACTGGACGAAGAGGTCTCCTGCTCGGCTGATGAGTGTTTCATACGGCAGATCTTGGGGAATTTGAGACAGCAGGTGATGAACCATGGCCATATCACATTCACAGTCCAATACCTCTTCTTCTCTGTATAGTACGATCTGCAAAAAACACACAAGGGTAGATTTGTCAATTAAAGAGCCACAATGGTAAATATCAGTTAACGGCATGCCTAAGAAGATCAGATTAGCCAAACCAGAGGCACATTTTTAAACTAAATCTCATATTTACACAGCTGAAGTAACCCAGGTATACAGGGACAAAGCAGCCACCTAGCATAAAAGATCAATTAACGCCCAATGATCACTTTTCAAAATGCATTAGAGGTTATGGCCTCATTACATTATATCCATCCATTATCCTAACTGCTTGTCACAGGAGCTAACTATCCTTGCCTTTGGAAATGTCTAATTGGTTCAGCAGAGTTAAATGAAAGCTGAGTTTCTAGGTAGAAGTGCTGATTATAGGGAACTTACCACAGCAGCAAAGTAGATGGGCATCAATGGATGGCACGCCAAGAAGAAGTCATACAACCGGACAACATGGCGGAAGTCTGACAGAACATGGCCAAACCAGGTGATCAGCCAACTCAGAGCAAAGACCGTCCCCACCTCAGCCCTAAGAATCAAAGCAGAAATCAGCAGCAGACAGTAGTCCTCTTAGATCAGCACATGCAACTTATGTTTTCTTATAGTATGCTCTATTTCAGTTGCAACATAGCACATAGTACAAGACCAATAATTACTGGAAACTGCAATCAATTTTTTTTATAGATCAGCCCTGTCTCCTAAAAATTACGTTTGTATACAACTAAACTGCAATCGCAATTACGTTTTTGTAGAGAATGTATTTGCGATCTGATTATGTTTTCTGTTAACATAATGATCATATGTTCACAGTTAACATATTTTTTCCCGTCAAAATATCCGATCTGCAGCCGGTTTTCTGTCAGCTAAAATATCCAACATTACATTTTAACATCCAGACATGTGACTGTAGTGTTAAAGTGTTTTATGGTTCGGATCAGGCATCACAGCAGTGGGTTAGGGTCAGAGAAAGACTGTGGGCTGATTAATGGATAAAAATGTCACTTTACATACACAATGTCAGCATTAAAAAACAAAGCAAAACACAATATTTTTCTAACCCTGACCTCAGTGCTGTCTTGCCTAAACTGTTGCAAATGTTAAAAGGTTTCATACCAAGAGTATGTTCTCCAGTTATGAAACCTCATATTTGTATCTGCTCTGGTAACTTTGCATAAGGTACAGAGACTAAAACTACAGAGAGTCTTACTGTTGCATGAAATCATGCACTTCAGGGTTGACCCTCTCAATGATGGGCATCAAATAGTTAAGAATATGTTTTGTGTTGTCCATGGTGGGATCCATGAAGTCCCTGAGAAAGCAGATATAACAGAGGGAAATTTAATATAGTATAATTAATAATACATATGTAAATACAGAGAATATACATGGTAAGTACCTGAGGTGATGTGTGGAGAGCTTTTCCACAAGAGCAGTTGCAAGGCGCTCTCCTAGGACCAATAAGAAGGTGACAACAATGTCATGGTATCCCTGGTAGTAGTGCAGCTGGGGATTACGTAGGAGAACTCTGAGGATGATGTTAATTAGCTCTTCTTGGAGACCTTCCCTCTGCTCATCTGGCATACCTACATAAGTACAAATCAAAATACATACACTTATTATCACTTAGTTTAATGAAACTTGGAACATGATCAAAAATGTAACCAGCTATCAGAAACCATCCCTATAATCAATGCAAATACAATTCACTCTGGCCAACTTCAACAGGTGTATAAAATAGTCATGCTAATTATTGTTTGTTGTGTTGCACTCCACTCTTGATAATCCAAGTAATTAAGGATTATGAATGGTAACATTCATTGCTGGCTCCCCTGCTAGTCAAGCCTGCCAGAAAGTAGGCAATAAATAAATTCATATATAATATATACAATCCCAAAATGTCACTATGAAATCTAAATTAATGAAGATTATGATGTATGAGGAGTAGTTGCAATCCTACCTGCAATTATTAAAAAGGAAACTGAATAATATAAACAGTATAATATACAGTATTTTTTCAAAAATAATAGTAATGACTTCTAGTTTTACTTTGAAAAAAAGACTGTTTGATTCTTCTGATCACCGAGAGGCTTCACAGTCTGGCACAGATGAACCCTCGCTGAAATCAGAGCTTGAGGAGGATGAAATCTCCACAGTGCTGACATTTTTCCTCCCACCAGAAAAAACATTTTGTATGCAGCACCTTCAATTATGGTGTTAAATCAAAGGACCTCGATCTGACAAGATCTGCGTATTAATACTACTGAAATAGTCTCTCAAAGATTTCAACATGCAGAGTAGATAAAATGCAATCCTTCTGGAATGTCATCTTGTGTGCCAAGCTAAAAATCAGCAAATGCGACATTTCACAAAAAGAAGTGAAACTGCTTCCAATGTGGATTGAGACAGAGGATAAAGAAAATAGCATTTAACCATTTTCAGATTCAAATAAATGGCTTTATAGAAGAGCTGAAAGTACTTACTATGAAATGTATAACTGACAGTATAGGTTATAACATACAGAATGAGCACCAGTGTCTGGTTGTGTTTGTGCATCTGTGGAATTACAGATAAAGTTTTACTCACCAGGTGGGAACCTCCGGAGCGAGCGCTGGACATCCAGCAGCACTTGATTGTAGTCCTTGTTATTCTCACGCATTACAGTTTCTGGACAGGACAAATCACCATCAGCATTACTAAAATATTGGCAAGAACTAAAAGTGGGAGAGCTTACATCTGCTGTGACTATGTGTGCTCATATTTGTCATGCATAAGAATAAAGGGAAAGTATGATCAACTGCTAAACGATAACTTACAATAAGTAGCATTTATTACTGTGTTTGCATGTGTAGCTAATAACAGTACCTGGCTCCTGATCCAGCACATGAAGAGGGACGTTGAGAAGCCGAGGCCAGACTTGACAGCGTATCTCATCAGTTAGCAGACCCCCCTCACTGATTGCCATTCTCCTTAGAGCTGCCACATCAACCGGACTCACGCTTAGGGCCTGTGTGATCTCTGCAATTTTCCTCTTCCGTCTGGTGTCCCAGTCTGAGACACACAGTAAAACAAGGTAAAAACTAGCTAGCCTGTGCCAACGGTTATTTTTAATGCACATAATATCAGTTCATTTATGGACCTTATTGAGGGTACGGTTAGCTAACTGCTGTAGACACATACATTTTTTACATCAAAATAAATCTGGAGTAGGTGAATTAATACTGAAAAACGATGAACATACTGTATGACAGCCTAGACTGAACACAGACAACTTAGCGACGTGAAACATATAGGTACAATTACCGTGTCTTCCATTTACAGGTGACGATGCACCAACACTTCTAGATTTCTTCATTTTTCGTCTCCACTTCTTGATGCGTCCCTGTTAGATAACATTACTTGTCATCATCCATTGTTTGGCTAACCTCGATTTAGCCGGTCGAAGCTACCCACTTTAAGCTAGGCGTCTAATTAGCAAGGCCAGCCTCACACAAACACAGCTCGACAGTTAGCACTCTGATGTTAGCTAGTTGTCAAGCTAACACGACACGGCCCTAGTTCCGGCAACTCTGCCATTATTATACCACGACTGACAAAAAGAAAACGGGGCTTAACAGCGACACGTTTACACATATGAAACAGCTACATGTCTACACAGGATGAAGCGACCAATAGGACACATGAGCATTAGCTAACCTCCCTGCTCAGAGTGACTCGTGACGTAGTCAAGATGTTGGGAGGTGACGAAGGGGAGGAGTCTAACTTCCTGTCTGTGTCAATAATAACAATGATAATAAACAAAAGTACGAGTAGCACGGTGTAGAACGTGATGGTGCCACTCCTTTTATTTTTTCCACTAACGAAGCTTAGTGTCAAAACAAAGCATTAAAAAAATTACGATTTCTTGTTTTTAAATAACTCAGGTACACCTTTTTCCTTCTCGATCAAAGATCTGTTCTCCAAGCCTGACTGTCTCATCTCAGTAAAAAATTACTGGTCACGCAACTACGGTTATGATGACTCTAGAATGAGGCACATATTAACAAACAGAACAGATTCTGATCATATTAAAATTGACTTTTCAAATGTGTGATTTTATTTCTGTTGTTCTAAATATAAATAATATTACAGTCTGAGAGTTTCTAAAACACATTTTTCTTAAATTGGCTCTTACACCGATGCGTCTTGTTTGAACACAGGCTGCATGATGATTTTTTTTTAATAGTGGGGAATTTTCCACAGTGGCAGGATGTACAAATGCTTCTTACAGGACTCGCTAAACAAAACCAAGAAGGTTACCAGAAACTCAGTTTCCTGCCAAACGAAATCGAAACTAAGAAAGTATTTAAGGAGCAGCTTCCTGAGATGAGGTATCAGACCAGCTGGTAAGCTTGATCATAGACTACCGGAAGAAATGAATGGATACTGTAATGATAGAAAAAATAGGCTTTAAATTAATTTAGATATAGCTATTAAGTGGATTTCAGTCAAGGTAAGTTTTTTTCTGCCTTTATGTTATTTTTTGGCGAGGGTGAAATTATTACATTTTCTTTTTATTCAAAATACAGGTCTGAGAATAAAATAATATTCGGACTTTAACATTAGTCATTATAAGAAACGTATGTAATTACTAAGACATATTGAATATGAGTACATGCGTAAAAACAACTAAAAGACATTGGGCGTTTTCTAACGAATCGTGTCCATACTTGTTAAGGCTTTCATCACAACAGACTCTGCCGTCGAAAGCTCTCATCGCGTTTATAGTGAAAAGAAACCTACACTCCTACGTAGTTGCTTCGAGAAGCCAGTAGAGGGCACACTCCTGATTTGGGTTAGAGTCTTTGCAATTACTAGTATATAGTATAGTATAAGTATCCTTTCCAAAAAAATTTGAATAAAACATACACACATGTTCTTTTCCTTGAGAATAAAGACGAGAAGAAGCGAGGTTACTTTGATTTTCTCAGACGCTGTAAATACTTACTCATAGTAATGACAAAAAAGGTCAATATAAGTTACACATTATTCAGATTCTTGTGTCATTGAGATCAAATGCATTGTTTTCATTTCTTGTCAATCAGAAATCATCAGTGTTACCAACCAAAGCATGGAAAGGCTGGTTTTAGGGAGAAGAGGACCTAATAATGGTAATTATACAGGGTAACACTTTACAATACTGAACACAAAAACACAATAACTTCATTTTGTCAGCTTTAATACTAATCATTGCTAATACCTTCCTCAGTATCTAGTTCTATTTTTATGTACATTACTGTAAAGTGTTACCTGATGTTGTCTGAGAAAAAAAAAACTCTAGCAACTAGTGTATTACTTTTCAAATTATCATTGTATGAATGTGTTTTTTCCCTAGATCCCCTAGGCCAAAATGAGAATGCCCGTGGAGGTAGAGCTAGAAGACAAGGCGGAGCGCAGGGAAACAGGGCAATAGAACAAGAGGGTGGAAGAAGAGCTGAGCAAGCAAGAGAGGTGATAGATGGAGGAGGAAGAGGAGGTGCCGAAAGGATGCGTGGGAGAGGAAGAGGGGGAAGAGCAGATTTAGAGAGAGGAGGGGAAAGAGGTGCAGTGAGAGGAGGCAGGGAGGAGGCAGGTGGCAGAGGAGGTGGAGGTGAAGACGTGCAAGGGAGAGGCAGAGGAAGAAGAGGAGGAGCAGAAGATGCAAGGGGTGGGAATGGAAGAGGAGGCAGACAAAGAGGAAGAGCACCTAGAGGTGCCAATAGGTGGGAAGGTGGTGGATTAGGAAGAAACCAAGTGCCAGGTGAAAGAGAAGAAGCAAGAAGGCAGTTGCCAGAAATGGTAGTAAGAAGACGAGGTCATAGCATGGACAGAAGAGGTGGTAGAGGGAATGAGAGAAGAGATGATGCAGGAGACAGACAAGAGAGGAATGGTGGAAGATCAAATTCTACAGACAGAGTCAGGGCACCACAGGGTCGCGGCCTGGGCTATAAAAGACTTGAAGAACTCTCTGGACAAGACCCATCGGTAGTGGCCATCACTCTATCCTCTCACCCTACCCTACCAGATGTACTGTGTGACAGATTAATGAGGAAGGACCTTGTTGAACTCCTCTGTCTATTGATGAGTAAGGCCTTCAAATCAAGAACAGACAGAGGCACTCTGCAGCACCTGGCCGGCATCATAAAAAATTCAGTGTTCTTCCAAAGCGTCCTGCTCCACTATATAGGGGATATGGGGTTAGAATCCAATCATGTCCGGAGAGCACAGTACCCACAGCATCTGGAAAACATCCTGGCTATTGCCTATGAGGTAGGTAATAGCTAAAGGAAGCAATAAATGAAAGAGCCAGTTATTTAGTAAACTCAGCTAAATGGTAAATAAGAGAATAATGGACAAATTTACAGCAACTTTGTTTGCGCAAAAATAGTCAACTCAGAGGAGTGGTCTTTGATGAAGGGTACAACAGAGGTTTCTCATGTGTAGGCTTTGCAACTTTTTATGCGAATGAGTAGTGCTTCTAAGATATAAAATATGTTCTGTTTTATTTTCTAACTTCAAAAGCAGCAAAACTAAATCTACAAATACCATGAAAATGTGTTTCAGTATATTTTCTCATAACACTAAATATATACAACTAAATAACCAACAATTATAGTTTAAGTCTGTGCAGAAAACAGAATTGGTTATGAAGTTATTGCTCATAATTGCTCATTAATTGCATCATGTTTTCTTAGCTCACCTACTTTAAACCAGCAGTACACAGAGGGCAACACAAATCCAGACATTTTTCACATTAAATTACTTTTAAAACTTCTACAAAAAACGTATACTATCTCTGCATATCTGCATTGCCTATAGACATAAGCAGATATAAGAAAAAGTGAAAATAGCTTTTCAGGTCTGTAGTAAATCTTTTTTGAATGTTTCTAAAACAAAATAAATTGTTTCTTTCTCGTACTAATTCTTAAATTAGTAAATGAGTAATTGAAATCCCCTGAAATTATGTAATGCATCTGTATTCTCCATATGTGCTTTAGGTGCTAAGCATCTATCCTGCTAGCTCAGTTAGGCCAGTGAGTTTGCTACTGACGCTAGTCCAAGCAACCACCAACAGCCTGAGGGCATCAGGAGTGGACATCCAACCTCAAATGGAGGAGACCTTGGATAATCTTCAGGGCCTGGTCCGGCACCTTCAGGAAAGATCACAAGAAGGTACTCTGCGCTCAGACAGAGACACCTATGCTCTCCTACCTAATGGAGGTGATAACCCAGGTAATTGTAAATGTTTTCTGACCTCAATCCAACACTGCTCAGTTTCCAACAAAGTATTTTGGCTTCTTTAAACAACTGGGATAAAAATGTATAGACATGAAACACTCACTATTTCCAACCCAGGTGAAGAAGAGCATCAAAATTTCAGGACTATACCCATCTACCCAACCCCTGAAGAGTTCCAGCAGGATCTCAGGCCCTTCCTTAGACCCAACCTCATCTCTCAGCGCTACACAAACACACATGTCTACCTTGACACGCACTTCCGTTTGCTGAGGGAGGACTTTGTGCGGCCACTCCGTGAGGGGATCCAGCAGTTGCTCCAAAACCAAATAAACATGGGCCGGAATGACAAGCCACTGAGGACGAAGCGCTTTGATGATATCCGCATATATTTTGACACACAAGTGATGGTGCCCAAGTGCACTTCGACTGGCCTTGCCTACACAGTCCAGTTTGACGTCCAGCCACTAAAGGTTAGCCTCCAGATGGATTTAGATATTTATCACAATTTAATGCCTAAATGACATTTGACAATCAAACACATGCTGTGGCATTGGCATGTTAAGGAATATATTGGTTATTTGCTATTCAAAAAGACAAGTACAAAGACATCTATTAACATGTAGTAGGCCTATATTCATAATACTTGCACCATCTTTGCTATCTTTCCTATAGTTTGTGCGGTGGCAGAATTCCAAGAGACTGATCTATGGTTCCCTGGTCTGCCTGTCCTGTGATAACTTTGAGAGCTTCCTGTTTGCTACAGTGTCAGATCGGGACCCTAAATATCTGCAGATGGGGCAGGTCCAGCTCACCTTTACTGAAGAAAGCAGATTGAAGTTGGCCAGAATTGAGGTGGGACAATAAATTCTATGCAGCAGCTGTTTGTAAAGAATTATTGCAGTTGCTGAAGATCTAATTTAGCCACCTCATCTACAAAAGATATTACATTAGAGGGATGTTAAATTATAGCGCCCATTATGTTGGCAACTTATTTGGTACATCTACTGTAGTTGTAAAGCTCCTGCTGTGTATGAAGTGTATGAAATATTTAAATTGCCTATTAGTACAATTCCCATACCAAGAGCACTAAGTTGACACCTTTCTAAAAACATTTTACCCTTAATTAAGGCAGTAATTATTACAGACCTTCTCTGTTATGCTGCATTATTTTTACTTTAGATTGGCAAACAAAATTAACTGGTATGCTTTCATGAAGACTGTGGATGTATTGTATCAGTCATCTAAACTAAAACTAAAACTAATTTTCATCTTCAGTCTCAGTTAAAGCGTAAGCAAACAGAAACAGAACACCACAGAACAAACTAGACAAATACATCAAGAAACCTGAACTAAACAAATTTCATCCCACAGAAAGATCAGCTGTTTCTGATGGTAGAGACCACAGCATACTTTGAGGCTTATCGGTACGTCCTGGAGGGCCTGCAGGAGCAGGTGGAGGACGATCTGCCTTTTCAGAGGTGTGTGTGTGTGTGTTTGAGTGCTGTGGAAGAGTTTCAGATTTTACTGTCAAGGTCATAGATAATATAATCCCATAGCGCTTTCAAAACAAGTTCAAAGGACAGCAGTGGGAGAAAAAGTACAAAGCAATTTTAGCAATCAAACTGTTAATTGGCCTGAGTTGATTATGTCGCCATGGTATTCCCAAAAAAGTTATTGCTATGCATGGATGATTTCAAAAGTTCTGGTACTGTCGAGACTCCCTGTACCCATCACAGACACTAGAAAGTACTGAGTTATAAGAGACATGTTGACCATCTGTCGTTCAGTTTTTTTTTTTGCGACTCACAATGTAAAACATTATTTAAGTGAACTTCATTCTGGACCACAACATGGGAGTTATTGTTGTTTAAAATTATTCTGCATACAAAAAGCCACTCTTCTGTCCATCTACCAGTTTTCTTGTCGCCTTGCTGAAAGAATGTAATACTCCCAGAACAGCTGGGGGCATTAGGTGATCAGTTTTTTAGTTCTCCCGCTGTTTACACAGCAAACAACAAGAAAAGTGGCAAACAAATCTGGGATGATAACAGGAAGAGACAGAATACCTAACTAGCCCTAACTGTGGTGTCTGTGGCTCAGGAGGTAGAGCAGCTGTCTACGAATTCTGGGATCGGTAGTTTCAGATTCAGATTTCCGTGTGTCAGGCCGCTCTGCCATCATTGTGTGTGTATGTGCTTGTGTGTGCAAATGAGTGAATGGGAGCAGTGTAAAAGCGCTTTGAGTACCAATAAGGTAGAAAATTACTATATAAATACAGACCATTTATCCAGCTAAAATGGCCTTCTTTTGAGCTTGCATTTAAAGCACGACTGTTTAACATTTTGATCAACATTTTTGCCTATAGTTCTGCAACTATAGGCTTACTTTACCTTTTGTACTTCTAGGTACATCGTGGAGTGCAGGACAGATGTGCAACCCCCAGCTTATCTGCGAAGAAGCGATATGTATGACCTATCGTCCATTGCTGAACCTGACTATAAGGCTGGTGTACTGCGGATTCACTCTCTTAAGGCAGAGGCCTGGCCAAAAATGGAGGAGCTGGGGCTGGATGAGTCTCAGATGAAAGCCTTCCAGCTGGCCATCACAAAGGAGCTGGCAATAATTCAGGGACCCCCTGGCACTGGTAAGACACTGAAAAGCCATTGTTTGGTGGTTGATTTCATTAATTTGTGAATGAAAATTGTAAAATGTATTTAACATATATTCAAAATGACAAATTACTAACAATACTATAAAATCAAGTAATTCTACTTCTTTTCAGGAAAAACCTATGTTGGCCTAAAGATTGCTCAGGCTCTGCTGACAAATCAGAATCTTTGGAGGGATGAATTTGGCATGGCTCCGATGCTGGTAGTGTGTTACACTAATCATGCCCTGGATCAGTTCCTTGAGGGTAAGCAGCAATAATTTTACTTTGCAAACTCCTTATCTGTGCCCTGGAATGGGTGATGCAATGTAAATGGAATTTCTTTGATATGGGAAGAGATGTACATTTAATTTGCCTCTGCATCTAAGGTATTCATAAGTTTCTGCAAGAGGGCATAGTGAGAGTAGGAGGCCGCAGCAACAGTGAGATCCTGAAGCGTTTCAATCTGAGAGAGCTGACCCACTCACATAACTTCAGACGTACGCTGCCATCTCACCTGCGTGGTGCATTCAATGCGGTGAGCTCATCTGCATGCTACAGTTTAATGACTTAATTTGACTTTATGCTTCACACCTTTTTTCTCTAAGAGCAGAAATGTTTAAAATTATATATATGTATATATATATATATATATATATATATATATATATATATATATATGTATATGTATATGTATATTTATATATATATA
>JAUYWH010000022.1:17567049-17607996 GCA_034779795.1 Ctenopoma multispine
ATACAGTATATATATATATACATGTGTGTATACACATATATACATATATATATATATATATGTATATATGTATATATATATATATATATGTATATGTATATGTATATGTATATATATATATATATATATATATACATGTTTATATATGTTTTAATTATATTTAAAATTTTCCTATTATATACTAAAGATTCATATTGGTTTTCACTTCACTCACACATTCATGTGGGATTTCTCCACCTAATCACTGTGTTCTTGTTTAACAGATTTACAAGCAGCTGTGTCAGGAGGAGAGGGAGATCCAGAGTCAGAGTATGAAGCTGGAGTGTTCCTTGAAAGGCATTCTGCGTGAAATTTTTTTACAAAAGTTCATCTCAGACGGACATTGGAGGAGTCTGCACCTACCACCTGTGAGTCACATAAAAAAAAAAGTTATGCATATACGTAAACTCTGCTAGTCAAAACAGAAGAAACTACAAACTCAATTGTTCTTAAATGAAATGATTTGTAGATGGAGGATGATTTTGAGACCTGGCATGAGAATAAGCCAAATCTGATGATGGAGTGGTTGGGTTTGGGTTCCACCACTTTCCTGCAGAGGGAGACAGAGAACGCAAATAAAAGTGAAGGTAAGGCCTTGTTGCAATTGTGCTTCAAGTTAAGAACTGATAGTTGGATGCTTTTTACTAATACTATACTAATAAATAATTACTAATAAAACAGAACCTCAAAATTCTAAGTGCATTAATGTGAATGGACAAATAGAAGTAAAAATTTGTTCTAATGTAATTTCTTGATTCACTAGACTGACTAGGTAGTATCTTTACATTAGAAATTAAACGGTGAACTGGTGGAACTTGTTTCCCCCTTCATTCAAACCCTTATGTCTGTTACATTTGTCTATGTGTTCCTGAAAACTCAAATTTTAAATATGTATGGCCCTGGATGAAAGAAAACATTCTCATACTAATTCCTACTCCGTTGTGTTAGATATGGCAGAAGAAGAAGAGATGGAGGTGGAAGACGAGGACCTCATTGAAATTGCAGAGGAGGCAGATCTGATCCAGGCAGAGCGGATTATTGAAGACAACACTGGTCCCAGAGGTGGTAGAGATGGCGTAAAGAAGGGAGACATGGAAGAGGCTGTCAGAGCTGTAGAAGAACTTATGCTCGCCATGAACCTGGACAAAGCTGAAATAATGGCTGAACAGAGCAAAGACGGATTTGAGGTAAAATTAGGAGGCAATTTTTCATGTGGAGGTTGTAATGAATTTGATCTGTTCAATTAGCCGAACAGGTTGAGAGCAATAGTTGATTGGTATAATAAGGAGAGCACACATGTCTAGAGTGAATCTAAGACCTGACTAATAATTATATTCTGTTTCTTGAAAAAAATGCAGCCCCAAGGATTAACAGTGTGTTGAAATATGTTATCTTATCACACAAGATAAAGGAAAAGCTCATTTTTGAAAGAGTTTGTAACATGCATTAGTTAAATCCATGTTTTCTCACTGGCAGTCTTCCCTGCATTTCTTGGCACATTACCGCTAGCAACTGTCAATCAGTAGAATACCCTGAAGCCATTGGCAGGACTGCATTGCATGTCACCTGCTTGCACATAGGCATGCTTTTGCATCCAACACCCATTTCATGAAAAACCTTTGCACCAGAGCATCAGTGGTCCCATACTCTACAGGGTGCCTCTAACAGAACAGTGCAGCACCTGTGAAGGATACAAGCAAAAGACTTGCTTCAAATACTTACCACTATGCTTTTAAATACTTATCACCTGTACCCTTCAAAGGTGGCCCTGAAAAGTTTTTAGCTGGTTCGTTCACAGCAGAAGGCAGCTGTGGCAAACCTGTAAACACGTCTTTAGAAACTTCTGAAACATCCCAGCACCACAACCCATTTCTTCAGCATGTCACATTTTTTCAAAGGGTCTCCCTAGGTCTGCGTTCTCCCCGATCTTTTCCTCCTACTTACCCATTAAACTACATCTTACGGCTACCCTACGAATTTTATATTAATGTTGATGCTGTGATTTGAAACAGATTAAGAGAGCTCATACTATTCTATAAAAAAACAAACAGCTAAGCTACAGTTGAAAACAAATTAGGGGTCTGAAGTTCCACTCATGCTTGTCTATACAGATACAAAAGAAGCAGAAGAAAAAGATAAAGAACAAAATCCGAAAAGAGCTTGGAAAGAGCTCGGCTATGACTAAAGAAGAGGAAGATAATGTCTTCGATGTTTGGACCCTTAGTCTGCCAAACAGATGGCGACTCTATCGGTAAGTCTGTTTCTGTGTTGTTGTTTTTTTTCTTTCCTTTGTACACTAACTACAGTATGTGGAACTTTTTTCAACTCTTCCTTACTATCACGCTTTCTAATACCTTTCTTACATTTCTGTCCTCCCTCCCTAGTTCATTTCTCTTCCTTCTTTTCATTCTTTCCTCTCATCCCTCAAGCAAACCTCAGTCTGCTACAAATAATCTATTCCCAGTGTGTATAATTAAGTCAACTAATCACCATGAAGACATCCCAGAGGATCTTCTCACCTCTGAGAGCCAAGACATACTGTAAATTCACTATCACTGTGAAAACAGGACTGTAAGGACTCGTGTTTACATAGTCTAAATTATCATTAGACACTAACAAATAGCGCAATTTCCTTCCAAGACAGACAAGCTATAATATATCTTGCCATGACTGTTTACCCATAGGACTACTTAAAATAATATTAGGTATGACAGCAAACAAATGCTTTGACCTTAGCTCTATTTAAACTTCCAAAAAAAAAGAGCATCTTCGGCCTTTCATTTAATTGACACTATGTTTTGCTGTTCTTATTTTACTTTATGCTTGTAGGTTGTGGGTGGCACGCTACAGAGTAGAGCTTCACACCAAAGTCCTACAATCTGAACAAGCCTATCAGAATGCAGTGGACAGACTGGCTGATGTGAAACGACGCGAAAGCCTCTGTCTCCTTAAGGAAGCCACGGTACTGTATAATTGAAGGAGTAAAAAAGTAGAGAAGAGTGTCATTTTAATTAACCTAGAATAAATCCTTGTTTATTCAAACCTACCAGTGGAAAAAGAAAAATGCACCTTTTGATAAATGTTTTGTTTGAGATAATACATTTTTGTTTTTTTAGATAACAAGAAAGTTCTGCTTAGTTAGCACTTTAACTTTATTTTTATTTTTAAACAAAGCTGTTCAGACATTACATTTTACCCACTACACTCACTTTTACACTTTATTCAGTTCTTGTAAGGATTAAACAAACAACTTGCAGTGTGTTAATTAGCGAGTTTTAGAGCTGCTGGTTGGCAGATTTTGTTGCATTTGGAAAGAGCCAGGCTAGCTGTTTCTCTCATTCTCAGCCTTCGTGCTAAACTAACCCACCACTGTCTGTAGGTCAATAGTGTATTTATTGTACTGACATAAAAGTGGTCTCAAAATCATTATTATGTATAATATCAGACGTGGTGTGTAAATAGACACATATCCTGTCCATTAGGTTATTGGCATGACAACAACAGGGGCAGCCAAATTCCGCACACTTCTGCAGGAAGTGCGTCCACGTCTGGTGATTGTAGAGGAGGCTGCAGAGGTTCTCGAGGCCCACACCATCACCACACTGAGCCAATCATGCCAGCACCTCATCCTCATCGGAGATCACCAACAGGTAAGATTTCACACATCCAAACAGGGGAATCATTGTTGGGAAATCATCTCAGACTGCTCCACTTTAATAAGCCGTCATCCGATAGAATGACTCCATTTACATGCTTAGGTAAAAATGTAAAAGAAAACCTGTCATTAAGGATTTTGTGTATTCGTGTGGATGTCGGCCTGTTTGTATGTGTGTTGTCCTGAGGAAATGGATGCTTGACAACAAAACATTACCAAACAAACTAATGCCAGCCATTACAAGACATAGAGAAAAGTAGAGTGAGGAGAGATAGCCTGGACTACAGACTACTTGATAGTGCCTGCCAAGGACATATGGCCAGGCAGCCTCTCTAGGAATCTGCAATATAAGATCACAACTATACAATTCTATCACACATTTTAATATTCTGTCCTGGTCTCTTCTTGCTGTGCAACTTCAGCCTGGTCTTTTCCTAATATTTGCTCATTGTTCTCTCTACACTGTTTATTCATGAATGTATGCATGCATTTGACTATACAAACAAACCTGACTTTCTTACAATTGCACTGAAAGTTTAGCAAATGTAAGAAAGGAATTTAAAATAGAGTTTGACTTTATTGTTATGCTGCCTTGGAGATCAATGGGCATTTTTATACCGCAGGTATATCAGATTAATGTAAAAGTAATTTACTGCTGCACCTTAAGCCCCCCTTCTCTTTTTTATAAGTGTCTAACATAATGCACCAGAGAGATGCAAAATGAATAAATCAAATGAAATATCTCAGATTTATCAATGTTAACTACTGGAAAATGAAATTATTGCATTTGTGGTGCATACAAAACAAACAAGATAACATATAACATATGGGATGACAGAAATATGGGTCAGTTTGCTATGACTTTAAAGTCACATAAAAGTCAACCCTAACGACAACCCTTGATAGAATATTTCTGACTCTATGAACAGCTGTTCCGAGCGCTGATTTTGTGCAAGCCCAACTTTAATCTATGCATGTCACGGAGGTGGACGGATCACACTTACTAAGTAAAATAAGCTTTGGCATTGTTCTGCTGTTCATTAATCACAGGTTTGGTGTTGAATTGAGCAGAACACAATGCTTCACATTCATACTAGAAATTGTCTTGCCTCCTCCGCACCCCTCCCACATACATGTACAATCAGACTCTGTCCTCTAGCTAAATTAGGTTTGTACACACAGACAGACACTAACACAAACAAGTCAAACAGCCAAAACCTAAACATGACAGCAAAATAAAGTTAGAATGCATTTGCATACATTCAGTGCTGTCCAGTAACCATAAATCAGAAGCCCACAGGAAAATATTGTTTGTCCATTCAAGATTTACTTATAGACAGTTTCCTTCACACGTGTCTAGGAACTATGTGATGTAATAGGTTATCATGAGTATTTACAAAACTGCAAGTTGTGTAGTCAGTCTAAGCATTTGACAATCCCTCACCACTGGATGGAAATAAGCATTTAAATAGCAATCCTCTGAACAACAACATTTACAATCATTCTAAACTTTAATGAAAATGTCATATTCATGGAAAAAGCATATTTTAACCCTAGAAACACTTACATTAAGTTCTCAGATTGTACAAATGTTCACTTTTCGTGAATAATAATAATAATAAAAGTATCTAGAGCATATAATGAACATGTGATTTCTCCTTTAGCTGCGCCCCAGTGCCACAGTATATGAACTTGCGAAGAACTTCAACCTAGAGACGTCTATGTTTGAGAGGCTGGTGAAGGTGGGGCTTCCTTTCGTCAGGCTCAACTACCAGGTTTGTGGTTTTGTATTATTTTCTTGTATTAGTTTGTTTATTATTATTTATTGTAAGTTCTATCACTAAAATGTATATCTTTTAATGTTGTAGTTAAAAACAAGTTGAATGCCTTTTAATGTAACTGGTTCATCTATTTGTACATGTATGCCTCTGCATCTTTATGTGTTTGCCCATGTTTATCTGTGTTTGTGTTTTTGTTTGTTCTTCAGCATCGTATGAGGCCAGAAATTGCCCGTCTTCTGACTCCACACATCTACTCAGAGCTGGAAAACCATCCTTCTGTGCTGGAGTATGACAACGTCAAGGTATATATTGTATTTCGGCTCCTGTTGTATCTCCATGTAACGTTTTTCTTAACAATTAATGTCTGTGATAATTATAATATAAGAAATAAAAAATATCATAATTTTTATTTTATTTTTAATTTGTATTAAATGCTATTTTGCAGGGCCTTATTACCAATTTATTCTTTGTGGAGCACAACCATCTTGAAGAAGAGATCAAAGATGGGAGAAGCCACCAGAACCAACATGAGGCCATGTTTGTAGTTGCTCTCTGTCGCTATCTTCTCCTTCAGGACTACAAACCAGAGCAAATTACCATCCTCACAACCTATACTGGCCAGCTCCACTGTCTACGCAAACTCATGCCTGCTAGTGAATTCTCAGGGGTTAAAGTGCATGTGGTAGACAAGTACCAGGGAGAAGAGAATGACATTGTCTTGTTGTCTCTGGTACGCAGCAACTTGCAGGGTAAAGTTGGCTTTTTGAACATCCCCAATCGAGTCTGTGTAGCCTTATCTCGTGCCAAGAAAGGTCTCTACTGTATTGGAAACAGTACAATTCTGGGACAAGTCAAACTGTGGAGCAATATCTTCCTCACTCTAAGGGAGAAAAACCAGGTTGGGAAGGCTCTAATCCTGTGCTGTCAGAATCATCCAGATCGACAGGTAAAAGTGTCTTGTGCTGTGGACTTCGAACAAGCTCCTGAGGGAGGCTGCACTCAGCCTTGCCAATTTCGTTTGGATTGTGGCCATGTTTGCGCCAGAATCTGCCATCCAGGTGATGCTGAGCACAAGGAGTACAAGTGTCTCAAGAAGTGCCAGAAGATATTATGTGCTCTGGGACACAGGTGCCTACTTCTTTGTTATAAGAAATGCCCAAAGGAATGCCCAGTGAAGGTTGAGAAGATCATACCCCAGTGTCAACATAAACAGATGGTTCCTTGCCACCAGGATCCAATGGAATTTACATGCCAGGAGCCTTGCCAGAAAATGCTCCCATGTGGACATTCATGTGATTCAGTCTGTGGGGAACCATGCACCAAAAGTTGCAAAGTGAAAGTCACCTTAATGCTAAAGTGTGGCCACAGCCAGAAAGATGATTGCTTTTACAAAACACAGATGGAAAAGCTTGAATGTAAGGCCCCATGTAGGCATCAACTTTTATGCGGCCATGCCTGTCATGGTAAATGTGGCAGGTGTTATCAGGGGCGATTCCATTCCCCATGTTTTCACAAGTGTGAGCGTCTCCTTATATGCTCTCACAAGTGCACAGAGCCCTGCACTCGTGACTGCCCACCCTGTAAGAGACCATGTGAGAATTTCTGCATCCACAGTAAATGCATGAAGCCTTGCGGACAGCCCTGTAGTCCATGCAATGAACCTTGTGCATGGCAGTGTCCTCACCAAAGCTGTAGTAAGCTTTGCCATGAGCCATGTGATCGGCCACCATGCACACAAGCCTGTGCCAAGACCCTTGATTGTGGCCACCCCTGCATAGGCCTGTGTGGAGACAGATGTCCAAGCAAATGTCGCATCTGTGATCACGAGGAGGTCACAGAAATTTTCTTTGGCACTGAGGATGACCCCGAGGCTTGCTTCATTGAGCTAGAGGACTGTGGACACATCATTGAATACACAGCTATGGACAAGTACATGGGGGTGGATGACACTCAATATGTAAATCAAGAAGCGGAGGTGGCCATAAAACTAAAGGAATGTCCCAAGTGTCGAACCCCGATCAGAAAGAACCTACGCTATGGATCTCAAATAAACCGCAGTCTAGCTGAGATAGAAATGGTAAAGGGCAAGATAATTGGATGTCAGTCAGATATTGAAAAACAAAGGAAGGCTCTTCAAAAACAGTGGAAGGAAAACCTTGACCACTATAAAATGCATTGCCAAGACAAATATACGCAAATCAATGAGAGACTGAGTGAACGCTATCTCACCGCAAATGACCTGTGGATTCTGGAAAACAAGATGGATTTCCTAGTAAGAGTTGAAAAGCTGCTGAAGTTAGAAAGAAAAATGTTATTCACGCATGGCTACAAGTTTAGGAAGAATGTTGCCGAGTTTGTGGAATGGCTAAGTAACTACCACCAAAAATTCACAGACCAGCAGGTCTTTGATTTGCAGAGAGAGCTAAAGAGACTCACATTTCTGGCTGAACTCAATGTCCGTTGCAATATGGCACATGATAGACCACAAAGTGACAAAATTATATCTGAGGTACAAAAATTGAGAGATGTTCTGGAAAAGTCTGGTCAATTCACTGAGCAAGATGAACACATAGTCAAAAAAAACATGAAGGAAATAGACAAAACACTTCCACTCAAAGGCTTGGGCATCAGTGAAGAGGAGAGAAAGATGATTGTCTCGGCTATGAAAATGCCCCCTGGACACTGGCACAAATGTCCTAGTGGCCATGTCTATCTTATAACAGAATGCGGAGGGGCTATGGAGAGTCGGCAATGCCCTGATTGTAGTGCTACCATTGGTGGGACTAATCACACATTAGTAAATACCAACCAAGTCGCCTCAGAGATGGATGGAGCAACACACTCTGCTTGGTCTGAAGCCAACAACATTCTAAACTTTGATGAGTTTCATTTGCGAGAACAACCATAAACTACTGCAGCAGATTAGGAGGGATATTCACAAAGGTGACTACAGTTAGCAACGTTTAAGGATAAGATAGATAATGTAGAGACTGTGACTCTGACTCTCTGGTCAAGGATTGGGCAAGGCACTGAACGACAAATTCCTGTTGGTGTGTATGTTCCTTGTATGTCGTTTTGGATATAAACATCTGCCAAATGACTAAATGTAAATGTCTACTTCACTTTGGGGGAATCAAGTCACATGAACCAATGGGCACAGAACTCTGCTTAAGAACTGCTTGTGTGTGTGGTAACAACAATATCCAGTGATACATTTATATCAGCAAATAGTAGTACCAGTATGCAGTGCCAAGAACCTTTGAGGGTCACATTATGAGTGATAGCTTTAATGCAAATTTTACAAAACTATTTGTCGAGTATTAAATGTAACAATTTGATCTGTTCATGACTCCTTGTGTAATTAACAGTTATCCTGTATCTTAACAATAGGTGGCAGTAAACCTCTTTTAAAAAACATCCAGAAAGAGGAATGATTTGATTTTTGCCAGGCTCGCAACATGCTCATATGGAATTAAAAATATTTGCATCTATAAGCACATTCTTGTCTTTATTTTACAGACACATTTGCCTTTAAATAGCATTTTTTTTAAATATAATTGAAGTTAGACTGTATGTATGGGCCTTAAACTGACAGAATTAAGCTCAGAAAAAGTGATTATCATGTAAATCTGTAATGCTGATGATATGTGTTTGTGCAAAAGCAAATGTAAATATGTGTACTGTACATACACAAGGGAAAAAAACTGCATTGAAACTGTGATCCATTAGCATTAGTAGAAATATCTATGACCTAATTCATGAAATAAAGACTATGACTTGTCTCTTTAAGCTTTCTGTCTCTCTCTAGCTCACACATGCATAAACTGAAGTTCTACCAGCGGAGTTAATCTTTTGTGTGTCTCTAACAGGCCATCACTGGTAGTCTAGTCAAAGAAACAAGAAACAACCCCAAAATAGCTGCAGTTCCTCTTCACTACTGTACAGGACTCACACTCGCTGAGTTTCATTTTGGCATTTTGTAACAGCTTGCATCACTTTATTACATGATGAATGTGTCCCTGTCGAAAAACCAGCTCCAATGCAAACAGTAGTGTCTGCAGGGGGAAAAAAAGAACAACAAAAATGTGCTGTCAAGATAAGTGTTAAAATTGAGTAAACTTTAAAGTGATGCCACTCTTTCAGTATTTATAGAATTCAAGCGCCTGGCTGAGAGAGAACTGGGCAAAAGGATACACTGCAGTAAAATGGTAATATCCTACCGGGTGGACTGTCTCATCTATCATGTCAGGTGGCCTAAAATATGTTATTGTCAGAGTTTCAGTAAGTCTGCCCCTGCAATAAAAACTACCAAGTTGCCCCCACCCCTCACCCCTCCCCCTCTGTACAATATGTGGTTTGATTACTGTCTCTAGCAGAACTGATAAGACTGTGTGGGCGGAAAAGCACCGAAAACTAGGAGGAGGTGACACACCAAACAGCGATCTGTAACGTGAAATCACTGCAGAGAATGCATGGTCAAAGCTTAGAAAGAAATTTCACTTTAAAGGTGCCATTTATAATTTTCCCTCAAACCACAAGAAAGAAGACACAGACGGCACTTTATAATGACTGACAACATAGTAATATAAATACAAATATATGAATCTGGCACAAGTCTGATACAAATACACACGTCAACTAGCATGGTACAGCAAGACACATTAAACGAGCTGCAAACAAAAAAAAGAATATGATCTATCTTTGTGCTAAAGATAAATAACATATAGTTACTATTAGTGAATGCAAAATACTGGAAAAGTTATACCTGAAGTATCATAAAATACTCAGTAAATACTGGGTATATACAGTATTCTTGAGACCCTGCGACCCTGATGTGTAAAATGTGTCGCACTGTGTTTCAGTTAAAAAGATAACTGTGTGGCTTCTATGAGACACTGCTATATTTTGTTATGTAGTTTCATAATTTTCACTTTTTTGGTGTGTGAGTTTCACTGTGGATCTTATGAGTTAATCAGATACCACAGCAGAAGAATGTCAGAAGAATTATCACTGACTTTGCATTATATTAAATTTTAACTGGAGTTTAAACTGAAACACTACATTTCATATGAAAACCAAAACTGCAGACAAGCTTTCTGAAATTTAGCAAAGAATATCCAAGGCCACTGGCTTGGAAATCAGAGACCATGCAGTCTTTGTAAAAGTACTTTGAATGTAAGAACGTAAGCATAATAAGTAACAACTATTGTTTAATAATTAGTTTAGATAAATTAGGTTTCTTAAAGAATGTTCTACCTTTGTTTACATTTTTATATGTTGCCCTTCAGTCCTGTCAGATGCCATTGTTTTGTTCATTTTCACCTGTAGTCAGACAGAAAAAAATCTCCATTACATTACACTATAAGAAAATACAACAGCATCCATATTCACATAATGGACTGCTGGTTTTATGTTGGCTGCGAGGGTAATGGGTTTGTATTATCAGAAAATTGCTCATTAATTTTCCCTTGGAGGCGTTTCATCAGTAAAGCTGGTTGAGGTCCAAAGTTTTAACATAACACAGGATCCTCTACAAGACAGAAACAGTCTGTGATGCAGTGTCACAGACTGAACACACAACAACTCTGCTCTTTTAGCAAAAGATCTAAAGCAAAGATTATCTTTCAATGTCATGTGTTACCTTCAAGCCTATTTGTGTTCAATAATAAATGAGAGGTTGTTTACATGTTGTGCTTCAGATAAGCTGTTTTTAAACGTCTTTACTGCACCATATTACATAATTGCAATATATTTCTGCATGCAAGTTACTAAACCCAGCTTGAAAATACAGGGAGTTAATTTCCACACATTTTATTGAAATCCTCTCAAAAATGTATTTATTTTTATCATGTTAAAAAGTCATGTTATTACACTTTCCTGTAGCTTTACACTTCATGACTAGTTTAAGAAAAAATATTTTCTCATTCAATTGTTCCAAAATATGCATTTTAAATTCTATTCAGCCACATACCAATTTAATTTGTTTTTGCCACGTGCTGAAGGTCATAATCCGCAAAGGCTTCAGTCCTCCTGGAACTCATTTTAAAGCTGCTTCCATTCTTGGCAGTAAAAGTTGGTTTAACACAAAAAGTCTTATGAAAGAAAAGACAGTCACCACACTTTCATTAAATGTCACCTATCTTTTGCCTTGAGTGGCCCACTGACCTTAATTTACAAATTTGTTACCAACCTTAAGTGAGTTTCTAAATGAGTGGATCACCAGGCCTGTCTTTTCTCTAGGAGATGGTGGCAGACTCACTTACCCTCGACTGGCCTTCTATACAAGGGTATGATTCCCACAGATGCTTTTGGCTGTGTTAACATGCTGTTCACTTCCCACTGGATTTGACTGATCCCTATCTACTGGACCGGAGAGATGGAGAAAGCCACACAAAGTGACAGACAGAAAGATACTGATGCACACATGCATTCACATAGACACAGAACAAGAGAGACAAAGATAATATCAGGAGAGAACAGTCAGATTGAATGAGAAGGGGGATGTAACCTACAACACGGGTTTAGCCTACTGTTTTGCTTTCAGTCCACCAGAGACCATGCTAAAAGGAGAATGACAGAGAGCGAGAGTGAGAGAGACACAAAAAGATGATACGGAGTAAGAAAAAGCTCATTTTGATATGAAGCGAATGGACTAGTTTGACTGATCCTCCTCTCTACTGGATCAGTGAATGTGATAAGAAGAGATATACAGGCAGAGAGCCAAGAAGAGAAAAAAAAATCAAGATTAAAAAAGTTATATGGCAAAAAGGTGAGAAAATGTGAATAGAGGTTAAAAATTGTGGACAAACTAAAAACTAAAAAGAATAAAATGGAGGCTTGACAGTTGAGATCCAGTCATGCTTTAAGGAAAAACATTTTCACAGTTGAAGGGTCATGAATTACACAGACAGCTTCTCAGTATCTGCATTCATTTAGCCACTGTCTGTTTCTTTTGCCTTGTCACTCACTCTCCTCTCATTTGAGACCCTGCCCTTCCCATCTTTCCCTGCATGCATCCCAGCCTTCCAACTAGTCGCCTACAGTCACCTAATTGCACTTCACCTATCTGTACATCTGCTCCCGATTTTCTAGTCCATTCAGTCCCTACATATACCAATCCACTTGCACCTCACCAAGTTTTTTGTCTTCTGTCTATGTTTGAAACAAGTTCCACAACCCAACTGGCTGTGGTGTCACATTGTGCTGGGTTGGGTTTCTGTTCAGTTAAATTTTTTTCACATTAAACAGCCCATGCGACTGCACCAGATCCCTTCACTGCTTTTGTCATGTTATGTATTGTTTATGAGATGTTTAAGATCTCCGTCATCTCGTCATCGACTCATGTGCACTCTGGAAGGGGGATGTTGTGGGTGTGACTGTTACATCTACTCACACCCCTTCCCTGCTTTTGTTTCACTTAACAAGCCTATTGAAGGCAGGTGTATGGTGAAACCAACCTGGAGGATAAATTTGTGGTCACTAACCACACAGGTCTCCTTTTCCCATTAAGTTCATATAATAAAAGCACATTTTGTACTTGCTTTAATTTAAATTGAGCACAACATAAACATGCTATATATTCTGTAATGCAGAGTATGTAAGTAAGTGTGCATAGTGTTTGATGGCCAACAATCACTCATTCAAATTCAAATTTTCAAACCTCGTACTAGGCTTAATTTCTGAGAAAAAATGATTCTTGCAATTACAATTTACAAAGCAGCTGCTGGATTTTGAGATGCATAAGCTTACTCAGCAATATGCAATATTAAGCAGCGAAGAAGATGGATGAGTTTCTTTCTAGGAATATCTAATTATACTATTAAGGATGATCTCAGTTTTAATCTTATAAATTGTATTCATGTATGAACCTAAATGTCCAGAGTAAATTGTGATTCATTTGAATCAGAAATATATTTTCAAACCAGAAATAATTTGCAGAAATTTAACTTTTCCGTATGCTTTTCAAACACTTTTTTAAACGCTATAATATAGAAATGACAAGTACTTTTTGAGACTCAGTTAGAAGCAGGGGTGGATCTACAGGGGGGCAAGGGTGGGTAACTGCCCCCTTGCTGTAGAGCCTTGCCTCTCCAGCTATCCCCTCAACTTTTATGTCCATAAAATCTTTTTTCTCATTTATACCTAAAAATTTTCCTTGTTTTCATAGCGGAAATCGAAGGCGCCTAGATCTCTTTCCACTCCTTTGCCCCCCCATGTAAAATTTTCTAGACCCACCATTGGTTAGAAGTGAGCAAGAAGCCAGGCTGAGGTTTAAAAGGTTTAGAGTCTGGTAATATGTCAGAGATGCAACTTGTGGTTTTAATTGGTGCTTAATTGCCGTGTGGGCAGTACATTAATAACTTATTACCTTGGGCCTCTCTTGAGATACTAGCCAGACAACCTCTCATGAGCCATGTGTCATCACATCAAAACTTTGATTAAGGCATTGGGAAATGCACAGACTCTGATTACATTTTTGTTCAGCTTCTAGGCTGATTTAAATGTAAATTTATTTTTATTTCAGCTCCTCCCATCTTGACAGTGTCTTGGTATGGGAGCAGGGAGGGAGTTAAAGGAAAGAGGCAGATTCTGCCCAGGTAAGCATATTTAGTTTGTGAACATTTGATTCTAAACTAATTTGAATAACTGTGTGAAAGCCACTTTGGTTTAATTGAGCTCTGCTCTTTTGAACACCTGCAACTAGATTAGTGACTGACATTAAGTTGTTTTGCTGCATTGGGCCTCCAAGTGCTGCTCCTTCCGCTTCATAACTCCGGATTTACCTCAAAATTTTTAATACAACACCATATGTGCTTTGCAGAATATTCAATGAGCTTGGCTTGGGGTTTCACAGAGCAGTACTGAAATATGGCAGTGAAAGGGAAAATAATACCCAGGCTAATCCATTCTACTCTCCCATGCCGGAGTGCTGTGACAAAGGTGGTTTATTACCATTACCATCAGTGTATGATTATCAATATGTATTAGGGCATTTCGCCATTGAGCAAACCTCAACAGGCCATGACAGGACTAAAACAAACTATGTTCTTGCTCCATCGAGGGAAAACATTAAGCAAAGATGCACATCCCCCTGGCGCCACCCCAGCACAGCTGAATCTGCCAGGGAAGTTGAATGGATATTTGTGTAAGTAGAGACCAGCACACACTCTGTCCTGTCAGCTTTTTGTCTGCCTCTGTGGTTGTATGATTTGTGCACTGCCAAACTCATTGATCCTCTCCTGTTCAGATCTACAGTACTACTGTCAGTGAGCTGTCTGTTTTTTTATTGCCAATCATTAAAATGGCCATTACACCTCTTTATGTCAGAATAAATCAAACATGGAACTTATGATACATGATTTCACAATTTTTTTTTAGTCTGAACATTTGGAAGGCAGACGCATGGGGAAAAAGACAAATATTATGCCAATTGCTATGTCAAACATACAACTTCAAAGTCTGAAATAAAAAAGAATTACTGATGTGTCCTTCTGTGTCAAGGCTTCAAAGCTTGTCTCGAGTAATCCAGGATGATTTTTGTGAAGCGCGTATCGAAGCTTGTGTTGATGACATACTGTATGTGATGATCTTAGCTGTTCCTAGAACTGCACTCTTTTGGACAGAGATCTAGGACAGGGGTAGGCAAGCTAGGTCCTAAAGAGCCCCAGCCCTGCCTGTTTTACAACCATTCATGCACTTACAGCTTCTGATTGGCTGAACACACCTGTTCCAGGTAATCAACAGTTCCTGTTCCTGTTGATCTACAGTTGTAAGTGCAGGGATGGTTGGAAAAGAACCAGAGCTGCCGCTCTCTAGGACAGGGCTTGCCTACCCCTGATCCAGGATGTCGCGCCTGGAATTTGCTGGAGCCACTCTCCATGTGTGAAGGTTCAGATTACCACAGGGACCACTGTTGCCTTCACGTTCCACATCTTTTCTAGCTCTTCTCTCAGCCTTTGTTATTTCTCGAGCTTCTCATGTTCCTCCTTCCTGATGTTGCTGTCACTTGGAATTGCTACACTATCACTATGACACACTGTTTGTCCACCACTACTATGCCTGGTAGGTTAGCCATCACCAGCTTGTCAGTCTGTATCTGTAAGTCTGTATCTGTAAGTTCTGTAAATCTTAGGTTGGTGATTCTCGGCTAACTTTGGAGGTGTATCCCATTTTTACCTTGTCGATGCCTCGCTTCACCGCGTGAAAAATCATACGTCATCATATTGCTCTCAGATTTACATCACCCATTGAAATGCAACATCAAGTATTTGACCAGCAGGTGGCCTTTTTTCTGATTGTGTTAAATGCTGCAAAACACTGAACCGTTTTCAACACAGTTCCTTTATATTGATTCAGAAAGCTTTAGTATCTCCATCAATTTATTAGTTAACTACTTAGTTAAATTATTAAAATTAACTTCAAGTAAACAGACAAACTGACAAAGACAAATTACTAAATTTATAAACTAATATAATCTATTTAAATGAGCAAAATCAAAAAGTACAAATAGAAATTCCCCCCTCTTAGGTGGCAACCAATCAAGATTTACATGGGGGATACGGGGGTCATGACCCCCGCAAAAATCCGATCCAGCCAATCTAACCCCCCCAATATAATCACATCATTCCGATTAATAAATCTATTATTTATCTTCCCTTAATACCATGTTTGTGTTCTTTATTAATTTAATTTGCCAGCAGAATAGTAGCAAGTTTAATCAATTGGTAATGTTACCCCCCCCCCCCCCCCCTGCCGAATGCCCACCCCCTCTTTCTCTGACAAACGTTTGCTTTATGTTTAGTGCCCCGGTGGTAGGAACGGTCGGAGCAAGCCCATGCTAAGTGAACTGTGGAAACATGACCAGGGCACCAAAAGTCGAACACACACCAACCCCCAGTATAAACAGAAAAGGAGATGAACACCCGTATTGTTAAGTTAACTGATTTGTTGACTAGAGTTAGCTAGTTTGCTAGTTGTTCGTTTGCCAGTGTCCTGTGAGGTAAAGCCAGAGGCTGCCAGGGATGAACTGTGTAGGACCAATGTCAGATTTCACTGAAGAAACGTTTGTACGGGGATTTAAGAGGTATATCGTGACAAAGCCTAAATATACTGGGATACAGAGGCGGACCGTCAGGCTTCTCTGCTGGCCCAGAGATAGTCAGAACAAGAAAATATATCTTTATAATTTAAAATACATTTATATTAATGTTGTGTGTATGTTTAATAAATGTCCAATCAATCAATCTGGTATCGTCATTTCATGACGACTTTCTCCCTCGGTTGGCTGCTTCCAGTGCAGCGCTTATAACTTTTAACCAATCAGATTTCTCCGTTGTGCTGTCGTATGCTCGAGTGAAACTTCGGCCGTTCTTTGTCAATGGGGACAGTTTGGTGGATTGTCATGTTTTTTAGCCAATCAGATGTCGCGTTTGCCGTATTGGGTGTGATCTTTGACCCTTCAGAGCCTTCTAGATTGCCTAACCGCTGACGTCACGTGTTTTCATTTTGACCGGCCGGTCAGTTTGCTAACTGACGTTAAGCTAACGGAAGCTAAGCTAGCTAGTACGTAACGTGAACGGAGTTTTACTTAAACTTAACTAGAGGATGGACTTTGTTTTCAAATGATGAGCATCTTTGGTAAGTTTAATAGATGTTTATCTGATTTTACCAGATAGTGATTATTGCTGTTTTATACAGTTTCTGCTGGTTTAAATGATATTCAGATGGCTGTGACGTTCGTATCTGGTCAAATGTGTTGGCTTGTCGGCGCTGTAGTTTGGCTTGAATTGATTCCCGAGTGTGTTATTTATAATCATAATACTTCTGTTTGTTGATGGAGAATCCTGTTATACTCGATAATAGCGATATATTGTTGATATTACGTATCGTACTTATATTGTAACTATAGGTGTTGAGTCTTGTGTTGTCCGTATCGTCCTAGTTCAGAGGCTCCAGTCATTTTTTACGCGCACGCCTGCACACAGACACACGGTGAATGACGGTGCATGTGTGTAGGCTAGAGAGTTTAATCCCCCCAATGGTAGACCCGAAGTTACGCCCTTGCAACAAATGGTACAGCCTTATTAGGCACTAATAATTACAGTCCTGTAGCCTGGGGCTCATCCATTGACCAGGTCCAGCAAAATGTCCCTCCAGCAGCAGCAAAAGCAGCAGTGGCAACCCCAGCACTCAAGAAAATATAAGTAACACAGGCAAAAATAGGTGACTGTACAGAAGTGAGCTAAATGTGCGCTACAGATAGAACTTAAGTACTGTAAATCATGCAAAATAAACTGTTTATTAAATGAAAGCAAAACTGTATTCTTTTATTATTCTAACACAAAGTTAAATATTTAAGGATAACAAAATTTAAAGTAAATCAACTAAATATGAACCAAACCAAAGGTGTTCAATGCACTGGTGTTTCCAACATTCAATTCAATTGCGTGTGAGCAAATGCAGCCATCACACAGTTTCTCACCTCTTTTGGCAGAGCTGGCAACCTCTCTTCATCTCTAGCCTCCACATCCCAGAGGAGATGAAACTAACGATTAGCCCTCACATCCATCTTCTGATAAGACAACAAACAACTTAACCCCCAAGTAACCTAAGTTACTGGGATTGCATAATAATTGCCATAATTAATGGCAATTAATTAAAATTAAAATTGTTACTACTACTACATAATGTGCTATAACTCACAATTTAGTGATAAATTACTACTTAAAACATATAGCCTTGTAGCCTACCTGCCAAAAAAAAAAAATCTGCATGCTCCTTTACGAGGGGCATTATGTGAACTGTAACTACTTAGTGAGGAAAGTGGTCCAGATATGATTACTTCTGTCAGTATTCAGCAATCCTTAGCCTGCCTGAATGCTCCCCTCAGCAGGGAAGGACATACCAGTGTTTTGTTCACACTTTAATGCTTCACTGGGTTCATTGAAGTGTTTGTACTGTTGTGTCATCCTCATTCCGTTGGCTTATGCTACTTTTGTCTAATTTCACAGCGTATGCATGGTAAAAACTTGAATACAAAAGTTAATGCTTTGTTTGTTAATAATCCAGAGTGGCAAAGGCATCATCCCCACCCTCTGTGCATTCAAGCTATTGAGGTGTGGAAAACAGTGAATACCTACAGATAGTGTCTCTGTTGCTCATGTGCAAAATAAACATTTATTTTTGTACAGTTTAAAACAACTAATGTTAATATACTGGGAAATTTATGATTTTAAAACATGTCGTGCTTAATATCATTAACTAGGCTTGAGGTGTTTGAAAACAACCCTGTTCATATACAATTAAACTCCCGATTAAATTTTTTTGACAGAACTTATTTGCGACTCAATTACTTTTTTGTAGAATGCAATTGTCACGTTGTACTGAAACATTTTTGTGAATAAATGAATGACGCGTCACATTTTAAGTGATTTGGAAGGAGGTGGTTGTGGAGGATGGAGGGTGTTCACTGTGCAGGACTGACATGTGCAGGACTGACAAGTTTCGAGACCAAAGTCCCCTGTGAGGTTGGGTTTTGGCAAGAAAAGTAATGAAGTTAGGGTTAAAAAAAAGATGTTAACGTTGTGTGTGTGAAGCGGCTGTATGAAATTACATTTTTATCCATTAACCAGCCCACAGTCTTTCACTGACACTAACCCACTGCTGTGATGCCTGATCCAAACCATAAAACATTTTAACATCTCTACAGTCACACGTCTGGTCGTTGAAGTGCAACGTCAAATATTTTAGCCGACTGAAAACCGGATGCAGATTGGACATTTTGGCGAACAAAATCAGGTCACAATTTCATTCTCTAGAGAAACACAATCGGGATTGCACTTTGGTTGTATATGAACGTAATTTTATTATACAGGACTGTTTAAAAAGCATACAATCTTATAACGGCAATATGTATTTTTTGACATAATGGGAAGCCGTTTTCACTATGCCCTCTGTCAGGCACTTGGACTTCCCTATGATGAACTCTGATTTAATTGCTTTTGTATTTTGCAGCTGATGCTCTTTGACCTTGGAACAAGTCAAATGCTTCTTCTCTGTGCCTTTGGAGTGTACGTTTTAAGGCATCTTAAAACTCAGTTGTTTCCTTTGGCCTTGAATTGATTTCATAACTTGGATGGTACACTTGTTCCTGTTTTCATAAATTGTCTTTTTTTTTTGTCTTTCACTTTTATTAACTCAACTGTGGTGTGACAGATGTTTTAGAGACTAGAAAAAAAGAGACTGGAGTGGCATATTTGATAAATCTGCACTTAACCTTTTGCAATTTGAGACTAATATAGGACATTGTATGAGTAACATGCCAACACCTGATCTCAGCTTTAGAAAGTGGTAGGGATGAAGAGTGAAACTAAATTAATTAAACCAGCCTATAATAGGAAATACATTAGGTGGAGTTGAACAGTTGTAAAATGATAAATGGTTGTTTCGAGCTGAATACATTTACACAAAAGGAAAGTCTCAAATGAACTCTAAAATTTGTTCAAGCACAGCTTTTACTTCATACCTTAAAGTGGCAAACTAGTGTGGCAAATATTAAGAAGCCTACAGCAGTCAATTATTAAAGCCCATGGTTCTAGTGTGGGACTTGAACACTTGAAGAACTTGGCAATTTTTATTTCTTTGGAAATGTTCTGCACTTTGAGCACTGTGTGAGCAATGAGAATGAATTGAGACAGCTGTAAAGGCACAGATAGTCACATTGTGCTACGACAGCAAAATGGGATCTAGGAGAGAAGCCAGTGAAAAACCCTCTGTCAGATGTTTTAGTGACAGAACTGTGCCCACAGTGACAGAGACAAGACATCACTACTGCAACATCACCTGATTATGCTTTGGTGAAATTTAGTGCCCACAGACAAAAAGATAGTGAATAGATAAATTAATAAGTTGATTCATTTCTCCTTTCATACTTCTTCCACAATGATGTTGTTTTAGGGAAACTTTAAAATAATCAAAGGCTTTAGGCTTTTTTTTTAAACCCAAATTAGTGTTTTAGGTTTTGATGAGACAAAAAAGTTACGCCCTGGTTTTTGCTTGATTACAGCACACATTTGTTGGAGCATCAACTCAATAAGCTCATGCAACCAGATTTTTTTTTTCTGTCCAGAGTTGCATTAATTTCCTGCCAAGATTTTGTATTCATGATGGGGTTGGACCGCTAAGTAAAGTCTTAGCACATCCCAAAGATTCTTGGTGGGGTTAAGGTCTGGACTTCATCCATGTGTATCCATGCTCCCTTTGATCACTTTTTCACAATTTGAGCCCTATTAATCCTGGCACTATAATCTTGGAATATGTCCTCGCCGTCAGGGAAGAAGAATCAATTGATGGAAAAAATCTGGTCATTCAGTACATCCAGGTAGTCAGCTGACAGCAATGTGTTGCTAACTGAAACCTATTAAACACAGCTGAATGTTGGTGCAAATATCCAAAAAGAAGAAACATCTACTATGTCCTTGTTGCTGAAGCACATTATTGTACAAAATTAACCCACACCTCTAACTCAGTTGGTAGAAGAGTCATCTATGAACATCAGGGTCAGTGGTTCGATTCTCTGTACCTCCTTTCTACATGACACCAAAACCCTGTAATTGTGCCGACATGTACTGTCTGGCAGCTATCCAACAACAGTTTCCATCAAAAGAGGGATCAATAGAGTATGTATTTATTATCTTTGGCTATGTATGATCAGAGGTTTCTCCCTTTAAATTAATCAGTATTTGGGATACCATTTTGCTGTTTGCATTTAACTAGGAGAGTGGATTCTAGCAAACCAGGCTAACAAGCTAGATAAATTGCTAATATTACTGCTGACTCTCACCAGAGGTGGTCGTGTTCGTGTTGTTTCAACTCCTGTCTTGTCTTTTACATACTCAGCGCTGTTTGCCCCACATTTCACTTGTACAAAGGAAGGAGGTCTAAGTAGCACTAGCTGTGTCTCTCTCATGGGGACAGCAAATGCATATTGCCCCAAATTCATATCAGTGGGTAGTCTGGTAAACACAGCACGCTATTACATTACTGTGTGATTCGAATCATGACATAACAATTAATGTGTGAAGCCACAGAGTAAGGGAGTGTTGCTTGTAAAAAGGTCCAGTTAGTAGTGAAATTGTTCTGACAGATGCTTAGAAGGCTCCAGGGGTTGTTATGAGCATGCACGAGAATTGACCTGCACAGGCTTGGTGAAATTCAAACAAGTCACCTGGAAAACAGTAGCAAGTTGTGACAGCTGGTGAGAATTTGTAAAGTTCTTTTGAGAGAACAGTGTATTTCCTCTACACACACCAGGTGACTCGCCCAAGTTTCTGATAACACCGAACGAGAAAATCACATAAACTGTCTGGAGAATTAACACAGGCTAAAGAAATGTGTAATACTAAGAATAGTATGGTGGACTTTCAAGTACTACTGTGCATAATAAACACAATTCAAGGCTACAGCCAACCACTGATAAACACAAGCTCAGATTTCCACAGTGTCTTCTTGATTATATACATCCTTGGAACATCACATTGAGCTGTAGTGGTGATTAGTACATTTTGCTTTTGCACATTTCCCTTTTGCAATTACATTTGCTTGCCTAAGGCTATATAAAAACTTTAATCTGGCTCTTGACTGAACCAATCACAGATTGAGTTTTCTGGAAGAATTAGGGGCAGTGGCATCATCAGAGTTGTAGAAATAACTGAAAATGGCTGAAATGACCTCGTTGTGCTTGAGGTTAATTGTGATGTGGTTAGAAAGGGGATAGGCTTGTTTGACTCCAGAAGGAGCTGCAGATGAGAATGAAGTACTTTGTGTACTACCCAGAAAGCATTGCAATTCTTAATCTTAACTTTTCACTCAAGAGGGAAGAGCCCTTTTGTATCCTTTGGTGCAGCGTACAACTGTTTATAAAATCTCACAAGAATTTGAAAATCAAATCTAACTGATTTCTGTTAAGCAATTAGCTGAGCAAACTGTGTACCTAGCTTGGTGATACATGAAAAGTAATGTCTGTGAAAATTAAACTACACAAACAAAATAGCAGAAGTATTATAAAAAAACAGCATTAAAACTAAAAGGCAACATTTTGCAGGCATGTTAATCCAGACAATCCAGACAGGGCAGGGACATGTATATAATGTTATTTTTCATTTCAAATCACCTTATAATAAACTGCATTCATGTATTAAACATGAAAAAAACACTATATAACTATATAAATTTAATACATAATTATAATGCCACCTCATCTAACAAGCCAGTGTTACAATTGAAAAGATTAAGTCTTATTAAAATGTCATTTCCCACTATTTATACTCCTACACAGCACAACCTCTATCACATCTGTGATGAAATGTAGCATTAACTGAGCCAAAATAGTTACGTCAGGTATGGGTGTAAGCAAGAAGTAAAAATACTTGAAATTAGGCATGCAAAATGAGTCAAAGTAATGAATTTATTACTTACATTCCTGGATGTGCTAGCACACACATATATTTAACCAACTGTCTTTACTAGCAATTTAAATTAACAATATTATTTTTTCTTTCTGATAAATTTTTTTGAATTTTGAATTCTATTTAACATCTTAATATTAGGTTACCTCAATTTTGTATGCTGCACCATGAGGTGTCTCTTCAGATTTGTGATTTTCTCCCACAGCATTTTTTTTAGCTGCAGGGCTTCGTTCCTGACTACTACAGAATACTCCGTACTCACTTTTTCTTTGTGGCATTATATTTGAGGTGAGTCTAAATGTCAGCCTTTTTTTTTTTTCGAACAAGCCCTGCTGTTGCTGTCATGTTCTTTTCCCGTCACTGTACATTGTCCGAGCTTCTACAGCCATAGAGTTAAAGTACACACAGTAGCCAGGTCCAAGTTTGCATTGTTAGTGGTATGTTCATGAAAGCACTACTTGTGTGCAGTGATATTGGGAAGTTGATAAGGCTATGAAAGAATAAAAATCTGCAGTGCAACCATTCAATGGAAGAAAAGTTGGATTATGCCATTGATACTATCTATCAATCAATCTGTCTGTCATTTATTAGCATATTGTATCCTTTTTTCATTTGAAGAAAAGAGGCCTTAGAGAGTCACATCTACCATGACGTGAAATAATAACACATGTGCTATTATGCTGACTCTGCACACACCCACTGAGGCATTGAGAAAAAGAAAAAAAAAAGTTTAGCAGTGCAACAGATTAAAAAAAATCCTATGCCCAGTCTGAGAGGGGAAGTTTTCCATTTTATTTTTCATTTTCATTATCTGTCTGGTGAAAGTATAAATGCCAGAAGGATTAGAAAAATTACATGGGCTCTCGCCTTTCCTGGCCTGGTGCTTATCCTCCTCTCTGCTCATCTCTCTCTCTCCTTTTTTCATCCTTACCTTTCTTGTCGTGCTCTCTCTCTTTACTCACTATCTTTCCCCCTCTAATGTCTTTTTCTCTCTTCTTTGCCTGTATCAGTCTCTCAATGTCTTAGCTGTCCTGTTGCCTTCTTCCCTTCTCTCTCATCTGATACACCCCTATTTATATTTCTCCAACCTCTATCTTCGTTTTTTAGGTATGCCATTGCCTTTACTCTCTTTTTGAGAGTCTGTTACTCCCATCATCCCACTGGCAGCCCCCATGCTGGATCAGCATGACTGGGCCTGGTCCCCATGGGTCCTGCTCGCCGACCAGTTCTCAGCCAAGGGAAGTGTCTTAAGAAGGACCCTCCTAATCCTTAAGATCTATTACAGATAGCAGGCTGACACAGGCGACAGAGATTAGAGGGGGCAGATACTGACTGTATTGATTGGCCTTCTCATCCCGAGGCCAGCCCAGCAGCTTGCTCGTGTAATAGCAGGCCATAATGAAATTCAGCCAGTATGTCAGAGCCAGCAACTCTAAATGCATAAAGACTGGACTGAGCTGAGGTAAACAGGTGATACTGTTCAGCCACGCAGTGAGGGAAGGGGACAGAGTGCATGCTGGTGTACCATTTGTGGACGTTAGCATTCCTGCTCCACTTGTCTAAATATATGATGGCCCACAATGGCCCAGATTTACTAAGAGGGGAAATCACTCTGTATTTGGACTCATGAGTATGTTTTTTTCTAATGTCACAAACTTGTACTTTAGTGAGTGTTTGTTGGGGATTTTTTATTTGGCAGTCACATTTAAGCGTTTTTTGGGCCAGAAAACAAGAACCAGCTGGACCACTCGCTTTGCAGTCCATTACCAGAGGTTACAAGGCCAAATTAATTTTTTGCTTAGCTCAAAAAGATATGTGCCAATTTTTATCACTTTTGGAACTTGATGTTGGAAGTGGCCATGGCTCATTTAGGCTTGCACTTAAGAATTAAGATCAGTATGAAACACTCAAGAACTATAGTACATACTACTCTTTGCTCACATTCTCTGACCAAAAGAGCTCAGAGAATGCACATAGTAGGACATATTACGCTGTGCAGACATTGTTCCGGGATGTAAAGTTAATGGTTATCACACTTAGCAAATCTTACCTAATCTTCTGACAGCAAATTAAGTCTTATTAAAAAGGAAAAAAAAGGTACTGTGAATTCATACTATTAGCTTTTTTAGACATTTTCTTCCACCTGTAAAATAACTGCAGCAAAAATGGTGGACTTTTTATGGAAGATTGTGTGAAACAACCCCACAGCAACAGTGCCGGGTTTCGTGATTGCAGTGCAGCGAACAGTCAGAAATACAGGCTTCAGCACCATTTTTTTCCATGTTCTTGCGTTGAAAAAGAAAGTATTCAAAGAAAAATGAAAAAAAAAGAAAACTGAGTAAACAAACCAGGTTATGCACTTGCATGGTCTTAATTACATCAGATGATGAAGGCTATTCCGAGCCTTTGTAGTAAGTTTTTTTTATTTTATTTTGTTTTGTTTTATTATTATTATTTTACTTTATTTTTTAACAAATAATCAGTCTCACATTTTTGTCACCTAGTGTAGTGGTGTTTCATACTGATGTGTTTATATTTGTTGGACAGCAATGGAAGTCTACAGCACAGACAAATGAGCTAAACCAGGTTGGAGACATTCATTGTGAGGAGTGGGAGGTGTTGGTTTTTGTGTTGGTATGTAGCAAAATCTAGAAAATGACAGGGACTTAATCCTTTAAGGACCACACTAGTATGTAAACTGACTAACTACCAGAGAGAGTTGCAGATAAGACTTAAAGCTGTTTATAGACTCAGCCAGAATAAAACGGTAATAATCATGCATCATTGGCATTAGTGCAGGTTTTACAGATAATCCATTTGGTAGGTTTATTGATTAAATAGGCCACCATGTATAGAATTCTCATCCAACTTATCCATTCATGAAAATAGTAAAATTACATGAAATCCATTGCTTCCAATGTGCCTGCTCCTTTTTGAAGGACTTTCCTGGCACTGTCAACCACGACAGGTGCAACACAACAAGCTGTGTACAGATAATGTACACAGATGGCTAGAGGAGAAACACAATTCATTATAGCTGAAGAGAAACCTAAAAATTAAAATTTGTTGCTTTTTCAGTTTTTGTTTTTTTGTATTAAATGCCAGCATGTTATTAAGGAATGTGGAATTTTCTCATAAATCTATATGCAGTGCCCTAATTAACTTATCAGTCCAGGTTGTATCACAGTGCAGTGGTGGTCTGGAAGTGATGCTTAAATCCGCACTGTTGTATATGGGTGGGAGACAAAATCGTTACGGTATAGTATTGCAATATTTTTGCGTGATGACATTGTATCGGTACAGGGACACCAAATATCAATATTTTGTTTACAAATTTCAAATACAAATCTAACTTTTTAGTGTTCAAAATTACTGTAATTCCACAGTAGTCCACATATTTGCATTCAGTTAAGTTGGAATAAACTGTTATACAGATAGTTTGTCAGCAATATAAATGATTGAAGTGAAAACTCGAGGACTTTTTTATTAGATTAAATGTATCTTACAAGTTTTGATAAGTTTACCTTTATAGACATAATTTTCAGTTAAAAAAAAGGGGTAATCACATAATGCAATACTAAGCATATCGCAGAAGATTTAAAATCGCAATAATATCGTATCGTGAGTTAAGTATTGTAATAATATTGTATTGTGGGGTCTCTGGTGATTCCCACCTCTATTGTTCTACAACATATTGCTCTTAACAATACTGTATGATTGGTACATCATAGTGTGGTTCATTTTATTTATAGAGATAATGTTTTTGCATTTGCCTTTGAAAAGCAACTGCCATTTGTTTGCTTCATTTTGTCACTTCTTTCTGTACCTAGATTATTCCTGATTTATTATCAAACAGTATACTATTTTCATGTGCTTACAATCACTCAAGGGTTCAAGGAGATTAGCAGAGATTGCATGTGAAAAACATATGACATATTTTTGGTATACCATCGTCAAACATCTATGATCGGTTTCAAAGTTTGACTACATCTTACTCTGGTTACAATTGTTTCAGTCTCTTTCTCGCACATTCTTCCTCCTCCTCAGACCTACATACATGGAAGGAGAAGCAACCTCCCTGTCCCTAAGGCTTAGTTTGCTGTAGTTGATTGCCAACAACACACTATAGCTACAAGGCCTCTGCTAATCACACTATTGATCCTGTATTTCCACCCATTTGAAACTCTTTACTTTGGTGGGCGGTATCAATGAATAAAGTCAAAGTCTGTGTTTGTTTCCTTGTTTGCTAAGGCACCCGGTGACTGAGAAGTGTGCACCTTCTTCACATCACAGCTTTGCTCTCTTTTGTATTCAGCCACCACACACTCCACAGGAAAGTCTGTCATGTTGAGAACAAACACAAATTGAGAATGGCTGATTGACCTCCTTCTCTTTGAATACTTCTTTGTGAAACAGTTGTTGTGTTCTGCCATGTTAAGTTGTGTTGTTTTTTTGTTGTGCAAGTAAAGCTTGTCACATCAGTGCAAAGAGCTGGGATACAAGAGAGGAGACGCCTTAGAATGTGAACTCTCATGGAATATCAATGGGCAGAGTAATGGTTATTGAGATGGCAAAGAAGGTTTGGGTCCATTGCATGTAATTTCAAAAGCTGGGCCAATAGAATAAAAACAGCAGCACACACCTAATTGTCCCAGCAGCAATCTGGTGATTACACAACATCCCAAAGTAGTTAGTTAGTCTGTCATCTTGTCAGTGAATTAGATTAACTGTGACACACCTCCTTGACAATAATTATGCTTTACTACGACAGGAGCAAACTCAGCAGTGCATGCCTTCTTAGAAAAATCAAGCTGAAATTTACAACATCAGTGTGTGCGTGCACCCTGCAATAACGCAGATGGTGTGAAGCAGCTAATGGTGGGTTTTATTTTTCTCAGCACTTTGCATCATATAATTGACCCTTTTACTGTAGATCTGTGAGGAGATGAGCTTGAAGTCCCTGAGTTTAATGTAATGTTTTGTATGCCTTTTAATCAGACAAGCAGCATTAAAGAGAGAGGGAAGGAGTAGAAGCTGGAAAGAAACACACTGCAGTGAAAGATGCCAAATCACTTATTCTTGTTTACATATTGTCCTTGAGTGGATATAGGTCTGAGGGCTGGCATTTTAGTATAAGAAATGGATGAAGAGGAGGTGAGGAAGAATGCAGAGAAAAAAAGGAGGTAGATATAAAAAAATTAGGGAAGAAAATAAAGAATAGGATTTAAACAGTCATATTTCTTGAATGTAAATACAAAGAAAGAGATTACAACTGATGCATTTGGGAATATGTAGCAGTGGTTCTGGGAAGTAGGTGTAGGTGAGCTCAGTGTAATGTTGGCACCAGCATAAAAGTATTACATGAAAAGAGCTAAACTACTGTAGGCAGAGAAGAGTAGATGAAGTGGTGTCATTTGGAATGAGATAGAGGAGAATAGGTTGAACCAGATATATGGGTGAAAAGAGGTGCTGGACGCATGATAACTGGAAGGGATTTTAAGTAAAGCAGCACAGACAATGACCGATAAAAGATGTATGAAGTATGACATGGCCAGTGTCTTACCTATTTTAAAGCACAGTTTCAGTTTGCAAATTGGGCATAATGTTCTTAGCTTTGGACATTGTTTTTATTTATTGTGGTTGCTTTTTTAAAAAAATCTAAAATATGCCGGGTAAATTAGTTATTTTTAAATGTATGAGCTAAATTTGTGGACTAAACAAACAGTGTGAGTTATCTCGTTGTAGATGCAGATGCTGTTTTCCCTGCTTGCTGGGTTTTTGTTAAGGTAAATGGTATATAGTCTGCACTTGTATAGCGCTTTTCTACCTGTACTGGTACTTAAAGCGCTTTATACTGCTTCTCATTCACCCATTCGCACACACAAATACACACACACACACCGATGGCAAAGCTGCTTGACCTGACACAACAGGGGCAACTTGGGGTTCAGTATCTTGCCCAAGGACACTTCGACATATGACAGGAGGAGCTGGGAATCGAACCACCGATCCTGCGAATGGCAGGCGACTGATTTAGAACGGTTGCTGTTCATTCTCATACCTCCCTAAAGCATTTACTGGACAGGTATTAAAGTTGTAACTGTCCTCTCAAGTGAATTGTAGAATTCTTCCTTTAAGTGAACCCAAAAGGTCAGTGATAATCTCTTGTTACACAAAAAGGCTGTGTGTGTGTGTGTGTGTGTGTGTGTGTCTGCACAGTTACAGCAAGGACAGTCAGACTTTCAAGTCTGACACAAATTGTCACTTGGGGTGAAGAATAAGCTGTTTAGATTTTAGTCATCAAAGGTCACTGTGACCTCATGTATGTCCCATTCTCGTTAATATCACCATATCTCAGTATATCTTTGTTTATAGATAGATAATGATGGTAAAATGAGACACTGGCTAATATGAATCATTTAAATCCATCCTTTAAAAATATCAAGCATTATAATATAATAAAGCAGAAAGTGATTTGAATTATGTGTTTACACAGTAAGAGCAGCTCATCAGATTTCGGCACTTAGCCCTTGCATGTTGACAGTAAGGCAGTGTGTTCACACCTGTTTTCAAGGTCATAAGAGTTTACCTCTTATTTTATGGATTTCTGCCAAACCAACTGGAACAGCTCCTTCTGTTTTTTGACAGTTTGTTATTGACAGAATGGAATTCCATGACGTTTTTTCAGTACTTTATCCTAAGCCTTCAGTCATTTCCATTCAACTATTATTAGCTTTTGGAACACAGTGCAGTGACCTCTGGGTGATGAGATATTGTCATTGTTCAGGCTCTCACTCTGCAGGCATGTGCTGCTTACTTTTCATTAAGGCCCAAAGAGATTATACCACTCAACAAACCCTAACTGCCCATCCCTTGATTTGCTCTCATTATTATCCAAAGTAGTGGCTGTGCTGCTTTTGCCCCCTCCCTTTCTTGCCTTTGACTCGCACACTTTCTTTCTCATAAGAGGCATCCTTTGCACTCAGCCACGGGCCATTAAAGTTGTCCCACAGCGATAAGCTTTTGTCTGTGTGACCAAACAGTTGATGCTTGATAAGCGTAATCCTGGCCTGTGTTTTAGTCCCCTGAATGGTGCTGTGTGGGCTGTGAGGCCCTTCACAAAGCAGCTAGTGCTAAATTGCTCACTCTGGCTTGCCTTTTGTCTCTGGATTTGTGAAGCACTTTGAGCCATTTTACAGTTCTGAGGGCAGTGGCCTCTGTGGGATGGAGTTTACTGAGGGTTGCGTTTGTAGCTGAATTGACCACACAAAATCAGGAAATGGACCAATTCCAGTTTGTGTCTAAGTAAGCTACTGATTTATTTCAAATGAAGTTTCAGTGCAGTTCTTGTCTGAAATTGAATCCCAATTTTTTATAAAAGTACAATAATGCACAGTATTATTATTATTGTATTGTAGTAACATAGTATTACTTCATGGCTACTAAAATAAACATGATTTTAATATAAAAAATTATTAATTAAATGTAATTATTTGGTCCATCTGCAGATCATCATTTTATGGATCCTGTAGGTTGTCCTCTCTGCTGTAGGAAAATTCCTGGCCGTTTTTGGTACATTTTCGTTTCAAGATGGTCTTCAAAGTGATTTTAACATCTCCTTAGTTCTTTGGGTTTTGAAGCCTAAAACATACGACTTTCTGTCACCACTGTTGTCCCCTAGCAAGAGTATGGTCACCCACATCTAACTAGCTTTAGCCACAATCCCATTAATCGCATTAGCACTCAGAGGGGAAGCAGCCAAGTTGGATTAATTGGCCTGCACTATGCAAAGCAGGCACAATGTAACAGGAATTCAATACCAAGGAGGGCTGATGAGTGATTACATAAACATTTCACTCGCTACTCAAAGTAAAGCAAGAAATTATCATAGGGTAAGTGTGCTCTCATGCTTTTCTTCCTTGTAGACTGTTTCAGTATGAACTGACTGTTTCATTTGACAATGGTTAAAATACCAATTCCTTGCTTTCTTTTTATGTGTGAGATGTCAAAGGATGTCAACATTCTCCACCATCACTCACATCCCTATTTGTGCAGACCTGAGCCCCGCTAATGGATCCCACATGTCCCCTCTGGGCTCCCATACATCAGCCCTTGACCTACAGGAGAGGTTCAGAAAGGATGGATCATTTATTATTTAAATGTCTAAAGGGGTGGGGTGGGGAGGAATTCTCATAAGGTCTATTTTTCTCTAAACAATGAATCTGCAGGAACACGTTTGGGTTAATGTGGCTATTACAGATCTGTCAGACTAAATTCCACTGTGGGAAATGAGAACTTAAAGTGGGGGCTTCTTTTGTTAAGAAAATCACATGATGTACACATATATAAAAAAACAAAACAAAACATGATGTTTAGTCATATTTTAGAAAGTCTTTGGTAGAAGAGTATTTGAGTTTTGAAATTCTATTTTTCTCATGTAAAGATATTAGGACTATATCTGAAAATATAGCTTATCTGTATTTTAGCACACAATGTACACTGCTGGACTGAAGTTGACTGCATTGCTATTCAATACCAATTATTCACCATGCTATTGTGCTTAGTACATTGTCACTGGTGAACAGTCTGTTGCATGAACAACAAACTTGTGTTGTAAACCATAGAACCACAACCTAAACATTAGAAAAGTACCTTATATACACTATCTGGCAAATTCCTTCAATAACTGAATGCTATGAATAATGTACACTGTGCAGTATACAATAAATAACCAATTGTGTTTTTGACCAGATTCATGTGTCTTTCAACAAACCTTGGTTATTTTAAAAGGTTGCACATTCATCAAAGAAGCTGACAGAACAGCAAAAGGTCAAGGTTTAAGTTTTCCTTCTTTTTCTTTCTTTTTTTTTTTTTTATAAATTAGGGTCCATCACACAGATAATGAAAAATACATAACTGGATACATATTGTATCATAGAAAAACACCTGTCCTGTGAAGGGGATGGATAACCAATGTACTTGGCAAATAAAAATTAACAGCAGATGTATCACCATGCTCTTCCAAACAGCATTGGGTTGAAGACAAAAATATGAAAACAAGAAATCAGCAGGGTTCCAACAACACAGGGAAAAAAAATACAGAGGAAATCCAAAAGCACTATTTGCAAAAAACATTAACATGTATTTTTCTTTCAGCTGGAAGAAACATTGATCCGAACGTGGGTTAAAACATAGATTGACTTTGGATAAAACTAGAGCTAACCTCTCCAATGGAAGAACACTATAGTGAAACGACATCAATCATCATCAAACCCCTAAATGAGAATTACAAATTTAACACATTTAGTTGATTTCTTTTAGCTTTAACAGGCAACTCTACTTTTTAAATAAACCAATTTTACACATAACCTGTTCATGACTACCAAACTAAAACTGAGCTTTGACACAGTACATCAAAGCCCAGTAAGAAAAAAACATAGCGGTACTTGATATTGCAGGTACTGGGACTTAATCACCAGTGACACATCTTTTATTCATTACACTGGCAATATACCCTCACAGGTCTTAGGTGCCTGGTGGAGCAGTCCTGTAATTTTCTGAAAAATATAACTCATTGGATGCAACAGTGAAGTCATATTTTCTGACTGCTAATTGTATTGTCAGACACCTTCAGTGTATATCTGAGAGTTTCAGGCCCCCTTTATGTATATGTACAAAGAATTTAACCTCTGAGAACTCGTCATCAGCATCATCCCTTTCCACCAGAGTCTGTTTCCTTTAAGATGTTTCTGAACTAAAACTCCTTAAAATGTCATGGCTGCAGTCTCTTGGGGGTGATGGGTTTCAGACAATTACATTCAGGAGCAATACAGAGTAAATCTAAACCAAGTCATTCAGAAATACAGACACACTCATACATACACCTATACAGTTTTCTTCCCCCCAAATTAAGAATAATTAAAAGCTTTCTATGTCTTTAGGGTTATAACTGCTAAAATTAGCCATTCTGACAAAGCCTAAGTTTTTCTCTGGCCTGTAAGTGTGCTCGCCTTTAAAACTGACCCGTTGTTCAATTACTTGAAAAGAAAACGATCTAAACAAATTAGAAGTTGACTAATTAAAGGGCTTACAGCTAAAAACATGTATAAGCGCAATTACTTTTTATGAGTAACAAACGGTTACCGCCTTTTCATCCAATCAGTGGAATGAATTTGAACATATTTCCATATCAAGGCTGTGACAGTCTAGAGCGGTGACCATATATTTAAAGAGGCTTCGTATTTATAGATTGTCAAACCATAAACTATGTGTTGTCTTTTGTCAGTGCCAGCTGTTTCATTTGGACATGGAAAGTGCAAAATTTATAAAGAGCGACTGCCTCCATAAATGGTTCGTCCTCAGTTTTCGCACTAAATCACTGACCACTTGTCTACTTGGGACACTCAGACTAAAATCAACTACTTCAGGTTGCTGTCAAACTAGCGGTGCATGAAGATTTGAACAAGCCGTAACAAAACATGTGCCACATAATAGATGCTGTAATTCAAAATGCCTCACAACATTTTTTTAATGAGTCGCTGCCATTACACTCTTGCTAACCTTGGCAGTGGCAGTGACATGCTTTATACACTGAGCTAGTGTAGATATTAGCTGCCAGACAACAGTAGGGAACTTGACAATCCAGATGCCTTTAGAGTCGCATCAATCCTGTAGGATTCAAAGTCACTTGTAACATGCCAAATTCTGATATTAATGAATTATTTTTATGTGCAGAGGATACATATTTTTTATTTATCACAAAGCACCACTGTGCCAAAGAACAGCCTCACAGGGGTACTACTGTGGCTGTGTTTGGTTAACACTGAATGGTTGTTGTCAAGTGTTTCAGAGTAAATTCAAGATAATGAACATTGTAAAAAATTTGTCTGATGCCCTTTTTGCCTGTTCCTATGCGTGGAAAGCCACACACACAGTACTCAACACTTATGCACTCAACACTCAACTGACTGTTACTTCTATTTAATTCCACACACTAATATTTGCTATGTGCTGAAAAAGAGTTTCGAGTAAAAATAAGATATTCAGTGTAGACAAATAAAATAGCTTTTATTCTGGGAATTCTCAGAAATCTGAGGTCACGGTTTAGCTGTGGATGAGAAGGAGAAAGTTAAGAAGATGCCCTGTGAACTCCTTTGCTCTTGACAACTCCACTTCTTATTCTCCAAGGGTTTACTGAGGGAGACCGTAACAGTTTTTGTACTGATAGGAAGCAAGTGTGTAGACTGAAGGGCAAAATCAACTAGAACTATTTGATCTCCCTACCAACTGATTTACACTTGTGTAGCACAGTCTTGAGAGACATGGAGAGAATGACCTGAAGTAAATGAAGTCCAATGTCTTTTACATCTCTTACTTTATCTTTTCTTTCCTTTTTGTCTTTTGACTGTCTGTCTTTATTTTTGTCTTTTCCTCGTTGTCTGTCCCTCTTTCAACATCTTCTCATCACTTTGTGTGGAACTCTGTTTTTCCCGTTCTATCATTCATTCTTTGTTCTCATCTCCATGAAGGGCCTCCATCTTATCTCTGAGATAAGCTAAACTGCCACAGAAACACATTGGTCTTCATCCCCATCTCTTCCTCCCTTCTGGGTTTAGAAAGGCACATTTGGGAGGATAGATGGAGTTTAATGAAGCATTCTTGTGTGTGAGTGTGTGCGCGTGGCACCAATTCACTTTTTACTTTCATTGATACTTCACAAATGAAGGGAGGCACACGTCCTGCACACAGACAACATTACAAATCTCTATGTTCTCTGAACCATGAGACCCCTTTGGACTCTACATCAAATAGTTTCCTATTCAAGTAATTTATTCAAAACTCCTTAACGTAGTAGATAGCTCATGTGGGTTTACCTCATGAGATATAATATGCACAAAAACATGCTGCACATCCAAAGTGTAAAAATTAATTTAAATTCCCAATTACTTTGTTGTTGTCCTCTCCATAAATAAGAGGGAAATATAATTTTCTATTTCTTGGCTGTATTCCTGCATACTGTAAGTTGTCCTCATTCATCACCTTGTTCTCCCTCATATATAAGGAACACACACACACCCACACACTCTCCTAGTGCCTTCGTTTACCCCACTGGCACAGGTGGTCTGCCTCTCACCTTTCTGAAAAGCCCACCTGACCATGCTGTCTGCACAATGTCCCATGAGCCTTGTGTTACCATTGTAAGTGAGACAGGATGGAACTAGAGTTCAAAACCTGATGTGTTGTGTTCAACTGCTGCTCGTAGCCATCTGGCTGCTTGGAACTGTGTGGCATTACGATGATGTGTTCAGATGTAGGGGAAATCTGTTTACCTCCAATGCAGGTTGTTTGGTTTATATAGATGGCGGACTGGCAGATGTTAATGGTATGCATGTATGCACACACACACAGTGCAGTATATTTAATACTTCTGCATTTCCAATGGTGTATTTTTCAAAAGGTGAAGGTCTCAGCTGGTGTGTGTGTGTGTGTGTGTGTGTGTTATGATTTATTGGTCAATGGCTGAGTGTTGTTGCTGAATCTGCAATTGTGCTACAGTGCCAGCAACTGATATTCATAACATGTTGTTCTCTGGTAGTGACAAGGACAGAGGAGGGGAATGAGAGGAATACAGAAACATAGAATAACAGAGTGTTTTTTTACTCTAAAAATGATACAGTGATTATTTGTTGTATGTACAAAGAGATAGAAGGCAGGGGGGGGCATATGCAGAAGCTTTTGTCTGACCCTGACCTTGCTTTAATGCATTGTCTCTGGACGTGTAGCAACAATATGCTTTTTACTTTAATTATAACTTCAGTATGTGTGATCACTGTTATGTAGCAAAACCTGAAATTTACAGTTGTATTATTAAATGAGATAGACTCGGTAAATAATTGTACTGTAACACAAAGCTTCACAAAACCATTTTTTAAATCTTTGAAAATTATTTACAGGACGTACATAGTTTGTGTTTTCTTAGCATATATAATAATGTAAGGTAAGTCAATGGGTGCACCATTATTTAGTACTGCACTTTCATAAAGCTGGGTCACAAATCATTGATACAGTATAAGCAAAAATAAACACATGAAATCACATGCATGTATGGCATGGTTTGGGTAGAAATTGATCAATTCACGTATGACCAGTCAGTTGAGAAATGTTTTTAAACCTATTATAAATGCTGATTTAGTTGGCGCCCAATATGAATTAATTGGGAAAAGTGAGTAGATTTCTTGTTACCATGTCCTGAAAAGCTGAGAATACTTGTGTCAAAAATAAAGAGACCAGTTAATTTCCTAATTTGCACTTAAGTCAGGTCACAGATAGACAAACTCACCCAGAAAACTGAATAGGCAGTCACTTCTCTGCATTTTCAAGGCAGCACGTCCCTCAGATGGTCCTCGCATTTCCTTGCAGAAAACTGAATCGGCAGTCACGTCTCTGCAAATCAAGGCAGCATGTCCCTCGGATGGTTTTCGCATTTCCTTGCCGGATAAGTGGAATGGGGTGGATGGCCGGCTGGGTGGTATGCTAGCCACCCTGGCTATGCTGTTTGAATGCCAGCCAGGAAAGGTGGAGGCTGTGACTCGGTGGCCCCAACCGACCAGTCTTAAAAAATTGCAAAGCTTTCTGGGGTTCACCAATTTCTATCGGTGATTCATCCGGGGCTTCAGTTCAATCATAGCGCCTCTCACGACCCTCACAATGCCTGTCAACCAGAAGACACCTTTCCACCTTGCTCCAGAGAACGTTCGGGAATGCCCGTCGGGCAACGTGGTCCGGGAAACCCCATCCGTGTTGTTTCTTCTCCAGAAAGTTCTCCACCACCGTGTTTTCTGAGGTGCTTCGCCTCCTCTTAAACCTTCCTCTGGCCTTGCTAGCTCCTAATGGGCTGAAATTTCCCACAACCTCCACGTTTCCACACAGATTCTGCCAAGCTGACAACCTGGACCAGTTACAGTATCTTGTACACTGAATGATATGTGATAAGAATGTCACACTGTGATACTGACGATACAGTTGCATAATGAAGTTATTCACCATAGAATGGGAATCTCACATGTGTCTACAAACACGACATGCATAGACCAGTACCCATTCTGCAATATTCTGTGTCTATAGCAGCATAAGTAAGAGATGGTTCAGTCACTCGAGCCAGCTCTGATTATAAGCTTTATTAAAAAGGAAAGTTTTAAGCCTAGTCTTAAAAGTAGAGACAGTGTCTGCCTCCCGAACCTGAACTGCAATCTGGTTCCACAGGAGACTAGCTTGATAGCTAAAGGCTCTGCTTCCCATCTTACATTTGGGTACTTTAGGAACTACAAGAGTAAAGTGTTCTGCTAGGATATTATGGCACTAAGGTCTATAAGATATGATAGAGCTTGACTATCAAGTGCTTTATACGTGAGAAGGATTTTAAATTATAGGGAGCCAATGAAGAGAAGCCAGTGTAGGAGAAATATGATCTCTTTCAGAACTCTGGTTGCAGCATTCTGGATTAACTGGATCCTCTTGAAGGGGTTTCTGGGGCAGCCTATTAGTAGGAAAGCACAGTAGTCCAGTCTAGAATTAAGAAATGCAAGGACCAGTTTTTTAGCATCACTTTCAGACAGGAAACTTCTGATTTTACAAGTTTTTCTCAGGTGAAAGAAGGCAGTTCCAAAGATTTATTTAATGTCCAAAGTAAACGAGATATCCTGGTCAAAGATAACTCAGATACCAAGATAGCAGTATGATTAGGTCTCTATCACGTCTCTGAAGTTTTTTGGCCCAAAGTGAGAAATAGATAATTGCAGGGCATCCAGGCCTTGTCTTTTAAACATGCTTGTAATATGACTAATTAATTTGTTTCATCTGGTTTCATAGATAAATATCGCTGGGTGTCTGCATAGCAATCTAAATTTATGTTTCCTGGTAATATTGATCAGAAACACACCAGCATGACCTTAAGGCCATTCATGCTCAAAAACCCTCCAGTGTGGCTGAATTAAAACAATTCTGAGAAGAACAATGGGACAAAATTCCTCCATCACAAGTGCTTGATTGCAATTATTAGGTTTAATGGACAATTACTTTTTCACATTGGGGCAGGCACGTTTGGGCAGCTTTTTTCCCTTAAATGGGGAAAAACTGCATTTTATGTAACTGGGCCGCCGATGTAGTAGATTAAAAACCTATGTAAATGCCCCTCAATATTATTAGCGGACATTTCGATAGAAATTTTTTAACAATTAAAAGATAAAATAAATAATTTACCAGGGAAATTGTAAAGGGGACAATATATTTTACAACTATATACATCTGTTCATATCTCTGCACTAACTTCCAACAGCTTGAACTTCCGGGTCACAACTCTGATACTCATCTACTTAGTGGTCAAATCCCTCATCAAAGTCTACAGTTCACCACAAAGCAAAACATCCCAAGAACAGCTTTTTACCTCAGCTACTTCATTGGTTTAGTTTAGTGTTTAATGATGGTTAATCACTGGTTTTGTTTCTTGTGACAAAACATATATTATTAAATAATCTTTTCGTGCTATCATTTATATTATCCAAAAAGAAATGTATTGCTACTTTAAATTCTGGTTTTCATTTTAGATTTAGGTTCTGATTCTATGAAGGCAGAGTAGGATTTTTCTTGAGCTCTGATAAAAGATTTAATGGGTAGTTATGCTTTTACTGTGCATCATAGCCAAAGGCACAAATAGAATTCACATGATGTTGAGTCTGCTGTAATCAATAAGCTCTAAACCAAGGATGGATGGTGAGCTGTTATGGCCATAAAACAAGGAGCCAGTTGTATTGACATGGCCATCCATACTACTCTGCTAGCTCTGTGTCGACTAGAGAGAGAGCTTTTTTTACAATGTCACCTTTATTTCGTCTTCTTAGCTCCTCTGAAAGGCAGCTGAGTATTTCTAATACTCAGAGTTTTCAGAATCAGAAAATTTCTTTTTCAGATCTTCTCTTGAAGGAGTTTCTTTAGTAGTTTATTTTGCACTGCACTGCAAAAGACATTTGCAGTGCCTTTCAAATTAGGAAAGGCTGGAAAAAAAAGTTACTGTATAAACAAATGCAACAGCACTTTCATACGTCTATAAAAGGCATAAATTAGTGTCTGATTATTTAATAACATCGAGGCACACTAGAAACCACTTAATCATAGATAAGAACTAATTAAAGACTTGGCATTAATTATGTTGCAGATAGCAGATTGTATATTTCAACCTTGGGTAAATATGTGTATGAGTGCTGTTTTTATGATCAAAATAGTTGGTAGTTAATGTGTCAAAATACAGAAAATCAAGGTCAACAGCAAATTGTCTAATATTTACTTGAAATGTCACAACGCATCTACAAAATCCAGCAACTTGATTGGTTTAACCTTGAAGTTACTCCCACAAGCTTCCTGCACACAGTTCTTTTGCCCTCCCTTTTCTTTTCCCTGTATCACCCATATAGTATATCCTGATGCTATACTGCAAATGCATGCCAAAATCATGCCAGGACAGACATTTGGTGGAAGTGATATGTATTGATTTTTAATAAAAGACTTCTGCAGCTTTTAAGATATTGCCCAATTAGAGTCTGTATTGAGCCATGATAATGGAATAAACAGTCTTAGGCACTGTTTCTTTCTAAGTGCTTAACTGATAAGACATTTGCCTACCAAAATATTGTTCATGGTAAGTTTTTTGGTCTGTCAGAGTGCATTGAGATTATGTGAAAAAGACATGAAAAAGAACAATATCTTTATGTCTTTATGCACAATACTAGTTTGTAATCAGAAATTTTGGTTGTAGTATGCTTGCAAGGAGCAAGGCAAGTTATTTTTCCATCAAGAAATACTGTCTTCCAGGCCCAAAAGTCCTGACATTCCTGGGAAGCTTAAACTCTAAATAATTTGTTGATAGGTTGTACTATTGACTGGTGTACCTGTGAAGCAACATGAAAATATGCTGCGACCACCTTACTTTACAAAGCAGTCATTGCATACTAAAAAAAGTGACAACAGTATGAATATAAAAGATATTTATCTGTGAAATGTTTTACTAACTTCGTTTACTCTATACAGCACTCTCTGAAAATTTCACTTAAATTTCACAAGAAGGAACCTCTGGAAAATAAACTTTTACCAGAGATTCAAAAGTTTTTTGCACAGTAAGCACATGTACAAAGAAATTCTTTCTTTGCTGTTCGCAAAGAGAACAAATCCCTTTCAGTTTCTGCTGGTAACATTTCTCATTTGCTGGCCAGCACTAGTTAGGATCACTTCACTGCCTGTGTTTCTGGGGATTTAAGTAACAGGGCCTTCCTTTTCTTGCCTATTTTTGCAATTCCAACAACATAACATGACATCAGAATTAAAAAAGGAAAGGAAAAAACTAGAGACATTTATCTTGCAAGCAATTCATGAAAGTGTTCAGTGTGTTACTATAAATGTTAGATACTTAAATAGCTTAACATATTTTAGTCTGTTCCTTTACTGGATGGTAAAAAGCTAAAATGCTTCAAAAACTAAAGTGTTAATGTTCTGCATAGATGTAATAATCCTGATTTTAACTAGTAAAGAAAATCTGTTAAACACCTCAATTAAACTGCTCCCAGTTATTGCAACGATTTGAAGTCTCCATGATTCATTTTTGATGGAAAGTAAATAAAGTACTGTCCTTACTGAGTCAGTGGAGATGTTGTAATCTCTTTCTAAATTGACTCTTGTTAATTATTGCTCATTAGTAAATTTTTGCATTATAGCCAAGCAATTTACAGTAACAGCCTGTACAACGCCTCACTAGCAAAACACAGTTAAAAGTACAATTATTGTTCTAGAATTTTTGAAAATACAGTAATATACTGTTTCTGATTACAAACTAGTATTGAAGAAAGAAGTCTCAATCCTCAGACACAGTAATATACAGTGCCTTGCGAAAGTATCCGGCCCCCTTGAACGTTTCCACATTTTGTCACATTACAGCCACAAACATGAATCAATTCTATTGGAA
>JAUYWH010000022.1:17608096-17624419 GCA_034779795.1 Ctenopoma multispine
ATTCCAATAGAATTGATTCATGTTTGTGGCTGTAATGTGACAAAATGTGGAAAAGTTCAAGGGGGTCGGATACTTTCTCAAGCCACTGTAACTGTTTAAATTAGATACATTTTTATAAATTTGAGTCTTCTGTCCTGACGAGTCAAAGCGTCGTCTACAGCAATTGATCTTTCAAACTACATTTAAGCTAAATACTTACATCAGCAAGCTAACATAATTGTGTTTAGGAGTCACAATCATGTTAACCATGATGCATGTTAACAAGCATGTTAACCTAACGGGTTTATTTTGTTATCAGGCAAACATTCTGAGACTGTTTTGAATTAGATTTTGATTTAGTTATGCAGTAGGTATATGGTGCTAAAGCAAAGTATTTCACAACAAGAAATTCTTCGTGAAAATTCTTAGATGAAAAGTCAGAAGATCAGTGTACAATTGTGACTCTGGGTACTATGAATGTGTTTATCACATTTCAGAGCACTCTATGCAATAGTTGAGGAAATATTTAAATAAATAGATGCCAACTTAATAGTAGTGTTAGGGGAAAACTCAGGATCCCCAAGGTTGTTAGAATGTATTCTCCATGGCCCTATTATATCTCTTGAAAATTTCATAGCAATCCATTTAGTATTTATCTCTAAACCTCAAATGTCAGCCTCGAAGTGTAAAAGTCAGGGGCTCCCCAATGTCTGTACCATTCATCATCTGGGGACTATGGATGTCTTTTCAAAATTTATTGGCATTCCATAAAAAAGTTATTCATATATTTCAGTTTGGACCAAAGTGGTGGATCGGCAGACTGATACTATTATGGAGTCATACTACTAGTCTAAAAAAATTACTGTCATCATACTGCAGGCTAGGGAGTTTTAGTCTTCTCGTTTAGTTGACAGCAGCTCGAAAGAGCAGTGACTTTGTGGTAATCACGTTGTTCATGGAGACAATTGTTGAAATGGGACAAATGTGAACAAAGAAAAATACAAGCTGCTAGCTTTATGTGCTCTTGTATATAATTCATGTAATCAATTGTGTTATTTTTGAGTTGTCTATTATTTCTTTGTTGATTTTTGTGAGAGTTTACACTATTTTGTTTCTGTGCATCTCTTGTAATGCTGATTTTATGACTATGAATGTTCTTATTCTTAGGGCTCTTTTGATTGTGATCTCAGTGAGATCTGTGTCTGAATAAATAAAGTTAAATACATATGCTGCAAAAGCTGATATTGAAAGAAAAGAAATGAAACATTCTGTTGACACTTAACATTTTGTGTGCTGTAGGATGTTTATTAACATTCAACCTCATGCAAGAACCTTTTTAGTATACATTGTCAAATGTTCAAGAAAATACTTGTAGATGATCAAAGCTGTACAAATCTACATGTTCATATGTGTATTATATTAAGATATTTTGTGTTCTCCCTAAAGGAGATATTCAATGTCCTGGTGTCTATATTATTTTTATCATCTAAACATGTGTTGCTTTTTAAAACAAAGGGTCACCAGTGATAAGTGAAATTTCTTGCAAAATGAAAAATGATAATAACATTTGTATACCTTAAAAACTATTGCCCTTAGAGGAGAAGATAATCTATCTATCTGAATGAGATGGACATAAAAATGTCCTGAGATAGTTTTGAGCTAAAATCTTACTAAAAGACTTCTCTTTCTCCTCCTGGGTCCTTTTGAGAGAAAAAGCATTTAGGACAATGGATGGATGGAAACCCAAAGAAAAGATTTTCATTGTTCGTACTGACTAATTTATTTTCTAAGTACATTTTAGAAAAACAGTTTTCTGCAAAAAAGGTTTTAAAATTAAGAACATTATATGACTATGTGCGAGATATACAATATCACTGACGTTTTAGAACAGTTTTGTAATTATTTGATGCAGTTGACATGTGCACAAGTTCACACTCCAACAGAGGGAGTTACGGCTTTACAGATGTATAATTTGCTAATCACTGTCAGTGTCCTGTGCTCTGCAGCAGCAGGAGCTGCCAGATCTGTGTTGCCATTCAAAGTAATTTGAAGCTGGCATTGAAGCATTAGGTTAATTTGAACTGTGAGCCACCTATCTAACGGCAACATATGTATCATGCCTCACAGTATGTATCATATGTTACAGTAGGTTCACAAAACTAGATTAAAAATAGCAACAGAGAAAAAAATCAGTTGACTCAAGCATATACTATAAGAAATAATAAAGATTCCCTCTTTATGACCATACATTTGCAGAAGCTTAAACTTTAGAATGGTTCCTGCAAAGATTCAAATCAGATGCATTGTTTCTAAATTTTTGTGTTATCAATATTTAATCTCCCTCTCAAGAACTGTCAGTGGATTTATGCCTTGTTTATACCTTATGGGATGCATGGTGAGGATGGTAGAGCTGTCCATGTTAATTACTTAAAAGCATCATCAAGAGTTGGTATTATGAAAATTGAACTACTTTGCACAACCGTATCCCTTATATTTGGGTTTAATTACAGTAAAAACTGAAAATTATGAAGAACCAAGCTGGATATGTCAGATTTTTTTTAGAAATCCCAGTTGGATGTATGACTTTTAACTATGGTTAGTCCAGCAACCATGACTGTAAAATGAATTGGGGATAGTGATTCAGAGGTCTGGATATTTTTTTTATGTACGTTATACCTAATATCCTAAATCTACTTCACATTTTTTCACCAGCATGTACAGTTACCTAAATGTCAGCTCACAAGCTGACTCACTTTTCTTCCAGAGAAACAAAGAGCTGCAGTGCTTAGTTACCAAGTTATTTTTCAGTAGGCTGCTTGTAAGAAGAACTTCACTATATTTTCTGAAAGTTACTGTCCAAGAGAGAGTGCAGACACACTTAATAAGGTGGGGCGATGTCTAACAGCATGGGCGTGTTTTGCAGAAGTTGTCTACACTTCCTTCCTCTCAGATAATCTGAGCAGAGTAGTGACTTTGGACTCTGCACTGATTTGTAATCCAAATAATGAGGTGAGAAATTGAGTCAGATGGCGGTGCGGAAAGCATCAGCATTGTTGACATTTCATGTCAGTTCAAAAAGATCATGTCAAAAAAATCATTCAAAGCCTTTTAATTCTTGATGTAAGAGACAGTTCAGATGAATTGTTTTGCTGTTTAAAAAGAACAGATTTGCAGAGGGTGTTAGAAGAATGTCTTTATATGGTTTGTTTTGGTCTGACCAACACATTCCACAGATCTTCAGTTTATTATGTCAGATAAGGTGAAACACCAAATTATCATAATTGAGTTGGCCTTTTACATGAGTAGTGACTGAATTTTGGACTGCACTGATTTGTCTGCTGCTTCAGCAATATTTTAATTCCACAATGTAACACACAGTGAAGAATTACTAAATCTTTTATTTTTCTATGGTAATAGACCATTAATGTAACACATACAATATTATGGCTGCAAATATTACTAAATGAAAATAGGCACTAACACAAATTTTGACCCCAGATTTCCCTTCCTGCCATTTCACAAAATTCCTCAGATATAATGTGCTCCCCATGAGATAATATTATTATACACCTTAGTAAAATGTTGTTTATTTCATTAATTGCCACAGATTTTTAAACTCTGTAGCTGTGGGGTTTCTCTGGTATATGCAGCCAGGCAGAGCTTGTAAAAACCCTCCTGGAAGATTCATAAAAGTATAAACCTCAGACAGCTTCTCCTAAGGGTCTCTTAATGGGTTGGTGTCTTTCAGGAAGTGTTAAAATGTAAATTATGGAGAATTTTACACTTCGAAATGACAGCCTGGGGAACAGTGAGAGGCAGACCCAGGGTGGGTCCCTATCTTGGCAATATTGGTCCAATAATCTATTTCAGTAATTGCCAGTGGCCAGGATATGCCTATGGTATTGTAACATAAAAGCCACTGGATTGCAATAAAGTAGACACAAGTTTTCAAGTATAAGTCATGGTATAAAGACAGAAAGCTACACTAATTCAGACTCTGGAGCGTTTACAAAGCATCCATAGTAGACGATGCTCATTCTTCACATCTTTACAGTGACAGCTCCATAATATCCCAAGTACCTTTATAGGCTTTAACAATGCTTACACAGCATTAGATTACCTGACATGTCAATAAATAAAATGACTGACTTAGTTCAGACCGTTCAGTTCACTAAACAGTTGTGATGTTGATGAGTAAAAATATGTCTCCCCAGAGATGCCGCAACATTTGTGAAGAATGAAAAAACTGAATGTCTTATGTCTATAAAAGACTTTGACCAGGTGTTCCCTCATATGTTGTTGAGTACAAAGTAAGAGAAAGTAAAGCAATAACACATACAGTACATAAATCTCTTGTTTTTAGTGTTTATTTTTATTAATTTGTTTTATTTGAGATATGTTTCTTTGAAACCTACGTTTAAGTTTGATTAATAAAGAGTGACTTCCCAGCTAGATTTGCATTTTTATTGACACACTGGAAACTTCTCAAGTAGCAGTTTGAGAGCTGTGAGGTGTAATGTATGGGAAGTAAAATTAGTAAGTAAGTCTTTTTCTACTACATCTGGCCACATTTGTGACTCTAAAAAATTCAGTGAAGCAGAATTAACTGTTATTTCACCTTCTCAACTCATTTTGAATGAAAAAACTTTTAATTGTCTTTCTAATGGGAATCATCAGGGTTAGGAAGAATGTTAAATTACCTTTGAAGTAAATGCAAAACCACCTGATGAGGCATATGCTATTACATTGGTACAATTGTTTCTAATTTAAAAACATACATCTTAGGAGCCACTAATGTATAACAATATTATTTTATTGCATAACCTTGAAAATTCTCATTTTCCACCTGCAAACTTTCATGCAGTTCAGATCTGTCTCCAGTGAGCAAGGGTAATGTGTAAGAAACATATCCTCACTTTCATGAATCTTTCATTTTATGACATCTTCTGAGTGAACAACAACAAAAACAGTTTTTCATTAACCACAGTGAGTCATGAGCGGAAAGGGTAGATGGAGGGATAGATAGAAGATTACAGAGCTGTGAATTAAAACACATACTTTCAACAGAGAAACAGGAATAGAAAAGAGAAAACCTCAAGGAGATGAATAGATCTTTGAAGTGACACTCAGGCCTTCTTTGAAGCTGTTCTCCTGTCCAGAAGGAAAGATGGGTCTGTACTGTACATTTGGGTTTGGTCTTACAATTTTACCTTTGAGGACAAAGTATATAACATAGCAGTAAGAATTCAGAGGAAGGTAGATACACTATATGTCTCCTTCCAGAAAACTGCTAGAATGTTAAGCGAAAATGTTTTGATTTAAAAGTTATCACTAAAAAGCACATTGCTGCCAAGTGCAGGGGCATGAAGTCCTCAGGAACATGCCAGGAATAATTTGCTGCTGTACTTTCCCAAGCACATGAGCATACTGCTGCCAACACTGGGGAAATGTTGGCCTCTGTTGGGATTTCAGATCAGGGCAGTGAGATCAAGCTTGTACTGTAAATCATAAACTGACTAACACCAATGTTGTCTAAATGCAGGCTGACCAGTAAGAACAGATTCTTTCCCCACACCTCACTTCTTCCTCTTTCTGTATGCAATCTGAAAATTTGCAGTTCAGAAATTAGAATACTCTCTAATTGGCCCGTCACTAAGGGAAGCCCTGCTGTCCCTATTAGCTTCAGATTTGAGTTTAGCATGGATGGGGTTAAGTTACAATGAGAGCAGTGGCAGATTTGCCAAATGAGATTCTCTGTAATTGTTTTGAACAATGTGTCCTTAGTTTCAAACAAAACAGTCCATCGATAGCACTGGCAGACTTTATTAGCTGTAGCTACAAAGCTAATTAACCTTGACCTCATAATTATCCTTAAGAGTTTTATAATATCACACTAATTTACTGATACTAATTAATTTCAATGGTTATTAAAAAATCAGTGGAAGTTTAGATCACCAGTGGCAGAGTCTACCATTTCCACTCTATATCCAAATGTTTTTCACATAATACACATATACACAAATAGATTTAGCATAAACAATCCTAGCGTATACTTGATGGAATACTCATTTGTATTGAAATGATCTGGAAGAGGGGAGCAATCAATCCAGGAGGAAACAAATTTTCACCAGTACAACTATATCTAGAGCAGCTTATAAATAACAAAATTTGGTTTAAAACAGTCTGACATTTTGGTATTTCTAGCCACTGAAAAGTATGCATAATTGTCAGTTACAAATTTAAAAGTCAGTCAAATTTTGGAATAGCATCTCAAAAAATAATTTCTTACAGTTACAGTATTATATATTCTATTCTATAGATGATACTGATTTAAATTCGGCATAAACCCATATATATATGAATAGATTTCTTTAATATAATTTTACACACGACTGTGTTCAGCTCACATTTCATGAATGGACATCATTGATGTAACATGGGAACCATGTCTCTAATTGCTTTAATTAATTTAACACTGATTGCTGTGTCAAGTCTTTGGAGGAGTTTTTTTTAATTACTGCTGTTGTAATGTTGCAAGAGGTCATGCCATGAGGTCATAAGATTTTTTTTCTGAGTTAAAGTAAGCAGGACATAACAGACTTGAACATTAACCTGTCCTACATATCTAAACAGAAAGTGAGAAGATTGAGAAGAAGGAAGATGAGAAAAAAAATAAAATAATGAAAACCCATACAAATTGTTCACGGGTACTTGCAGAGTAGGTTGTTTCATATTTTTCTGAGGAAAATTCTTCCCTCTGATATTCACTCAGTTTTTTCTGTGGATTAAGTTCTGCCTGGAGGGTGTTTTGTGAAAATAACAAAAAAATAAAAAAGCCAACAATGTGCTTTGTTACTGTGACAACATATACTCATGTACTGCAGATTTTTTTTAGCTTGCTAAAGGTATTTTATTATTTTAGTCAACAATATTTGCTTAATTTGGTAAAAAAAAAAATCCCTTTTAGGTTTTTTTTGTATTCAACGCTTTACGTGGAGATGTCCTTGTGTTATATGGGCAAATCTAGGGATGATGTGAGAGATGTGAAAGGGATTCAAAAAGTAATCTTATTAATTACAGGCTCAGTCACCAATAAATGTTAATAAATCACCTATATGTTTTTTTTGTGAACATGAAATATTTCAATTAAACTTTTGGCAGATAAGTGTATCAATAAATAACTGATATAATGTTAACTATAAAGTTCAATGTCTTTAATTTCAGAATAAGAAGTGTTTTACAGTCCAAGCGTAATAATGGTCATAGTAATCCAATATAAAACCTACAGTATGAAAATGCTGAGGAAATAAATGTAAAAAATGCTTCAGCAAAAACAATTTTAGAACACATGATAAATAGTCGCTCACAGGTAGACTTTCTCAGTGTTTCTAAATGTACATGGGATCAAGCTGTGTCTCCTCATTTGCCTCCACTGTGTTACAAAGCCACTGTGCCTGCAACAGGTTCCACAGAATTAAAGAAGTAAAGACTAAAGACTTTAAAAATTTTTTTTTAAGTTTATGTCTACAGACATAGTCAACATGCAAAAAGCTCATACGGTATTTACCACACAGCATTTTGTCCAGTTTTGTGATACTGTAAGACTATAGTAGGATTTGAGACAGATGAATTGCTTGTTTGTCGCAAAAATGATCATGGTCTGTAACTCTCATGCTTTGATTTGACAAAATAACAGGGAATACAAGATCCTGGGAACTACTTTTGATTGGATAATTATTATGTATATCTTATATTACCCTTCCTTCCAGCATACAACCATAGAATGAAAAGCTTTTTGTACAGTACTGTTTTATTCTGTGTCAGGAAGCAATGTAGTGGCACTCTTTTCTTCAACATTTAGTATTTGTAAATCATATTGAATCATTTAAATGGTAGTAACCTTACTAATAGTGAAGACAAATATGCATTGGTTGTGTACCAACTGTAACATTACCCCTGATTATTTTCAGTGACATAGCGAGTAACAATAATCCGCTATGTAAATACTAAACCACTGATGTAGCTGGTACAGGGGTTTTTTTGAATGAGAAGAAAAGAATTAAAAGAAAAGAAAAGAAACAAACAAAAAATAAATAAAAAAGTCTAAACACACTCCAGATCCTGAGAGGCTATTGTCATAGACTTATAACGACCCACATAAATGTGTCATTTATTGATAGAAAATAAAAAATGACTGATACATGACTATCTTTCACATATCCAGAAGATACTGTGTATATCCAGTGTATGCTTTAGTATTGCAATATTGCTTCCAGTCATTTGTGTCACAACTGAGCATAACCCTGTAGCACTCTGTAAAGAAATGATGTGGTCCCACATGGAAGTGACATTGGTTGCATTGACTTTAATGGAAACCACCTGCATTCTGTGAGAGTGTGTATTTTATGTCACCCCCACCTGATACTTTTTCTTCTCACAGGTCACTGAGAGGACAACCCTCCCTGCAGTGAGTTCACATTTTCATCATTCTTTCATTAACATGCTGATTTCTTGCACTGTTTGGATTTATACAGACTAGGAAAGTGTTTCTGGATCAGAAAGAGGAAGAGGTGTAGCGGTGCATGTAGTAGAACTGGGGATTTAACATATACCTCCATACAAATAGCAACATAATGTGTATCAGTGCAGACTACACAAATAATGTTACACTCTTTCATTACTGTAAACAGGAGACTTTTGTTTCTGGACTTTATTCTTTAGGGCATTGCTTCACCACGTACAGACATGTATGTGATAAACATTATCATGCTCTACTGAACATGTGGCAGTACCCCAAACTGCTCAATACCAAAACCGTACTATGGAATTAATACCCCAGACAAACAATAGTGGTAACAGTAAAGAGTGAATTAATGTGGTTAGTATTGCATTTACATATTCACATCCTTTGGGAGCAGATTCTTGGCCTAATAAGGGCCATAAAGCAGAAAAAAGACAGACAAACAAGGTTGCCCATGTGGACAGCCATTAGGGACAGACATCCTAGTATTTCTCTCACATTTTAGTCCTTAGAGAGAGTAAATAGATCTACTGACAATGTTTACCCAGAGGCCACCCAGCTCTAATCAAGAGGTAAAAAACACAGAAGTAAATGAAAATGCCATAGATCTTGCACTGCATCACTGCCTTGCCACCGCTGTTTTAAATAGATCAATTGCATCAGCCCACATTGTCAGGCCCTTAAAATCCTCCCCGTAGGATTGTGGTTTAGCTCTTTAGTTCCATAAAAGCAGACTTGATGGATGGCTTTGCAGCACTCTGACAGAGGCATGGGAATCCCCAAACTGCTCCCCTCCTTCCACATGCAACCCCACCCTCCACCATCCGCCACTAGTACCAATCCATCCACCTACCAGAGCCAGCTGGCAAGCTGTTGTTCAGCATTTTGCCAGCCTCAGTTTCCTTTTTACAAATTGAATCACAAGCTCAGTATATTTGGGGTTCTTACACAGGTCAGTCTGATTGAGGGACAACATTTATCTGTTACAAATGTGCAGATTGTAGCCAAGAGGCATGAGGCAGAGCAACAGAGGTGAAGGGAACCAGCCAGAGATGGCAGAGTGACTTTGGCAGGAAGTAGTCAATATCAGCCAGAAGTTATGAACCTGTGGTTAGGCTTAGGCAGAGACGCTGGTCAAAGCTAGCACAGATTTAAACCGTCTTGCAGCTGTGAAACAATTTTCCCAAGGGGATCAATAAAGTATCAATTATTATTATTATTATTACAGGAATTCCATAGAAATGAACTTTAGGAAAAAAGGTAACAACTCCTGACCAAGTTTATATCCCAGCGTCTTGTTGTCTTTGTCTGGAGGTAGGTCCCTCTGATAGAAACAGAAGGATGTAGCTAACAAGGGAGACGAGGGAGAGAGACACACACACAGAAGGGCAGAGTCAGAGAGAGAGAGAGTCAGAGAGCGAGAGAGAAGTCTTGTATCATCTAGTCAATCTGAGAAACACAAGAAAGGGAGAGGAAGGTTTAAACAAAAGTAACAATGTTGAAAAGTATGTGTGTCTGAGTGTGCTCATGTGCACCACATTTTACTAAATTGCTGCCTCATTTATAAATAATAGATCCCTCCTTCTCCCATCATCAGTGGGCTGAGAGATATTGATCAGCCATCTGGTCTCCTCAAGTCAAAGGGTAATATCTGCTGTTTACTACATATAAATCTTCACATAGTACACTAAATAACCAGCAGGAAAAGCAAGAGCCTGAGAGAATGAGGGGAGGCACACGAGGCATAAGGCTCATACAGATAGAAAACGCTCCAGATCTGCCACTGATCATACTAAACTGAGACATTTGTCTTTGTTGGTTCTGTCCTGCTGAGCCTGCTTTGGGATGATTAAACTCTAGCCGACATCAGGCTGTTCAGGAGCAGATGAAACCTTTTTAAGCCACACTAGGAAAAATGACTGGGTGCAGAAGTGTTTGCTTGTAGTTTTGGTTCAACATTACTCAATGTAGGACACATTTTTATGCTTCTACCAGTCAGTATGAAGCATTGAAACAATTGCCCCTCGGGTAAGTGGGTTTTGACTTTTAAAGGAAATTGCAAGTTCACCAATATTAATATAACTGTTTTTTTCTTGCTTTTTCTTGTATATAAAGTGTATACAAAATATATGAAGGTATAAGGTACCAGGATCAGCATGAGAAATTCATAAATGTGACACTTTAGTCTTAATCAATCTTTTATGCATTCAGTATATTCTCACTTAATTAAAAAGGACAATAAAAACCCAATTGATTTTTCCACAACACCCCAAAATGTAAATTAACTGAAGTCCTTCTGCAAGGGAGAGGGGGGTTTGTTAAGCAGCTAGCACACACATTCAAATCAGTCACCAACGTTGTGTGTGATGTGTGTGGGGTCAAAGGGAACAAAATGTCCTGCTGAGACTTGATCACTTTACGAGATATGTTAGCAGCAGCCTTAGGCAGAAGCCCACCTGGTTATAATTTCAGCCTGTGTTCCAAATGCCGCTGACTATTTGAGAAAACACACACACACAGATCTTTGCAGCACAGTCAGGCTGTAGCCATGCTTCACTTCCTGATTATAATCCCATTGTGTTTATTAGCATCTCTGGGCACGGCTCTAAAGTACACATCGGTTTCTGAGTCTTCCCTAATTTGCCTTCAGCCTTTGTCTTTCTGATCCATTGTCTCTCTGGCCATCTTCAGATCTCATTCATTTTGTCTTTGTAGGAGTACCTCTCTGATGCCGGTCTTTAAGGTCAATCTAGCTGTTGAGTAGGCCTCCTGGTCGCCAGTGTGGAAAGCCTCATCACGTGACAGTTTTTGAACTTTCCTGTTCATCCATGGTTTGAGGTTGTGTGTGGATGCTCTTGTATGTGGTGACAGTGTCCATGTAGAAGTTAGTGCAGTTCTCCTGCGTAGATTCCAGTTTGAATATGTCTATATCTATACTATGTCCAAGCAGTTCAGCAATTTGCCTTAAGCGCACTCCAACTAACGTTTAGATTTATCTCAAGAAAATAAAAAGCAAACAGGATGTGCCTGACTAAATACATATACAAATGAGAGATTTACTTTGTGACTTTTTGTCCAAACTCCAAATACCAGCCCTATCTGTCATTTACTCTTTAGGGTGTATAAAATGCATCAGGCCGTCGGGTGTATTGATTATTTAAAAGCAGCACTGGATGAAATAGATATGCTAGCAGCGAGAAAGAGCAGAGGGTGAGCTGCATAAACCGACCAATTATATCATTCTTCACCCTCGCCTGCTGCTTTGCACTGTGAACTGAAATTATGGCTATTTAAAACATTACACAAAAAGCAACTGGGCTCTGTGTAGAATGTGAATGTGCATTCTGGTAAATTTTCTTCAAGATTAAACCTTCTCTTTTAGTTATTTTCCACAAATTTTTTTGCTACTCAAAATGAATAGAAGGTCAATGAATGGAACGGACACAAGGGCTTTTTCCCCCCTCTCTGAGATGTTTTATGAGAGAGAGACCTTTTCAGTGTAAGATTTCTCCCACACACCTGTCACTGAGAATGCTCTGGTGCCAGAAAAGCCTATTTAATGGTGATGCCATAACCTGGATGAAAAAGCAAAGCATGAAACACAACAAACAAGCAATCAAAAATATAAAACTCATGTGTCAGTCTCTATGGCATGACACTCTGAAATAGCCATCTAGAAAAAGTGAAAAGAAAATATAAAGCAGATATTGCGGTTACTTGTTCAGATCATTGTCAGTGGTCACAGTGGCAGTGGCAGAGGCAGAAAAGAAGATGTTGACACAGAACTTTCAGCTGAAGCATTAAGCATTTTTTTACCTTAGAACTCCAGGCTGTGTGATCTCTCAGGAGTCCCTGCCAGTGGGCACTGGTGCAGCAGTGGCTGTGTTCCGTTTCCTGGATTGGAGTGAACAGGAGGTAGGTTAGGGATGTGAGACTGCTGGACTATCAGGAGGAACACAGCAATGCCTTTTACAGCTGGATGTGTTACTACTGGCATCACTACACAGGCAGAGTACCATCAGCAGACTTACAGGCACACACACTACATGGCACAGCACATGGTCACAGTGTAAAATCACTTTGTAGTCAGCGTGCATCACACCCTAGAGGCTAGTATGAGTGTGTGTGTGTGTGTGTGTGTGTGTGTGTGTGTGTGTGTATGTGTGTGTGTGTGTGAACGATGTGATGTGTGCCCCTGTGCTCGTGGGTGCTAAAGGGGAAGGTTAAGCTGTAGCCAGATGTTGCTAGACAGTGTTCCAGTATAGTCCCCAGTGTGAGCAGAGGGGATTATAAAACAGGGCTTTCATGATTGTTGCACTGTTATATTTATTTTTGTCTAAGGGTGTGAAATTGTATTTCTACATAAGCAAACAAAGACAAAAAATAATAACAGCATGCATCTTCCTGTAAAGAAGGGGGCATTACATGGCGTGATTATACAAACCTAAATAAAAAACTAATTTATACATATCAACTCTGTTTTGTATTTTTGCCCATAGTTATTGAAATTAATTGCTACAGATTACTTTGCTGTTTGTACAATCCCAACATTACATTTACATATACACGAGTAATGAATATTTATCACAATTGACACTAAATAAACAAAAAAGAAGAAGAAGAAAAAAAACGAAAGTTTTTACAAACAACAGAAACAGAAAAGCTTATATAATTTCAGAGCAGCTACTCTGCTGAACTACGAAACTTAAATGGAAATATAACAAGATTCTCTCTAAGTCCAAATTGTGCCAGCATTGGCTGTTTTATATCTTGGTGTTCAGTGTGGTTTTCTGTCTCTAGGCAGAGTGTGATAAGTGGAACTTGGCCAATGGGATCCACTGACCTTTGCACTTTTTCAGAGGATCTGAGGGTGAACAGTCTATACTGTCCAACCCTTGTGGACTGTGATAAAGGCTAACTTGGCATCCGTGAGGGAAGTTACCAAGGAATGAGCTGCTATTGTGTTGCTGTTTCAAAGATAATGAGAATCTCTTGTGATTATGAAGTGTCACATCTAAGGATTTCATGAACCTGTGTTGGATTCCAGCCTTTCCTCATCACACTCTTGAGACGGTGCTCCGGAATGACGCCTGGGAAGATAAGGATTATGCATACAGGGAAATCATATGGAATTATAGGAGTGGGCTTAGTAGCTTTGGCATAATGCTTAGCAAATATGGCTGGGTTGTTGTGAGAGAGGATAAAAGAAGGTGGGGAGAAAATAACTGTAAAGAGGGAGAGAATTTTTTATTAATTTTTTTTATTTGTATATGGTGTTTTTTTTCTCACGTGTTCCATCTTCAGATCTTACAGTTGCCAGTTACAGTATACTGTAACCAGTGAGCCCAAAGCTTAATGTGCTTTGTGCTTTAACGTGCTTGCTCAAGTGGGACTGTTGGGTTTTCTACATTATTTTGTATATATTATATAATGTGTAAGGTCTTAAACCTTACACTGTAAAGTGCCCTGAGATGACTTATGTTGTGAATTGGCGCTATATAAATAAAGTTGAATTAAATTGAATTGAATTAATGGGACAACAGAACAAGTTGGATGTTGTGATAACCATGTCACTAATGCTTGAGCTGTCCATACTGCTATTCTGTTCTTACTGCAATCATCAGCAACATAATCCTTATTCTAAATGTTTGTATTTTTGGACTAGCCCACTTCATGATAGCTTCCTCCCGCACTGGACTCTGCTGGTCTCTTTATCTTTATTTTCCCTTAGGCAATAGAAATAGAAATTTACTATTCACTATAAATTTCCATTGCTTTGCAGATGACACCCAGCTATATTTATCTTTCAAACTTCAAGCATAGACGTTTAAAATACATAAAGACATCGATGTCCTCTAACTTTCTACTCCTTAATTCAGACAAAACTGGTTATTCTATTTGGGCCTAAAAACCTTCACTTTTCTAAAAAATGTAAAATAACTAATTCGGCATAGTTGAATATAGCATAGTACTTCAAAGTAGAGTTGTACAAGCAGTTTGAGTTGTGATTCACTACATGACACACATGGCACTATGTGTAGGATTTTAAATTAGATTTATATGCACTTCATTCACAAATATTTTTGCAAATGAAAGTAGATATGTTATTTAAGAATTAAAATACCTCTGTCAGAATAAGAACTGAATTAATCTGGTGTAGAACTTTCTTATGAGCTTTCCTAAGAAGGAATATAAGGGAAAATTTGTCCATTTCATTTGAAAGTATTTTGGGTTTTGACGATGCAGTTATTCACATTTTGAAATATTAAATTAAATGAACTTTATGTATAGTTTTTCTTCCTCTAAAACTGTTTTCAAATGAAAGCTGCCATGTATTTGATTGAAGATGGAACTCATATTCTTATTCTGCTTGGTGCCCTCCCCCATCTCTCACCCTCACTTCCAATCAGGTTCAGAAACAATTGAGTAAACTTCACTCAGGCTAAGTCTGTGGGACCGGATGGGGTGAGCCCCCGTGTCCTCAAAGCCTGTGCACCCCAGCTTTGTAGAGTCTCTCATAAAATCTTTATGATGTGCCTGAGTCTGCAGAGAGTCCCAGTGCTGTGGAAGACATCATGCATCGTTCCCGTAGCTAAGAAGCCACGTCCCAATGGCTCCCAGAATTAGAGGCCCTTGGCACTGACTTCTCATGCCATGAACACTCTGGTTAGAACTCATTCTTGATCACACCTGGACCCCCTTCAGTTTGCCTACCAGCCCCACATCAGAGTTGATGACATCATCTTCCCGCTCAACCTAATCTACACCCACCTAGATCAGCCGGGGAGCACTGTGAGCGTCATATTTTTTACTTTTCCAGTGCATTCAAGACCCAGGCCGAGCCTCCTGGGTGAGAAGCTGTCAGTGATGCAGGTGGATGCCTCCCTCATGTCCTGGATTGTAGATTACCTGACAGATAGACCACAGTATCTGCGTATTCAGCAGTGTGTCTGACATGGTGGTCAGCAACACTGGGGCACCTCAAGGGACCATCCTCTCCCCCTTTCTCTTCACCCTCCACACCATTGACTTCAACTACTGCACTGACACCTGCCACCTTAAATATTTTTGTGATGACCCTGCGATAGTTGGATTCATCAGTGGGGATGAAGAGACGTAGTACTGGACTACAGTTGGTCTTTGTCCCGTGGTGCAAACAGAACTATGCAGCTCAGTGTGGCAAAAAGAAAGGAACTGGTCATGGACTTTAGGAGGTCTGGGACGCCTGGGACGCCTGGGACTCCTGTTTCTACCCGGGCGGGTGATGTGGACATAGTGGAGGACTACAAATACCTGGGAGTGTACATTGACAATAAACTGGACTGGACTAAAAACAGAAATGCTTCGTACAGGAAGGGCCAGAATCGTCTCTATTTCTTGAGGCAGCCGAGGTCATTCAACAGCTGTAGAACAATGCTCAGGATTTTCTGTGAGTCTGTCATGCCAATTCTCTATGCCGTTGCAAGCTGGGGCAGCAGGCTGAGGGTTGTGGATACCAACAGGCTCAATAAGCTGATTTGCAAAGCCAGTGACATGGTGGGGATTGAGCTGGACTCTCTCAAGTTGGTGTCAGAGAGGCAAATGTTGTCCAGAAAAAGGACAATACTGGACATTACTTTCCACCTACTCTAAGATGTGTTGGTCATTTATAGAAGCACGTTCAGTGAGAGACTGAGAACAACGAAATGCACCACTGAACGACACAGGAAATCTTTCCTCCCTGTGGCCATCTCGATTCTTTCTACAAAACCTATCTATCTATCTATCTATCTATCTATCTATCTATCTATCTATCTATCTATCTATCTATCTATCTATCTATC
>JAUYWH010000022.1:17624519-17670569 GCA_034779795.1 Ctenopoma multispine
CTATCTATCTATCTATCTATCTATCTATCTATCTATCTATCTATCTATCTATCTATCTATCTATCTATCTATCGTCAATTATAACATAGTGTAATTTGTAATTTATAGTGTAATTTTTTATAATTTCTTGTAGTGTAAATTGTAATTACAAATGAAACTTTCCTACTGGTAAGAGCAACTAAGACCATATAATTTCCTCAGGGATTAATGAAGTATTTCTGATTCTGATGAGGGTGTCAGGCCTCTCAGTCAGTTTTTCTATCATAAAAAGATTATTATTTGTCTTCAATAATAAAGTATGCACAGTGGTAGTATGCAGATAACATGCATACTCAATAGACTTAAGTATGATAGAGCCTTTCTTTCTTGGATAATAGATGGAGACAAGACTAAAGATAGAGATCCGGCTCACATTGCCAGTGTGTTGTCTTAGCTGTCGATGCAGTTCACACAGTGTGACTATGAATGCCAAGTGGAGTTGAGAGCAGGACCTTTGATCTTGCAAACCAAGCCCTTAAATGGGATATCAGACCCATTGCTTGCTACATGGTAACCTGATACAGGTGAGATTAGTATTTTATTTTACCTAATTTGACACATTTCTCTAAAAATGATCAATCATTCTTGATATTATATTGTACAAAAAAAAGCAGGAGAGCAATGAAGAGCAATTCATGGTGGTGGGCTTTTTATGCAGCTCTATTGCACTGGATTGCATTATTCTGTATAACTGAAAACTCTTTCCCTAGACAGTATGTTTAGTAATAATACACTTCACTTATATTTGTCAAGAATATATTGATATTTGGTGTAGTTTTCTGACCTCCAGTCTGTGGTGTCAGTGAGTAGCTTCAGAAATACGAATAGTCAGTTTCACGTATAAATTCCAGACAATGTCAGGAGAACAAGGTCTGGACATTGTGCAAAGTTGCAGAAAAGATGAGACCTATATATATTGGACTTGACTATTTTTTGTTTTGTTTTACCAACTCTATCTCACACTGTCTATGACACATTGACACAGTAAATCAATATTTCATAGTTAAATGCAAATTTTATAAACTCATCAAAATTCATTCTGAATAACTCATAATGCCAACAGTATCAGTAATGTTGTTGCTGAACTGTGTTATTCAAATGTGAATATTAGTTCCTTAAATAACTGATAACTGATGTCAGGGTTGATGTTTGATCCAGCAAACCAACATTCTGATCTGATTTTCTGAACATTATTTATTGTTTTAACCCATACTTTAAATGTTAATTTGGTTTGAGTGCTTCACCTGTTTTGTCCCACAGGTTGCACACACAAGAGACACAGAATGACAAAGAACATCAAACAGAAATGAGGTGGTGATCAAAATGAGGTATTTTTTTTTCCTTTACCCCACATCTGCAGTGGTCCTCCAACCCTCCATCTACCAGCAAGCCACGATCCTCTGACAGTAGCAATCATGATCCATTGAAAATGTCCCTCTCATCAGAAAATGGCAGCATGTAGAAATCTATAAAAGGTTTTAATGTTGTGGGCCTGCCATGATTGCCTGGGCTTTTATCTGTTATTCACCAGATCACACTGTCCCAGTCCTTTCTGCTTGCTGTGCCAGGCTAAAGACAGGCAGAGAATTATGTGTAATGACAGCTCCATTGTTGCAGGTAGATGGCACATACCTTATCAATACTAATTGTATCTGCTTGACAGAGATAGTTTCTCTCAACCTCATAATTTGCCTGTTGCCTGCCTTTGTCATAGAAAACCAGAGGAAAAATGAAAGGGAATGAATAGGCAATAATATTTTTTCATCAGATATTTACATAACATATGTAAAAATAATTCTTCCATAATTTGTGGCCAGTACAAAGTGCCAGTACAAAAAATAAGATGACAATATATCACCAATCTTAAAAAACAAAGAAACTGAAACACAAGTTCAAAGCTACCAAGATGTACTATATAGAAGTGTGAAGACAGTTGACTTTTAAGGTTATGCAGTGAACTGATTTTTTCTTTTTACTTTGCCCTTACCTATAACTACCAGTAAAGCTGATGTTTCAGAAAATCATTTCAGCTCATTAACAGCCACTATTTTACCATGTTCACAGTGGCATTGATCAAAGGCACTACTCAGTCTGTTGTACTGACGTTGAAGGAAAGAAATGATTAACCTCTGCAAATGAAATACCTCCTGGAGAGCCATGCACATGCATTTCAATGACTTGCTTGAGAATCCAGCAATCATGTGTTGAGAAATATTGAGGGCAGGGGCCTGTTAATAGTTTGCCAATCAGACTGGTCCGCTGATTTGATTTGTGCATTCAATTAGATTTTCACATCAAATGAAATTCAGCAACACAGTGCTTTGGTTTGGTCATGCTTTGATTTCACACATTGACAAAATATAAAGTCTGATTGCTCCCAAATAGAAAATAATATAATATTCAGTTCTGTACATTCATGCAAATATAATTGGGAAAAAAAAATAAAGACTGCATCCAGATTTCAAACATTGATGGAGAAAAATGTCCCATTTTGACAAGTGTTCAGAGGGTAATCAAATAATATTTGACATCAATTTGAGGGCTGAACCCCTCCAGGGCTAAGAGGAAGTTTGCTGTATTGACGTTCATTGACCTCTTGCCTCTTGAAAACCATGTTTATCAGACTTGCCTCTAGCCTAAGGGTTAAAGAGACAATCCTGTCATTGGTTGGACCACAGCAAAAACTGCTGTCCGTTAACAGCCACACATACTGTCAGAGCGTCCTTGAGCAGGACACTTAATTCTCTTCTACTCACTCAACAAAAGTGACTCTTTTGAGTGTCCACTCAAACTTGAACACGGAGAGGAAATGGAAATGAAATGTTCTTCAGAGTTGGCCCCTGACCTCTCTCGTCCCCAGTGACGCTGTACACGTTTATCAGACTTGCTTTTGGCAAACACAACATCCTTGTTTAGGAAAGATGCTGAAGTATTTCTGGAGTTTTGTCTCTACTCACCAGTGCTATCATACATAATATCCTCAGTGGACAAATACAAACATATGTACCATCTAAATGCATGCACACTGAGGCACACACCTTAATAACTTGCCTAAAAGGGTCTGAAAATGTAAGAAGTTGGACACACCTGTGGTCTATAACCAAAGAGATGCATGGCTAATCATTGTATTTCACTGTAAGTCTGAATATTCATAACTAAATATGCAACAGTCACTGATGAATACTTTGATACAAAAAAGTCTGTTAATCTGCGTCATTAAACACATATTTCCAGCCAAGCCCTGCCCACCTCAAAGTGAAGAGACACAGAACAGAAAGAAAATGTACAGTTGCTGATGTCATGATTCAGCTCTTGACTTCTGGTTCAGGGAGTTTTATTTTGAAATTTCAGTGCTACTACCCCTCAGAGAGCACTCCATTCCCATTCTCTTTACATCCTGTTTTATGGAAGGTTCAGCACTCTCTCCTTGTCCACTCTCTTTCCCTTCACCTGTGCCTCCCCCTGTATAAGCAGCACCTCTCATGTTCTCACTTTGCCAGATTGTTTGCTCTTTTCATAGTGACGCTTTTATCTGCTTACCTGTTATATTTGGATTCTTAGTTTTGACTCTGCTTTTGCCATCCTGGAGGGTTTTTATTGGATTCTGGACCTTGAATTGGATTCTATTTTTGGATTTTTGGTTTGTGACTGTGTTTTGGCGGATGAGGACATTTACTTCTCCTCTCCCCTGTACTCTGTTGTCTGTGACTGTGAGTGCCAAGCAATCTAGTGTTTTCCCCTCTATTAGTCTCTGCTCACTTTCACAGTGACAGTTGCTAGTCTTGGGGGTGGCCATCTTGTCCACACTACCTGATCCACTCACCTGTACAACTGGCCTCCGCCATTTTGTATTCACCTGCACCCTGCCCCTGCCATTTTGTGAACCCCACTCACCTGTTAGTTGTCCATTCTGCTTTCTATTCCCATGTCAGTCATTATTTTATTTTTCGCTTTATTTGAATAAACCTCTAAGCCCCTGGCATATCTAACTGCTTTTCTAGGTTGTATAACACAATCACTTACAGTTGATACTGATACTTAAGACTTGTGTGTGGTTAGAGAAAGGTAATGTTAACATTTTCTGACACTAATATATCTATGTTGTAATAGTTCAAGAAACAGAGAATGATAGATTTCTAAGGAAGGAGCAAAATAAAGGAATACACAAGACATACATTAGGATGTCTGGTATAAATGTCTGTTTTGAAGTCATTCTAAAGCATCTCTATTGGGTTGAGGTCTAGGCTCAGACTGGGCCGCTCCAAAAGGAAGATTTTGTGCCTCTGAAGCCATTTCAATCTATTATCATAGATTCCTCCAACCAGCGCAGTTTACACTTCAAAGACAAATTAGCACACTGGTGTAAATGTGCATCTTTATCTCTATAATCTTTAGAGACAGTGTTGCTTCCTTCCTCCTAGTTCAGCAGATTCTCTCATCTTATCAATTCCTGTGTTGAGATTTTTGCATGTTACTTACCTAATCCTAAACCTGTGAGCATGTGTGTATTTTCTCCAACATAAGCTGGATGGTTACAGACAGGAGAAGAAATAAAGAACTAAACTTATAATGAAAAATACTGTAGCCATTAGTAAATTAAGCCAAGCTAAGGGATGAGTATGAAAGTCTCAGTTGTGCAAATGTTCATGCATAGGGCACTTTGGTTGGATATAAGTATGTAATAATATAATTAAGTATAAAATAGTAATATTCACAACGCATATACACACATAGACTCAATCTATAGGAAATTTGATAACAGCCATCCAAAGAAGTTGTTAGTTAATTATGCTAAGCTAAACTAAAGGCATTGGCAAGACACTGAATAAAATTATTTATAAAAAATATATATGTTGAACTATTCCTTTAAGCTCATAAGAATCTTTCCACTTGTCATTTGAAAAGGATTTTAACTCCAGGCCTGCTGTATCTCTTATGGGAGTTGTTGAGCCATCCAGCGTCTGGTAATCCATGCTTTACCTGCAGTGCCAGACATTCACATGAGTATTAATGCTGGACATCCTTTTTATGATTTCACCCAAGTCTTTTCTGATGCTCATGGTTAAACACACTCAACTTGTTCTAGCTGCAAGGCAAGTTTCAAAGATAATCTACAATCTTCAATTTGGGACTGATCCTTTAGCTTTGAGGAAAGATGGCAGAAGGATTTAGATGAAGAAAGAAGGAGGAATGGAAGCACAATCTCAACAAAAAAATCTTTTCATGGTCTCTTTGGGCCTGAGTCACTTCCCTGCTGAGATTCACCACTGCTGCATCCAGATTGGTCAGACAAACTCAGTTCACTGCAACATATAAAGAAATAGACATGGCCTCACATACACGCATGTGCACACGTGGGATATATATAGTATACATATGTGTGAGAACCTAAGTATAAATAGCATTGATACATTCACACTTAAGAAAACTAAGAGAATTGTGAAGGTTTTTAATGCGATTCTTTGAGTATTCATATCTAAACAAATACAATATACCTGGGACTGCAAGCAAAAATGAGAGAGGATATCACCAATTTATTTGGTGCTGTTTGTGGAATGACAAAATTGCCATTTCCTTCCACGCAGTCACTCCAATGAATGCTGAACCAAAAGACAAGTTTCACAGTGTGATGCCTCCATTGCGCCTCTCATATTATCTATTTGGGAGCATTCATTGCAGGTGTATCACACTTATGTCTCATGTCTTTGGAGTATCTCTGGAGATAATGAAATGATAAGGGAGGACACCACAAAATAAGGTTCATCCTCAAATCGAGTCTGTATTCATCTGCAAGCCCCCCATGTAGCTCGTAGCCTCACTGTCCCTTCCACTCGTCACGTAGCCCTTCCTGGCAATCTGAAAATGTAAATTGGTTCTGCACCAGTCATAGTCAGGTCCTCCTTGTGCTCATCACTCACACTAGTGTAATGTATTACAGATAGTGGAGATGGACTAGATCATGTTGGCAGCCTCATGATAAGTGTGCATGTGCATACAGTGTCAGTGCTAGTACTGTATGCATAAGGGATGAGAATATACTGTAGGCATGTTTCATTTATTAAGCATGTTCATGACATGTGTCATCTCTTCAGCTAAGGTCAACCAATGTGAATTTAACAGCTGGTAAAAAACATGATAAATAATCTCTACTACAGCCAGACCTCATATAATATGATGTGTGATCTAGTATATTACAATTGCCTGCAGAAAAGTCTTAGAAAATTGACCATCTGCTATCAATCTGAATTTAAGTTAATAGTTATAGTCAGTCGGGTGTTTCTTGTGTGTTTATAGTATAATCTGTCTGTGTATTGAAACACAGGTGCCAAGGTAAGGCAAGATTAAGTCAGACTGACAGTGCTGCACCAGTGTACACATTAGGTGTGCCATATCATGACTTTCAAGATAGGAAAGGTATAATTTTTTACATGATAGTGTCATTTCACATAACAATGAAATAATGACACAATAAGGTATGACATATTTACATTCCCTATTGAGCACAACTACAACACAATCCCAATGTCTGAGAGCAAGAGCAGTGTGTAAGCTTGCAATGACGATTTAGCACCTAAAAATGGAGCACCTTCAGTAGTATGGAGGTTTTCCCCAGCTACATTTAGCCCAGAGAGCGAATGTGCATAATAAATTGCTGAGTGCAGATGGCTGGATGAGGGAGCGGTCTTTATGGAAAGCTGCTGACTTGTTTTTAAATCACGGCCCGCATAAAGACCCCCTAAAGATTACACTAACACAAAAGTGTTAAAGAAATTTAAAGTCACTTTCCATTGTAGAATTATTTTATTTAGACACTGCACTGTGAGCTGTCTCCCTTCGCTAGCTACATGAACAGCAAAAAAACCCCAACAATATATGTATACATTAATCATGATAATAGAATGCTTAAATAAATGCAGCATTTTCGCTGTCTCTATATAGTTACAATCTGTGAGCCATGCATTTATCAGTCTGAAATGCAGAAGAAACCAGGTGAAATTGCATGTATATGCAGATTTCCAGTAACCAGGTTTCTTAAGTGCATGTAAATGCAGTCAAGGACAGTAGCTCACTGGAAAAGAACAATGGAAAATGTACTTTACTTTGTTGGAACTAATAAATGCTGCTGCCTGAAAGCTGCAATCACCAATAAAACATTGTTTAATACATATTTTGTCTATATCTTTATTAATACGTTTACTAATTTCCTTGAAATATCATGAAATAATTTTGAGGTATTATATGCTCACCCCTAGTACACATGCAGAGTTGTTGGTGACAGGATAGGTCATATTTGCTTACTGAGTTACATGAGAAAAATCTCAATTCTAAGTAGGTAGATAGTGTTCATACCCATAGTTTGGTTCATTTGACCCTGGGGATAAAATAAGACATCATTGTCTTTTAGTTCTGATCTAGTTTGTGTTCACACTTCTACAGGAGCATGTACCCACCCGAGGCTCATCTAATGAATAAGTAGATGTACATGTTTTAATTTGCCTTGATTGTTATTACTGTATGAACAAAAAAACAAATAAAGAGGAAAAACTGTGACAGCACTCCTGTTTCAGGCAGATGAAACTGTAACATTGTTATTGGCATCTCTTAAACTTAAACTTATCATATGTATAAATCATAAAAGACATGTATGACTTCCAAATACTATCTGTTGGTGTCAACACAATTATTTATTATTTATCTTCAGTATTTTAATCTGAAATGCAGAATCTATCAGATATACATGGTTTGATAGCTTATCTCTGAGGTTTTTATGTCCAAATACTTAGAAAGCCTCTGAAAGGCTTCATCAGTTGAAATCTTTCGAATGGAAGATGAAACGTCTTTAACTACTTAAAGCAGAATTGATGAAGCCTTTCAGATGGAAAGGGGAAGCATTTGCCACTGAACAGCACCTTTGGGATAACGATGACCTGGATAACTGAGAATCTTCTCAGACATTTAAAGACAGATTTAACATTAATTCTAGTGACTTCCAATTTGCATCTGAGTTATTAACTCTTTTATAAATAATAATTTTACTATATTTACTCAGGAGTTTAACTCAAATATGGCTCAGTGTTGCCTGTTCTGGACACTCTAACTTCATAGTGAAGTCGCCACAGCAGGTGAAGTTCTGCACATCAGTTGGCACAGGTTTTATGCCGTACAAGCAATGCTCCCCAATTTTGCACCGGCCATGGAACCAGCACCCAGAGTGCACTGGCTTGTGCAACTTCGGTGGCTGGCGAATTTTGTGGACATTTTGGTGGTTTAATGTGTTGTCCAGGGACACTTCGGGTTGTGAACTGGTGACCCTAGAAATGCTGGGTGACCACTCTACCACCTGCAGCACTGCTACCTGCTTCTTAATCTTACTAAGCATGTTGAGATAATTTATATAAATAAACTGAGTTAAACTGAACTGATTGACGTTCTTCTTCTACTTCTTTTGTAGTACAGCTCATCCACAGTGATAGCCATAATAAGGAACATACATATGAGTATACTAGAGATGTGGGGTCGATGCAGGCAGTTCTGTGTGTGATTAGATGAATGTTCAACTGCACATCTTAATATGGTCTTTACTGAGTCAGTGCTGGCTATTTGCAGTGTTACTGGTTCAGAGAAGTAGATCACGGAGCTCTGAACAGCTGAACAGTACAAAGGAATTCAACACAACAGATGTGAATAAATTGTAAATCACCATAATCGTGTTCCAGGAGGCCCCAAGAAATGGATGATGTCATTAGGGGCACTGCCGGTGCCTGGTCCCAGAACAGCTTCTCAGCTGGAATGTTCTGCAGCCCCACTATTCCCCTGTCGAAAGGTAATGTAGAGTCCAATATCTACTTTCTTCTCAGAGGGGGAGGCTGCTTTCTTGTTGAATAATTGAGACCCAGAGAAGAAAACCAGTGGTTTTGCATTAGACAACAGCGTGGCCTCATTGGCTTTCCCTTCCTTTTAAATCTGTTTTATACCTTTAGTACTACCTGCTTTTACTTTTCAGCCCCTGTCTGACCTGTTACCAGATATACACACAAACTTCTTTTGGGTGATAACAGTCTTCATAAATAATTAGGTGTTGGTATTTCCCCTACTAATAGCTTCCCTACCATTTGGCTAGGCATGCTTAAAGCTACTGATAGGATAAACTAAGGTAATGTCTAGGTTAAAGCAGTGCATCCTTATTTGTTTCTTTAAAGGTGCAGATATGGTCATACAAACCTCCAATTGCTTGGGTGATCTTATCATGTACTCATCGTGCACATTTCCACCCTCCTCCTTTGCCCTATGATCTACTTGATAAGTGATAGCGTATCACTCTGGTGAGAATACTGCTTCCTTATCCAAACTTTGATTCACTTTTCAGTTGATGAAAAAAGTGAGCAATTTTGTAAACACTATACATTTACATGCATATTGATATAAAACACTGAAAAGATGAGAACTTGAGAAGCAAGTTAGACATATAAACAATTATACGTACACTGATTGGCCCGCAAAACAGAGTTTGGTCCCAGTAGGTGCCAACTAGGTAGCTGTTAAGTTTTTAATTAGAGGTAGCTGTAATAACTAATTCCAGATTTTATATGTGTGAAGTCTTCCCCTCAAAGTATCCATGCAAAGTGTGTATTGGCATTTTTCCAAAGGCAAAACAACTGGCCTATCAATGTTTATTTATTAGACGTCAGCTAATGTTAACCTGACAACCTAACTTTACATTAATCTTATCATTGGTACTAATTATGTGTTTGATCTTATTTATATTTAGAGTTATGGCAGCCCAGAACAGCTTAAATAAAAATGTCTCAGATTATAACAGATTATAGAATTTAATCTTTATTTTAGGGCTACATTCCTTAAGCACTACTCCATTATTTAAAATCCTTAATGCTAATTCTTTTCCTCAAAGCTTCATTTATTCCATATATTTGAACATAGTTTGCTGTGTTTTTCATAGATGATATTAATGTTGCACAAAACTCCACAAAGAGACAAAGAAGTAAGGGTCAAAGACAGAGGGTCTGTCATCACATCAAACTGGGAAAAAAAAAACTCTACATACATTGCATTTATCTTAAAACTGAAGTGGCCTACCACAAAAACATTAAGTCAAAGCTTGATAATTTTAGCAGAAACCTTCTAGACCACAGGAAATTCTATAAAAGACAGTTAACATAAAGGAGGTTTATTCTCATGAATAACTTTGATTACATGACGTCTTTGTAAAAGCACTTAGAAGAAAAAAGTGATGAAACTATATGAGTCCGGTATCCTGCGAGATACCTGCAAAAGTCAAGCAACAGGTATGGCTGCCCTGAACAAAACTATTTGGCCTCTGGAGTTTCTGTTATTCAGCAAATATCCAGAGCATTGATCTAGGGGCTGGGGTGTATAGCGCACCTATAAGCAGCACATGCATTTTATATGAAGGAGTAATTTCTTGAGTGACTTACAAATTAATTTACTGCTACCTACCAAATAAATCATATTAAGTTAGTTAGTTAACTAAGCCCTAAACTTACTTTGTACACTGTATGTGTTGTGTGCGTAAGTAAGATTAGCCAGTTCACATTATCTTTGAAAAAATGCGCTTCAATCGGGTTAAGTGCTTAATCACTTTGCTTCCACAAACTGCATGATCTGCATCTGAATGGGACAGTATACGCAGCTCAAGTCCTGCTTCTCAATAGCCTACAGCCTTGGTGGGTTTTAGAATTACAATATAGCATTTGATTACCTAATTTTAGCATAACGGTTGGATCTGTACCATATTTGGCAACCCTCATTTTCCAATTCACTTTCAGTCACATTCTCCCACTAACTTTCACACGTTTCCCCCATTTTGCTATTTCAACCTGATCATGTTACATTGGGGCATCATGAAAGTGACAACAATACAGCTACACCTTTATGCACAAAAGTCCTGTTTGTACCTCCTCCCCTAACAAAGAGAAATGGACAGCAACAGAGAGAAATGCTCTTGCAAATTTCAGAAGTCAGGGAATGAAGAGATCTCAGGAACTTTGCATGTGCAGGCTTGCAAAACTGGACAAAGCAAGACTCGTGTCTGCCTTAAATCTTGTTCCAGCCTTCCTGTCCACTCTTTTTTGCCTCTTACAAATTCCAGTAGGAGACTCCCAGAAGACAGCAAAGTCTGACGTTATGTCTGAGCAGTAGTTAGGTTGAAACTGAAAGGTATTATTTATATCTATTAGTATCAGTACTTTTATTATAGAAGAGTTTTTTGGAGGGTTTTTTAAACTCAGAATATATAATGGCCCTTAAATTCCCCAAATAGGTTTATGTTTGATAGATAATATTGTCTGGAATTTAAGCAATAAAATAGTTTAAAAAATATTATTTTTTAAAAAAGAAAGCCAATTAGTTGACTCATCTTATTTTCTCTTTTCTCTTTAATAAAGCTAAATTGTTTCTTATCCAATTACTTGATTATTTGATGGAATATTCAATATAATTCTCAACTACTAAAATAATTGATAGCTACAGCTCTACTTTATTTATTTATTCACTCTCAGTTACTGAAACTTACTTACTGAACTTACTGAAAAAGGACATGGTTGTGTAGTACACTGATCTAAAGGAGTTTGATCCAAACGCTGCATGTTACAGCACTTAAATATTCATAGTAAGGCTTTTGCTGGGTTCCCTTCACCCCTGCTTTTCCATGCAGCAGGCAGGTCAGGTCTCACTTGCATCTCAAGAAATTGGACATTTTAGACTTATCACATGAAACAATATTTGATTTATACGTAATATAATGTATATATAATTCTTCATATTTAAAACTCTGTATATATTTTGAGAGAATGGATAAAAACACAAGCAAGCTCATAGTTCTGTTCAGAACTGGTGGTATGAACAGATTCGTTCTGCTGAGTATGACTAGCACAATCTGTTAAATTTGTTGTTAGCTTTCTGATTTCTTACAACAGTGTGAAAACCACTCTGCAGAATTCTTACTTTTACTGTTCTATGACATTTCTGTGAACATAACTTTGTCACAGCAGACAGGACTAGCAGCCTTATGTGGCAATTTTAGAAGCTTGGACAAACGAGACTCACGCAGAAAAGTAGGAAAATTTGGACAATAATATAAAAATGTTCTTGCTTTTAGAGGTCACTAGTACCCATGCACTGAGTGGCTCACCAAAGCCCAGACAGTCTTGAGATTCTCTTTTTCTTACCATCAAGTTTCTTTTACCTAGAGGATCTTACAATGCCATTTTTCCTTGGATTTGACTCAAGGGCTGGCCACAGTTTTTCCCTCTCTTGGATTCTTCATAACAGCCTCTGGAAGAAGTGGTGTCACCTTTGTTGTCTTTCTGTTGCTTGTCTCACCCTAGATTCAATGCTGGGTCATGCTGCCTACAGTGAGGAGGTAGAGTGGTCCAGTCCTAAAAGTATCTCTAACTGCACATCAACACTGAAGTATAGATGCTAGAGAATGAGAACAGGATGTAGGGATGTCATAATAGCCTATTCTTTTTGAATGCGGAATACAGCAAACAATATGTTCTGTGAATCAGTGGTGGTCAGCACAGTAGTTTTGAGTGGTGTGCTGGGGAGCTGACAACAAAGAGGTGCAGGCAGGTGTGATGAGAAAAAAAAGAGGTGAAGAAAAAGGTGAAACCCAACGGAAGAAGACTAAATATGTAAGTGAGCAGGGGTTTCCAAACTGTTTTTTGCCAGTATATATTGTTTGATATGGTATAGAAGCAACCTTCCAGGTATGCTGCCAGTTTTATTTTTTGGACCTTATTTCAACTTTCCATTCTTTCTGTAATTTGTTATGTGTTTCAGAACATGTTCTGATGCTGTTTATGGCCACCATGCTGAAAACACAAGTACTTAAGTGCATCTCCCTGTTTTACTTCTCAGACAACATTGTATGGCTGTATGTGGTGCTGTCTGAGATCAAAAACATGCATTTGCACTTGAATATTATAATGCACGGTCTCACTATTTTATACACATATAGAATGACATTTATGGGAGGTTGTGGCAGTCAAGAAATATTATCAGCCAGTTTCCCTTCGGCTGAACCTTTGAATATAAATAGAGTATTTTAATTCTATTTTGTATAGCTGTGTGATATGTTTTAACTAAATTTTAGAGAACATTGTGTAATGCCTATACCAATGAATATTAATGCTTTGGAGAAAATAATATAATGGTAGTGTATTCATTATTCATAAAAAAATGTCAAATATGAAACTTCCATTTACATTTTCTTATTCAATTTTATGCCTTTCTACATCCTTTGTAGCTGTAATATTGTAGTATAATTAATTTGTAAATATTTACAAATATGCTTTTATTATTTTACTTTTTTAAAGTCATGTTTGATAATGCGAGAGATGTCACTGGTGTCCATAATGACAACTTGACACACAATGACATTTTGAAGGGAAAATCTATGAACAGACATGTATTGTGCAGTATTACTGTGTTTAATCAATGCACTGGGGAAACTAAGCATTGAACAATGCAAACCACCTACGCTGGCTTTTCAAAGAGAACCCATCAAAAGGCTTCACTGCCTGCCCCTCTCCCTCTCTCCGCTATTAGAACCTTAAAATAATTGCCAACGATTATGATTGAGTCCAGTGAGTTTACTAAGTAATTGACAGTTTTTTTTTTCTTACTGTTAAGAAGTCAGTAAAAAATGGATTTACTTCCAAATATGACATTGGTTTTCAAGGAAGACATTTTTCACTCAAACTAATAGCTTAGCTGACAGAAGCACTTACAGCGACTGTTTATTTCCTCTTTTTCATTTAAAATAAAATATACTTTATTTTACACTATATCTTTTAACATTTTTCAAACGATGTAGCCTGGACAAATGATGTATATCGGTGTTAAGGTATCTGAACATTAAAACATAATCTAATTAATAAAACACATAGTGTGGTATAAATAAATACAAACCATGCCCAAATTATTACAATATAATTTTGTTTTCTCTCCCTGATATGTCACCATTTACGTGTCTTACAAAATAAATTACTTAAATAATTAAATAAGTCATATATAGAAAAAGAGGTGTGTTTGGGGGGTTGTGTGGATTTTGTTTGTGAATAGACAGGGGGGGGGGTACGGTGTGGAATGATAGTGAGTAAAATAAACAAAGCTTTAGGGAAAAAATGAGCGTTTCCATGTCTCCTACTATAATGTGAAACACAAGAAGCCAAAATGAGCCATTTTTGACCTAGTTCTACATGCATCTACTTCATATTCCTGACCTGATACATGCCAAGTGACTCCAAAGCAGAATCCCTTATCTGAGTCATAAAAGCAATAAAGCAGAGGAAGCTATAATTGCCATAAGAAGAGACATACATGGAATATGCTTCAGCAGGAAAGAAGAACTGGACAACGGTTCATCCCCATTTTTTATCGATTTTATTCATATATAAAATATATTAAATATCTTAGATGCATTGCATGCATTGCTACCATGTTTTGTTTTGTGTGTGTTATAATATACTGTGCCTGTTTTCAAATTACTTTAATAGGTAAAATTAAAAGTAACAGTAGGCATAAAATCTGTTTGTGTCGAGCTAGGTTAAATTTAGTGGATTTCATTAGCAAGATAATTTGAAGCAAAACTCAAGAAAATAAATTTGGGACTACATTTGCGTTGTTTATACGTTTGCAGTTTAGGAATAAGTTTTATAAATGAAATGAGCATTTTGTCTTTCATTGTTTTCTTTTTTATCATGTGTGTAGGACACATTCATTTATTTTTATCTGAGGAACACAAAGGTCAGAGATGCATCATTGTCAGTGCTCTAGTCAAAATGCCCCCCCTTAGACTGACATGACACCAGATACTAAGTACAAACCCCAGTCCCGCTTTTATGCCTCTATTAAACATAGTGCACAGTGTTGCAGACTATACGGATAAATACCTTCATCAATGTGTCACTCTGCACATACACCTTGGAAGTTAACTTAGGTCCCTAGTTGGCTTATTGATGTACATGTTTGCAACACTATCTAAAGTCTGAATGATTAACAACCACTTCACTTGTGGATTTGCTGTGATTGACATGTTACACTAAAGAATAGTGGAGTGATGTGGTTCATATGGACTGGTACAATGAACCTTGAATCTTGATTCTTCAGCACAGGTGAGGTAAAGCACATACAGTAAACCCAAACTGACACCTTTCAAACCAGCACATGCTAAGAATCACGCATACAGTCTTGGGTAAGACGTTAACAGGGACAATCCTCTTGACCGTCTGGCATTTGAAGCAGAATGCGTCTCTCCGTATCTTTAGTCTCACCTTGTATAGAAAGAATTGTTTTAATCAAAAAGTCCTTATAAATCCAAATGTTTTCGTCTGGCACAAAAAACCTAAGAGAAAATGTGAAAGGTTTTGGAGCCTACGGGTAGAATAATTCCATGCATAGCCTGAGGTTCTAGAAAATCTGTGCATCTGATAGTTAACATGATTCATTTATGGGCCATTAAACTCTACAGGTAAACCAATACAAAATATACACCTAATATACAGTCCCTTGTCACCCCTTTAGGAATTTAGAACATCATTAGAGTTGTATGAATGTAGCATACTATGTAGTTAGTGGGACTTTATTGATTCATGTCTTTGTGTCAAACATAAAAAAAAACTTTTTAAAAACGTTTAGATGGATCAGGTGCCAGAGTCAGCATGTTTGCAGGGTATTTAGTGCTCTGACTATTGTGATTTGACAAAGGGTTACAATGTCAACTGTGAGCCACATAAAGACAATGAAACATGTACATGATATACATCACCATAAGACACATATGCATAGAAAATGTACATACATGTACTTTTAATGGGCTGGACTACTGGAATGGTGACTGAAATGTGCCTACAACTATAGCACACAAGGATTCATGTTAAAGCCCTATTACATTTTCAAATACTTGTTTTAAATTCACACTAGGACTAAAGCTGTGATGTTTTAAAAACTATTCAGGCCACTCATGTTGATTGTGACGGGTGTGCCTATAACTATAGCACTTCTAACTCCTAACTAAGTCCAAATCGTCTCTGTGACACTGCTTTGTATAAAATTTGGACCCCTTTTTTGTGTTCTTTAAACTGTAACATAACACTTCCATGTTCTTTTTGTCCATGTTCTTTGCCTGAAGTGAAGCACTTTAAAGTTTATTTTCTATTAGCTGCTAAACGGATAAACTTCCCTCGATTTTCAAATTCAAGACATGAAATAAAGTAAACAGCTAGTTCTCACTTTCCTTTAGTGTTCTTGAGATGAAAGGACAACAAACAGCAGTCTACTAACCAGCAACTCTCATGAATTGCATGTTTAGATTGAACCCCTTGTTGTGTTTATCTCTCACAGAGCACTGCACACAGCCTGCAATGCCTGAATAGCACACCTCAGCTGCAGCAAACAGGGGTAGACAAAGGGCTTTGTGACCATTCATCACCACCAACAGGTCATAGTTTACAACTTGACGTTGGACATACATCATCACTCAGACATGGGGACTAGGGTAAAATGGAGTCTGGTGTGATTAGATTATGTTATATCAGCTACATTCAGAGGCAAACTGACTACAAGAAAATCTAAGGACTGGCACATTTATTTAAGAAGCTGTCTTACCAAGGATTAATAAATGAACTGGACACATTAGAATGAAGTCCTACTGCTTAAAGTCTGAGGTTTTCCAGGCTACTGGTGAGAATCTTTTTTGAAAATATGCATTAAACTGCATTTAAATATGAGTGAGTCATGGCCAAGCTATTCTTGATGCCAACCCTGGTAGGTTTGGTGCCATGTCCTGAACATAACTCTAATAAATCCGTTCACTTTATTCTTCTGTGCAATTTGTGACATGCAGAATCTGTATCTATATCTGTGCAACAAATTATTCAACATCAAAGATAAGGTAAACAACAGCCTATAAGTCAAACATGTTATGACTTAAAAATTGTCTGTTTCACTGCTAACCTCAGATGGAAGATCACAGCGGGATCCATCCTGCCGAGGGACCTTTATTCCACACTGCGAATTAGAGATTCTCTGTGTGGATGATTAGCTGAGCCCAGCTCGTATTGACATCCAGGCAGGTGCCTGCTTGTCATTAAGTTTTAATAAGACTCACCACATAGTTCCTCATTAATAGCTGCCCCGAGGGCACGTGCAGGACCTTTGCATAGAAAGGGAAGAGAACATGCAGGCAACCCAGAAGAGAGGGTGGAGTGACTTAAAAGAAGGAGACAACACTTTCATATGGCTCTACTGATAGAATACAAATAAAGATGGGCACATGTACCATGCTCATGCACACACTACACATAACCCCATATAATCTTTATCTGTGCTTAACTGTGCTGTGTAGCAATCTACTGCTTGTGAAATCCGAATTCTAACGCCAACCAATTACTTCAATTCAAAGGAAGGAGTTTGAGACTCTCAGTCTAAATATTTGAGCTGAGGGAGCAAGTGGAGTTTTGGGAGTAAACACATTCCGTGTGTAGGCCTGATAATGTCGGGGGTGTGCGTGTGTCGTGCATGCACAGGACTGAGGACTTAGAAATAACTCAAACACTAAATCAAAGGAAAGAGTTGTAAATCTAGCCTCTAGATACCCACTAACTGCTGAACTTTAAAAACATCAACTGCACGGTTCCCGAAGCTAGCAGTACCAACACATCTGCAAAGCCTAGTGTTTTCTAATCCAGAAAAAACAAAAAACAAAAAAAAAAAACTGATTGTTAACCAGCCTATGTGCTTTCTTTGTTGTTTTCATCTGAGCAATTTATTTGTCTTTTATTGCACATTCACATTCACCTTATATAACCTTCAATATAAAACTTTGTGCTGTTGCATTACTGTGGAAGCTTTTTGGTGATGTGCACTGAGAACCCATTTTTGATTGTGGGGTGAAGGGGAGGTTTTTTTTTTTGGTATAAACACAGCATAGGCATTAAAGTTGAAGGGGAAGCACTTAAAAGGCTCTGTTCAGAGTCTGGGATCCGTGAAGGGTAAAAACATGTTAGGCAGTTGGAGTGTAATAAAGACAATTGAAGATGCACATGTCCTGTTGACATTCTCATGGTGGGAGGTGAGCTCTGAGTAACCCTTATGCATGGCATGGAAATTATTGTTTCGCAGACACTGTGTGGGGTATTTTTCTCTTTAATAAGTCAACAAGGAACAGGATAAGCAGGTATGGTATTACTCAGATACCATATATTCTGAAAACAGTTTGAATTTACAGACTGGACCTTTCTAGAAGGCCCACGGTAGACTGGAACGTTTGGACAAACTAATTGAAAATTCAAGAGATATGTTTCGGGCAAAACGGCCACAGAAAATTTAAGGTTTAGTCGACAGTTAACCAGATCTGAGTGAAGAAAACAGGAAACAATCTTTCAGAACATCCATTTACAAACCTATGGGGGTATAGGACAGACTCTAAAGTATGTCAGCTTTTTACAGCCTGTAATGGCTGCTTCTTGTAATGCTTACAAAGCAGTGAAGGCACAGACGTTTCTACTGTATATACATGGATTATGACATGCAACAGTATAACGCCCATTTTCTTCCACCTCTCTTGCAGTCTCCTTTTCTTCTTTTACCCACATTCTTCTTTTGTTCTTAAAAAAAATAAAAGAAATACAGACAGGGACATATTCCACACCACTGAAAAAGGAAACCGAATACAGAAAACAAATACATATCCGTAAATAAATAAACTGTCCTGTCAGTTCATGCACAGGGCTTTTGTTTATTCAGAGAACGGACGATAGATCTAACATTGTGACACAGAGTTGAGACTGGAAAAAACAGTGTGGGCGTGTGTGAATGACAAACCAGAAAGTGCTTGTTTTTTAAAATGTCCTCTCCAACACACAAACTGAGTAAAATATAGTGGGTTGCCAGTTGTGCTGAAAACGTATGGACATCACATTTTGAGCAGGCTGCAGAGAGCAGACGAGATAAATGGCATGCACACATCTCACCTGGAAAGGCCAAATCTGTGTCATTGCACTTTTCTTCAGATCACACTCTCATAAGAGCGCTATTATTTCAACAAAAAGTCCTTTTGACAATATAACACTGTGTTCCTCCTTAACCTTGCATTTACCTGCACATTGCTTTGACTTACTATGAGGCTTTATGCTTTGCTCTCTCTGGATCTGTGTTTTAAATATCCACCTGAGGTTATTTATTCTTTAATGTAAAATAATTCTGTCATTATAATTCTAATTATAGAGTTGTTTGCATGAGCTAAAAAATGAGAACAAATTTAAATCTCTCCATTTAATCTGTAGCCACACTGTGAGAAACTCTCAATCAATATTTTCTTCTTCCTATCAGTTCCAGGCGAGTGAGCATGGTAGTGGCATACTATTAGGTTATTACAAAAGCAAATCAGTCAGCAGAATTAATTTTCTTGAAAAATATGAGTCTGGCTAAAGGGATTAATAACAAGAGAGCATGTAGGTGCAGAATTTTCATCACTTTTCCCCAGCCACCCCTACACGTGTGATGCAGTCTGTCTGCTTTGATGACGGGTGGCTGTTGTTTATCATTGGACATTACAATGAGATACATTTTCGTAGACTATTTTGTTAGTGTGACCAGAATTATTTGTACCAGAGGGGAAATAGATCTAAATGTTTAATTGTAAATTTGCACTTCAAGATATATCGTAGCTTCGATTGCCTTTGCTGTTGTGTGGCCAATTTGTGTGTAAGTGTGTGTGTGTGTTTTGGTGTGTGTGTTGTAGGGGGGCCTTACATGTCTACTGTAAACTGTTTTGTCCTTGATCAAGATGAATGTCTTTATCTATCTTCTATCTACAAAGACAAGGGGTGATCAAGCATGGAGTTTTGATGTGTAGGGAGATGAAAAGCTTGTATGCTCTTTAGGGTGCAATGGTGCTAGAGCGACTGGGAAACTGTGGGTTTGAAGTGACTGGAATGGCACATACAAAGTACAAAGTATCTGGTTAAGAAAACATCTTAGCCAATCACAGAACCCTCTATTTTCAAAATTGCACAGTGGCAGCATGTTTTGAGCTTTAATTCAGAATATTTATTTATTCATAACAAGCAGTGGAATTTCAAATGAGTGTTTGGAAAGTTCAATGCCAGTTCTTGACTATCAGGTGACAATAAGTACTGTTAATATTCTGCAGTGCTTTATCTTCTTCTTTACTTCATTTTTACACTCACTAATATAATGATGACCAAATTTAATCCTAGCCCCAACTGTACCTAACACAAAATGAAATGAAAATGAACCCTGACCAACAAAGTACCTATTCTTTCATAATCAGAATTGCAAAAATCATCTGACGTGGTTGTTTCATTTTTATAAACACTTGAGCACAATTTATTGAATATGTCAGAGAATAAGTCACTACCAGTTAGAAAGTTTGGACACACATAGGAATGATCATGTTTTTCATGAAAAGATACATGTCTTTAGTTGCGTTACCATCATTGCACATGGTTATAAAACAATACATTTGCATTAGCAAACATAACATGCTATTGGAAGACAGTACTAATGTTTGCAGAATTTAGGCCTCTGTATTTTTATGTAAATATTCCTTTAAAAAACAGTTGTTTTCAGCTACAATAGTCATTTACAATATGAACAATGTCTATTCAATCTGATCAATTTGATGTTATGAAATCTGCTTTTCTCTCTCATGTTCATTTCTATGTGTGTCCAAACTTTTGACTGGTAGTGTATAGGTAAATAACAGATATAAGCATGCAAACTGCTTAAGCAGCTGGAGACTGTGGTACAGTATTTGTAGCATATATTCAGTGTTTATGGGATCAACCCATTATAAACCAAAGTCCCTCTGTTTGTACTAATGTACTAAATATGTCACCTAGTGCAATAGTGCTTATGCCTTCACACCAGCAATAGCTCTGGCCAGATGTATTATATTTTCTGAGATGGTTCTAGATGTTTATGTAATCATTTCAATAAAAGTTCATGGCACAGCTGTATGTAAACCTACTTTATATACTTATTAGACTAGGCCCAGCTTATTGTGGGTTTTGTCTATTTCATTTAAACCCTGAAAAAAAAGATACAGAAAATGTGCTAAAACATGCAGATGGATAAAAAAAGTCTGTTAGACAGAAACAACTACTTTAATAATTTCCTACACTGTGTTCAAAGGAAGTTGAACAATCTATCTAGTGGGTCTTATCTTTTCAATGGGGAAAGTAATTGAGGTCAGATAGTGTAGTACATACAACATTTCAACTTCTGCAAGTGCTTTTTCTGTCTTCAAACACTGACTATCTATGACACACACAGTAAGGACTGTTACTGAGGGCAAACACATTAACAGAATAGCAGTATTACCATGCAAGCTGCAAACAGTAACAATTGTTTAGGCTTCAGGCATTGACATGGTCACCATCAGAACTTCCTGTTTTATTTTGAAATCTCCTCTCCTTCCTTTCTGGTCCTTCCATTATCCCTGTCCACTTCACACTGTAATCATCTTGGTTGCTTTCACCTGTGCCTCCTCCTATTTAAGCAGCACCTTCTACGCTTTCTTTTTACCAGATTGTTTGCTTTCTTACAGCTTCAGTATTAAGGTTTGAGATTGTGCTGTCTTTTGGACCACTGCCTGTTTTCTGACCTGCCTCTTCCTGAGTCTGTTCACCTAGCTTATAGGTCTCTCTAATTTTCTGCTACCTGCTTCTGACTGCCTCTCTGCTATGGACCTCTGTTGATGTTTGGAATACGGCTTATCTGTTTCCTGAAACTGGATCTGTTTACCCGCTGCACTGTAACTGTATTTATTTAGTACATTTATTTGGATTTTAGGTTTTTGGAATAAGAATTTTCTGTCAGCCGGAGTTCTCTGAGGAGTTTCTGTGTCAGGCTGTGTGTACTTCTGTACTTTAACTCTCCCCACTCCAGTGACCACATGGCAGATGCCAAGTCTGGAGGGCACCATCTTGTCTGTTCACAACGATCAGCCTTCTCGTGCTCACCTCTCGGGTTAACCATCTTCAGAAGGATAATTAAAACAACAGCAACCTTCCTTCAGAGAAGTGTAAGCATTAACCCCCCCCACTTACTTATTTGTTGTGTCCAGCCTCTTCGTTGGCCTTTATATTACACAAGCCTTATAGTTATAAGGTGTTCTGGTTAAATGCACTCATATGTCTGTCCCTATTTCTATAATTCAGATGAGAACATGGTCAATGACAATGCTGGCACTGTGGACAGTGTGACTGGGATGAGAGCATTTGCATTCAACAGTGACATAGTCCTGTTCCCTCAAACTACAAGGGACACCTTCAAATCAGATATGTGTATTATTAGTCATGGGTTTAACCCTTAGTTTTTTTTTCATGTTTTCTGAAACTAGAAACCAAACCTGGACGGAGATTTAATGACTTCATTTGCATAGATGCAGTTTGTATTGATCCATCTCAGATCCTAAATTGTCAGCAGATTCTCATTCAACACCATCAACATTAATGTCATAACATGTCAATTATAGAGACAGACCCGTAATGGCACAGGTAACTTTTAAAAGCACACTTTTCAGAAGCTCATATGGAGTTATATTAAACATTTTAATAGCTGTGAAAGGTTTTTTATTTTTTTTGAGTTCAGTTGACACTGTTTAGAAATTGCACAGTGCTTATGGAAAATAATGTCCAGTTGGTGTTAGTCAATATAAAAATGTCCTGCTTTTTAAGTTGATTTCCTTTTCTTAGCCCCATAAAAGTTATAATGTTATAAAGCCAAACTTCCCTTAAAGCTTTAGAAAATCAAATTAATCGTTTCTATGTGAGAATCACAGTTTATGGTTAAGCCAATAGAGGTGAACCATGTCTGTAATTGCCATATAATACTGAAGCATGAGTCGTTGGACGTGAAATGTAAAAACTGCTTTGCCATCATTTTCTCTTGCGTATATGTAATTTCATGCAAATGTTCTAAACCCTTGGAAAAGAGGTAATGTCCCAGTTTGCGTAATGACTTTTTATGCCACATTTCACAATTACAGATGGGAGGTGGCTAGTGGCTCTAGGGGCTTAACACCACATAAAGGTAAGAAATGCTTATGTAATGCATGTACAATGTTTATGTGTTCATATTGCAGAAAAACATATTTGGGGAAAAAGTGATATAGTATATTTTTTTTACTTTATAGATAAATTACTGCTATTTGTTTAATAGTTTATACAAACCATATGCATAATACAGAAATACAAAAAAAGGCTTAGGGGACAGCTAACAAACATAAGTTAAAATTTACTTTTTACCCATAGCAAGACCTACCTTTATCCACACCGAATCTCCCACCATTGTGTGATACAGTAGAAATAAAATGAGTTGTGGTACTCATCAAGTACTTACACTGCAAAACTCATCAGCAATGTCTTGTTACACAAAAATGTCTCTGTTCAGCAGGCCTCTCAGTCAATAGACCTTGCGATTAGCAATTGATGGATATACTTTAGAAAAGAATACTGTTCAGTGAGGTCTCTAGATTGCCTTGTCGAACAATGTTTTTTTTTTTTTTTTCTTTTCTAAAAAGACAAAACAGAAGACGAACAATGTCAAAGCAAAATTCCAACTATAGTAGCTCCACTGTTGGGATGGTGGCAGAAGTGTCAGCAATGGAAACTCAAAGACCTTGCAGAACAAAATGACTTCCTAGATAACATTAGGGATGAGTGTGAAATGCTATATTTTCTGTGAATTAAGCAATTCAGTGCTTAATGGTTGGGCTCAAGGTCATGTGATTTATCAAAAACCTGTAAAACTAAACAATTTTTCTCTCTTCCATGTACAGTAGCACCAGAAAGTATCTGAGCCTTTTAGAATTCTCTCAATTACTGCATTAAAATGCCAAAATCATGAACCAAGTTTTATGCAAGTTCTAAAACTAGAAAGAAACATCTAATGTCCAACAAAGATTACACTAAGAGCAAGGTGTGTAATAGTCTGGGAGGTCACAAGGAACTCCAGGGTAACGTCTAAGAAACTAAATGTCTCTTTTGCATTGACTGATATCGGAGTCCACCATCACTGACCCTGTGACCTGTATGGCTTGTTATTGTTGATGGACTGATGAATTCTGAATTGCACAAGCAAATATTTACACAAAGTTATCCATCCTTGAACTGAAAATCAGCAACAAATGCATTAAGCAGCAATAAAACCCTAAACACACACGTCTTTCTACCAAAGAATAGCTAAAGCAGAAGAAATGTACTGGTTTGGTATGGTTGAATGAATTCCATAGAATTTCTGTTGAACTTGAAGCATGCAAGAAAGTAAGTCGGTATCCTGTTTTGTAAGATGGAATCGGCTATACCCCCAAGACCCAGAGTGATAAACGGTTACCAGAAAGATACCAGCTATCACTTTAGCTGAAGTTATTTTTGCAGAAGTGGGGTCAAATGAGTTGCAAATTGCATGCCTTCTCGTACTTTTGCTACACACAAATATTAATAATAATTTTCCGCAATAAATAAATGAATAAGTGTAATGTTTTTGTGCCATGTGTTTTATTGGATTTTCCTAGTTTAAATACTTAAGTGAAAATGTGATCATGTTTTAGGTCAATCATGCAGAAAAGAGGACATTTTAAAAACGTTCACAACTTTCCCACTGTAGTTGTTATGCAGCTCTCATGGGCTATGTCCTATGCAATGTGTCAGTATGGTACATTTAAAAAAATCTCTCCATCTCTCCTCTGGTCAATCTATCAGGTTAGATGCTAGAGTCAGGCTGTCGTATAGCAGCAAAACTCATGAATGACTGATTGCAGTCTGAGGTGCACAGAGAGGTAGGTGCTGCCAAAACAGTCCCCTCCGTGGCAAAGGCAGTAGTTGTGCATGTCAATCAGAGCTCTCTATGACCTTGTGACAAATCAAGCCCTTCCACCTCTTTAGGACGGAGGACACACAGTGGAGGCCCTTTCACTATAGTGGTCGATATTTAGTGGCAAATTCAGGTATAAAATTAAGGCTTCCGCCATCCACCTCAGCCACCTCCTTGTAATTTGCTTTTCATTAATAAATGTATCATGTCATTCATTCACAAAAACACGCTTTGGTGCAACATTATAATAGCATTTGCCATGAAAACCTAATTGCAGCTGCAGTTTAGTTGTATACAAACTTAATTTTTTGCAGACTGTTTTTTTTTTAAACACAGACCTTCATATATTCTTATAACCAATTTCTTCCACATGGGCCTCATAAATGAAGTTTCTTTTTTTTTTGGAATGAGAATCTAAATCTAAATGAGAAGTGAGATAATTTCAGTGATAGGTCCACAGTGCTTAACGCTGCCATCTTTTTATCGCGGAGACCTTGAAAAGTTGACACATTCTTTTTTTTTTTTTAAGATAAACTTTCTGAGAGGAAAATAAAATGTTTTGTCATCTCATGTTAAGTCGATGTGCTCGACAGGCTTGATTTGTGATTGTTTCGGCATATTCAACAGCTATTTTAATAAGAACATCTTTTAAATTCAGGCTCACAGCCTTGAGTTGTTGCAATTGAATGATAGCATGTGTTCACAAATTTGCAAAGAATCTTCCTACTTGCTGAGGCATAGCAATATTCACCCAAAGTACAAGGGAAATTTAGAAACTATAAGCAACAGAAATTCAATATGGATCTACTTATGTGATCTTGATATATAAATTCCTAACTTTAGGCATAAGTTTAATATAAGAGTGTGGTGTAATATGGCTCTTCCTCCATTTGTGAGGTGTGACTCTACAGTAGAATTGTGTTATGAACACAAAATGCTGATATTTCCTCCTCACACATTCTTCAGATCTCAGTGAAATAGACTAGTATGCAATAAATTGCCTCTGCGTTAGGGAAAAAAGCCTTCCTCTTCACACTAACATACACAATGTAATGTAATGCCTGGGTAATGTTATATGACTAAAGAAACTCTCTTTGGGAAAATAACTGGATTTTACCTCCCAATATAATGTCTCTGAGGGGCATAGCAAATGATTAATGTGGTAAATATGAAAGACTATTTTTAGGTCTCCTGGACTGCTTAGCATTAAGCCACACCTAGTTTTTCCTCCACAGTGTGTGGCAAACTAAAATTAAATACGATGAGGAGAATCACGCTTTAATCTTCATATTACTGTTGATGATGCAACAGATTCATTCACCCATTCCCCCCATTCTTCTGATTGAGCTTCGGAGCATTGTTTCAATTGTGCAATTATGCTTCTGTGTTGTTTAGGTGAATGAATGGATGTGAAAAAGCTGCAGTGACTCAGAATATGCAGATAGTTTCAACTGGCAGGGATTCTTTGAAGAAGATCCCACTGCCTGAAAGAAGATAGGATCAAATCAACACAGATTATCAAGTCGTGGTACTTTACAACCCCTGCTGGGGGACTGTGATCTAGCTGTGGGCTACAGGAGTCCCAGTGATATCAGAAAGTCTTTTCTACCCACATGCTGCAAAGAGATAGGCACTGATATACTTCAGATGTCTGTCAAATGGATTAGATAACTGGGCTTGCCTGTAGCCTGAACAAACCCTGGGACAGTTTTTCTTGATATAAATTATTAGTATTGATTTGTAGTCAACAACATTTTTTATATCAAGCATATACAGACATATGGTCACTGCTGAATGCATATTGTGCTATTTGTCCTTCTTTATGTCTTTAATGTATACATATTTAAGGTTAAATACTTGTTTTTTTTCAATGCATTTTGATAAAGGTTTTGTCTCTGTGGGTCACCTGTGTGCTGTAAAGCTACATATCATCAGTTTATTTTATGATATTTAAAAGCAACTAAATAATTATGAATATTATCTGTGAAATGTTTTTGTGCTTTACAATAAGAAATTAGCATTTTGTGTTAACCATAGATGTGATATGGATATAAAATGATAAATGTTTGTGTTGACATAACAGTGTTCAATATATATTCAATAATCGATTGCTGCAAGGAATAAAATGAAGAATAGTTACAGCCATCTATGTGAAGTGAAGAGTTGTGCTGAACTGTCTCTTCTAACACTTAATTGATACAATAAGACTAGTGACGACTCCTCTCAACCCAGAACTGCCATACATTGGCTCATCATGTTTAAATGCATTACAGAGAGTGAATGCAAGAAGAAGAAATCCACATAGTAAAACACAGATGATGCACTATTGATTTGGCCCTCCGGTTGCTCTTCTCTGATCTCTCAAAACTAAGAAGGGTATGTCTGGCAGGTGTGTTGATTTTAACGCCTGCAGCTCACTTTGACATAGCTAAGAAAATACTCCAGTACAACTATAGATAGATCTGATAAAATCTGATAGAAAGAGAGACAAAAGAGATGCACTGAAGCTCCGGGTTCCTTTTGCTCCACTTTGTATGAGCTGCAGTGTTTTAATGTATCATGATATCTGATGTATTTAATAATGCTTGATAATAGCAGCCCTGTTTTGATTTGTCCTGCAGGGTAAAATAGCCTTTGTTCCTAGTGTGTGGCTGAACAGCTTATTTATCTAGCTCTCGCTGTAGGAGTTTACAGATAACTGTGCTTACTGTTTTAGGACTGTATTGAAAATGACATACTTTTATAAGTCGTTGTAATAGTTGTTGTTGTTTCTGTTACAGTATTTTATGAATGTGTAATTCTTTATATTCATGACGTGTGTTGTTTTAATGTATTTTTATCCATCATAAAAAGAAAAAAAACACTTGCCTGCAGAGATAAATAACATTTATTGGATTGAATTAAATTGAACTGAAATGGTTCTCCAATGGTCAGCTTCAATGAGTCAGACCTCCTAATTTGACATAAGGCACAGACAAATCCAAATTAAATAAAAAAAACAAACAAAAAAAACACTGATGGAGTTTGTGTGGTGTGCTGTATGGATGGAATATTGCTCATTTCCGAATATTGGCAAGCTTTGTTTAAGTAAACATCTTAATTGTCCTTGATTCTTTTTCCTACACTTAAGCATTAATTCCATTAGTTTTCTTTTAATCTTTTTGGAGTGTTTAATACGCTCTTGGCTGAATTTACCTTCTGATCAGTTTCTGTGTCATTATATAATCATCCCCCAACTGACATTTGGAATATATGATATCAGTTTTCAGACGCTGATCCATTTATCTAGAACTACGACCACACAGAGGAATGTTATTTTAACTGTTAAAAGACAAATTTCTGTTTAATGGATTGAGGTTATTTGAATAACTTATCCAGTATATGGAATGACAACTTTTCCTTGCTGCTGATTTGGGATCCACTTAGAGACATTTCTTTCCAACAGTCTGCAGCAGCAATTGTCCGTCCATCCATTATCCTCTTACGGGTCATGGGAGTGCTGGACCCTAGTGCGGGGTACACCATGGACAGGTTACCAGTCTATCACAGGGCTAGTAGGAATTGTCCATGGTCCATTTTGGGTGCATCTTGAACCACACTGTTCTAAATCTAAGGAGTTCTCCATGGTGCTGCTTTTGGATCAGCTTTGAAGCTGGCCTTTCCTACAATCTTCACAGCGTGCAGCTTGAAACTGAGCAGAGAGTATAGTTATATGAGGAGTTGTCCATGGTGCTGCTTTGGAGTCAGCTCTGAAGGAGCTGTTTCATACAGTTTCTCACAGCCTGCTGTTTGTAAATGAGGAGCTGTCCATGGTTCTGATTTTGGATCAGCTTTGAAGCAGGTCTCTCTAAGAGTCTCTTACAGCCTGCTGTTTGGAAATGAGCACAGACTCTACAGTCAGTGGGAATGAGTATTTGTCCAAGGCGCTGATTTGGGCAGAGGGCCATAAACAGCAGCTCAGAACATTTTAAACTACTGAGCCTGGTATTACAACGCAGTGTGACAGTACCGAAGTGCAAGTAGTTGCACTGCATTTTCCATGTAATTATGCCAATTTGATTTATATAATAGTGCTATGAGCGGAGTTTTACACAAACAGATTTGCTTAAATACAGAAAGTGTGAAAATATAGAGTATTTCTCTAGTGGTTGCAACCCAGTAGTCTGCTGGTTTTAGAACATGGTAAAAGCAGTATTGGTGGTGCAAGCAAAGAATAGAATAATGTGATGTGATGTCTATAACACAGAAAAGCACTGTGACAGGTGAACATCTCTGTATTGGGTTAAGATAGACCGATTCTCCTCTGAGTAGTGCCATCATTTCTACATGAGAAACATAGTGAGTGTAGTACTGGTGAAATATCCTGGTAACACCACCAAGACATTTTACTCATGCCCCCACATCTCCCCAACCCCCAGTACTCTACCTTCCCCTACCACTGTATTGATCTGCTGCTGTTTGCGTCTTACAGTACTATATCCACAGATATTTATGTTTGTAGCTGCTGGTCTCCGGTTCCCATTATGGGCTTGAGCGATAGTCATGGGCAGTGTTTCAACACCCTGCTCCTGTGGAAAAATGTAATATTCAAGAACCATGTCCTTAGTCAGCACCTACACCCGCAGGAGCTGGCTATGTAAAATGACCAGGGACAGCAAGTATCCTGATGCATAAATTGAGGGTTGAGTTACATGGTAAAGATGATTAGGGTACAAAAGCTATGTTTAGCTACAGATCAAATTAACTCAATAGTGTCAGTTTCAGTAAAAGCTAATTTTCAGTAAAAATAAAGTATTTAAGTGACTAAGACCAGGGTCATTTATCATGAATCTACAAGACACAGACAACATTACATGACCACCTCATGGAGACAAATTGTGACTGTGGAGGGAAGTCCAACACTGTGGAAATTTCTATCACAATAAATGCCAACCAGCTATGTCTGTGTGGATTAATACTTTTGTTTGTCTTGAAAGTATCTGGAAACAACTAACAGAGAGCCAAACAGGTAAAAAGACCTAAGCATGAGTCATACAGGCAAACCATTGTTAAATACAACATCATTATGTAAGTCTCTGCTTAATGTGAAACCCTTTAACCATTCCATGCAGTGTCTATGTGGAAGCTCTTGCCTGTGCATCTACAAGTTGAACTGTCAATTTGTGACCTGTTAGTCATGAAGTCCTTATTTGGCATTAACATGAGAACAAATATAACCTGCTTCTTTCCCTCTCTCTCTCTCTTTCTCTGTTCATCTCTGACTCCCCCTAACGCCTCCTCTTTCACTCTCTCAGAAGCTCTCTTCCTCTCTTCTGTACCTCTCCATGAACAGTCTCTGCACACTGGCTTTTAAAATCCTTGTTGGTACATCAGCTTGCTAACCTCCCTAACCTTGCTGACTGAGCCTCAGAGAGACTCCGACTGGTTGTGATAGTGGGTAATCTGCAGTGGAAACCTCTCTTCCTGTCTGTGTCTGTCTCTCTCCCCTCTTCCACATTCTTGTCCCTAGTCCCTCATTGAATATTTCCTAGTTACACATGCACACACACTCTGATTAGCAGGTGAACCACTTCAAGGAAGAAGGCGTACTTGACATTTTCACCTTCTCAAATACCCAAAGAAAATTCATCTGAATACCTCCTCTGGACTTCATCATGGTCCATTGTGCTCAAGTATTTCTTCATTTCCTTTTACTGTTGTTTTCTACCACTCATGCAGGTAATAAAAATGGTGCTGTATTTATCGGCTGCAGCTCAAAACAATGGCGGGCTCTCTTTTCTCACTCACTGCACTGATGAGAATCAATAATTTACATACAGTACTGCACGAAGAAATCACAATTTTCCCATTTGAGTTGGCTTTCCACCAAGGAATAAAGTTGCATTATGGAGTTTAGGAATGCAAGTGATGCATACAACGTATTTGCCCTTGCTGCAAATGCCTTAAACTCTGAAAGTTATAAACTGAGGTTATGGTTCAAGACTTTGTTTTGATTCTCTACCAGAATACACAAATATAAATACATGCATTCTTTTCTCTATGTGGACTGTGATGGTACTGGCTGTGGTAATCCACAGATACACGACTGTCATAGTATTATGCCACAGTCATCAGGGTGGAGTTTAAACCAACTAGTTTAGGCTGGCAGATACATGTTTGTGAAATGCAGAAAATTTACGGTACATGTAGTTGGTACCAGAAGATGTGGTCTGTCAAAGGGGATAGATCATAACAAAATGTTTCTCTTATTACTGTTTCAGTCGTTGCTCCAGTGATCGCCAATACCCCTCCTCTCTCTCTCTCGATCTCTCTCTCTCTCTCTTCTCCTCTCTCCTCTTCTTCTTCATGTGTAGGTTCGCTCCATCACCACCAGGGGCTTTCCGCACCGCGCCGTTCCGAGAGCGGCTTGGCTGTCCCTCTCCTTGCGCTTGTAGGAACGGAGACTCCAGACGCGCAGCGCGGTGACAGGCAGGGTGCACAGAGCGTCTGCCCCTCAGATTTTCAGCGCACGGGGGATCCTATACCTTTCATTCCGGGAGAAGCACAAAGTAAATACCCGTCTCCGTATCCCTCTGCAACTTGTCGCGGCGAAGAGATTTGTTTCTGACACGCGAAAACAAAGGTAGGACTTTGGGGGTGTTTTAATTCAATGGGAAAGTTCAGTGAACAGTGGCTTGCTCTTCTAACATACAACTCCAATGGACTTGAATAACGCTTTTCGACACTGCACCGTGGGAGTTTTGTTTGTACTGCAATAGAGGGAAATTGCATAAATGCATACACAGTGATTTTTGTGTGCTTGCATTTTTGTGAGTGCGTGTGTGTCTGTAAAGAGGCAGGATGCTGTCTTTTGCATTTTCCTGAAGCTTTTTCATCTTTACTTAAAGACAGAGCATCTCTACCTAACTTGTTGCCACTTGGAACATAATTACCGGCGCGTTAATGCATTTTGTAATTAGCGCTGCGCAGGACACCGGTCGTGATTCCGATCATATGAAATGATTTAGATAGTGAACAGGATAATTGTAACGATTTACAATGAGATAGTATCGTGTCCGACAGGTTTTACACGCTGTGCATGACTGCATATGGAAAATTGCCTCGCATAAATGTATTGTGGAACAATATCCACACTCAGATTTGGCAGCAGTACTGGTGTGCTCACGTCTTACATGTGGTATGGCTCTGGAAATGTAAATGCTCTAGTGTGAATTTGCAGCTAAATATCTGTAACGCGTATGAGTACGCGTATGTGTAAATACGCACACCGGTCTAATTGTAACTGTAAAAGCAACAACGCCGCCGACTTTCATAAATCACAGGGGTGTAACATGACTGCACGAATCTCCTGCTCAGTGGGATCCGTTCCGAGGACTGCAGCCACTTGATGCGCCAACAGGATGCATTTGTGGAAGTTGGATCTGTGCCACTGTGCACTAAAGCCATCCTGTTGAATGTCTAAATGCAGACCTAAAAGCATACCATTACCAGTTCGTGTATATCCAGCTTTGTGGTAAAAGCTGCATCTTTCACATGTATAGTTATTAAAATAGTCATGGAGAGTAAAGGAAAATGTCACTTTTTAAAATCATGATTAGATCATTCCTGTACACACTTTCATTTAACTGTCAGTTCAGTACTTTAATTGCTATAGTATTCTATTTGATGTTAAATCACTTTTAATCTCTAGATACAAATCTGTGTGGTGTGTTTAACACATTTTGCTGGACAAAATCCAAAAATTATATAAATGATGTCTCTCGCCTTCTCAACAGCCTTTCATTGTGTTTTCTTACCTAATATTCTTTTACATGATTTAGTGTATCACTCAAATTAGATGTGATATTTAGATATCATCTAAATATCATCTGACAGTTTAACTCATAAAACAGTCACTGTGAGACTGACGAATGGTATCTCATGTTCTCATTATACGAGATGTCCCTGCTTGTTTTTTTGTACATGGGGAATTGTGTCTTTGTGAGACTATACTGACATGCCTAATTTTACTATTTATCTTGAGCTATTTAGTGTTTGTGAAAGTGAGAGAATGCCTCCTGCCCCAATAGCCAATCAATGACTTTAATTTACCAATTACATACTGATTTGTTCAGGTATCAGTCAGAAGCCAAGGCCACTCGGTGAGGACCATGACCTTTATTGATTTTGCAGGTTTTAATAGATTCTTAAAATTGGTTGGTGTAGCATTCATCCAAATTTAAATGCAATCAGTGCATTGAAGTTCTCTAGAACATGAGGATGTATTATTCTTACATTTATATTTTTATAATTATAAACAATGTAATCAATGTCATACAATGTTTAAGTGTGATTTCCTTTAGAATATGTGTTGTTTTGTATTTTAAATTAGTATTTTTCTGATGTGACAAATTCATTTTCATTACTTTAAACATTAAACAGGATGCTCTCTAGATTTCTGGTATGCTGAAGTCAGTTTCCCATATTTAGTCCCCTGTTTGTAACGAAAGCCTGAATGTATAGTGGTTGTTATTAAAATTGCGATCATGACATAATATGTATTCACTTTTAAAACCTTACATAAACGGCATTGGTAAACATTGTGTATTTGAACATGTTTTAATCAGCTGATTGACAGATATGTTTGCACACACAACACATAGCTGCGCTGGCAGCTGATACGGAATATAAAACCTTTTCTCTGCAGGAAAAAAAAAGGAAAAGGAATAAATTTGCCACCTTACTGTCAATTATAGACACATATCTGCTTTGTATACCGGACTCCTCATTTATTCAGCTGGTGGTCTAACCAGCGTGTACATTACAAGGGCCATGTAGCAGTAACCCAGATGGCAGAATGGGCTGATTGTGATTTATGTACCAAAAGTGAATGCATTACTGTGAGCTTCTGGAGCCAGTGCCAATTCCAGGCAGGCATTTTCACACATTTTACACACACACACATAAACACACACACAAACAAACCACACATAACACAAAAATAGATGCTTACATACAAAACTTTTTTAATACTGATGCGTGTTCATACAGTGAAAGTTGTATCTCTCACTCTGTCACTCTGTATCAGCTTTTTCCCCACTATTACTACACACTACCACTTGCTCTCTTTTCATTTCTTTCTTTTTGTCACACACACACACAAACATACACAGTTCTCCTGTAAAATCGTTGAAACGAAGCAGTTCGTCGTTGTGAGACATTGATTACCGTTTACCTAGCTGGAGCATAAATGTAGTGTTAAAGGACAGATGGCTTAGATAGACAGATGAAGACAGAGATAAAGGAGTGAGAGAAAGAGGAAAAGAGAGAGAGGGGAGGCTGATAGATGGCAGTGGTTTGGCAGTAAAGATGACAGATAGAGGGGTAAACCAGGAGAACTTTATGGCTAACAGAGAGGGAACCTATTAGGCCAACTAATTGATCTAGACCTGTCGTTAGGTGCCTGGGTCATTTTCAGTAAGCAGCAAACACACACATGCCTCTACACACATTTTCACACACTCCTCACATCTCACACCTGCTGTCTTATAGCCGGTCAGGGACAGTCAGCCCTTAGTCACTTCATTACTCCCTCTGGGCAGGGACTACATCAACCATATTAACTCTTGAGCTCTGCGATGGAATCGCTAGGTAGCAGGAGACAGAGAGCTGAGGGCTGTAGACAGCCTCCATGATTTCACAGAGAGGGTTACAGGCAACGCTTTGATCCAACAATACTTTGGCTTTACTGAGGAAACTCAGATAGTTTTTTGATGCTTTTACTCGAGATGAAACATGCTGCTAATACAATGCTCCATTTCTATTGTTACAGCTGTGTTATAGATTAAATATCTGGGAAACTGGACTGGAACAAGCTAGCTAGCACCTGTGCTGGGGTCCACTGTGCTGTTCAGTGTCATCGCCATCGTGTTTTATCATGTCGCTTAAGTTAAATAGAACATTTCTTTTCGACTTGCATGAAATATGCTGGTGTTTACTTTCTTATCTAGAGAAAACTGAAACCATGTGTGGTATGTATCTATGTGGTAAATATAAAGCTATAGACAGTAGGCATTTTCTTAGCCTAACATGGCGTAAAGAATGAGAGCATCCAAAATATATATATATATAACCCTACCCTTTAAATATTATGAATTAACGCATCATATATAATATCTAATAATTCATTATCTAGTAATGTGTTGATTAGCAAAATGTATAAATGCTGGTTGGAAAATAGCTAGGCTAGCTGTTTTCGCCTTTTTCAAGCCATGTTAACATTAGTATACAGATATGAATGCTTTCAAATATTTATAAAAAAACATAAAACATTTTGGAGTTTGTAGTAATCTTCTGCTGTGTCAAAAATCTGGAATGTCTAAACAAGCATGATGAATGTCAGGTCTCTAAGTCGCTGACAAATTCTAAACTTTTTCAGTCCATTCAGACAGTTCAAACACAACCATGTCAACACCATTACATCTCCAACATATTTTTTATGTTCATCTGCTGTGTTAGATGGGTGCTTTGATGATTTTGGATTTCCATTTGAAAGCAGCTCAAAGGTTTTCTCTTAATGATAATTTTAAAGCAAAAAGAAAAACTGGAACGATGTTGCACTGCTTAAAGGTTACAGGCACTGTAAAACTGTAATTCCCAGTGTAACCAACATAACAAAGAACTAAGCAACAAGAGGAAAAAAAATAGACACTAAAAAGATTCAGACAGCTGCTGTGTTCATCTGTCCATGTTAATGTGGGATCGGTCTCTTCGGCTATTTGAATCCAAAGGAGTGCTATTGAATGGAGAGTTCAAACAAAATCTGAATACATGCTTTCAAATGTGCAGTACATGAAATCATCAAAAGACCTTTGGACAGTGAATTGAAAAAGAGACTTTTAGACAGACTAATGCAATTGCTGAGAGATGGAAATACTTTTTGCATCATAACTCTAAGCACTGCACCGAAATAATGAAAATATGATATAGCTTAGATGAAATAAAAACAGCATTGTTATGTTGTCTATGACAGCATCACAAGCATTGTGGGTTACCTGCTCTGTATAACAGCAGCATAGCAGTGCAACATTTATGTCACTGGTTGAAGAATTGGTTAAGGTACAAACATATATTAATATTTTGTGTGTTTTTCTTTACTTTTACTTTTGATTTAAAGAAAAAAAAATGATCATAAGCTGATTTATGTTTGGGTGTTGGTGGTGTTGTTGATGTATGTGTGTTTTGACATACAGTGTGGTTGATGGTTGAAGAGGGCATTTCATGTTTAGTTGCTCTGTTTCCTACCTAATGTGGATGGTTTTACTGGAGGCTTCCATCTCTGATGATGTGTTCCAGATAGTCAAACTGCTTTCTGCAGCTCATCTGCCGGACTAGGTTTGTGCTTCTTGCGCTGGAGTGGGAAGAACAACTGCTTTGTAAACAGGTAGTTCTTCACCTGCATGTCACGGTTCACAAAGACTCTTCCTGGGAGTCTGGCATAACCCCACTGGCAGAGCTTATACGGTGGTGTATTTCTGCATCAGTGTCGGCTTTGTAGGGATGAAGGCTGCCAAGGTAGGGAAAGTCATCCGCATTTTTGAAGCTGAAATATTTCATGTGTATTGAGTCACACAAACCCTGAATCACCACGCACATACATGTACGTGCACACACGTGTACACGCCGAAGCACTGAGATACAAAAGGTTTTTGTAAACTGAATGAATAAGGGATTAGAGGTGACGTGAGGAAAAATAAGTTATTCTAATATTGTTTTGTTTGCTCCTCTCAAATTTATGCATGCAACCTAGTGTGAGTAGAGACTTTGGGGTCATTTTAATAAATTAACAGTCTACATTCAGTAGTAGTTAATTTTATTCTCTGCTCAGTGAGTGACTGTAATACCAGCAAATATGGCTTTTATTTAGTTTGACAAGGGAAACGCATGTTTTTTTTTTTTTCAGCTCTTGTCTCATCTCCGATTATCTACTGGCAGTATAAGGTGACATTTTTGCAGACTGAAGATGCTCATTGACAACTGGTGTCCCTGAAATGAGGTTTATGATGGGCTGTCACTTTCAAAGACTTATAGAGTGACTCAGGTACAGCCATAACCTTTTCCTTGGTACTTCAGTTGACTTGAATACTAGACCATGAAAAGCCTCTTTAATTGGTTAACGTGGTTCAGTAAGTTAAAAGCTGAATAACTGTCAAAAGATATAGTGGCAAACATGATGAAAGCTTTTTTACAATTGTCACTGGAAGTATGTAATATTTGATCAAAAGTCACTTAAGTGTTGTATTTTCTGTAGTTTAAAACAGTGTTTATCCAAGTGTTCCTGGAGATGATGAATATTAGGAGCATAATGATGTTTGTCATGTAACACTGAACTAATTGCAATAACACAAATAATAATAAATGTATCATAATAAAATAATAATTATTTCTCTGGTTTGTCAATGTTCACTACCAAATAAAGTCTAATAAATAAAAAATAGTAGTCATAATAGCAGCCATAATGCTGAAAGGTAAAATAGGTATGATAGTGTCAAAAACACTTGTTGCTATTGCCAGGTTTGGTTTATGTTAATGTCTTACTGCAATAGAGCAAACATGTCTGTAGTTTTATAGACTGCAATATTAGCTCTTCTTTCTACTTTGCAGTTTTAAACATGGGAGGTGATGAATAGTACTGGTAACAGTATAATAAGTAAGTATTTGCATAATGTAGAATTCATAGTGTTAGACTATTATACTAACGCCTGCACTGTTATAATCTATAACAGTTACATTGTATCTGGACTGACAGAGAACAGCGGGTGTGTGGTAAGTGGCAGCTTTAAGAGATGTGTCTGCAGCCTGCATAGATATCACTTCCTCTGGGCAAAGTAATAACTCTTATTACAGCCCTTTTAGGGACTCCTTGGGAGTGGAACTAAGTTGTTTTCCAATGTGATGCCGTTGGCACCTGCAGAGGCATAATGGAGAAGACATCCTTAAATAATTGTGGTTAAAGTGATACTGAGCTGTTGGAGCAAATCTCTGTCAGGCATGAGAAAATGAGCCCCTTATAAAGTATGATGAGATGAAGAAATTACAAGTTTGATTGTGCACTGGAATTTTCATCTGTGGGAAGGGGGTGGATGATTGAATAGTGAGTGCATGGCATGGTTTTATAAAATACTCTTTAATACTTTTTCCTCTTTCCGCCACCCACTAGCACACATATACAAACACCAAAACGGATCCACATTTTTAACTTTTTATGTGTTTGCTGAATTATGCATTGAGTACACACTCTTGGGCATAGTTGTACATTCTTAGTAATGTTTTTAGCTTTTGCTGGGTAAAGCATGTTTACACATCCATGCAAAAAGCACACACACATTACCATGCACACAGATAAGTGCAAGCATGCACACACACAGAAGCACACAGATACATCATACATATTTAGAGTAATACAACTTGCCTCCATGTTGAAAGGTTCTTAAGTTTCTTCCCTTGTGAAAACATTTCCTACTTGGATAGAAATATGGGAACTTTAGTGTCTGTTGGCCAACTAGTTTGAAGTCTAGTTATCGTTGCTTCAAATAAATACCATTTACTGCCTATAAATATGTATAAAAACTCCATGGTTATCAATATGCACCATAATTTAAAAAATAAAGTGATCATTTAAAGTCTGGTTTACTCTGCAGCAACCCTCTATGCTTCCCCATGCAGTGGTGCCAGTATGTACTGAGGTCAGTCTGCTTGAGTTATCACCCTGCATCAGAGATTATGGTCAGGAATCCATCCATTGAGCTGTCTGTGCTGGACAACAAAGCCTTCAGCTCAATGTCCCAGACAAATAGCTGATAATTCTGAGTTATAGCTCATTTTTCCTTTCAATAGGAAAAACATAATCTCCACAATGCTGCGTAATGAAAGAGAATTCAATAGTAACCCCCAGACATGTACCCAAGAGAGTATGAAAAAAGCTGTATTGTTAAGAAGTCATGAAGCTTTGACATAATCCTCATGCCTTCCTTGGAAGCAGACAATGAGAAACTTGCATAAAACTCAAACATCACTTATTCACTGGTATCTCAATGCTCTAATTGTGCTGTGAACATTTGGTGTCTCGAGTGACTATGTAAAAATCAATGCTGCATGAGATGGCTTACATGTCACCAAGACTAGGTGAAATTAGTGGAAACTGAAGTCTAATGTGACACTTTATGCATTTGGCTCATTGTAATTGGATATGTTGTGTATACTTTGCTTGTCTTTTCCTCAGTCAAGGGCTATAAAATACAATGTTTTCACATTTGTAAAATGATATCCATAGTTACCTGTTCTATAACAACACAGTTCTCGTCATTAGATGGTCTTTGGTTTGAAGACCAACCAAAACTTCCATCTTTTTCTTTTGAATTGGGGCATTTACATCAAGAAGAGTTCAAATACACCACGCAGTCTATTTTTCAGGGTGTTGAGTTTACATGTTCTCTAATGTTCATGTTCTTTAAGTGCATGGCTACCTACTAGTGTTCCACTTTCTTCCTATAATCCAAGGGCATCCATGCTAGGTGAAGTTTAAGTTTACTGTAATTATACATGTGTTTTCCTGTACATCTGGCATAGGCACCAGCCTGACAAACACTGAACAGTATTAAAATGGATAGAGGTTGGTTCATTTGGTCTCTTGCAACAACCTGCAACATTTCCAGCCGCCTCTCTACTGAGCCCAGACCATCATTTGTCTGCTTAATGACCACTGAGGTGCCACGTTGAGTCATAGTGATGACATATTAAAGTTTATTCCACTGTCCAATTTAAGCCCTGGTGAAAGAGCGTGGCCCATAATTTCTTCTTCCATTTAACCACTGCAGGTTTCCTCCTCCTGATTTCCCAAACTAAAACTGTAAAAGTCCAGCTTTGTGTTTATACCTGCCGCCTCGAAAACATGACCTCTTCACAAAGCAAAATGTATCCAAGAAACTGTAATATCTGCATTTAAAGCCCATCAAGGTTCTATAGCTATAAGTACTGCACTTGTCTTATATGCATATTTATTTCCTTTAGACAAATGATCAAAATATGCTACAATGTCAGTGCTTATTAGGCAAATGTGTACAGTTAAGAACTTCTCTGAACAAACTGGGAAAAAAATAAAAGTTTATATACGAAGATATAAATTACAAATAGACAGCTAGATACTAATAATACACAATGTCAAAAAGGCTTTTGAGGGTGAATTCTGGTTTGATAAAGTAGGGTCCTGTGTCTTCTAATAGAAATATTTGTAATTATTCAGCAGTGCTTTAACTTGTTTAGCTAAATTCAGTATGAAAGGTCACAAGTCAGGGAAATAGGCTGAAGTCAGTAAACTGATTTATCTCATAATCTGAAACGATTGTTTATAGACAAAATAAAGAACCAAGGCAGACAATGGAAAGAGAAATAGAAGAGGGAACATGAGAAAATAGAGAGTGTGTTTGACTGTTTAATATATTCCTAATCTCCCCCATTAATGCTTGCTTTGGGACTTTCGGACTTTCAGCAGTATTAGAAAAAGTATGCAAAGAACCAATTTTTCAATTTAAAGAACACTTCAAATTTTAATGTAGATAAAACACTCGAGAAGTTCAAAGACTAACCCTGGCTTCTCTGGGGAGTCATACTAATCTTGTCTATAATAGTTACTTTTTTACAAATAAGGAAAATGTGAATATTGTTAACAGCAGTAGAAAAATTTACATGAATGAGAATATGCAGTGTATTTCTGTCATTATAATAAACAGAAAAAAGGTCATGTTGGGTAATCACAGTAGATTGAAGGTTGGAGCTTCACTAGTTTTGTGCAACTATAAAACTGACAAATGTCAAAAAGACATGTCAAAGACGTTCTGTGCTTCAAGGTCATAGTCACTCAAACTATGTGTCAGTATGTCTATTCTTAGAAACCATAAAAACAAACCAGAGAGAAGAAAAATACAACAATATCAGTATCAGATTGGATCATGTATTGCATGACACCCTCAAGAGTATGTTCCTTTCCAGATTTGCAATCCTACAAAAACCTTAAATCTCTCAGAGGCTCAGCCAACAAAGTTAGTAAGGTTACAAAGCAGCACTGCCAACATGGTTTGGAAAGTTCCCTCTCTGGTGAGCTGAGGCTCCTTTCACACAGAAGTGTTGACTAGACACTAAAACATAGATAAGTTTGCATAGATGAAGATTCACAGGAGTCTGATTTTGAGATATCTTTGAACAGCTGCTATGGTGGAGGAATGTACTCCCTTACGGTGCACGACACAGTCTCTTTAGCACACCATATATGGTACATGGAAACATCAGTTACCTGAAAAACTCGAGTTAATACATTAACGGAGTGTATATATTGTCTTATACTGTCTAATGTCCTCTGAAACATCTGGTGGTTGGCAGGACACAGGACTGCCTGCATCTATAGAAGATAAATCTTAATTACAGAACAGCAGTGCAATCTGCAATTTTGTGCTCGGCGCATGTATTTATATTGTAATATTAGTGCTCATTTAACTAAATTTTGGAAGACCGGGGCTCACATCTCAGTGAGCAAATGCGTATGCGTCTGACAGCACCAGCGATTATGACTGCACTGACATAATTCACTGAACAGTCACAAGAAACTGCAAGCTTCAGTGGATTATGTGGTGTAAGTGTTTGGGCGTTTTATGTATTTTATGTAGATTGCAGAATTTGTTGTACTGACATTATTGTTCTCAGATAATTTATGATATGAAGATGTCACATCTGTTTTTAATGGTGCGCAGCTGCACCCACACATATCAGTAATCCGGAGACACGCTGGGATTTGTACTGATAATACATATCTTTGCAAAGATTAAACTACTATGTGTGCATGTGTCAGTGCATGTGTATGTTTGCGTGCACACTAGAGTTACTGCAGTTCTGGGCCTGTGTCGCTTCTTTGTTTCTGTAGCATAATGGGCTTTGTAAGATAATACCCAAGAGACACAACAATACTTCTGAGCTCAGGGATTGTGAAGCTGTCCCAGTTTGCAGTGCCACTTTGGCTCCAAGTTTCAGCTGTGATTGGAAAACCAACAAAACCTGGATTTACCTGCAAACGATACCAATCACTGTTGTGGTCTTCTTCACTTTATCATCTCCTTTCTTTTCAATCAATTTGCTCTCAGTTTCTAAGTTATTGTCTCTGTTCCTCCTAATTCACTCTTACATTGACATTCAGTGTTAAAATAGAGTCATCCTCTGCAATGTTTTTTTCTTTATCGCAGCTGAAAAGAGAGACCTAGGTGGGATTCTTGTGGGTAACCACTTTACTTTTGTTAAACCATTGGTTTGGCTTGACTTATTTTAAAAAGACTTATTTTTATTTTCAAAAAAACTAATTTAGAAAGCACAAATAATAATACAGATACAGATGTCAATTTAGTTTATATTTAGAATCACGATTTTATATCTAAAATAAACTATTTAGATGTCGGCATTGCTTTTTTGTGAAGGTAGAATATATCAGTTTTTATGTTATCAGTCTTTATTGAACATATTAAACACTTAAAGTATTTGTACAGATTGCCTCAAACGGTTGGATGAGGCTATTAGGCTAGTGTCTAAAATGTTAGTGGCCAACAGTAGCTTGTTAAGAGAATGTCAGGGATGTTTGTTTTCATGAACAGTAATGTTAATTTGCCAACCAGTGTTTTCAGACTGGTGGAACTTTTTCATAGGTCTAAGAACACTGTGTCAACACAGCAGGAATTGAGGATGATCATAAGAACTATACTTTGGGAGCTGACTTGTGTGGACTGCATGGCTACATATCACTGAATGGATTGCATGCCAATCAGTGATCATGGTGGAGAGTGGTGAGTCAAGCTCGAGGCCGTTTAAAATGTTGCTTATACCACTTATCCATCCATCCAGTTTCCTAACCGCTTGTCCTTGTAAGGGTCACGGGGGGTGCTGGAGCCTATCCCAGCTGTCTCCGGGCAAGAGGCAGAGTACACCCTGGACAGGTCGCCAGTCCATCGCAGGGCTATACCACTCATTATTATTAGTTTTGATGTTTTTAGTAGTCACTTTATGGTAATTTAGTATTTTCGTAAATTTGATAACCATTTTCAGACGTGTGGCGAGTTCTGCAGCCTACCTTACTTCAGTGTTCCTGTTGGCGGTACAAATACAAACAGAAAAAATACCCTTGAAGATATGTAGTTCTCAGAAGAGGTCCCCTATGAGGTGGTCCCTAGAACGTAGTACCTAGAACAGTTTGGTTCAAAAGCAACTTAAGTTTCCAAGTCTCATAGTTGTTCCCTCAGCTTTTCTCTGCATGCTATGTTAGCGTCTACTACTATTGAGATAATACGATGGCAGAAGTAAGTACAAGATGAACTTAGCCAGTTATCTCAATGACAGGATGGGAGGCGGTTGTGTTAGCAAGCTCTGGAGACACAGACAGTGCAAAATTGAATGTCCTTCTAACACGTTGTTCCCATATTACAGTGAAAACGATTCAGGTTGAAAATTGGTCATTAAATTGGCTATTTCATGTAGTATTGATGATGTGGCTTGCAAATTTTAAAGAGTGCTGTTGAACTGTGCTGTCTTACACTTAACAGCACTCTCTATGCAGAAAAAAAAGAACCAAACATGAAGGTTAATTATTTTGCATGCAGTTTTACTATTGAAGTCATTAAGTCTTATTTTTATGTCAATTTCGTTCTGACCAGTGCTGTAACCATATTTAGTGTATTGATGGAAACACATTTTCATAACCAAAGTTTTACCATTAATGGTATTTAAGGTGTTAGAATGTTAGAATAAAAAATGTTAGAGTTTGAAAGGGTTTTGTTGCAGTCCCAGAATCGCTGTCTCACTCAGAAAGTTCAGTTTACTACTGTGATTAAATAACAAACGGCATGCACTCAGAGTGCTTAAAAAAAAAAAAGAAATCATACATTATGAATTGCTATCAGAATATTTCTCCTTTAATTATTCATGCCATTTAATCATTTGCAAGTGTAGTTAAAGACTTGACATTTATGAAAAAGCTAAATAAAACAGTGAAACTCATCTTAAACAAGTAGAGGTATAAATAGTGGTCTTGACAGCAGCATGTATCAGGCTCGTCTGGTAATTGCTTCAGTATGGGAGACACAGCACTCTAGCAGACATTGAAATAGATAGCATAATTCTTTTTTGTGAGGGATGCACTGTTTATTAGAGATCTATCATGTGAGATGGGTTACTGCACTGTAACTCTACAATACCTGTGTTTATTTATCGCCCTAGCCTAAAGGCCTGTAATAGAACTGATAAACAGGACAATTATGCTCAAGCTCCTTTAGCTTGTATTGATAAGGACAGTTAGTACTAAAACATGAACTGTCTGGCCATCATTTCTCATGACAGGTTATAGTTCCCCCACTCTCTTATGGCAGTCACTTTGGCCATCGCTTTCTCAGCAAGTCAGTTTGCTTTTCCAAACATTTAGGATATTGAAGATGTAGGAAAAGAAAGGTGAGACTACCAACTAGCCCTGCGGTCTGTTAGCTGTTCTGTCGGCTCTTTATCTTTCTGTGTGCTTTTCAGCAATCCAGTTTGCGGCTCATTGATCAGATTTTTTTTCAACAGTTCAGCCATACAGTCTGTCTTTCATCCCTGTTTTCAACAATTTGCTCTAAATCCATTGTCCACTAGTGGCTCATGGGCAAATATTGTCGTCTTACAGTTTTGTTTTGTTTTGACTCAATCCTTTCAGGTTTGCAACATCTGTCGGCCAGATAAGGACTCATTTTGCTTTTGAAGTCTCAGAACTGGAAAAAAAAAACATCTGCCCCTTTCTCCAACTCAGATGTACTGTGTGTCTGTATCAGTCCAGCATTGAGCAACAACTGAGGGAGAGTAAACAAACAGTTGAGCTGGCAGCTGACAGTTTCAACCTGCCTATCACAACATCCCAGTTTACATTTAATGTTAACATGGAAACTGCTGTAATATCTATCTGAGGCATCTATCAGAACGGGGAATGGGTGTTTGCTCTTGTTTATATAACGAAAGCTAACACATGTCCCTGTTCAACCCTGTCTCCTAAAACCCTGTTCTTGCGCAACTAAACTAAACTGCATCATGATTTGTTTTTGTAGAGATTATGTTCCAATGTAATGTGTATTGTTTTATGTTTTTTTATCACAAAAAAATGGAAGGTTAAATATTGTACTTGTGTCATTGTACATGTATTGATAGATATTAGGTATTAGGTAAATTGACATTTATGTTAATTGTTATAAATTTAGGTTAATATTTTTATTGTGCTAATAGAAAATATAATCTTAACCACATGACATACTTGATGTATAGAACCATATTTTTTTAGGAAAGAGGGCTGATGTGTTGAAGGTTTTTGCACATCTGGGTATGGGAGAATAATGTACTGACTTTCAAACAAAAGCGAGCACAACAATCGAAAGCAAATACCACACGTAAATTGTAATTTGTGAAAGGGAAAGTGCTTCTCACCCCCAGTGGCTTCTGTGTTGTGCTTACATGTTGGCACCATGCATGTATAATGTTGCATTGTGCTATTGGTGTGCACTGTGCCAGCTTTAAAATAATCATTTTGTTTGTGAAATATGAGATGCCTTTCAATTAAAAGTTGTCTACCAGGCCTTTGGCCTAAGAGAAAAAGCCGTAGTCTTTGTTTAAACACTCATTTGGATTAGAAATTACTGAATCGCCTGAATTCAAAATTACTCTGGCCCCCTTCTCTGACTTACATGGACTTCAAAGAGTGTATTTGTCTGAACGGTTCACAAGCTCAAAACTTGCAAGTGAAGCAGCTGAAATGTTGCCCATTATCCCCAATACTTCTCTGGTGGGGATGTGATTTGACAGACAGGTTCCAGCTACAGTATATGCACTCTTACCTGCATACTTATGGGTGATTATGTGTTACTGCAGGCTTTATATAAAGTCTCAGTAATGGATTCTTAAGTCTATATGAGTGTGTGTTTGTTTGTTTGTTTGCTTGTGAGAATGTTTCGATGCAAAAACAATGAAGCCCTGTGTGTGTGTGTGTGTGTGTGTGTGTGTGTGTGTGTGTGTGTGTGTGTGTGTGTGTGTGTGTGTGTGTGT
>JAUYWH010000022.1:17670669-17702970 GCA_034779795.1 Ctenopoma multispine
TGTGTGTGTGTGTGTGTGTGTGTGTGTGTGTGTGTGTGTGTGTGTGTGTGTGTGTGTGTGTGTGCGCGCGCGCGCGCACCTGGGTCTTTGTGATGTCTGAAAGGTTTTGGTGTCCACAGTGACTGGTTTGTCAGTCTGAATGACAACTCTGCATGCAGCTGTCATAGTCTTTTAAATATGCTCACAAATACTAGCAGGATAGAGCCCCAGACGTACTTGGGGTCATTTTTGTTTGTTTGTTGTGGTAATATCGCAATGGTATGGCAATATTTCAGGTAGACTCTGTGACCTGCTCGTTTGTGATTGTGTTTATGTATGTATGCATAGGATGATGCTTCCCTGTAAACAAACTTTACGGGGATGCATGTTTTTCTACATTTAAGGAGGAAATCAAGTCACAGATCTTGAAACAACCTCCAATTAGTCAACACGATGGGCGGTTAAATGAATCTCACCTATCTGGGGTGTAGACATATAGATTTCTGTTATTTCAGTTTTGCAGCTGCAGCATGGAGAAAAGGAAATTATCAGCAGCAGTGTGATGGAGAATCTGTCCCCTGGTTCGTTCTGGTCATGTTTCAACATATAAGAAGTGGAGGTGGCAGATGGGGAGAAAAGCAGGACTGATGAAAAAGAGAGCAAGGGAGTTGAAAGTGAAATGACAAAGTGGAGTGTACTGTAAATGTCACTGCAGGTCGGTACAGTTTTAAACCACCATGGTGAACATTCCTGTGTTTGATTAGACTGATTATTGAATAGTTGATTTTGAGAGTAACCTGTTGTGTGTACCAATCCTCTGGTAATTGCATTTACATGATAGTGATTCAAGTCTGCTGGTATCTACTAAGGAACCTTGTGCTGTATTTAATATTTAAAAAGGGCTAAAATTAAATGCATTTCTTTTCATTAAATTATTTTTACTCCAAAATAATTAATAATTGATGACTGATAATTGATTTAGTCCATATTGCCGCTGGTGTTCCACCAGTAGCATATCTTTTTACTGTAAAAAGATGTGAACTAACAATGACAATGACTGTTCATGACACAGATTTAGTTAGATGTGGAGGTGTAATCCTGTGTACACTAACAGACAGTGTAAGACTGAGTCTGAAAAACTGTGTAGTGTAAACTTGCATGTAAACAAAATAAAATGAAAAATGAAAAGCTGTAGTGATAACAGTTTGATATCGTGCAGATGAAACTCTCCTTCAGCATACATCATATAACTGAAACAAGACACCATGAAGGCAGAGCGCTCATAGATTTGTACAGGAAACTGCATAACTTTGAGGAACAGGATCAACAAAAGATTATGTAAACAAGCTACAGGGACTTTTGAAGCTTGAGGAGGGACTTTGAGTTTTATGACCTGGATAACAGTGAAGCTGAATGTCTTAAAATCCTTCATTCAACCACTTCTTTATTACTTATAGGCATCATAAGAGGTGTACATCAAACAGCTTAACATGGAAAATTGGTTGTTCGGTTCTGTTATGTGTAGCCATATGTCTATTGTCCATAATATTAATATTCCTTAATTTTATTTATGAATACACAGATTAAGTGAAATGCAGATATTGGGCATATTTGGCACCATTATCTGTCTACAATTAACCTCTGCTTCACATTTCCTGTTTTGTGCTGGCAGTGAGAATCTTTATGAATCATTGGTTGTTAATGGGACATTGACTATTCCAGTCACAGCAGGAGTGAGGGGAGGGGGTAGCTGGGAGTCCCAGGGGGACTCAGACCTGTGGCAGATCCATTATTCATGGTTCACCATGGGCATGTAGCGAACACTGACATCCGACCTGCCTAAATCAAACAGGGCCAGTGAGTTTAATGCCCCTTGGGAATTGTGAGGCTCAGGTAAAGGTGGGGGTGAGGAGAGGGAGGTAGTGAGGATGATGGTGAGGATCAGATCACAGGAAAAAGGAAAAGAGAGAGGGACGAAGAGGAAGAGAGACAATGGCCCCTCTTCTTACTCCACTGGCTCTATCTTGAAAGCTGTCAGCACAGTAGCTGCTATGACCTGTATTAGCCACCTCTTGCTTTAGTTTTTCTTTCTTTCTTTCTATCTTGTTTCGTATTCATTGTAGTCATTGTCGTAGTATCAATCAGTATCAATATTGTTGAAAGACAACAGGTTCTGTGTAGTGCTGAAAAACTTTACTTTAACTTTTACCTTGAAGTTCAACTACGTAATACGTAATACAGTATAGGGAAGTATAGGTAATATAGAGAAACTCACAACTGAATGTTTTTTATACAGTTTTGCTTAGCTAAACTCTGGAGCATTTATTGCACAGATATATTGCATTCAATTCATTGTCTCTGTTCACATGCACCAAATTGGATTAAATTATTCCTCTGTCACAATTACAGTCAGACCTGTCAATACAAAGACCAAAATATCTGTCTATATTTAAGTATGCATAAATGCATATTTTTTGGAAGTGTTTGCAGTTACTACACTGGAGAATCAATAAGCCTTCAGTGTGGACACCAGCACTACTTTACTGATGTCCTCTGTGTCATTGCTATGCAGGAGAGTTAGCAGTAAGGCTCCATTCAGCCCCTGGGCCAGAAGGTGACACTTTATGCCAAGTGCTAAAGACCCAACAAGGAACTGATTGCCCTGCATTTTTATATATATATATATATATATATATATATATATATATATATAATATCTAATATATCTATATCTATAGTTCACAGGTCTGTTTGAACATACACTGTAGCTCATTAAATGTCCAATATGCACAATGGCAAATGTATTTGCATCATCTTCATCTACAGTAAAGGAGATCAATGACTTTGTGAAGTAAAAACAAACTGTAAATCATGAAACAGACCATCTTCTTTGAATTAATTTCCCACTCTTGTTGCTACTGAGCTGGAAAAATCTCTTACCAGCAAGCAACCCTTAAGATAAATTTCCACTTGATAACTTCTGCCCTAGTGTAACAGGTCATTACGACCTTGTTTGTGCCTGTCTGGTTTTCCTTGAGTAATTATGTAAAATAAAAAAATAATATAAAGGCATAAACATGACACAACTATATTAATATTCTTTTATTTATTCTCTGTTTAGATATAGGATTGAATGAATCCTGAAACTGTTTTACTGCATTTGTATGTGACACACAACTCATTTCCCAGAGACAAAGATCCCCTGAAGTGTCTTGTAATTACCCACATAGATGCTGAGTCCTTGCGTTGCGTGTTTATCTCCTTCAACTTCAACACATCCCATGGGCAGCCCCTTCCTGTCTCCATGAAAACTCCTCTGTAATGTGGAGCAATTTCTTTGATCTTGCAACATAGCTAATCTATGTCAAATTTCCTTGATTTGCTAATTAGATAATCATTAGCTTGTTTCCACTTAAACTGACAGAAGGAAAAAAAACTATTAGTGTACTATAGATGCAGTGTGTTGGCATGGTTGCTAATATGTTGCTCTCCGTAATATAGTATCTTACCACTGAGCAACTATGAATTTCTGGAGCATTTTTTGGGATGATAGCCAGGGGCACTCTTGTTTTCTCAAATTTGCAGTGTCACTTCATTGAGCTTGTCGCTGCACGTTCAATAAATATACTTTATTGAATATGCAACAGTTTATAGAGTTTCAATAAAGCACAGCCAAGAAAAGTACATTTAATTCAAACTTTCTTCTCGGTGTTTAAAGGCTCTCATACTCTATGCAAATATGCAGCCGATGCCGCAACACAAAAGGCAGAGAAAAAAAATGGAAAAGCAATCAGAGTACCAATCAAAGTTGAAAGGAGTGTGTTTCTTTTTCAAGCAGATTCACATAATGTTTGATCTGGTACGTTCACAATTCCACACAACAAATTGCCATGATAACGGAGAAATTATCTTACATGGAACCAGGCAAAGTAATTTTCAAGTAATTTTTGGCTTTTTTGACTAGAGGTCAGTGTTCAGACAAATAGGCATAAAGGACTGCAGTGGTGGTGACTAGATCTCTGCACTGGCGAGAGATTTTAAGTAATAAAAAAACATGAAGGAATATGAATTTTAGTTTCTTTTTACCTTTAGCTTTAGTTGAAATATTATTACATTATATATCTCTTTTCCCCTTTGCTCTCCTCTCTCCTCCTGTCCCATTTTCCCTTATTCTGCCTCTTTCCACCCATTGCCAAGCCTCAGATTAATGCATTTGACAAACCACTGAGCAAGAAAGGGCATTAATAGCTACTCAAACCAGAGAGCTATCATGGGAACCCTTGTTGTGAGAAAATTACGCATCTTCAGACCTGCAAGTTAGTATGCAGGGATAACAGAACACTTCTACAGACTGTTTTCAAAACACTCTCTTGGCCAAGCCTGAAAAGAAAGAGGTGGGGGAGACTTGGGCTTCCACTGGCAAGACAAGGCAAAACGAGGCAAAGAGGGGGTCTGTTTGCTGAATGCATTGGTATAGGTCTCTGCCTCTCAAACAGCTCGTCCACAAAGGCCTAATCACCAAATGACATGATGATCCAGCTTACAGTGGCAGGCTGACAATGAAACAGTGTTGCATTCCTTTAAAATCACCATGGGTCTCAAACAATATGTGTACATGCACAGGGATTTTGTGTGTGTCTATATACACACACAGACATGTGTGTGTATCATTAGGCATGTGTGTTCACATTTATGTTAATTTTTCAGGCATCTAGCTGAATTTAATATAAACACTTGTAATTTTACTTATTCTCATGTGGTTAATTTGCATAAACTTAGAGTGTATCTACTGTTTGATGTTCTACACAACTGCTCTTGACAAATGACCACAAAAAAGGCTGCATTGTTTACTGGTGTCTAAATACACAGAGTGTTTTGACAACTCTATAACCTTCAACATGTCCTCTGGTGTTTTCAAGTGGCATAGACACTAACGACATGGGGTGAAAAGAACACACATTTAGTTCCAGCCTTTGAACAAAAATAATGATCTAAATGATTAATGGGGGAAAAAAAAAACTATTTTCAAATGCATGACACATTCAAGGGAATGGTGTGAATACATTTAGCTAATTAGCTTTCAAAATAAGAACTAGGCAAAACAAAACACCTTCCCCTTTCTTACCTCTGTAATGTTAAAAGAGGTTTTTCATTTTGAAAGAGTATTGAATTTTTACTTAATGATAAACAAGCTGATGCTAAGATTTTCAGCTTTACTTGATTTAAAAGGAAATAAAAGTCGAACTCACAAATGTGATTATCTTTCCATAGAATTCAGCCAAGTTGAGATGCTCATTTTTTCTTTGCATTGATGATTAAAAATAAGAAATGCATTGTCAATATTGAAACCTGTACTGCTGTCAATATTTAAGACAGCCATAGAGCAAACAGGAAAAAAATCTACACAATTCTGTTAATTCTGACAACATAAAACTGTTTTTACTCAAAATAAACAGAATGTATAAAAAGGTTATGTTTAGATTCTGAACGACACAGAAATAGATGTTTCCCATTACTAACTGAACAGGAATTAAACAGTCCATTTAGTTTCCGCAGCACACGATTTATGACCAATGCCAATGTTCCCTGCCAGTGCAGGAAGCAGTGTGCCCTTTATGCATCCGAGTGAGAAGTGAGGGTGTGAAGGTCGGTGTAGTGAATGAGCCTTCACAGTGTCAGACTGTCATGCTGGAGACAGAAGATCATGTTTCATCTCAGGTGATGCTTAATGATGACTCTTTTTAAACCATGATCACATTATTTCTCTAACTTTGACCAATTCATTTTTTTTACCAGTCCTTAATCAGATGTTGAAGTATGTTGGCATTGATCATTTTTGGATCTTTTTTTTTTTTAAACGATGTGAATTATTATGTTATTTTGGCAAAATTGTTGTGTTTTTATAACGTTCATAACATTCATTCATAGAATTTCTAAACCTGCTAGATGAAACTGAATGAGGCGGCTACGCCAGATTGCTAAAAAAATTATTAGACTCTTTGTTGTGCATACAATGTGTGTCCAAAAATCTCTACTGAAAGCTAGGTAATATTAGAATACTTTGGTGATGCTGTAGAACCTCAAATAACGCCACTTGCAAGTTTCTGTTTCTTTTAATTAGCAAACTAAAACATCTCATATAATTTATGCAGATTGCACCAATTTGCAATTTGTAATGCACCAATGTGCACGATCTCTAGTGTTGTCCTGCAAACATGTATACTAAACAGCATTTATTATGCTTGAACAGTCCCCATAAATTATGTATATCCTAACATCACCTTAAGTATGTGAGCCCTGTCATTGTAAATATCAATTACAGTTATGATTACACTGGGCTAAACCTGTGGAACAAAAGGGCAAAGATAAATAAATAGAAAAGAGATGGAGAGATATTGGGATTTCCTAATATAAACTTTACATGAGCTAGGTTGCAGAAGATAAAGAGCATTTCATTTTCTGCCACTGTTTGAATGTTTGAGAGCTAGACTGTGTACCAGTTGATGAACACACACACCCATGCTTAAGCAAATATATGGAGCAAATTGTCATACAGTGTCACACACGTGCACCTCGCCTTGTCGCAGACGTTTTGGGAACATTTTCTATACTCATTAATGCAGATAGAGACATTATGCTCTTAAAGTCTTTACTGTGGAAGTTGTGTGTGTGTGTGTGAGAGAGAGAGAGAACAAGCGAGAGAGAGAAGCGTATAAGGATAAAATTTGAAGCTTCATTTGAATGGCTTTGGGCTGTTGACAGGGCTTGAGAAAAATGCTTTTCCCTTTGTATAAAAAAAAAAATCCACACGTGCACACAAACTCTGACACACGCTCACACCCATACACACCTGTAACCCGTATACACTAATATGTTAACTTGTGCAAACACACACAGACACACATATGAGCACACATCCAGTCAGTGATCTGACAGGTGAGAATGGCTTACAGCTAGGTTAAAGGGGAAGCACACTACATAAGCAGGTCACCTCTCCTGGGACACAGCAATTTTTCAGAGCATTGCACTAGAAAAAAAGAAATGGGAAAAAGCATTGCTATAAATGGGTACAACTTGGTGATCTTTTGGTTGACAGTTTGTTCCCCTCTCATCCCTGTCTTAATTTCCTAGCAAGTAGCTTCTTTGTTAAATCCAGTTGTCCAATTCAGAAACCTCTTTCAGGCCTGAGAAAAATGGCAGTGAATAATTTAATGTGTTATGTAATAGTAGTAAGTTGCATGACCTTTTCCTTTTAACACTTCTTCTGTGCAAGTTTATTTCTGAGCATTTCCGTGAATTTGCAGAGCTCAGTAACTATCAGAAAGACACATCTTGACCTTGACCTTTCTCGTCTCTGTGTGTGTGTGTGTGTGTGTGTGTGTGAAAGAGAGAAAAAGAGCAAGAGAGAGAAACATATAGAGGCTGTGTATTTCTGTAGTGATGAGACCAAGCCACCTCTTGCACCAAGCAACAAGAAATTGTATGTATGAATCACCTTCTATAAAACAGCTGCAGAAATGTAGAAAGGTCTGCATGTTTTAAAACTATCGAAACATTGTAGTATGATAATGTTAATATCAAAGAACATGTGTATATCTGTAGCTTTGTGACTCTACTATAGATTTGGCTTTGCTGTGTAAATGTTGTTCTGGGAATTAACATAAAATTCCAACCCCTACCATAGCAGGCATTATTAATTCATTCAATAAAACTGTAAGGTGGTGCTATTGTTAGAAAACCTCAATGACTGTACTTTGTTGTTAGATCATTTATTCATGTTGCACAAATATACTCTTATAAATTAATTAACAGTGTGACTTTACTCAGAAGGTCAATGATAATTTCTCAAATCTCCAACTATTTATACTATATTAAAACGTTATTTATCACTGCATGAAAAGGGGATGTTTGCTCTCTCTCTTAAAAAAATACTTTCAAGATAAGAGACCATGTGAGTCAGACTGTTTGCAGTGTGTCTACTGTGGACAAGTGCACCCTCAACGTGTTGCTAACGATGGTTTGTTTTTGCAGAGTTGAGTGGACCCTACACATCGAACATGTTTGACTCTCTTGTTTTTATAGATCCTCAGTCAAGACTCTGTGTGCTAATGGGTACCACTCTGTAAGAACATGGCTGAACAGCCTGGAAAGTTTAAAAGACCGCTTACAATATATCAATCATCTTACTCATAATGTGGGGGCCTCAAGAGCCACAGGCACTCTTGGAGTTTTCCCATCGAACAATGGTTCCATTTGGACGGGTCGATGAACGGTGGTTCAGGCAGGGTCGCTCTGAACACTGCTTTTCTTTTTTCAGTTGAAAGGCAGGAGAATTTGTGGTTCAGGTTTTTTTTTTTTTTTTAAAGAAGACAGGGCTTCCAGACTTGTCTTGAACACACTGTGAAGATAAAAGCCTCATGACTAAGGTGAGATGCATTTTAATATCAGGGAGCTTTTTCCTGGAGAGTCGACACTTTGACACAGAAACTGCGTCTGTGTCCGCTTTCTGCAGCTTTGCTGCCCCAGTGTGCAGAAGTCTGACTGGAGAGACAGGCAGAGTAACCTTCAGATGTTGGCAGGCTGTGATTAGTCAGGCTTGCGCTCAGCGTGCTGCTTATTCTCATATTAATTTTTTCCACGTGCTGGTTCTGACACATGTAATGTGGTAATGGAGCGCGATGATAACAGTAGAGGTACTTGTAGTTGGCACTGTCATTTTAGAGGGAACTGTATACTTTGAAGGCAGAAATGATTTACATACTATCAATATCTTGGTTTTAAATCTTTAAAACTATTCATAAAGGGTAGTTTCACTGAGAGCAGCCAATCTTTTGCTTGAATGCCCTGATCACATTCACACTATTACACGCAGTCACACCTTCTAATTAAAGCAGTTTGACAAATTATTACAACACGGTATATCCACACTCTGAATGCTAATCTTTTATTGTTGACAGCATACATTTTTAAAATTGTTTTCCTTCTTATTTGCAGCACATACAATTACAATATTCATGATTTTCTTCAAAGTACACTTTGTTCTAAATTGGACCCAAACAGTCAATAAATCTTATTACAGGACCCATAATGTAACATTAGATATGGTGCATGGTATTATGTTTAACTAAAATGTAATAAAGAAAAAAGTGAGCTCTGTTGCAACCCATAATAAAACTGTCTTTTAATTTATACCAGCAAATTAAATGGCGGGAATGCCCAAGTGTTTTCTTCCTTTTGTTTTGGTGATGTTCTCTTGATTGCCTTTTTCAAGACACCATGTGTATCTTTATTTGATCAATGCTGCCATTTTGTCCTCTTATAGTGATTCTACATATCATTTGGCATGTAACCTGCAAATTCTCACATATTTCTCAGACAACCTCTCCTCTTCACAAGTCATGTGTTTTATTTTTTTGGATTTATGAAGGAAAACATCTTAATGTGTTGAATTTCTGCACATTTCTGTGGAGTCTACAAAGACCCCCGGGGATATGTTTGCAAAATGTTGCAATGACTGTTTTCATGTAGCTAGTACATTTGTGAATTTTCATTTTCTCTCAGTTGTCAGTGTAACACTGTATGCTTTAGGGGGCAACATGCTCTCTCAGGTAGATTTAGAGATGGGTTGCAGCTAATGGTGCTGGCTAACAAGTGACATTCTCTCATTAAGTGGGAAGATTTGTCTGAGTGGCCAGTTAGTTGGAGGACATTACACAAGGTCAGAGCCTCTGGCTGCCATAGGAGAATAAGTGAAGTAGAAAAGAGGCCAAGCAGACAGGCTAAAAGACAAGATACTTGCTGTGCTGTCTGAAAGCTTCTCTCCTCTCTGACTGGCAAGGCTTGATGTGAGTGGGGTTTGAAGTTTGGACTTTGGTCACTGCTGCTTTTGAACATGGAGCTATTTCAGTCCTGGATGGGATGTGTGTGTGTGTGTATGTGTGTGAAGCAGGGTGTGTGCTGGTCCATGTATCTATTTAAACTGACTTTGCCGACCATCACCAAGGGGTGAGGCAGATCCTCTTCCTTGCACAGAGCTATAAGGGTTGCTAGCAGAATGGGAAATCAATAACGTCGATAGGATGAGCATTAGGATGGCCAAGTGGTTTTAACAGCCCCATTGTCATTTCACTATTTTCGTAAAGCAGTTTGTGGGCCATTCTTTCTACAGTCTTCAATTTTCAGAAAGCTGAGGAAGACAGACAGCTACAGAGACAGAGAAACAAAGACAGAAAGAGAGAGGCAAAGAGAGGCAGCCCCCAGACAATCAAACTGGAAGCACATTTCTGACACATGTTCGACAGTCATTCACAGGAGCTTTCAAGATGTGATTTTTTTTTTCCAGACCATCAGCCCCTGAATTGAACCGTAGTTGTTTTTTCATCAACACTGAACACACCACACAACTTGCCCTTCAACAAGGCAGCTGGTCTTTTTGTGCAGCTCTTCTAAAATTACACTGTACAAAAAAAACAAAACATAAACAGTGTTTTCTTTCAGAAATCTAACTAAATTAAAAGTGTCTTCTTGCAAATAACCAAATGTGAACAGGGTCTGAAACCACAATTTGCATTAGATGTTAAAGTTGATTAACAGTACTGTACTGTCTCCCATATTTTCCTGCAGTCTAATACATAAGCTAATACAAATGGTTGACATATTCTTTCTAATATCATGTATTCCATACAGTAAGTTTATATTGTCTTTTGTTAATATGCACCAGTTACAACAAATAACTGAATGGCCGTATTTGTTTTGTGCTACAGCACCATTATCAGGCCAGAAAACGTGCCTCCATATCTAATCTAATCTGAGCTATACAGTTGTGTGAAATCAGAGATAAGGGGTGTAGGGTAACCTTCTGCCACAGTATCTCTTACTGTGGGACACAGTAGTCAAAGCTTAGTAATGCAGACCAGACCTAAAGTAAAAAAAGTGACACACTGAAAAGTAAAACGCTGCAGACTTTTCCTCTATGTCAGTGTATTCCACTTCTGAGTGAAAGTGCTTTACCATGTTCAAGATGTTTTTCTCTCAGTCAAATTATTTCAGAGTGGTACACCAAAAAGGATGGTTGAGATGAGGAAACTGTAGTTAGAGTTGTAACTGATGGTCATTTCCCCAAATGCCACTGCTCTCATAAAACCATCATGTTGTGGTGCCTCATATGTGTCTAAAATCATCACATAGATCATCCTGTTTTCTGGGGACATTTCCTCAGACCAAATCTTTCTCACACAGAGAGGTTAATCTAAATGTTAATCTGAATCTTAATGTCATCCTTCCGTTTCCACACTGCTGCCCTGCTCTTTACAGTATGCTGTTGTGCTTAGCATGCACATTTGCTAACTTAGTTAAATTCAGCAATGCCCATTTCTCGTCTAACCCTTCTCTAAAAGTCTGGACTACTAAATTGGATGAAATCATGGTTAATTATTGGTCCAGGAGAAATGGGGGTTCTTTGTCACTAACAGTTTTTCTTAGCAGCTATAGAGAAAGTAATGATGGCTCGCTGTTTCTCTTCTACATTTACATTATTGTTCATGGAAATTTGAAGGACAGGTCCTTTTATCGCTACGCATTGGGAGGAAATTTTAGAAGTTTACTTAGGGGAAGATAAACAGGTACAGTATGTCCAAAGGGTACAGAAGCACACAGAGATTTGTGGTGATGAAAGCAGACTGAAGATGACAGGAGAAAGCAAACAGACAAAAGCAAGAATTAATAGATGGTGAGTGAGACATTCTGTTACACCTTTTTCTCTTATTATTCCCTTGCGATTCACGTCACTTTGTATTAACAGAAGCAGCAGAGAGTGACTTTGTACTGTCAGCTTGTTCTACAACAGTACTTGTGCCTCATCCTTGAGAGGAATATTTAAAGAACAAGGTTTGTTTCTTTGCAACTACCATAAAATACAAGAAACTGTGTCTTAGCTTTCTTTAAAATAGAAGTTTTAAATTACATGGTTGGTTTTACAATACAATGGTAAGGAAGGAATTCTACCTCAATAAACTTGATGTATGAATAGAATTGTATCCGTGCTGAGTCACATTGTTCAATCCAGTTACCTATTAACAACTGTTGAACCACAGAATGTGTAAGAAAAAAATGTGTATACAAAAGACAGAGAGACACAGAGAATTAAAATGATATGACATCTATGTACTTTATGTCTGTTCACACTTAAACACTGTACAAAAATGTATAATAATGGAACGTGACACCCCTCATACAACTCTTTTTAAGCTTTACCTATCATTTGTTAAAAGATAGGTGTTTCATTCAGTCCTCATTTAGTTCTAGTTTCTTGTCCCTACAACATCTCATTGAGGTGTTCTCTGAGAACAACAGGGTAATGTTTGCATGCCTCCACAGGGAATTGAGGTGTGTACCTTTGAGAAAAATTGGGAATTTGCAAGTAAGAACAGGAAAGCTATTTTTTGACAGCAGAAAAGAGAGGTCAGATTTACTTTAAGGATGTGAGTGTGAAAGCAGCTCAAATGAAACATCTCAGATAGTACTGACTACATTTGTTTCACAGACCCGAAACCACGGCTGTCAAAACGGAATCAGTCAGGTGATTTGCATATTGTTTCTTATGAATTAAAATATTTAGTCAATATCTGGACAAAAATTGCTTGCAGTTAATTCTACAACGACTTACAATTTTTCCAAAAAAATGTCTGGTGGTGTTGCAATGCATTTCAATCATTTTTTCAGAATAAGCCAACATATAATATATCTTTGTGGTTGTAGAAGCTGAATCTCTCTTACCTGTTTTGTGAGGCTTGTCACATCCGTGGGACTTCAATATCAGTACTAAACATTTTCATTCTTCAGCCTCACTGTATTGGATAGACCAATTTAACAGGGCTTCACTTCAGTCTGGCTTCATAAACAGATAAGAATAACCCAGGGCAGCTAAGAGAACCTTTTCCTTTCCTTGACTGTGTTATCTTAAATGCATATTCTCTCACTTCCACTGGATACTGTCATGTTTCCTCATTCTGTTTTATTTTTCTGCTCTGCACAGGGAAGTCTTGTGCCAACTGAAAAAGGCAAAGGAAATTGCCCCTTCTCTGCCTGTCTTTTTACTCACTGTATAGCTTCCCTTTCTCTCAGTAGTAAATAATGCTTTTTATTGCATGCATAGTGTAGCTCAACAGTGTGTTGGAATCATTTTATGAAAATAAGACTTTTTTTGAAGTCGAAGCTTATTTCAAACTTGAATCTCTTGGCCTTCTACTTCAGCCCCTCCCCTTGCCTCATTCTCTTTGATATGCAGGAAATGTGCACAGAGCTGATTGAATTTGTATCAATCTTTTTCTTCTGTGAGACCTAATTTCATCAAATGCCTTGGTATTACTGAATTTCTGGTGGTTGATAACCATCCCTGCAATCATTTACCCTTGATGTCTTTTGGAAAAGATTGCTGAATGTGAGAGAGAAGAAGAAAAGGTGGCTGATTGACTTAGATATTTGTTTTGCTTTCTAACAGCTGTTTGAAGTGGTATACACATGAGAGGGGGATGCTTACAAACCCTTGCGAGTCTCCAAAGCCTTCAGTGTATATTAATTTAGCACGATACGCTCTTCAAAAATTCCACTTGCCCAACCACACTCACCTTTGCACGCCCCCTTAACCCCTACACCTACCGCAAACATAGACACCCTAAACACGTTAGCAGCAGGCAGTCGCTGTCATATTGTTCACAGAAGAAGCTGCGTGCGCACAGTTATACACACTCATACAATGCGCACAGTGTGTGGACTTAAGCTCACAAACAAAATTCATCAGCGGAGGCTCCGTCAGGCCTGTCAGATTCGACAGCTTGTCTGTCATTAGCATAGTTTTGCCTCACAAATCAATGCATCTTTGGCCTTTCGAGTCACTTGTTGGAGTTGGCCTCTGATCGAATGTGTGAGTGAGCAGAGTACAAAACACAGATTGAGACTGTTAGCTGCTGAGAAAGCTTTCGAGACTCACGAGTCTGCGGCTATGTTTAAATATGGATAAACAGATACAAACAGTGCTCTCTGAGAAAGAGGCAGTCACACATGCTGTCTTTCTCCCATAGTAACACACGCACACACGCGCGCGTTCACTGAGTCATAACGTGCTGTGTTTTTAGCCATAGGGAAGTCCTTTATCCACATAACTAGATTAACTCACAGTGAGCTCTGATCAGCTTAATTTGGATTCGGCCTGCTTACCTCTGTCTGCATGTCAGTCTGTCTGCATCTTCATCTGTCATTCTGTCTACTTGAATGGCAAGACATTTGCCAGTACATCTGTGTGTCACTTTATTTAACCATCCTTCTCTAGTCTGGTGTAATCTCTTGGCTAGTCTTAGTAAGGATTACCACTGGCACATTATTTACATCCATTCTTAGCTTTCTCCTTGTCTTATAAAGCTTATGATGAAGTCATTAGCACATCATTTTATTTTTTCATGAATAACAAAAACATATTTTCCCAGATGAATTATGTTATAGCTTTTGTTTGACCACAGAAAATGTGCCAGCTTCAGGTATGTAGGTTTCTTATTACTTACTACATGTAGTTAACTCACTCTGACTTCATGTCTTTGTAGAATGTATATTAGATAAATTGGCTGTAGTAGTTTTTGGAACACAGAATATTTAGGTTGGCCCCCGGAACAGACTGGAAATTGTCTTTGTCTTGTCAAACTTTTCTGAATAAATATCTCCACAAAGTCAACATTACTACATCAACAAATTTACTATTTCTGTAAAAGTCACTCTTGACGTAATCTTCAAAGCAGCTGTCCTGCCTAACCAGAAAGTCATCTCCCAATGGATACGGCACAAGCAAAAGCCACATAGACACCACACTCTTATTCACTTATATATGTGCACATGAGAATGACGGCTAATGATTAAACTCATGTCCAAATGCCAGTAAGGCTTGAAATAAGGGATGGACACCAAATGGGAGGGGAAGAGGATAAGGAGGCATGGAAAGGAGAATTATTTGAAAGTCCAGAGGGAAGGTGGGTACAGATACTAGGACAGAAAGTGTGAGATGCTGAGGGAAAGAAGGGGGGATAGAAATAATGAGGGATGGAAGGGAAGTGGGGATAAGCGAAGAATGAAGGCGAAGGAGGGGGCAGCAAAGAGAGAGCTGAGTGGAGCTGAGGAGGCGCTAGGCCTGGGGGATTGCTGCGCATTTATCCTCCTCTACAGCAGGCTTCTGAAGCACTACCTCAGGAAAAGACTTTAAAGCAGGGTGGCTGCTGCTCTGTGCTGATCTGTTAATACCCAGAGATACATGAGGCTTCGCCATAGTACTCTGGGGGTGGGGTGGAGAAGGACAGTGTGTATAAGTCTGCTTGTGAGTTTGTGTGTGTTTTTCTGTTATGTGTTCAAGGATCATATCATATCTCTGCAGATAATATCCCCATCCCTATTGCTAGCTTGCCCCAACTCACCCAGAGACATGAAGTTACCGGAGTGATTAAAAGATTAGATTCGACTATCATGTGGCTGTGTGTCAGCATTGTCACCTACAGCTGCTGCCATGAGGAGGAGGGGGTTATGACTACCCTGTTCAGGAACCTGTATAAATAGACTTCCTCCTCCTGGGAATTGGTGTAAAACTCCCTCAGAGCCACAGTATGCAGCAAAAATATACACATTCAGAGCTGGAGAGGCTGAATGAGATTTGTGCTGGCTGCTTCACATAGGACCTGTGCTCTCAGGGGGAGGGAGGTGGGGGGAGGGGGGGGGGACTACATGATTAATTCAGCAAAAGTAAAAGACCTGAGGGGGGATAAAGATGTAAGAGATGAAAGATCAGTTTCTTTGTGTTTAGCCCTCCTTTTTTATATGTGAGGTTTTACTGATAAAAGGAAGTCACAATCTGATTATGATTTTTTTTTAAATTGTGTTCATATGAAGTCAGCATGTCAAAATGCACTTTTTAAACTGAATAAATTCCTCATTTAGAAAACTGTAGGACAGAATTTTATAAGGCTTTCTTATAAGCATAAAGTTTTATTTATGCTGGCCAACATGTTTTCCTCTGCTGCCCCATCGTTGCTTTCAGCACAGCATCCCCTCAGAACATAGAGCAAGTTTGTTCTTTTGTTTTTTCCAAAACTACTTGCCAGTAACAAAACTCTTTCTCAGACTAGGCAAGCACATACTTTGTGCAAAGATATGAAAAGATATGAAAAGAAGAAGAAAAGTCAATCGTAACTCTTATATCTGAGCACGTACAACTATTCACTTTATAGCTGGCCAGGCTTTATATTTGACCAGAGTATATCTGAGGTGCTGACCAGTCAGTCCAGTAATTCATTTTGGTTGATTGCTCCATCTTTAGCAAGGTCCAACAGAATCAGCAGCAGGTGATAAACAAGTAGAGAGTGATATCGCTAGGTTTCACAGAAACAACACACCGATGCGTGTGTGTGCGTGTGTGTGTGTTTTTCCCAGTGTTGGGATAAAAATCTCGGTGGACGGTTACATTGTGAGGACTTAATTCGCATCAGGGGACAAGAAGCTGATCGCTGAAGGTGAACCAATAAATATTGACAATTGGCTTTCGTTAATAATAGAATTATGCTTAAGTTAAGGTTTAGGGTATGCTGTAAGTTTAAGTCAATAAAACCAGTGTCCTCGCAGGTGAAAAAAATGTGGATGTGTAAATGCAGATGTGTAACTTAAATGAGAAAAGTATAGAAAATGCTGTGCAAATGTCATCAACAGTGTGAGACTATTATGACACTGACTTGGTGACTGCTTTGTTATTTGCCATTGTGGGCTAAGGTAAATGTTAGCCTATAAGACACTGCACAGTATCACAGTAACAAGAAAAAATGAGCGAAAGAGAGAATAAGGGGAAGGACAAACATAAAAAAAAAATTACGAAATTTGCACCATGTTAGTGTTTGAACAAGAGAAGCTCAGAGTTTCAGCACATACTCAAAGCCCCGTGTAGCAATTCAGCAATAATCTCTAGAAGATGCCTTTTGTTTTCTACTGCAAACAGTTTGATTTGATCAAAATGCTTAAGTGCCAGATTTCAGATGTCCTAGGCAATCTTGGTTACAAGTTTAAACATTTAGTGTATGAAATGTAGTTCTCTATCGCATGCTTGTGTGTGAGCCCAAGACTTACATAAAGTATTTGAATTCATATATTGGCTTGCCAGGATTCTACCATTTTTGTTTTAACCTTTTTATTTTTACCTTTTATTATCTTCTCTATTTTTTCTTTTTCAAACAGTGTTAAATGGACAGTTGAGCGGGAAAAAAGCTGGTTTGTCATTTACATATAAAGCCATTATAAGTCAAATGCTGTGTATCTGTTTGTGCACACTATTAGTTGTTTCTTATTGACCCAGATCACTTATCCTTGATCAAAATCACCAGTATTTTCAGATAACACGACAGGCTATTATGAGGACATATCTAACTAGGCATGCAATATCGCCTACAGTAGTTTTTAATGATGGTGTAAACAGTACTGGTATGGGGTCAGTGCTATGTGGCGCATGCACAGATTCGTAGGACTCCCCGCTGCCTGTGCATAATAAAAGATTCTCCTTACACTAGAATATATTTTAATTAAACAACCGTAGACTAGAAGATTTAAAAAACACAGACCAAACAGTGCTGTGGAATTAGAACACATCAGTCCTAACACAAACTGAGCATTGTTCTCAAAGTTAGCTTTTGTTTGCCAGGCTATTTTGGGCCACAATAGATTCTCCTTGTGCACATAATATTGTGTCAACCCCCTGTGATTACAGTGCCATTTAAAGTGATTAAGAGAGATTTAGGTTCTGTTATGAATTTTAAAATTGACACATGGCATTTCAGATGTAGCACAGAAGACTTAACTGCTCTCTTAAACTTTAATGAATTGTTTAATGGGTAGAGAAAATGTCAGACATTGGAAATTAATGTGTTTGAAACATCTGAAAAAATCAGTGTACCAAGTGTGGTTATCATATGCTGTGCATAATTCTCTTAGGTTTGCTCACTGGCATATGTCCTGTAAGAGTTAAGGCTGCACTGCATATCCCAAATAATCTGTCTCCAATAAATCACATCCTCATACTGATATCTACATGAACATTTATATAAATTATGTGTGTTTAAAAAGGTAAGAAAGGTAAGAAATGTAAGTCTAAAATTTTAGTTGTGTCACTTTTTTAATTTCAGCACCAAATTGTAAATACAGTGTATTAGTAAAACTACCCTTATGTTGTATATGTTACTGCAATTTAGCTTTGATAAGTAGTCATCTTACAAAACTGTTTATAAGATCACAGAAAGGTTTCTTAGAGTTTCCATTTTGTGTAGATTAGAAGGATCACACAAAATTTTATTTGTCTGTGCTTTGTTTGCATTTTCAGTGTCAACAAATGACTTTTAGTAATATCTAATAAGCCATTTCATGCTAAGTTACGATTTGGAAATTGAGCTAAAGAAATAAAGTTTAATTTCATTTGTTTTAATTTGAATAGTGATTATTAAATCTGGAATAAGAAAAAAAATTATACATATTAATTTTTAGTACCTATTGTAAACACATGCACGTTGTTATATTGATATATTTGATATATTTGCTACTGAAATGTTATTTTGTGATAATGAAATCTGATACTCATGTAGCCACAATTTATCCATGGGGAGCTACAAAATAAAATTGTCATAATGTGAAAATGATCTTTTGTATTGTCCAAAATGTTGTTAAATTTTTGCATTTTTATTGTGCAAATTAACAAACATAAGCGATAATGTAATGTTACCTTTAGGTGGTTTTGGAGGATGGCAGGAGTACAAAGTGAACTACTAGTTTTGGCATCAAAAGCACATTGGTTAGGGGCTTAACCTTAACCAATTACTCTGAATGTCCAAACACAACTCACAAAACTTATTCGTATATAAATGGAATTTGTTGGATACAGGGTTGAATAATGGGCATAATTCATGCCTTTAAGGTCTCGCAATTATGTTTGAGCTTGCATTTCGGTCAGCCAAACATCTACACAATTCAAATGACCTCCATTCAAGCCAGTCAAGCGAGATTGTAAATAATGTTCCACTGAATTAAGAGGCCCAAATCCTGGAGCTTCATCTTGCTGACAGACTCTGTAGCTTGTAATCTGAACATACAGTTGCAGGGCAACTGGTTTTCTTGAGATATCTTTTTTTTTTTTAAATGCCATCATCAGGACAAACTTTGTGTGAATAGACTTGAGTTAGACTGTAATTAACATAGTTAAATAGCTGCACCACAATCCCGGGGGACCCCTGCATCTTACACTCAATGTAAAAGCATGGGGGGGGGCACAGAGGAAGGAGGCGGTTCAAACACGTAAAGGAGGTAATTAAATGAAGATGGTAGGCTATTGAATGATCTCCAGGGCAAATACAGTACAGTACTTTCTCTTCTTCATCCCTCCTTGGCTACCCTCTTCTAACCCTTGCTCTCTAGCTTTGCACCTGAGATGAAGATGGCAGTTAATGATGCAGTTTTTTAAATCCACTTTAGCTCCTGCCCTATAGCTCACTCTCACTGTCTCTACATACACCAAGGTTATTTTATTTTGGCTCCTCTTTCATCTCTTTTTCATCCTGTGTTCATACAATTTTCTCTCTGTTCCATTAGCAAATTGCCTCCTCCTCGCTTTCTCCTCCTTTTTTTCACCTCCCCACCTGCCCCCTTACCCTCCCATTAGAAATCTAACTGGGGCATTTAGTCATTTAAACAAGGAAGTTCACTCCAGGGTCTGTTTTATTTTTCAGAAGTTGGAGAGGAGCCCCATGCTCGAGAGACACTAATATTGGATGGCAGAGTAAAGACAACCTGAAGGACCTTAGAGCCATCATTCGCACATAGTGGCAGCAAGGTCATCTGGCTAAGGGATGGTGAGTATGCTATTTGCATATACTGTGGGTTTTGCAGTAATAAGGCCTGCTTAGAATCACCATTTAAATAATAAAAAAAACCTTTAAGACAACCATTAGTAAACTGACCAGCAGACCGTTTAATTTGCCTCACTATTATCTACTTTCACACACGCATTAGTCTAGATAAAAGAATCCTATGCTACTTTTTTTGGAGAGAAAAATACAAGCTGTATAATTTTATTGTCAGGCTGCCTGATTAATGTTGATGACGATCATAAAACTTTCATTCTAGTATTGCATACAGTAGTAGGCCATAAAATTACAGGTCTGGAATGAGAAATTTATGCCTAATAAGGAAAATAGTTCTCTCTAAAGTACAGAACTGGTAGTATTAACTCTTTAGGCAAGACTGAGAGGCTTATAATCACAACAAAATCTCTAGCTGTATAAATACATTAATGTGATCCATAATTACAAATCAATCTGTTACATTCATGACATATTATACACAACATAACAGCTACATTACATTCAGAGTGATCAACACTTGATTACCATAATAAAATAAGTCACTTAAAGCTGAGTCGATTAAACAGCAAGACAGACAGGGAGAGAGCCAGTTTGCCCATCTACGTGAGATTCACTCAATATTCTGTCCTCATTTCGGTTTCACTACAGTTCGTTTAATTTCAATGCACTGGATTACCCCACATCCAGTAAACTGCTGAGTCAGTCAGCTTAGAGCCCTTACAGGCCGCCCCTTGTCTTAATATGTCTAGTCCTGTGTCAGGTCTTTTGGTATCAGGGTTAATATCTAACTGAAGGATCCAATATTTGAGATTATGTGTGTTTGATTTTGTTTACACCATCTGCCATCAGATGTAATTGAATGTACTGCATGGTATAATCTGATACATCCGGGGGTGATGTTTTGCTGCTACTGGTGTTTTGTCTTTGTATGTATGTGTGTGTGTGTGTGTGTGTGTGTGTGTGTGTGTGTGTGTGTTCCTTAGCCTGAAGATGCCTTGAGGAATTCAAAATAGCCTGTAGATGTCCTGCAGCAATTAGTCCTAGCCGTATGGTGAAAATTGCACTCTTAGCTAAAGTCATAATACATTAAAGTGATATACACTGTATTTGATTAAGGTGTTAAAAAATGCATGGTATTCATCAGTGTATGCATAGGTGACTATAGTGAGACTATAGTAGTGAACAATAAATCATTTTTCTGATGAATAAAATATGAAACAGAATGCAAACTGAATGTAAGCCATTTAATGTACCAATATGTTATCTCTATAAACATTTTGCATCACAGGCCTCATTTACCATAAAGTGAAGCCTTCGACACTTAGGCTTGACACATACACATGCTCAACATTTTATTCTGATGCTGCCATGCAGAGTGATAAGTGAACGGGTACAGCACAGGCTCAGTGTCAGGCTCAAGGACACTTCAACAGGGTGCAAGGCTAAATCTGGGACACATCAGCACTTGAGGTGATTAAACTGCCACTATTACAACCAGGTGTCTCTAACTGACTGGTATACAACCCTAGAACAGTAATAACAATTGTTAATTTGCTTTTAGTCATTGTATTTTAAATACAGACCTCACTACTACTTACAGTAAATGAATAGTTTTACATATAGCAGTAGTTTTTCATGTTTTTGTGATATGCTTTACTTTTTTTCAATAGAGTTGAAGCCAGTTTATATTTATGATAAGCTTATATAAACCTAACCATAATTTTTCTGTAGTGCCAGTAAGGGTATTTCCACAAAATGTTTAACCTTTTGACTAAAACTTACTGATTTATCTCTTATCCTCCTATCATACATAAATGCCCTACCAACATTTTCGAAATCGAACTTTACCTACCAGTTTACACAAGGTTCAGCAGCAGCATTTGTCACGATAAAAACAACAGCTACAGTAGATTTGGAAGCAGTATCTTGAGAACTACAAAAATGTATGTTACATTTGATTTGTTGTGTTTCTTTTTTTTCACCCCACAGAGGATATGCAGTTCAAAAAAAAAGTAGACTAGTGAAAAGTATGTCACTGGTACCAAGCCAGGACGAGGTATTACTAGCTTTAAATCCTTCAGCACTGATCAAAAGACTATCTGCTCACACAGAAACCAGAACATCCAACAACTCACAGCGCTTCACGCACGCAAACAAATACACACATTCCCAGGTTCTGATGACAGTAACTTGAACAATAACGCTGACAGCAATGACCTCTGTGGTCTGGTTCACAGGCCATTTAACAGTCAGCAGTAGATTAGGCCATGTGATCAGGGATGCAGCTGAGCTGATCTCTTTCATCACGCTCGTCTTCCTCTGTATTTATGTTGAGTATTATCAATAATGCATCAACAAACAAGTCTAAAACATTGTTTTTCCCAACTCTCTTGGTGTTACAATACATGTGGTTCTAATACTGTAGTTGCCGTGCTCTTATGCACAATGATTCATCCCCCCTTGCACTTATATCTCAAGCCATATACTACATTTCTATACTGTTACCACTGAGACTTTAGAAACAGTTTTGCTTTAGGGCACTGTAGTGATGGTATGGGAAGTGCTTTTATAGTATATTGCTCCAGCCTCAAAAACTACAGATTTGGATTAACTTCTTCAAATACAAATATGACTATTAAGTCTGCTTATGTGAGTGGGAGGGATGGTTGTTGGGGGAGGGATTGGAGGGTTTTCCAAATCTCAAATTCTCACATTTTAGTTCAATACATTTTGTAATATGCAAGCTTTAAAGCCCTGGATATTTGCAGGGTATGTGTGTATAACTGTCCATCTCTCCTATCATCATCAGTTTTTATTTATACACTATGCTCTATGTTGCTCATGTGTGTGTGACGGAGTGTTAGACTTTCTGACTTCATTTGCTCATGTTGGTGTACTCATAGGCCTCCATATGTCTCATAATCCAAGAGACTGGCACACATCATAGTGTTGGGAGCTGGGGAATTCAGAAGCATTCTGCCACATTCATCAGTCTAAAGAAACAGACAGAAGGAACTTATGTGCCTGTGTTTAGCATATTACACAAAATAAAGAAAGATTTTTACTCTGCGCAGAGAACGGCTGCCTCACTGAATGAGGAATCCGCTGTGGAGAAGATTCAAAGGGGCAATTTTACACCAGCTTATGAGCAAGGGAGTGAATAGAGGGATGCACAGTGCCTAGAGACCGCCAGATGTTACACAAGGGAATTCATCTGCAGCAAGACTGACCAAGGGTGGAATGATTCTAAATTGGCTCTGAAAAATTGGGTCCTCATACAAACAGATGAAGGAAATATTTAGGGAACAGAGTGTTTTATGAAAAATGTTTGCCAGTTTAATTCAGCACATTTCTCTTTACCTCTGCCAAGGAGGTTATGTTATCATCTCTGTCTGTCTGCCTGTTGTTAGTTTGTATAACATCTCAGTAACTAGACAACAGACTTCAATCACGTTTGGTAGGAAGTCCAGCCATGGACTGAGGGACTGATTGGTTCTTGGTGTGGATCCCAATTTAGATTTTAAAGGATTTCTTAACACTACGGTATTTGGAACATTTGTGCTATTTTTTCACCAGCAGTTGCATTTTATTGAAAAGAAAAAAGTGTTGCATGTACATCACTATTTGTATAGGTGTTGGAATGTAGTGCATATTAAACGTTCTTAGGGTATTTCTATTAATTCAGTAATGACATATACAGACTGTGCAAGTGTGCTGACCTGGAAGGTGTAAGCATGTGAGTGTATGGTCGAATACGCCTAACAGTGATTCCGTGCTTTATACAGTGTAATAAAATGAGTTATGGTCATGGAACATTGCTACAGTACTATTGATCAGTCATTATACTGTACATTTGGGAACATACCTATATCCTTGCCTTTTTACAGCTTACAATACATTTTGTAAAGGGTTGAAAAAAACTAACATAAATTATTATCAAAAGTGCTACAACATTGGATTATGGTTACACTGTGAAATTGTCATCATTATATATGGCAGGGTATTTATTTATTCTTTAAAGGAGATTATTTCTGTTTTCAAAAGATAATTCATGGAAATGTGAGTGATTAAGGAAAGGTACATATTTTTTTATTTATCTTAGTGGTACGTACAGAATGAGAACAAAATAAGACAATGGTTACACAAGGAAACAGCTGTCTGACATGATGTAAACACACTGTGTCATATGTCCTTTATAAAAGCTACCTGGCCATTGTATTTACTGTCATTCCCTAGAAAGTCCCCCAGGAACAACATCAATAGCGACTTCACAAAGTTATAAAGAAATAACTACAGAGCAGAATATAGATGTAATATTATTACCACCATACAAATATCGTACAGTATACAGCTAAACTGATTACACCACTGATCAAACAATTTTAGTTTTAAGTTAAATAAAAAAAGTAAAAAAACATTGAAAATACTATTTGTTATTTGCAGTATGCAGTTGTACGTCAAAAAGAAAATAAAACCGTGCTTCTGATGTGACATAAGGATTATCTGTTGAAACTGGTATTCCAGTGAATTATCAGATAGGCAAGGGATATTGTCAGTAGTCAATTGCTAAAACAAAAAGATAACCAGTTTGTCTCAAAATGGTACTAAAATGCTGGATTAAACTTTACCATACAACAGAAGAAGAATAAAACCTCACTAACAAATGGCGTAGAGACTTTTGTTGCAGTTGGTTCTTAATTAAGGGCCTCTCATTATATTTTAATTAGTCAAACATTTCATATGTTCAAGTTAATTGGCTTAATTCTTCATAGACGTTGGTTGCAAACAAGTAAGTTGCATTACTTAGACAGTCAGACAGCGTAATCATTTAACATTTTAGGTGTACTGACCTGGAGTGCACCCAGTTTTGCAATGCACTTTACAATATATAGTCAAACGTTTTCATGCTGCACTGCTGCTGTTAAACTACAGTAGATGATTTGAAGTTACTGCTTCAGATGGCTTATCTTATAAACACAAAAAAACATGCCACAGTATGAGATCACTGTGTGTTCAAACCCTGTTATCCAGAATCTCCAGAGATGCTGTGATTCCACGGCAGATGGGAGAGGAGAGAGGCAACAGTATAATGCACACTCTGTGTGTGTTTGTGTATGTGTATCCTTGAGATTGAAGCAACCACTGGTCTAATCTTTCGGTGTGTTAGCTATGGCAGGTGGCTGGCAGGCAGGCATACCCCAATGTTAAATCTATATCCCGTTGTGTTTATTGATCTTTTATCTTTTCAGAAGTAACAGACAAGTCTTTGTTTTTGCATCTGTAAACTCTGGCGCTGGTTGTAGGCTGGGATGCTGAGACAGACATTGTGGCTGATGTTGTAAACATGGTGTATAGATACAGTCAGTGCATATAGATGTGAAGAAGATGTGAGGGGTGACACATTCTTCAATCATACAGATATAATTGCTGGAAATCATTTGGGGCAAATTTTGGGTCCAGACTGTGCTATACCACAAATCAAGCTACCGCTGTTAATTGTTATTGTGGTTTACAGTACATGTTTCTACCATATTACTAGGCCTATATTATACTATATGCACCCCTAAGAGATAAACAGCCAAGCTTACGGCGCTTTTGTGATTCTTGTATTCAAACTAATAAGTTCCCATAAGTCTTTTCGCTCTGTTTCAAAAGCTTTCCTCACATTCTACGACAGACATTCATGCCTTGTTTGACGTCCATCACTATCTTGCAACAGCTAAAAAAAAAGAGAGAAACAAAAAAAACCCTGCAGACATGAAACCAGAATGGAAATTCTGCCAGGCACTGCCACCTCCACAGATGCAATTGTGAACTAAGCAAGGGGATCTTTGAAGAAGCAAAGGGACTTTTAATGAACAGGCTCTTTATTGATCTATGGACAAAACAGTCGTTAATTATGTGTGGGTGGGTATTTAATTGAGGGAGTGAAACAAGGTCCCTGCTTGCTAAGCTAATACATGGTCAAGAATGAGGAGAATTTGATTGAGTCCTGTGCCACTGGGGCAAAGGATAAGACACAAACAATCACTCCGTCAGTGCCTCTGGATCTTCCTTTCTCCCTCTCTCACTTGTCTTTTTTTCTTTTCTATCTCTCTCTATTTCCTTTTCTCTGTATTTTAGTAAATGCCGCTTGCTGTGTTATTCTACTCTCTCTTTCTTTCCAAATTAGGCGGAAATGGACTCCATCTCTTCATTTTCCTCAGCTCCATGTGCTGTTTTGTGATCAGTTCAGCCCAGTCTGATGTGCACATTTTTGATTTTCTAACTTGTAAAAATGGCAGCTGTAGGAAAAAAAAGCACTGTATAAAACAATGGGGAATCTAGAAGAGGTTTGTTTGTATTGACTCCACATGCTGTGTGTGTATGTGAATGTATGTGTTATTTCACCACTGTTTCTGCAGTCTAGTGTATCTTTTTGATTTGTGGTTGTCAGTCATCATCAGGCAACCAACTGTCTTATGGCTCTGCTCAGTAAGTTTTATTATGTGCAAGCACTACTCCTTTCCATCTCTGCTGACTGTTTTTATATTGTTTCTTTCGATCTTCCAAAACGGATGGTCATTTAATAGTTTTTCAGCAGCAGCATTAGTCAGTGATTCTAACTGTTTGATGAAATTCAAATGAGTATTTTGTTCACTTAAAAGAACTGAGAATAAAGAACAAACACAAATTATTTCTAATAGCAAAGTGGATAAATGAGAACAAGATGCATTTAATAAAAAGTAGTAAATTGTTGTTTACCTTTATTTTTGACCTACAGCATTTCAGTTTAATTCTGAAATTTTTATTAAAGAAGGATTTACAAATAAAAACCCTGATACAAACCTGAACACGTGTCATATGGTGCCATTTAGGTCACCCGTGTAGGGCAGTTAGAATAAGTCATGTGCAACTACACAACCTGTGTCACTCCCGCTGCAGACACCTCTGGAGATGAATGGTGATGTTTAACTGAAGAACTACACAAGGTGTAATCCCCACAGGGGATTGGTTGTGTTGCTTGAGCATGAGTGTATAAGCTCAGCATGACTTAGAATCTCATTAAAAGAGGCTTATTTATCTCTACACTTCCTAAAGAATCAAGGCTGGCGTCTTCAAGTCGTTGGGTTGGCAGCAATTACCATACCTATCAAGCAGCTTTTATAACGCCTGTTCTGTGCCATAAGAAAGGTGTGCCAAGCTATTACTCAAGCTGCCGGCACTTTTCACAAGGTGTAAGTGCTGAATGCATTCTCAAAATGAATTTATGTAAAGGGATCAGTTTCTGTGCATGAAAAAAAACATCCATTTTAGAAGTTAAAAATATAGCTTTACTATTTTTGCTTGTCTGGATACTGTAGATGCTAAGTTGTTTAAACCTCTTGTGTTGGGGATTTTAACTAGAGCTATGCTTTGCATTTGTCAACACTAAGTTTAGAAAATGTTATTCTAAACATCAAAGAGAATTCGAATTTGCCTTAAAAGATACTGGAAAACAGGTGTATAAAACAAATATTTGTAAATTACAATTTATTGTTTCAAAGGCCACGATTGTAATTCATTACAAATGTTGTCATATTCAACTTAAGTCTCTCATGCTCCTCTAGTTGATGTACATCTAGAGCTCAGAAAACTTGTTTGTGTTTATATACAGTCCTGGCTCTGAATGTGGGAATAAAGAATGTTGGTTGAACATTTACATCTAATCGACAAAAGCAGCACTACTGGTGCACAGCGGAAAGTAGATTCTGACACCAGAGTTGTTTTCAGTGCACACATCAGACCGACTGTGAAAGTGCTCAGTGTCGACTTAAAAGGTCAGAGACGGTTACTTTGTTTTCCCCAGACATTCTGCTAAACTGGCTCATTCGCCAAATGTTCGCAAAATGTGCGCTGTTTTAAAATTAGTTTTAGCAGCTGGAGATTGTAGCAAGAGTGTAATTTTAGTGAAGTCTGCAGCTGGTGTGGCTCTCGTTAGCTCTGTAGCAGCACAGTTGTTGCTGTTGTGCAAGCCCCCATTCCCATTTGATCACAACTAACTTTCCTTACTTTGCATTGTTTTGTATTCTGTGCTTATCTTATTATATTATCCACTCCTTCAGAACTGATCGAACAGAGAGACAACGTCACTAGCAATTACAAAATCAGCACAACAACAAAATGAAATATTAAAATAAAAAGATCATACAATGAGAATATATGAGTGCACCAACACTGTAGTATAACATTATGATCAGGAATGTGATACATAATTTAAGAGTTACAGCTGCGAGGATCTGTCCATGTAATATGAAAGCTATAATATTTAATAGGTTCTAAAAACGGTAAATAATGTGCATATTAAAACTCAGAAACTTACAGCTACTCCCTACTCAATAGACAAGTCAGTAAACTAAATAAACATACAGTGAAAGGTTTGTCTTACGTCAGATTCAGTCAATGAAACCCTAATTTAATGTAATCTTATGAATGCCAACTTATTCTTCAGTGGCAGACTGGTCACCTCTACAGTGATACTGTTGCACATATTGTGTTTCCATTGCATCTTCCATCTCACACGGTGATAATGTGGGATAAGTGTCAAATACAGTGATATCATCCATTCTCACTGAAAACATTTTTTTTCAGTGCTGAGAATTAATATGGGCACCTTCATAAATAACCTAAATGTGCCTGTTAGGAGTGCTTTTAGTTGTAGTTTACATTTCAGTCCAATTCCTTGGAGTGACAGTGGAATGCTTAATAAATATGAGCACTGACCCTGTACAGCGTGATGAAACACAAGGCAACTCCTGGAGCCCAGCTTGTCCAATGTAAATTTTGCATATTAAATGATAAATCAGTGCATTAGGCCTACTTGAGCTATACCGCTTTAATAATGCAAACAGTCATCCAAGTGTTCATTTAGTGTTCAGATCTGGTTGTAGAAAATTCTGATAGTATTGAGTGACTAACCATAATATCCCAGTGCTACTTAGAGGACTATTACTGTCATAGTAACCCAACAGGGTGTCATTATATGGCTAACAGCTGTGAATATTTGTTTTTTCCTATGTTACCTCAGCTTCACAGCTGTGTGTGTGTCTGTGTATGACCATGAAATGGAATGTGCTTGTGTGTGTGTGTGTGGGGGGGAGTGTTTATCTTGTATCTGTGCATAGCATGTATCAAGTGGACCTGTGTGTTTCTGTGTGTGTGTGTGTGTGTGTGTGTGTGTGTGTGTGTGTGTGTGTGTGTGTGTGATTTACAATGCTCTTTTCTCCCAGGGTCCATAACCTCCCATTGCTCTATGATAAATGTGTGGTACTGTGGTGCATGTGTGGCCTGAAAATGAAACGGTTGGCTGGCCCCTGCGGGAGCAGTACATACTGTGTTCAGACACATCATTACTGCTATGGATCTATTGATTGTTTGTTAGTGTGTGTGAGTGTGTGTTTTTCTTTCTTTGTCTTGTTTTTCTTCTCAGTTAGCTGCACTTTCAGACAAATTAAACACACAACACATGCCATTATTATTTTCCTGTCAGTGGCACAGTTTTAAGCCTTGTCACTTGTTCTTGCTAGAATAACAATATTACTGATTATTCAAGTGTTTAAAACTACTTGTTTAACATATTTGTAATAGGCTAGATGTGTGAAAATTATTTTGAGTTGCATCGGTTGTTTGTTTGAAAAAAAATGCTTTTAGTTGCAGCTGTGGTGCCATCATGATACTGTGATCCCACTGCAAAAGCTGAGGTTACGTGAGTGAATGGACATAAAAAGTGCAAAACTTCAATGTCACAGATTAAAAATTTTGCTTTTAACCGGGAATGCAATATTTCTTTTATTACAGTATATCTTTAACTTGACAAGATCTTATCCAAAGCAACAGCACAGAAAACACAGTAGGTGTGTTAAGCAAAACCCTTAATGATTCTGTGGTGTGAGAATAGTCAGAAGGAGGTCACATGATATTTTTTGTCCTTTTGTCTCAAATTAACTATGTGATAATCTGCTCTTGAATCATGAAGTGACAAGTATTGATGTGTAATGGATTTTATCTGAACACTCATCAAGTATCTTATCTTTTATAATCAACATTAATCAAATCGGGATTTATACAGATTTCACGCCATTAATGTGACATGTCTGAGTCATTTCTTCACATACACACACTTACTGTTCTTGTCTGTCACTCATCACTAAGCAGAGCAAGGCCCTTGTACTTGTGCTCAGCGTGAGGTCAGATGCAGGCAGTTACTCACAGCCTTAGATAGGAAAGTCAACCCACATGCTCTACTAACATTTTTAACTGAACACCTTCAGGGCATCGCTGTCTCTGGCGCAAAACTGTTTGGAACGGATCAATGATTTTGATTTTTTCCAAGACCGCAGGTGTCTACATCTCTTCTGTAGCAGTTTTTTTCTGATTAATCTAGATCATAGCATAAATAAGTATTTTATTAAATGTTATTGGATATATGGGTTGTTTATTTGTAAATACCTGTCTTTTGAATAAGAATGCAAAACTAGTCTGCTTTCACTTATCAGTGCAGCTATACCCTCCCACCCTCCTTGCTCCATCCCAAAACCTCCAGAAGTCTGACAAGAGATTTTCAATTTCCAGCAGCGACCTCGTCTTACTTTCCTATCCTACCAGGATATATAAGACCATTACCATTCATAGGAACAACAAGAAACAAGACAGAGCACAGGTCCCATAAGACTAACAGCAAATGCATGGTCTTGTCTCCTTGTGTTAAATCAACATCATGCTCCATTAAAAAAAAAAAAAAAAAAAAAATGAAGCCTCGCTCTCTCTGTTCATATCTTTGCTGCCTGTGAAATGTGCTTCTTCTGCAGTAAGATTAGACGAGCCCTAATGCCTTATTTTGGCAAGGTGGCACGGCAAACTTAGAGGACAGTGATTGCTTGTGTCCTCCACTCTAATGCTCTTGTTAATTCTCCAATGAAGCTGATTGCCACATTCAGATGTGCAGGAGGTTAGAAAGGAAAACTGTTAGCGGTGCTGTGACGAGGTACTGCAAGAGCCCGCCATTAATTCAGCTACTGAGTTGTTTCACCTCGTCTTTCCCTCTCGCTCTCTTCCTCTTTGTCTCGCTCTCTCTCTCTCTCTCGCTCTTGTTCTGTCCCTCAACTGCTTCACATAACACTCTAGGAATTAAATTAGAGCTCGCAAAATCTTCAGACATGCTTATTACCGTGCTGGCATTGTTGTAATGTGTCTGACCTTGACCTGTTAAGGATTAATTCAAGCAGACAGAGCTGAGCAGGCGCCCTGGCTGATTCCCATGCAGAGCACAGGCACCAGTTGTGTTTACCAATCTGAGATAGAAGAGAACAAACAACAAGGACCACCTCCTCACTCAGGGAGAGCAGTTTGAACTGTACTCGCTGTGTCACACCAAATGGCAGGAGGGAAGAGACGAATGTTGCTGTGCGTCAACATACCTGCATTAATGTGTATTTGAATATTCAGTTTCTTTATCCACAATAGTAAAAGCAAAGCACCAAGACACACTTACAAGCCATTTGACATGTGCATTAGGTTAGATTGGGGTTGGCATTTGGGCTCAGTTTAGATGACCCATGTGAGCTCTTTTGGAGGTCTGGCAGAGAGATTTAGGTCAACCTGGGATACAAGTGGGGGTCACCATCTTTGTAGTTCACATGGGTTCTTTGGTCCCAACAAAAATAACCAAAAAAACACAATAAATCTTGAGAAGCCTGCACATTGAAGACGGCGACATCAAGAAGACTACATACATACATAGGTAACTTTGCAAATGACTTATGAAATGTATAATGTAAAATGTAAAAATATATGATATAACATATTTTACCAGTAATGGTTGTCTTTATATATTTAAATGAAATAATTCTCCATGATTGGAATTAAATCTGAAAACAAGCCTGATCTGTGAGGTGAAGTACACTGATAATGTAGAAGACTGGAGGTGTGGTTTGGTTCTTAAAATGTGAAAACAGCCTGGAAGCCAGAGAAGAAATTTGTTTTCAACTTATTTGTTACTTGTAAATCCTGAAGCAAAGGTGTCTTGAATCTTCTGTAACTGTCTAACGGCTTTTCCAGAGACCTGTGCAAAGCCCATTACAGTAGTCTAAAGTAGAAAAGATGAAACATGGATTAGGACATGCGTTCTCTAATGCTTACTTCCTTTTGAGTTACTATTTGTAGTCTTATTTTGAGATAGCTTCTTTAAATCCGTCACTGTGTCAAAATTTCTGGCCATCCACTTTCACAAGTTTATTTTGATCCTTGTTTGAACTTAACGACTCAAATCACTGATTTGCTAAATGCACTGTTCACAATAACACATTGAATAAAATAGATAGATAGATAGATAGATAGATAGATAGATAGATAGATAGATAGATAGATAGATAGATAGATAGATAGA
>JAUYWH010000022.1:17703674-17723511 GCA_034779795.1 Ctenopoma multispine
TAGATAGATAGATAGATAGATAGATAGATAGATAGATAGATAGATAGATAGATAGATAGATAGATAGATAGATTAAAGTAAAAACAAGAAAGCATTTGCAACCCAATATCTATAAAGTTGCTCAGGAGAGTCCTGGCTGGACATTTTGTTGCTACAACCCAGTATCCACTGGTCCTTGGGTCTGCTATTCTGTTGTTAGAAGCCATCATGGTACCCTGCAGGAGGGAAACCAAAACCACCCAAACCACAAGCATTACAGCTAAATGGCTTCACACAAACACACAGTCAGACTGTACATAGTTATTTATTTCTACAGTACTCACATAAGGCATCCAGCTGCTTATATTAACCTTAATCATCACAATTTAATGCCTGCAACAACCCTTACTCAAACCCTGACCTTAACCTTCAAAAAGGCCTTTGAAGTTGTTAGGACGACCTGATATAATGCATTCCACAGCTCTTTCAAAGGGTGTGAGATAATGGCAGCTGGCAAAAATGTCCTCACTTTCCCAAAACGCCTTTAGAGTGTGGTATAAAACTCAAATTGGCCATACAAGTACACATATGCAGATTTAGGAAGCTTTTAAATTAAGTTAATAAGACACATACATGTAGAAACTTAACTTAACTTTAGTTTTGGCAGTCCACAAAACATTTTTCCAGTGCTTCGGAATATCAAGGTGCTCTATGGCAAAGGTCAGAGCCGCTTCTTCCTCTATGGTTTTCTGCCATGCTTCATGTACCCAAGCACCATGTTTTTGTAATGTAGACTCATTACAAGAGATGCTTCATTGAGTCCTTTAAGCCCTTAGCAGTTAAGTTTGGCTATTCTTTATCTTAATTAGTATTCTGTGTTATTTCTTTGGAGTCATCTTAACTGGGTGCCCACTTAGGGAAACCATTCACACTAGCAAATTGTCTCCATTTGTGGAGAATTCGTCTAACTGTGGTGGACTGATGAATATATAAACTCATAGAGATTGCTTTGTAATCTTTTCCAGCATTATGCAAATCTGCAATTCTTGATCATAAATCTTCTGAGATCTCTTTTTTTTTATTTGTGCGACATGCTGCATATCAGAAACATTTGATTCTTTTTGTAAGTCACAATAATGTAGTTCTCACATCTCCAATCTGGTTTCATTGACTGGTCTCCAGGTTTGCCAACTTGTGACTTCAGTTAACTTTTGTTCTTTATGTGATTACTTGAATTCTGTGCTGTTAGAATTATTTTCTTGCCACTATTTGTAGCTTTTGTTTTTTCTCCTTTTTTCTGCTGCATCTGATCCAGTCATCCATGTCCCACCTTCTTACTTTTTTCTTTCTCACCAATCCTTCCAGTTGCCAGCACATGCAGTATAACTGTATAATCTGACTATAATCTTACTCAATCATGGCAAAAAAGTAAAACTAAACATTTAAAGGCATGCAGTACAATAAACACAAAATAACCACATTAAAATAGGTACACCAGTTTGCTTTTACTGCAATCAGTTATAACTAAAGTTATAGGAAATACACAAAATACAAATATTAATGTTCTACATCCAATCTCACTACCTGTTACTTGCAACATGCAGGGTGTGGGAAGTAAGTAGATTTATATCAGTCTTTCAGCAAGCCTTCTCCAAAAATCAGAAGGATGCATAGTTTATCATGCTAGAGGAACATTGTACTTGGTGATTTTTCTTTCTTGCTTCACAGACCACCAATTTAACTGAGTGGTTTTGTAAAATTTTTATTGTAAAATTGTTATGAGTCCATAGTGAATGAGATCTGGGCATTTCTTGTATTTTTCATTTTAAGGAATCCCTAACTAAAAGGACACGCAACATGAAATCTTAAGTGAAAATGTACAGCTGTTGTTTTATTTGTTTTTCCCTAAAATAAAACCATTTACTCTGCTTCTATGTAGGTCATTAGTTCTCAAAATCCTCTGCTCTCAACTGTGTTAATCGGTTACCTAAATTTAGTAATCCTGTTGGCAGTGAGGGCAGAGATTCTCTGAGTTTGGCTTCTGCCATGTTGTTGAGGAGCCTGCAGAGATGTTATGTTGCCGGTTTAGCTTCGTAGTTTTAGTGTGTTCAAGTATATAAATAGCTGAATACTTTTAAAGACCATTTTGTTGTTTTGTTGTCATTGAGCCATAATTGAACTACTCTATCATAATAATTATGTTTAAAGTAATTTTGAAGCTGTGTTGTTTGTGCGGGTAAAAAGATATTAAGGAAACCTTACAATATAATTTAAAACTTGATTGGATTTAATTGGGGTTTGGGTCAGTGTTTGTGTACTCAGATAGTAAATGAGGCAATCCATAACAAGCTAAAATGCCTTTGAGTTGTTCTTTTTAGTTTGGTGTGTATGTGTGATTTTTAGTTGTATTCACGTTTAGATCGTCACAGTATGATGTACATATTTAACATGTACAGTAAGTGTATTAATTGTTTTGGATATAATCATATTGTAAGCAGATTCTACTGTAACCAGGTCATATAGTATCCCCCCCACGCACTTGCAAACATTTATTTCATGTGTAAATGCGTTGATTTCCATGGTGTACTCATCATGTCTTTGGTGCATACAACCCACCTTCACATCGTCTTAGTGCTAAAGTCTCCATCCTTACCTCAGACACTCTAATCCCAGTGTTTACCCAGGCTCCAATTAGTATGAAATATTTGTATTTCCAGCATGCTTAGTCTTATCTCCATCACAGAAATATGGGAAACAAAAAGGAAGAGTTATCTCGTTTTCCAGTTGTTTCCATAGCAGCCAGAAAAAGTGAGCCTCTGACCTCTTCTTCGGCCTTTTGTTGGCTCTATAGCCCCTGTTAGCCTCAAAAGGCTCTCTCTTTTCTGTAGCTCTTATTCATTTTAACTTCTTCATTTTCCGTCTCATTTTACCTCTCTTTCTTCCTCTAATTGTAACTCTTACTCTCTCTACCTCGCTGTTTCACTGGTATTTCTTGATCTTATTTCTCTGTCCCCATGTCTTTGTCCCTCTCTCTCCTCCCTTTCCTCTCCCGTTGTCTTTGTCTCTATTTCTCTTTTCTCCCTCAGCAATGTTTTGTGATTGGCAGCTGAAGCTTGACTGCAGTAGAGTTAATAGAGAATATTGAGGAATACCTAGAGGATTTACAGCTGAGTGGAGACGCACAAATAAGATAATTACTTGGGAATAACAATTTTGCTGCACCGTTTGGGAAACCACTGAAGAGAGAGAAAGAGACAGAAGGAGGAAAGAGAGAGACAGATGAAGAAAGTACCAAAGACAGTGAAGAAGAGAGGAAGACAGAGGCAGAGACATAAGTGAACATATTCCAGGAACAGGATTTTTTTAAATTGGAGAAAATAGTTAGAATTCCTGTGGGTTTTCAGAAAAGATAAAGCTTTGTATTTTTAAACAAGTAGCACTGATGAACTGAAACAGTTATTTTCCTTCCTCATTAATTTTAATGCAAATCTGGTTGATTGCTGACCACATCTTTGATTTCCTAATGCAATACAATTGACATTTTGAATACAACACTTACGAAGGGAATGTTTGTTATGTGTGTTCGTGAAAGTGTTGGTGGTTGGTTGGTGTGGGATGTCTCTGCATTTGTCTTATGTCTCGCTTTGTTTGCGCTGTTTACATTCCTTATCCGAAACAATAGCTGAGGACCAATTTAAAGACATTTTTCCCCACAATGAGAGAGGAGCCTGGTGAGGAGAGATAACCCCCTAAAATTCATAATGCCCGAGCATCCTTTTAACTTTGCCAGACACGAGTGGGTCACCCATCAAAACCATAATCTATAGTCATTTGGTTGTCAGAGTTGTTGGTTGAGTTATAGAGGCTGGCAGCACTCAGAAGGCATTTTTAAGGGACCTAATCTCAGACGAAAGACAAGAGCTCTTGGTGATATTATTCCCCCCTCTCGCTTCACTGCTCTGTCCCTCCATCATCTCTTTGACATCACTCAACGCTCAACAAAGTAGCTAATGAAGCAGAAGGGGAGAGAATATTTGCCCAGTAATTAAGAAAAATGAAAGGAAGTGGAGTTTGAAAGCTGACACGGACACTATAATTGTCCTCTCCTTGATGTGGGAGTATGGCGTATGCTATAGTTTCTCTGGTACACTCTTCCTAATTCGGGACTCATTAGCTCATCAGTCTTTGCAGTTCACACTTTCTATCTCACTCCATTTATCCTTCTATCTCCATCTTTCTGTTCAACCAACTCTTTATTTATTGCATTTCTCATTGTACTGAGAAGCAGTTGTGAATGTGCCCATCTTATACACCCACTCAAGTTCTAATCACTTTTCTATCATAAGGACAAACTGCACATACCAAACCTTAATTCTGTCATAGAGGTTATTCACACGAGAATATCTGTAAATCCTCACAAATACAAAACAGAGCAGTGAAATCAAAGCTTTCACATCAAATGATCTTCTTAAACCAATTTTGGGAGATTCACAGGAGAATTTAAAATACTCACCTCAGATTATTACTAATATGCTGCTGAATGCAAATGCTTGGATATGCAGTATAGCAAATTTCATTCTTGTCAGGAACACAGTTGGAAATTATTGTAAAACTGTTTAGTAAGCACGGCACAGTTAGCGCTGTGAGAGAACTGCTGCAAGTTGCGTGAGATGATGCCTGTTTAAACTGCAAGTATAAAAGGTATTTTCATGCTAATCAGAAAATATCCATTAGAAGTCAACCAGAAGCCCAAATAAGCTAATAAGGTATTTCTTCACATAACCTCAGCTTTATTAGAAACAGGGGGTTGTACCTTAGAATACCTCTTATTACCTAGTTAGGGTAGCATTGTGAATAGATCTATTATAGTAGTTTACATGTTAAGCATTTAGCAGTTATGACTGGTACAGTTCTATTTGCAGTTGTAACAGATACATCTTTGAAACAAAAAAAAAACCCAAACTATTTACCTACCTAACATTTATTTACGTATATAACACGCAGATGAGCCAAATTTAATTCCATCAATACATCAACCAAAGAAAATGTCGATGAATTCTTTAAATGTGCGTTTTAACAAGTCTTAATATCATCTCAGAGCATCACAGATTTTAGTACAGTCTCAATATTTACATGAACACATTGGCTACTGACTGTTTAATTCAGACATCTTCCTTATAGACTGGCATTTCTTTATTTCTGTGACTTTGAGAGGAGGGTGGAAAAAAGAAATACAATATAATAACTGCTATAATTAACAGTGACTTAAAATCTTGAGCACATTATTATATTCCAAAGGGAATAATTCTAGTATGTAAACTCCAATTTAAATATATTTTAAATGGATGACTAATTCAGTGGCAAGTGTAGTATTTGACCTTTATTTTTTACATTGATTAACAATATTTTCACATCTTAATTTAGTTGCGCATTGTTCATTTCAGGGAATTGCAAATTGCACTAGTTCTCCCAAGGCCATTAATAATGAGACAGTATGAGAAGTATACTTCTGTGTAATTTTAACAGTTTTCTCCATTCATAAATACTAATGCTCAAAGTAGCTGCCATGCATTAATTCTTTATGTCTGTTATTATTACATCTACAGCTGCGTCTTCTTTAACGACATTTGCTATATTGCTTGCAGCCGCGTTCTTGTATTTTATGAAGGCTGTAGAGTAATGTGTAAACACTGAAAGCAATTATTATTTCACTGCTAATAGTAGGTTAAAAATGGATGGTATTGCAGTGTCTTCGATGTACAAAACAAAGTTCAGTTTGCATCACGCTGAATACAAATCAAGTACTTTTACTTGCTTAAGAAATCCAAGAAGTCAAGCTCACTCAACTAAATTTAACCCCACCTTCCAACAAACACAGTCACCCTTCTCCCACCGGTCCACTTCAGGCCACATGCTGTGATTCTGATTGACTTCTGATGGACATTATTCTTTTTATGATGGTAATAATAACTTCAATGCTGTCCTAATGATAGTGATCATAATGCTGGGAACTCACTCTCCAAATAGTGTGTTGAGAGAGCCGTGTGACAACCTCAGTGGGGAGTGAGTGAGCTGACTTCAAAGGTGTGATTTACCTCACAGTGGAGTGCAGGGCATTGCAGCACAAGTGGGCGGTTGTCATTTTCTTGGTGAACTTCTCCCTTTTGATCCTTTTGTTCAATATTAGTGGTGTTCACCGGCCAGGTACTTGAGACCAGAGAGAAAGGCTGTGAAGGTCATAAGTAATTTTTTTTTCTTTTTTTGTTCCTGACCTCAAACTCCCACCTCCATGTAGAACCTCTGTAGATAGTCCATCCTTCTTGTAATATCACCATTATGGTGATCTTGTCCATGCACAGTAGTCAGTGGATTAGACAGAGGAGGAACGCTACACAGCGGTCATCTTGACATTAATATTGATCAGTTCGTCTGTAAACGCCACTACCCTACTCAGCTGCAAATTAAACCCTAATACTCATCCACTCTCTTCATCTCTCCTTGGAATCTTTCCTGCACCGGCCTGGTCACTTTTATGGAAAAGATTGCCTTTTCTGCCTTGTGGACAACACAATGAATAGACTGATTAGCCAATATTGTAATGTGGATAGAGTAATGAGCCTGTCAATCATACAGTAGACAGTGTCTGACAGAGAAAATACTCCCAGGCAGGAGAATTATTTTACCAATAGATGCTGGAGGCGTGGGGGGGGTGGAGTGAAGGGGATATTAATTTTTACTCATCTATTATTTACTTATGTTGATTATGTAAACAATGCACATTTGTACTCATCTGAACTTAAACTAAAATAATATATAAATAATATTCCAATTTAAATACTCAAACTGCACATCAAAGCATGTAGCTTTTGAATTAGCTACCACTGAAATTAAGAGCTCTTTAATCCTCTTATGAAAACAAAAGCCTTCCCACTGACACAAGCGAACAGTAGCATCATTGTTTACTGTGAATAAACTGACAAATAAAATTATAATCAATTCTTTCTCTTGTTATGTCTGAAAGTTCAAAGGTCATAGATTTGGCGTTTTACATGTGAGGTACCTAAATTTTAATGATTTTCTCCCACTATAAAAATGAGTTATGAAAGCCACGCATGCCGCTTGACTTATATCAATACCAAATGCAGTGTCCACTCACTTCTAATCATTTCCCATGTGAGTAAGTGCTTTATAAACCTAAAACAAAAGAAATCTTTTCTCCACCATCCCATGTGTTTTGCTGCTGCTGGGCATGGAGAGCAAATTCACTTGTATCTGAAGCTGAGGTAATTTGTTTTATTTGACTTCTCGCCCCATAAACTGTCAGCTCTGCTTCCCCTAACCTAGAAGAGCTTTGCTACAGAAAACAAATGGGCTCTGTAATGACCCTCTCGCAAACAGAGTTCAGTTTTGGGGTTTGATCCATGTAGTTATCCAAGAACATCTGCTGTTTATCTTCCACTGGTTGGATGACTAGCAAGTTTTTCACTTTTTGTATCATTGTTTGTCCTTATATGTTTTATGGATCAAATTATTTCCTTAGACGATTGTTAAAAATGGAGAACAACTTGAAACATTTATATGTCTTCAGACAGCTACAAAATTCAGAACTCTTTTAAAGGTGTGATTTTTGGAAAATGGTTTTATTATTGGTGGGTGTGTGTATCTGCGTGTGTATTTTATGTGTGCTGCAGATAGAGAAAGAGAGGAAAAGAGGCATTTATGTTCATGTGTGTATGACTGTGAAGAAGTAAATGTTCTGCCAACTATTGATTTTGGAAAAGGCTCTCACTGAGATGATGAGGAGGTGTGTCTTGTGAAGTGGCCATTATGTGAATTCAGTTACCGTTAGCTGATTCTGTGTGCTCCACATTCACTGCTTCCAGTTCTCAAAAAACAGCTTAGGCTTATGTGCCCAATCTCATTCAAATCCTCTAGTTTAAAGACCCCACTGGTGCTGAAACATAGTTTCAGGTGCAACCTGCAACCATCATGATGGTTCCAGCTTTAGGCAGAATTGTCCGTTTTCAAGATTTGAAGTGAGATTTGTGTGGAACTTCACTAATTTGTTATGAGAACTTTGTTGTGTTTGCAGTTGTATACCCTGTTAATGATAAGCAGGTGCAGTCGATTTTCACTATCAAATGCTTTGAATTCAGAGTGGGATTTTTTTTTCTTCTCCGAGGATAATGTAGTATATAGGATCTGGGATTCTAAATAACAACCTGCAGCTCATTAACACAATAACTTGCAGGGATGAGCATATTTTTCAGCCTGGACACACAGCAATATTTATGTCCTTGCTGAAAATTACTCTAGTTTAACAAATTACTGTATGTTTAGAGTTAATGTCACTTTAATATAATGGTTTGATTAAAATTATGTCACTCTATTACATGCAACGTCTCAAAAAGAGTATGATACAACACACTGCAGCCATAATCAACAGAAACAAGAAAAAGATAGAAATGCCCACACAGTCCTGTTCTAAACGCCTTTAAAGACGCATACATGCATTTAGAGGAAGGGTATTTGAAGTTATGTTATGATTGCAATAATATGTTAAAGTTCATGTAGTGTTTAAGTCAGAAACAGCAAGTCAAAATACTGTAGCTAATTTAACAAAAAAACTCTGCCCAGGAATTTGTAAAAAAAAAAAAAAAAGTCTTGTTACAGATAATGATGAGAATGAGTCAACCCCAGCTAAACAAGTGAAAATCAATTTTGTAGAATATGATTGCATGTCACGGTTTCCAGCCTGGCTCCCTCATTTATGCCTTATATCGTCATTTCCTGTCATCTCTCTCTCCAGTCAGCTCCACTCATCTAAACAGCCAAATCAGTGAGACCTGTCATTGCAGGTATGTGTAAGACTGGGTCATGTATTCAGTCTCTCAGATAAATTCTGAACCAGCAAGTACAAGCAACTATATTTAATGAATTACGTTTCTCAAGTAACTTCCTCAACAATGACATTTGCAAACCCGTAGATGAGGATTGAAGCAGCCTGTGTCCTGGTTGTTGACATTTGACATGAAGTTCCCTCTAATTCCTGAGCTGCTACATAATAATTACTGCAGTTACACAACCAGTCCCCGGGCTGGGAGACTTGACCTTTCTGCAAATAACATGTTCATTTCCCTTAATGTGAAAACACGGATGTCATTTCCTATTGTGTGCGCCGAACACAACAGCACAGATGTCATCTCTCGTGAACTGCATGTACTGTGTGTTTGTGGATAAATGTTGTTGTACACTTCAAGAGGAAGCTCAAACTGGGCATAACATCATCATAGTGAACCTTCTTTTTTTTTTTTTTTGCACAATCCTAGCTAACCTGGGAACGAGAAGAGATAAGCATTTCAGGAGGTCTACACACACAATTCACTAACCACAAACATTCCATCACAGAGTTGTGCAGAGTGAGAAGAAACACACAGCCACGTTTGGTCCTTTCTGACCGCAATCAGGCCTAATGGGAATTGTATGGCTGACTGCACCACATAGCACACAGAGTCAGGATGTATGGCCACCTAGTGAAAGCTTTCCAGCAGGAAAAATGAACTACACTAAGACAAACAGTAGGGTCATATTAGAGACAGGGGTTGGAAAAAAGAAACATCAGTTTCGTCAACACTGTATTCTCTTCCCTTTATGAGGCACAAGAGTTCAGAGTATCTTTTCACACCTATTTTTATGTTGTGAAAAATAAAATCAATTTCCATTTCACTGGCAGAAGATTCCTCATTACACAACAAATAGGAAGCCGTGTGCAGTGTTTGCCTTGTTTTTACTTTGTATATATTTGCTTCTTGCTTTGAGGTTTGAGAGTGGCTGCTGTCACAACATATTGATTCTCTGGATTCACACTGTGATAGAAAGGAAAGTAAAACAAACATCCTACGGCCTCTGAAGTAAGTCCTCTTGATACGTTTATTCCTCTGAATGTATTAAAGGATAAGAGCTTGCATGTATCATGATTATGAACAAAGCAGTTGAGGTCTGATCAAAGTGAGAGAGTGAAGTAACGCACACATATGCACACTTACGGAGACAGAGAAGGTGAGACAGGAGAAGAGATACTTTCATTATGAAAACAACATGTTAGCAAGTTGCTATGAGAAAAATAGACTCTGAAATAAAAACAACACTTGCACTTTTTGATTTTATGTTATAAGCGCTCTGTTTAATAAATATCCACTGGGCTCTTAGTGATATGCTTTCACTCTTGCCAGTTCAATACACAGTGCAGGCATTTATTTAAGTGTCAAAACATGATATGCTTGGCAAACCATAATTAAGTGTCTTGTTTTCCTTTTTTCTTTTTAACATGAATTTATGGTTTGTGTTTCGGTCGTGTGTAAAACATACAGACATGCAAAAGAGGTTTGGTGCTTAGACAACAGACTGAAACTACAGCTTTTGAGCTAAAATAAGCAAGTGAACATATGCTCTGAAAACCTTCATTTAGCATTTGAAAAAAAATATACTTCTACTCTATAGTTTACTCCTAAATGTCTTTGTTCTTGTCTAATTTTAATTAATTAGCCATTGTGACTTATTACGTTTCTTTTGTCTATTTAACTGTAGTTAACTTTGAACGTTTAGCCAAGAGTTCAAGCAGAAACACTAGAACAGAGTCAGCAAGTGTTAATCTCTTAGTTTGTGTGTTTTCTGTTGTTTTTGTGTTTTCACCTTTGATCTGCTTTTACTCACTTGGTTTTTACTGTTAATTACTTGCATGCTTTTGCATTAATTAAAAACAATGATGTAATGCCACAGATGAGGTCAGTTCTGTTGTGTTGCTTGCCAGGTTCACAAATATAGATTTTGTGAACTGTTGTTTGATTTAAATAATTTTCAACAGCTGTTAGCAGTTAGAGCAAAGGTAAAGCAAGCAGTATTTTTTGTCTTGCAGTCAGTCCAGCAGAGAGCAGGCTGTGGTTATGAGAAGCAGACAGTTGGATGAGCTTTATCAAAGTCAGGTGATTGGAATTACCAACCCAACAGAGAGAGCTATTGTAATATCGTACTGGGCATCTGTACTGCCATGATAGTACTTTAGCAAGATCTCTATTTAGTTTCCCAGAAGTCTGCTTTCAAATAATCTAATACGTTTGTGCTTTTAATTTATCACTCAGCTGTGAGACTTGCCAACAGTAGCTTGAAAAAAAGTATAACACATAACAAAAGCCCTCATCCTCCCTCTAGTTTCCCCCTTTGGCTCTTCAATAAACTATCATTGTCCCAAACACATTGTTAAATATATATCATGTGCTGGTGACAATTGTTGAATTCTGACATTGTTTGGAGAACAGATAAGGACTGACAAATTTTGAAAAAAAAAACTAATTGGATAATGTGTGCAATGCTGAATTTGCCGTCTGTACCTACAGTACATGTCTGTTATTATGTTTCATACAAGGAAAAAATATCGAAAATTATTCAAAATCATGTTGTTGCAAAGTCTTTCAAGAACAGATTGCACAGGAAACCAGTGGCCATGGCATATAATACCTGTTCATAAGCAGATGTTCTCAGGCCTCCATGGCAATTGAATCTAAGGTAAGATTGCAATATTGTAGTGATCTGAAACGTTATCTGTGATGCAAACCGTTTTGCCTCCTGATCCATGTTACATCAAGCCTCCTTTAAAAAAACGAGCAACAAAACCTGCCACACTTGTTCTTCAACATGCTTAACATGACATTATGGCAGTCCATCCGACTCACTTAGTTTTGTATTTGCATTGATTAGAAGCAGCTCTGAAAGTTGCCAGTGGTCTCTAGTTGTCCTAGGAGGGTCCTAAGTATAGTAAACCTGAAGCTAAGGGCAGAATCAGAGCAGTGTGTTGACAGACACCAGTACTCTTCTACCATCCCGGGCGCATGTACACTGACAGCTGTCAACTACCTCGGCCATCACCTGTCTTTTACAGAGACACATACATGCACCTACATGTATGCATGAGCACACACAGGCACACAGATATGCATACGTTTTCCTGAGAAACACATACAGTCACAGAGGAGCACGTTTTTTGGCTCGGGTGCTTAGTGCAGTCTACCCCGTCAGTTTGCACTGCCCTTTCCTTTTCCGTATGAACTCTCTCTCTCTCTATTTCTTTTTCTTTCTTTCTTGCCTTCTTTCTTTCTGTGTCTCTTCCCTTCTTCTCTCTCTCCCAGCCAGAGCAGGGGATACAGAGCTCCAGCCACCCGTGAGATGAGTGATTTAGTAATTGTGCAGCTGGCAGCTCAGGCATGGGGGCCTGTGCAGCAGTAGTGGACATAGTGGTATGTATGGACACACAGACTAGTCCAGTAGAAAGAGAAAAGAGGCAGAGACAGAAAAACACAGAGACAAACAGGCAGAAACAAATACTGAAAGAATGGAATTAAACAAGAGAAGATTTTTTTAAACTGAAATTTAAGAAAAATGTATTGATGTAAAGAGAAAGCAAGTGAAAAGAGAGTGGGTGCAGGCTCATCTTGATATGTGGGTGGAGTAGCATCAGTATTGGCATGAGAGAAAAGGAACAAGGGAGGAGGAGAAGAAGGGGAGGGCTGTGATTTGAAGAGAAAGTGAGGGACGGGGGTGGAAAAGCAGCAATTAGTGTAATTAGGAGACCAGCTTTAGCAAAGCACTGACAATATGTCACCTCTCATTATAACCCGTAAGCAAACACAGCAGTCTAATGCAAGGCAGCACCCATTCTCTAGACAGTTCCCTGTGTCAATGCAGATTTTGTTCTCCCCAGTCATGCTCAGCTGCATATCATTGACTTGCCAATACAACACAGGGTTTTGGATTCAGAATCTAGAGTCGAGTCAGGGGGGAGAGAGACAGAGAGAGAGAGAGACCTAAACAATGGCAAGGTCCAAATAGTATGCTGCCTGACTATGGGATGTTTGGCAGCCAATCAGAAAGGAGTCTGGATCCTTGTTAAACTACAGTGGGATTGATTAATTCAAATGGATGAAATGTGTTACGTAGGTCTTTTGCAGAGGTGATTTGAATGGAGGATGTTATGCTGTGGTCAGTTGGAACTGATGTTTAAAGAATTCTCTGGGCCGTTTTATAGACTTTGTTTAACTGTGATTGTATATATGGTTGCACTTTAAACATAATACTACATAATATTAAGATATTTTCAAAAAAGAAAGGATTAACAGTGTATAAAATGCATGAAAGACATTCATTTTTCAAGTTGCATTCAGTAGATAGTCTTACCATGCCAGTGCACCTTATGAATAGCTAAAACAGGATGCATATCTCTGGCATTTTTCAGTGCTTACGTGAGTAGCAGGATCATCATTTCTGTATACTGTATTTACACTTATACGAGCTAGTACACTTGTTTTCATGGCAACCCATTCCAAAGGAATACAGGAGGGTTTTTTTTTTTTTTTCTTCATTTTATTATTTCTACTTTGTCAGTTTTGCTGCAAATGGCTTATTAAAACTTCACCATTGCTGCATAAACACTTTACAGAAACAGACATGTTGTCTGTTGTGCCTCTGGTACATTTTTTTCACCCCTCTGTGACATGGCACAAGGCCGCTGAGCCAAGTGACTGTGACAAATTGGGATTGGAAATGACAAAATAGGCTATTTAATAAGCATGGCAGAGGGGATTGGACTCTGGTGTCGGGTTCACTCGAATAAGCAGACTGTCTGAACTCCTCCTGGGCCCGGCTTTGATGGCAGCTTTCATCCATCTGATGGGGAGATTCTGGCAATGGAAGATGGAACCGGGTATTTTTTGCTATCTACTGTAAAGTGCGCGTGTTTGTGTGTGTGTGTGTGTGTGTGTGCGCGTGTGTGATAGACTGTGCATGTATGCGTGTATGCATATGGGCAGATTTGGATGAATGCAAAATCAGTGTGCACATCAATCTGAGACAGAGATATACTGTGGTGAGCCAGTGGTCCCAGGGGGAGTAAATGTGACCATGTGTTGACCTCAGGCTATTAACTTCCAAATTTAAACTCCTTCTGATATTAATCACTTGTGTCGTTTTTTTGTCATTGTGGCTGCTGAAATGAGACGTTATTAGAGAGAGTTGCAGTGATGTTATGATACAGACTCAAGTGAGTTAACACACTATATATTTGGACATGTGTGGGAGAAAAGAGAAATGTTAATTTGTGTGAATGTGCAAGAGTGTGCAGAAAACATGAGATAAGGATAATGGCAATGTACATGTCTGTGTACATTACCTTATAAATAAACCATATCTTGAAAAATGTGTTCTAAAATAATAAAGTACAGACCTGGACAAATGGTATAGAAGATAAAAACAAAACAAAACAAAAAAACCTGCAGTGGGACAAATAAAAAAACAAGTAAAAGTGACAGTGGAGTGCAAAGAAGAAATGAGTGAGAAAGGTGGTGTGGATTGGCACATCCACACCACCTTATGGTGTGGTGTCCTGTGCAACCTATGGATGATAGAAAAGGTTTAAAGGCAGAGTGACAGAGAAAAGGGTGAGTAGAAGCCAAAAGAAGGGAAAAGAAAACAAAGTGACAGAGAAAAGTGGAGGAAGCGGATGGCTGAAAAGCAGTAGGTTTTAGAACTTGTTGACAGTGAGTTAGACCCAGAGGCAGAGAAACACAAAGACAGAGAAGGCAAAGAGGTGCGTGGAATATAGAGTATGACAGTAAAAGAAGGTGACAGATGAAGAGTGAGGAGGAGAACTAATAGTAGGGTGGGTAATGGAGGGGCAGGGTGGCTGTGCCTTTGCGTGTTTGGTGGACATGCTTGCATACACTAACAAGAACATATAACAAAATATTCCCTTCCTCTAAGAAAAGAAAAACCTTCAACCCATTTGTGTGACCTGTTCCCAAACACACCAATGTGTATGAAAACGTGAATTATGAATTAAAGCATGACATTTTCCACTAATGAGCAAATCCCATCTTAAAAAAGAATTTCATATTTCATTGCCTCAAAACAATTGTGTGGTTCAACATTTGGTCTTAGGCTATAATTCACAGCTGCCCTGCACTCTTGGACCAATCCAGCTGAGCTGTCAGTGAGTGTCATGTTAGAACTCAGACCTCTACTTTCTTATGATGGGAAGAGCTACAGATTTTATTGCTTTTGTTGCAATACTTTTTTTGATTCAAGGAACAGTCAATCAATCATACAGCTTTAAAGCCATGTAACCTTGAAACTCACCACGACTACAATAGTAAGCCGTGGTATTCTATACTATACTACTCTATGTACAATATATTCCATACACAGGATGGCCATGATTGGAGCCAGCAACAGGATAATGACCAAAAGCACAGCTCCAAACTATGCAAGAACATCTGTCTATAATGGAATGGCCTGTACATTCACCCAATCTCAACCCTGTGGAAGGTGATATTGTTTGCTGAATAAGAAAACGTAAGAGGACAAAGCCTAAGAGTAAATACAATAACAGTATGAACAGCATTATCACACCTTGATTTTGTTGAATTGCATGCAACACTTTCAAAGGGGTGTCAAAGTACAGCTGACACTAGGTTTCCACTGGTTCTGCAGGTATAGGTATAGGTTCATAAACCCAAGCATTGGACAAAATTTTGTGAAATGACAGCAATAGATTACAAGTCAGAGGAAGATGGAAGTTGTTACCATTCATCCATTATATCACCCCATCATAACCTATTGCTTTTAATAGCTAGATGAAAAGTCAGAGGATCATCTGTAGGATCATAAGGATAAGGATAAGGATAAGGATGAATATCCATACTAAATCAGATTTAATCCTGCTCATGTTCAAGATCACATTTGTACAAATTTCCTGTCAATCCAGTCATTGATGGCTGGTATCTGCATTTAATAGGTAAAATGCCCTGCAACTCATTGATTGATTCAGTAACATAAGGGGAAAAAAGAACTTGGACTTGGTTGGTTGGACTCGATACTCATATCTACTGCCAGTACATTGAGGGATCTGATGAGGTGTTGTCAGCCATCTGTCTTGCCAGCTTTTGTTGCAACCATGTAGTGTGTGTTTGCAGTAGTTAGTAGTAGTCAGTGTCTTAAAAGTGTGCCAGCTTGATCTGCTTTATTCTTAAATAAGTGACAAATGGTAAAAATCATTGCACAGAAAGATTCATTATTTTTTACCCAAGCTAAAAGGGAAAAAAAAAACATCCTTGTATTTTTCACTGAGTAATTCATATGCACTCTACACAACTCTCTGAAGTGGCATCTAATCTGATTGGTCAGAGAAGGCACAATGGAGAGGAGAGCAGGCTAATGGCAGAGGAGAGTGGCAAAGATAACAAGCTTATCACAGTGTAAAAAAAGTGAACAAAAACTGCTTTTGGAGACAAATGCAAATGGACTGACCAACCAGCTGGCTTGTCAGTCTCCTTCTGCAAATGTCTGACAAATAATGCTTAATATTGAATCCTCTCATACAATAACTTCAGAAAATTACAGCAAGAAATAAGAATTGACAGTTTCCTTTTTTCTTTTTCAGTTTCTATTGTGTGTAATGTAAGCTATCGTGTAAACATTTACTTATTTCTTCAATTTACACATTACTGTATTCATATTATCAATAATATTACAGTATTCACCCATGTTTCACTGTCCCAACATTTTAACGGCTTATTAACACATAACAAAACGTTTAACTTATCATTGGATAAAAGAACACATAACATAACTAGTATAAGCTTGATTACAGCTCATATTAGATGATCATATTTTCTTGTTCATCATGTTTTTGTTTTGTTAATAGCATGCTTACTTCCCAGCTGTGCAAAATATATTTTAATTACATTTCAGTTACAATCCACCTGTTTGCCTACTGCTGCTATTTAACCTCCTTTGCTTAGATTAACTTGCTTTAACTACCCTGCTCACCACTAGCATTTTGTTACTTCCACTTTTTTTTATGGACACTATCACTATACAACTGATGATAGCTTTGTTTGTAAAAGATAAACTTACCTAGTCAACAGTTAGCCTATTAGAACTGAATACAATGGTTGGCCCATTACTGTGTTATGCAGCTGTCAAGATTCAGTATTGAAGCCTGCTTTGATCTAAGTTTATTTAGCTTTACTTCCACTTTTATTTTGTAATCCTGTTGCCTGTCAACCTGGATTTGGATTGAGCTTGTTTCTGAATACATCTCTGCAGATCCCTCGGTTCCGTAAGTCCCCATACTCTCTCTGATCTCTGGATTCTAGACATCGTGCCTGTTTGACTCTGAGTATCTGATTATGGATTTGGATCTTGTATTCTGAGGAAGGAAGGATCTTGGATATTTATGTTTGAAGATTTACGTTTTTGGATTGAAACTGTAATTTTGATGAAACTGATTTATGAAGACTTGTCTGAATTGTGTGTTGAAGAAGGCAAAGCCATTATTTGTATGCTTTTATACCACTAACATACCTGTATTCTCTGAGTGTGTGTTCTCAGTTGTCCGACCACACTGTGGGTGCCAACTCACCTGTGCGTCGCCATCTTGGTCTATCACCTAACATCCACCTCTTCCTGCCAATCAACTTCTCATCATGGGTCTACAATCCACCATCATCAGAGAAAGACAAAGACATTATGTCACCTCTTCAGGAGGGATATCATTATACTCACCTGTGTTTTCTGTGTAGATGCCGATCTGGCCATCCACGTATAGTGGGTGCTGTCTTCCTAACCACACTTCCATGCTCCAGCTGTCTCACCTTTAAACACTAATGTGGGTGTCTGTTCAGTCTTTGAGTCCATCAAAACAAAACTTGACAGCAACTATAAGTACTGAGATATGTAATTTAATGACGAAAACCCAGTAATGAAATATAAACATTATGTAAACAATGGCAATTTCCAAACATAATTTCTGAGTAAATCACCTACATAATGATAAAGAATAATTTACTTCACGTCACAGTACACTCTGATAATGACATCATCACTTGCTAATCACTTTCAATAACAGTAACAATAACAATCATAACATAAAATGATTGGACTAGTATAATAATGGTTATTTTTAGGTTTAATCATTTAACTACATTTTGGAGTTTTGACTTCCAGAAAACAAAATATAGAATAGAATAGAATAGAATAGAATAGAATAGTCTTTATTGTAATTGAACAGGGTACAACAAAATATAGTTATATCAAATATAGTTTTATTGTGCATGTTATTTTTATGTATTTATTAATACTTTTGGCCAGAGCAGCATGTCAACCAGAGGGCACAAGGCCACTTATTTGAGCTACTGTGGGTACTGTGCTTTGCGTGTCCCTGTTAAAATGCATTGTAACACACACACACTGCTATATTGCGTGCTTGCATGCTTGTGGATGCTGTGCATGCGTGTCTGTAAGTGTATTGGAGAGACAGTGAGGGCTGTCTGCCGGCCACTGGCCCCATGCCTATCAGTTTGCAGTGATCAGTCTTTGCCTGGCTGTCATTTGTCCGCTGCCAGCTGTCAAAGGGCCTGCTCTGGGCATGCCCACTGATGAGAGGCTGCAGCCATGCCCTAGACTCGATCCAGCTCTCTAATAGGTCACGAATGGCTGCACAATGCTTGCCAATAGCTTTGGAATGGAGAATGAGTATAGAGCAACGAGAGGAACAAGATAGAGCAAAGAGAAAGATACATGTAGAGAGACAGATTTGTCAGCAATATTTTGATCATCAACAAGTATTGCTAGCCACTGCTAGAGAAGAAAGGGCAGTAATTGACATGCCACTAATTTTCCTCCACTACTGAAACCTTTCAACTCCACTTTAGCAAAGGCTATGTTTGGGTAAAACCAGAACACACTAGCATACTTCTCTCTTTTTCTGTCTCCTTCCCAGCCTCATTAGAGTTTCCTACTTTTAGACCTAATTATGAGCAAATGTGTACACACTTAATGAAATCCCCTATGTAGGGAGGCAGAACAGGAGGGGAAGGAGATTCACTGGAGGAGTGTAGATTTTGTTTTCAGATTCTAAACAGTTGGTGCTAAGCAAATGTTTCAGTTTGCAAAGCAACTTCTGTGCTTTTGGTGCATGTACAAAAATATTTGATACAAATACTCTCTAATTAAACATATTCAAACTGCCTGCTGCACTGTTAAGTCATCCACTGTAAGGGAACAGTGAAAGTGTAGATAGGCAAAAACAAATTAATTCTATCCTCCCAATGCTGTTTGCCTTTGAGGCACAGAGGAATAAACATTATGATTTTTTTTATTTCTTTGAAGTTATCACTCCACAGTGCAAACATATCTAATTGGAAACTTGAAAAGAAATATTTTTGATCAATTTAAGTCAAGCAAGGGACTTAAGATGAGTTTTCTTTCTTTTTTTAATCAGCTGTCATTCAAAGTGTAAGAACAGATTGACTCCTCTTTAACTTTTAAAAGGTATACTGTATGCCATGATTTCTTTTATTTTTTTATATATAAATCTTTAATTTAAACTTGTGTTGTAGTTGATTCATTCACATTTGTATAACAACTATGTATTCAAAACTTGTGTGCACTGAATAGGGAATGGGAGCAATATTGCACTGGTTTGAAGTAAGTGACTTCTGACTTCTTTTGGATATTATTTTCAGAAATAATAACAAGGAAAGTCAGGAAGATCACCAAGAACCTCCTTGTTCTTGTCAAAACTCTGACCCGAATTTGCACTGTTACAAACAGGTAGAGATGAGAAAACGAGATAATATCCAGAAGTCCAGTTTAGCTGACTATCAGAATATGAGATGCTTCACAGTAATCTTAAATCCTATGAAGTAAGATTTACAGTTGTCATATCAACAATACTTTATCTATCTATCTATCTATCTATCTATCTATCTATCTATCTATCTATCTATCTATCTATCTATCTATCTAT
>JAUYWH010000022.1:17724202-17795788 GCA_034779795.1 Ctenopoma multispine
CTATCTATCTATCTATCTATCTATCTATCTATCTATCTATCTATCTATCTATCTATCTATCTATCTATCTATCTTTTTTCATGATTGCAAAGAAAAGAGTAATGAGAGCACCATCCACTATTTACTAACACATTTTTTCTCTACAAAATATGCAATTATCTGAACAGCTAGTGCAGTATTTACCCTTGTAATGCTGCAGTGCATTGTGGAATAAGTCTTAAGAGTCTATTAAGCTTGGATGACAGTTCAAGAGCATGAAGGCATGCCCTACTGCTATCTTCAGTAGCTGTTCCACTAAAGATTAGGAGCCTCTCTTCTTTTAAAGGGAACCACAGAAAGAGCCACATGCTCTGGCCTAGTCACTGTTTGTACCTGAGCAGATGGTGGGAGAGCAGGACGTTGTTCATATCAGCAAGAGATTGTGTGTGACTTTTCCAGTCAGTCACTCACAACCTTGGCTTACAGTGGCTGTGGACGTTGAGACAGAAATGTTGGATCTTGCTCTTTAACATCACAATGGGGATGGCCTGGCTGCAGAGGGACACAGTTCTGCCTCAGCAGAGAAGGATAATAGTGTGTCATTCCTACTGCCAGGCAGCATGGATTGTCCATCATCCTCTGCAGGGCAAGTGGTGGATCTTAGAGAGAGGCACATGAAAGTGTCAGAGAAGAGCCCAGCCATATTCTGTCTCACTGCTGTCAGAGAAAAGCTCCATCTGAAAAGAGTGCTGGAAAATAGGCATATCACTGCCAACAAGCGCACTCTTACTGTTAGTGGACACAGACAGCAGCATGCTCAGTGTTGAGTCCACTGGTGTTGGTCTGCCATGCCAATCAAATCAGGGCACAAAGTGGAGATTTTATCTGTGCCAAGAGATGACATTACGCTTGACTGCTGGATCGTCAGTCACTTTCTGCCCCCAATGGTTGTTGGCAGGCTTGTTGTTTATTGGCTGACCATGAATATGCAAATTGCATGGTTCCTGTGGTCAGGTGTAGTTATAATGCGGATATTGAGTCCTGTCAAAGGAGCAAGACTATGTGATATTTAACTTTTCATTTATAATATTTTAATCAATTACATTCCTGTTTCCTCACTATTTAGAATGTTACCATGCTAACACACTAGACTAAGAGTTTGAGCAACATTGAGGAATTAGATTAGATTAGATGCAACTTTATTGTCATTTTCTAGAGTACAGGTACAGAGCTGATGATCATGAAACATCAGCATGTTAGCATTGCCAGTGAGAGCATGTTAACATGCTGATATAAGCATTTATCTCCCAGCACTGCTGTACCTAAGTATAGCCTGTCAGAGACTCATGCATGCCTGCAGACTCTTGCAAATCTGCCTCTCACAGGCCCCTCCACTTGTGCAATAATGGAGCACCATTCAAGATCACCAGCGACATGATTGCTGCATGGCTACTCAATTTTGTGTACCATATCACCTTCTGAGTCAAATGACTGAATACACACTTGACAAAAATATCACCATGCCGTATGCTCAAATTTCCATTTAGTAACTCATTTAATAACGCCAACTGTTAACAACTAAGTGAACGAAGAGGTCTAAGCTGTTCAAGTTGCTCTTGAACTGTTTTCTCTGGAGATTGGACATCCCCAGATCATTTGGTTTCCAATACCACGGACATTGCCTCGACCAACAGCCTGAGAAGGAATTATTTCCGGAAGCTCCAAGCTCTCTACCGGGCAGAAGGGAAGTGAGATTAGAAGTTCTCTCCTAGCTGGCAGAAATACAATAGGTTAAACCACCTGTTGGCCTGTGGAGCTTTTCTTCAACTGGTGTTGCAATATTTCTTTCTTGAGGTCATAAGTCCAGAGACATACTATATGTTACTGTTTCTCCCTCTTTTTGTCATCCGCCTTTTCTTCTGAATGCTTCAAAGAGACCATTAATCACACCCACAGCCACACACAACACAAAACTGTTTGTCTCACTTCCCACATTCCTTCATTTAGCCTTCCACTCATTATTTCATTTTTCTTTTTTTCCCTCTTTGTCTTGCTCTTTATCATTTTACTCACTCATTTTTATATCTCTCTGTCTCTGCTCTGTCAGTTGTCTTTCTGTTTAACCTCTATGCATCTTTCACAACAGCCGAAGACCGTATTTGCTCCCCCCTGCTGCTCTCCAATGTTTGTCTGAAGTATTAGGGGTTGTTGCCTCATTGGATAGAATTAATTGATTAATACTTTTATCCAATTAGTGCTCCCTCATGCAATTAATCAGCTGGCTGAGGTTGGGGCCGCTCCATCAGTTGGACTAAAGGCAGACAGATGATGTGGGTCTGGTGTGTGATGAACAATGACCTCTCTCTCTTCTCTCTCCTTCCTATTTTCCACACACCTGGTTTTCTGTCCTCTTTTCACCATTCGTCGATCACTCTTCCACTCAATGCACAATGCTAGAAATCTTGCTGAACACAAGAATCACTGGTGGAAAGCCAAATAAACGTAACAAAAACAACACATTATGGGTTTTCTGACTCAGAATATGCTGAGGAAAAAGAAAGTGAAGGTGAATAGACAGATGGTGTTTGAGGATTTTTTTCCTCAGTAGTAGTTCACAAACATCAACCAGTATTCATGAGATGCACTATGTAGTGAATAAAGAAAATGTCATAAACAGTAATTGTATTTTAAAAGCAGAAATGAACTATTATGTCATTTTAAACCTTGGCTGCTCAGATGTCTTTTAGATCTTCGTATTCAAATTTTTCTTTTCTTTCTTTCTTACAGGTTTATCCATTTTCTGCCTTGGAGTCACTGTTTGAGTTGGTGTGATGGCCAAAGAAATATCACAGTACTTTGAAGAATGAACATTGCAAACTACTGGATTGTTGTGGAAGAAAAAAGTCGCTGAAGACTAAAGAAAATCATCAACAGTAAAATTGTTCTGCGTCAGGGGGCGAAACCAGTCATGTCTACTGCTGGACTACAGAAGTTTTATTTGTAGTAAATCAGTAAAATTAATTTTGGACAGCCCAGTATTAAAACACCTGAAATACATACAAACTGTTTGAAGTGACATGGCTAGAAGTTAAATTGAAAACACTGGATGCAAATGACAAAGTGAAGGATGGATGGAAACCACCACTCATCACCGCGTGCTCGTCAATACCACTGTATCCCCATTTCCCTTTAGTTCCTGCACTGATCATTGAGTCAGAACACTAAAGTCTGTTGTTGTTGCTGCCTTTGAAATCATCTTGAAAGACATTTCCCTGTCTTTGTTTCACTACTTTAGGTCATACTTGATAAAAAATATCAGAAAGTCTATAAGGTGGGGCAGATACTATAAAGGAATCAGAATGACAGACCATGTTACAATACAAACAGGTTCTCTGCAGGTGGTAGGAATCCAATATGCTCTATGACCTGCCTTGTATTCAGCAGATAACTTCAAATTGATTTGTGTTCCCATGGATTAACTTTCAAGTTCTCACAAAAAGACCCTTTGCCCTGGTGGAGTTTTGTTTGGTACAAAACTGCAACTGGAAAACTCTTCCTCGCTGCATGTATCTTTAATATTACATGTAGACCCAAGTTGGATACCTTTTTTAATTTTTTGTTTTCTTCAGTTTTTTTAATCAAAATGGTTCCCTCTTGGACTGCAGGATCTTGGACACTGTTGGCAGCACTGAGTCTTCTTGGATGCTGTAGTTTTGCTTGGTGTGAAGCCTCAAGGACTAGTCGTTCAACCTTAGAAGGGAATAGACAGAATCAAGGACCTTCGTCACTTGAACGAGTTAAGAGAGGATGGGTTTGGAACCAGTTCTTTGTGGTGGAGGAGTACACAGGCACAGAGCCACTGTACGTAGGAAAGGTAAGACATTAAAACATATCTTAAGAACTTTGTGAATAAGTGTTTATTACTTTCTGTTGCTTAAAAAACAGAACTAGTTACAATTATTATTAGATAATTAGACAAACACAAGAATAACACTGATGTTACTCTAGGTTATATCCAAAGGAATTTGTAGTAGTTGTCGTAAATTGAGTGCAAGTGTCAGCATGCTGGCGCCTTCAAGATGAATCAGTAAGAGGCTCAAGCTTAATACATCTGATACTTTTTTGTAAGGAGCTGAAATTCCAGATGAGTTCGTTCATAGTGAAAACTGTTTTTGTTAGAGCAGAATAAGAGCAGAATAAATTATGTACTTATAGTGATATATAGTGACTCACCCACACATGAATATATAAAATTAACATAAAAAAAAATTTTACACACCTTTAGTAAGGGGCTGTCAACTGTACAACAGTCATACTGATCTCCATTATGATTGCCTGCTGCTTATATTTGTTTTTACTGAGGTGGCCCAAAAGGTTACACAGAGTTATTAATCGTTTACAGTTCATCAGAATGGCACTACTACATATACACTACCAGTCAAAAGTTTGGACACATAGATATTTCTATGTTCTTTAAAGAAAAGTATATTTCATAACATCTAATTGATTAGAAATACAGAAAGTGTGTGTAGACATGCTAATATCGTAAATGACTATTGTAGCTAGAAACAGCTGTTTTTAAAGGCATATGAATACGCCGAGGCCTGTAATCATCAAACATTAGTTATGTCTACAAAAACATTTTATGTTTATTAATGTAAAAGGAAAAATTATCATTAAAAAACCCTTCTCAATTATGGTAACACAACTAAAGATGTATTTTGTCATGAACAAAATGGTAATTCCTTTAGTCCAATCTTTAGACTTGTAATGTGTGGATGCTCATTTATGTCATTTCCTCATAACAGGCATAATTTGATCCATTTCACACAGAAAAAATATTTTAAACAAGAAAATAATAATATAATACAAAATATAAGAGTGAAAGGTCATCTACATTAGTACAGAGGTCTAATCTTGTTACTCCTCTAACAGTAACCACAAAAGGTGCTCAAATGCAAACTGGCAAAAATTGCTGCTTTGCTCTGCCAAACTCATTGGCAAAGGTTCATTTGGACTAAATGAATTACTCAACAGACACTAGCACAAAAAACTTGCATTTTAGGTTCCTGTATGGCTCTGCTAGGTTTTCAGCTGCATGAAATAACACGACCCTTGAGGCTTTCATGAAGTTACAGATTTAGGAAAAAGAAGAGAAGAAAATGATAAACATCAAGTCTCAGTGGTTTTCTGCAAAGAGCCAACTCTGAAGGCTGCTGTATCATCTGTAAACAAGCTGTAAAAGTCCAACTTTATACAGCAAAGACCATTAAAATGTGAAGCTCTGAACACACTATTATGGTTTTGTTATGTTGTCCAAATACATATTTTCACCGTCAATTCGTCACTAACGTCACATCACATGTTTTTGCTGTTGCAGACATGGCATGGTCCTGTGCAACAGGAGACACTTGAGCTTTTAAGTTAATGCTTATGTCCCTGTTATCTAACATTAGCATCCTAACTGTTCTCTGATCCAATCATTTTTGTTCTGCTGCAAAATGTTTGAAATCTGTCAAAAATACAGTAATACAGTAATTTGTTTATATCAGCTATAGTTGAAGCCCAATTAAAAACAAGGAGAGAAAGGTAGCCTATAAAACTCACACACATCACATCATCACATGGCCTTTAACTACTACTTTAACTGACCATTCTGTAACTTTTACAGTTTGAACCAAATAGTCCACTATCAAGTTAAACACTGAAATCCGAGGAACCATTTTAGCAATTGAAATTCATGACCCCCTGGAACTATTAGGTAATAAAATAACATTACTCAGTGATGACAGCCTCTGCAATGCCCTTCTCTTTAATGTTGAGGACAACATCTTGGCACCACAAATATGATTACTGAATGTTATTTCTTCTAATTCAATTATAGATAATGAATATATGCCAAATCAAATCTGTTTGCTATCAATTTGTTACTATGTGTACATATGGGAATATTTTACCTTTTTTTTCCTTCTTGCCATTCACATCCCATTCATCAGCTGTTCCTCAAATGATGCTCAGTGAGTTGATGGAAGTGGACAACGTGTACGATTTGATTGCCTTACATAGAATGTGATATGAAAAGACAGAATGTTAATGCAGACAGCTTGAGACTCAGCAATGAGTCACACACATCAATCATGTGATCCCTTTGTTTTTAATCATTTAGACATGGCAATTGACCAGCTAATAATGCATCTGCATACATTCATCTCTCTGTGTTTTCCAAATGAATGGATATGTTCTCCTCAACAGGGCTGGGTGTTAGAATAATTATCCTTTGGTCATTTTTTGTCTGCCATTGTGGCTGTGCCACATTCTGTTGGCAAGACCAATATCAAGGCCTACAGTTATTGCTGTCTGTCTGCTGGCAGGCAAAGAGATAGACAGACAAAAAACTGTGTGATATATGAAGTACAGAGTGAAGGAAGAGGGAAGTCTGCAAAGGGAAACTGAGGCTTCATACACTGACTTGTGATTCATTATAGGACAGGGTGCCAGGGAAGGCAGTGAACTACTATTTAAGAGTTGAAGTGATCTGAAGCAGGCACACAGCAGGGGGTAGAAGGGACATGATTTTATTAATAAAATTATTTAAAGTTATTGCACTTCATGTGACCAGGGCACTGGCCAGTGCTATCAATGATATTAATGGTCTCTTTCACACTCTGCAGGATTTTTGGTATCAACATTTTCATTTGAGCAGTAAAGGATTAAAGCCAAGCAGTGTACCCTGTACTGTATAATTGCAACAAGCTTTTTTTCTTATTACTTTACTCCAGCTAAACAAACTTGCCAAGCTTGCTCCGTCTCACACTGTGGCTGCCACCACTCTGTTAATGAAAGCAGATTCACCAATAAAATGGTCACTCACATGACATTAAACTGGCAACTTTGGATAGTACATTTAGATAATGAATCCTTGTGGACTTAAATGATCTGACAACTATAATTTTTCTTGCCAACTACTTTTAAAAATGTGTGAGAGTGAAAGGAAACACACTGGAAGAGCACTTTTGTAACAGACTGAGCTGCTGTTGAGCCCAGATAATCTTAAATGGCTGTTGTTAAAGCTGGTAAAGGAGGGGGAAAATGACACATTCTTCTTCACCTCAGTCATCCATTATGTGTGTATGTGTGTGTGTGTGTGTGTGTGTGTGTGAGAGAGAGAGAGAGAGAGAGAGAGAGAGAGAGAGAGAGAGATAGAGAGAGAGAGACACCAAGTGACAGAGAGTTGGACTATGTGTGAGTTGCTCATGCTTCTATGTTCCTTCAATGTACTATATAGATGAAGAGTCCTGTGTCGTGTTTTATACAATTCCAACTATCTGATCTTTATGCATCTATCTGGAATGGGTTTCCCTATCTTGTCACCTGACCAGTATAAAAAGAACTTGTCCAAGGTGCTTTTTGTTCCTTTTTGCTGCTTGACATTCAACTTGAAGCCAAATGAAACAGATGGCCTCGTCTTTTTTGTACAACAAAATTGCTACATATTTCTGAAGAAAATTAGTTTGATTTATGACATTTCACATTCTGTGGTTCTGATTTTGGCTGAATGAGTTTTTTACATTAGATAATGTAAGATATTCTTATTTCTTTTAGGAGAAAATACATTGTCCCTATAAGGAAATCTGTCTTGGGTTGATCCCGGCTGCATCACATTTATCTTTAAACATGCTTAGACAAATCTTTACAATCGTTACATCACAATAGAACCTATGAAATTTCTAAAACCAATGCAAGTTAGGAAACCAAATACAAGGTATTTCACTGGTACTGTATGTTGCACACTATACATTAAACCAACAACTAAAATATACCAATGTAAGTCCTATAAATCCTCACTGACTGTGTTATATTCCTCTATATGGCGTTTAACAACCGCTCTTTAAAATCTTAATGGATGATTACACAAATGAGTTAGTATCTTGCTTGTTGAATATTTTCTGAAGCTGATTTAGTACAATGCTTCATAAGTTGTATGTGTTCCCAATGTAATTATGGGTGGCATAATGTTAATGTTGTGTGTGTGTTTATGAATGAAAGGAAAAAGTGTTTGGCCATGGACACAGTCAGTCAGACAACAGACAAAAATGCATGCACTATGCCTGCTAAAGCAATTCCCCTAGTCATAATGATCTAAGCTATAATTAGACAAATCTAGGTCCAATTGTAACAACAACAGAAGGCTGCCATCAAAGAGGAACAAAACAGCTTAAGATTGGAGGGATGGAAATAAACAGAAACTGTGGAGCTGTTGGCCATGGTGTTTTAGGGAACCACATTTCACATTTTGCAGTTTGAGAAAGCCTTTTGTTTACTCTGCTTTGCCAGCTATTATTTTTAAATAATATATTTAAAGCAAATTATGTTACTGTAGGTTGCTCTTTTTTCTTTCCATCTCTGTACTTCTGGACGTCTGCGTTACATTCTACACCATCCCAGCTGTTACATCCCCTCATTTGAATTTCTCTTCTACCTCTGACTTTCTCTCTCTCTCTTTTTTTTACTCTACGCTATGCTGCCATTTACCCTTTCCTCTCATCTCTGGCTCTGTTACCCATGGTCTGTACCGTTCCTCCGCTGCAGCTGTCTCCACCTAGGCTGTCTCTGATACAGTCACCTTGTTAACACTTTAAAGCTGTTAAGATCAGAGAGCTTGACAAGCTGCAGTGAAATGTGGCAGGCCTACTCCTGATTACACAGACTTAAATATAAGACAGCCAATTTGCTCCCGCTTTGAAACTCTCAATAAATGAAGGATTCAGTGCAGCCGATGTTCTGCTATCTCCACTGCAAATGTGAAATTTGCTCCACAAATGTCTCCTTATTCGATTCTATTTTATTTTATTCTGTTCTATTTTTTTTTATTTTTGAACATGAAGAACAAGAACATGTGAAACTTCCAGATCTGTTTTATCATCTAGGTTTTTAAATTTCTGAATATGTCTCTCTTTTACCAAATTGTCACATATTCATATAGATTTTTTTTTGCATGTGTGCTTTAACACACTTTTAATGTACAAACTTGAAAGAGCTGACTACCAAACAAAAAGGAAACTTTCTGTCGGTGCATGTGAGTTATATGTCACGCCCTACAGCAGGTTAGCCTACAGTGACAGCTAGACACATTGCTATGACCCAAAGGTGAACCTGACAGGGCATCAACAATCTCACTCTCTCCTGAGTCACCCTACAGCTCTTGCTGTAAACCCTGAGGCACATCTAACCACTACTTGCATGAAGTTTATCTTAAAGCCAGACACTGAATTAAAATTATTTCTGAACTAGAGTGACATATTTACCTGTTTCATAGGTTCAGAGGATAGGTACAGGTTCTTTTCTTTGCCATATTATATCATCCTACAATCTTCCTCAGTAATAAGAAACTTATCGGTTGCTGTCATAGTATTTTCATGTCATACTTGCCTTGAAGCATTGTCTCTTACCAAGGATCAGTTGAAGCTGATTTAAGGCTTCCACGTGCTAAGCCAAATTAAGGTGCAATGATTATTAATACAAATAACTTTTTATGCATACATAGGCATAAGTAATGTGTTGTTGTGCAAACTTTTATTAGAACAGTGATTGATTTCCACTGTAGAAAAATGTACATTACTGCTTAATTCTCAAACTGCAAACCTTTTTAGCATAACTTGGTTGGTTTGGTCATGTTAGATACGTATCTGGGCAATTCCGATCACCATGGACTGCTACCCTGTTTGTTTTCCAACTATCCATGCCCTACGCACTACATTTGCGCAATCAGGTGTGTTCAGTTACTCAGAAGCTTGAAGAAACCAATTGACATAATGCTCTAACACACAAGGAGCTCTGGAAGATGCATCAAAGATTTGACCAATGAAGCAACATGTTTATGGTCAATAGAAGGACGAAGCTTTCTACATATTCTTCTGATGTAAATTTGTTAAGGACACATTTGCACTCCTGGTTAGTTTTTGTTAAGTGAGTGATGTCCTGGCTCTGACCTTTAGTATGCAGAAAACAACTTAGCTAAGCGTAGTGTTTGTCTGTGTGTGTGTGTGTGTGTTTAAACTGCCAACTTGAATCAATCCATTAAGCAAACTAGTGGACTGACAGACGGATGGGTATATCCAGCCTAAGGGGGGGAGAAGTAGCATCATCGCAGCAGAATGATGAACTCACTGTGTGCATATTTGTGTATTTCTTTGTGTGTACATATGCAAGTATGCACAGTCAGTAGGTCTCTTTGGCTGTGTGTACACATGTACAGTAGGTAGGAACTTGCACGCATAGTGCCAAGACTTGTGTAATTTAATTAACACATGATGACAACATTTCACACACATTCTTATCTGGAGAATCTAATTTAGAAATATAGAGCGTGCATGCGAGAGAGTGTCTGGGGGAAACATATCCAGTGGCGCACGAGTATGCACACTTTTATTGGATCACTCTCACACTTTGGACCAATGAAGCTCCTTTTATTATAACTGAAATATTGATACCGCCAAAGTTTTTGGCAGTATATTTTCTCTGACTCTTTATGTATTTGTCTTCAGGATGATACAGAATGGTGAGAAACGGCAAAAACAGATAGATAAAAGGAGAGGAAATGGATGAGGGAAGCAATATCAAGGCACAGGCTTGCATTATTCCACAGTTTTACAACAAATACTTAATGAAAACTCCCATGAGGGTTATAGAAGCCTGTATTTAATTAAGCCTTTATAAAATATTAACCAGGGACACCAGGGCGATTTCCCCTCTTCTCTGGTCTGCTCAGTAGATTGCAGTTACATTGCCTAGACAGCTCTGAGTTATAATTTCAGATGAAAGGTGAAAGAGAGAGAAAGAGCAGGTCTGGTGCTCACTAAAGAGCCAAAGGGGAGTTTGGGATGGGGGACTGATGTCGGTCCTATTGGTGCCTCCGGAATGTCTTCTAATCACATTAGGGGAAAACCATAGCTCTGATTTATTATGGCTCTTCTAAGTTCACATTTCAGCCCTGGCACCTCTATGTCTCTACCTTTAACAAACTTTGAAATGACTTTGATCTCTTAATTTGGACGTCACATTCTGTGAAGGGCACAATGTGCAAAGAGATGTAAGTGGTCACTTGAATTATGGTGCCTTTTTTTAATTGTGATAACAGATATGTCTGGTCTATAGGGAACTCAGGGAAGGCCTTAACTACTACTGTGGAATGACCTAAGGGAATGAGTGAGAAAACAGTAATAGATTTCTTAGGTCATGGTTGATGACTAGATGTCATTTTCAACTATCACTTACACAAACCATAAAAACATCAGTACTGACAACAGTTGTGAAAAATGTGACAAATACTCTCAACTAAAAGGTTTGCATACTATGATACAGCAGTCATCACTTGATTACACAGCACCTGTATAATGTTGGTTATGCAATAACAGTGAGGGTACAATTTTAACCTTTGGGTTGAACAATAATCTTTGGCATCGGATTCTGTTATCTTTCTCCAGCAATCCGCTGACTGCTGCTTACTAGTGCCTTCCCAGATTATTCTGTTAAAGGCTTAGCTGAAATGGTTTTCGCATTTGAGGAGGCAATTTCTGGTCAGTGCTTCGTATTCAACTCTCAGATGTGATGTACTCACACCAAAAGTCATTTTGGTAAAATATGAGACGATCCTGAATATATAGTATGAAATAAAAGCCTTGGGGAGAGGAAGATAATGTTCAAAGATAAGATAGTCCTCATCAGTGAAACTTTTTTCTCTTGTAAAATGTGAAGTATGAAATACTTCCATAAAAGAATTGAAATCCCACATTTGTACTTACACACCATCCAGTCAGGCTCTTAAAGCCGTCAGAATGATTTGTTCTGGCGGTTTCCATTTTTCATACTGTCTATATGAGCTCCTCATCATGGTTTTATATGACAGTGGCACGTCTTGGCTATTTGACAAATGATTTCGTCTGAGATCAGTTTCTATTATAAAAAAGCTATTGTACAGTTGTTGTAAAGCTTTCAACGCATTTTCCTCATCAGAAATTAGTTTCATCCATTGAGCTAAGTAAGTCACACAAAGCATTAGATGCTCCTGTAGATTAATCTGGAGCTCAAAAGCTCAATTGGAACTGACTTAACACTAAGATAAACTTGCATACCACCATTAAGGCTACAAGCAACCCATAGTACATCATTATCCACAGAAACTGATGTTCAGTAATAATTCTGCCAATGAAAAGATTGACAACGTTTTCTTAGGTTGTAACAGCAACAATAATAATAAAAAATACTAGCAGTCAAAAGTCTGGACGCACATAGAATGACCATGTTTTTCATTAAAAGATACATGTCTTCAGTTGTGTTACCATCATTGCACATGGTTTTCTAATGATCAGTTATACTTTCACAAACATGGTCATCTCTATGTGTGTCCAAACTTTTGACTGGTAGTGTATATAACAAAAACTATAATGAAATCTCAGTTCAGCTCAAAATGATGAATATAGACAAGGAAAAATAATTGGCTTATTTTCAGCAGACAAACTTGATCACATTCCTCATTTGACAGCACAGAAGGTTGTTATTTTTATCATTTGCATCTTTCTCATCTTTTGCACAGATCTACTTTCACGAACCGGCAACCGCAAATTTGGTACCTGCACTTATCCACCAGGAGTCATGCCTGAACCCTATGCTAGCTTTAGTTAAAGACACTCTCCTTGGTGGTTTTAATTGTAGGGTACACAACAGATATGATCATCTATGTGCTGTTGTTCTGACACCTCTTGATCATAGTCGCCGTGAAAATTTAACCACAAGATTGTTACTGTCACTGTTTGGCTGATCGGAGTAGTCAGTCTGTTTAAAACTCACCCAGTGCAAAACTGCACTAGTTAAGGTTAGTTAGAAAATGGTATCATTATTTTCTGTTTACCTATGTGTGTACATGCTTAGTCAATATGAATCATAAAATATAATATAATATAAATATAAATTCCTGTTAAAATTAACACTGCTGATGTCACAACATTATGTGTTCACATTATGTAAGAGAGACGACAAATGGTAGTAAAACGTAATGTTTGAGCACCAACAACCTGGTGGTCCACATTCTGAACAGAGAAGGCCATTGGTTTGAAAGAGGCATGAAAGACGACATCTACATCAAACTGGAAAAATCAGTCAGTGGCTTAGATGGTCAGAAGCTCCACAGGGCTTTTATGCCTGCTAACCCAACCTAGTTAGTTAGAAATCATGAAGTCTTTCAGGTGAGAGGTGAAATGTTTTCAAGAACTTCCAGTGGTCACTAAGCAGTACTTTTGGGATAATGCGTTTAGTTGTTACAACCTCCCCCACTACTGGGATGAGTTGTAACACTAGCTGTGCATAGGTGGAACAGTAAGATGTCATTTGATAAAATAGGACCCATGCACCCATCCATCCATCCATTATAGGACCCATAACATCCAAATTATTCAAAAACTTTATTAAAGAATAAATAACAATTTTGTGTAAAGTAGACAATTTAAAGTGAACTTGTTTTCAAGCTGCCCTTGAGGTGTAGGCTTTGTGGGCCCAAAGTTGACAATGTACACACTTGACACTTTTTTGACAGTAACATATTTAGTAAACTATCCCTATGCAAAGCAGCCATTTCATCACTAACTGTAACAAGTTAGGATCAATATAAAGCTTTATTTTACCTCTAGCAGTTGCTCCTTCTGATTATGTAAGTCAACCTATTACAATATCTTGAACACCAGACAAATAATTATTTTGATAAAAAATATGTGGATAAAATCTACAGTGTTATTCACAGAAAAACACCCTTTCTTCTGTCAGTTCAAATAGGAAAGTTGAAAGTTGTGTTGACATCATCCCAGCTCTTCTCTGATTGGTCAGTCTAACAGTGTTACAACTATCCCAGTGTTACAACATACACCCCGATAAAAAACAAACAAAAAAATCATACTGTCTCACAGTCAATTGATCTGATTATTTTTCCCCATTTATTTTGTTTCAATTTACAGATCCATACTGACTCGGATGAGGGTGAAGGCAACATCAAGTACACTATCTCTGGTGAAGGAGCAGGGTCCATCTTCATCATCGACGAACTAACCGGAGACATCCATGCCACAGAGAGACTAGACCGTGAAGAGAAAGCTTTTTACACACTTCGAGCTCAGGCCCGGGATCGCCACTCCAATGATCCTCTGGAACCGGAGTCAGAATTTGTCATTAAGGTCCAGGACATCAATGACAGTGAGCCCAAGTTCTTGGAGGGCCCCTATATTGGCAGTGTGGCGGAGCTGTCACCCATAGGTAAGGCGATAAAAATGTGGTGTAGCCAGACGGAAACCGTCTGGGTATCTATTTGAGACTTTGAGCTCAGGATAGCCCAAAGGTGCACATACTGAACAGAATTACCAGTTATATTACAGCTATTTCTATGATGCATAAGTGGGATCTATAACAGTTTTTTTTCCTGGGCTCAAGGGAAAGTATTAAGTTTCAAAAAGTGCAATATGCTAAAATTCTCCCTCAGTGTGGAGAAGGAAATAGGAAAAAGTAGACAGAAGATGTTAGAAAAAAGTGTGGAGTCAGTAAATTCACTGTGGATGAGATGTAAGTAGAATGGTGGCATGGTCATTTGAAGAGGATTTCCCACACTGATTTTTTCTGAGCCGTAGGTACTGTAGAAATAAGATGGAAAATGAAGGAGGCAGTGCAGTCATATAAAGAAAGGAGAGGTAATATAGACGAATAGCATTACTCCTAGATGGGCTTTGCAGCTCTGTCGTGGAACATTGTTAGGAAGCAAATAATAAAAGAGTGGAATAAAGGGGGGGAAGAGGAACAGAGAAGAGATGCTTCAAAAGAGTCTAAGCAAAGGTACGCCAAATTTTCATGAAGGTTGTTGACATAGAAAGCACAGTGCTTTTTTTGTGGTTAACAGTAATAGCGATGCTACACGACTCCATAAAATTCTTAGTAAAATAAGAGAGACAGGGGACTGAAGGTGCCAGGGGCTTAATTAGCATGGTATTAATGTCAAAGACAAAGCTGATATTTAATAAACAAGATTCTGTTCAGCTGCCAAGCGATATCACAATACTGTGTGTGCTCAGTATGTGGTGTATGATGCTGCTATGTGTGCATGTATGTTCGTGCACATGCAGTGGTGGAGGGGTTGCTTCTTGTTTGAGTGACTCCTGGAGTGGCACAAAATGGAATGGTTCTTCCCTGTTCAAGCCTGATTGGAATTAATTCCTGCTTCCTCAGCATGATCCAAACCACAGGCATTTGTCCCTACAGCGCTCTCGAAAACTGAATACCGTTTGCGTGCATGTGGGAGTGAAAGCGAGGCAAAGAAAGCGAGTGCGAAGGGACAAAGCAATTGACAGGTGGCAAGATACAAGAGAGAGACAAAGAGAAGAGAAATAATGCAGAGTTACAGAAAATGATGCAAAAGCTTAGGAAGCAAAAGAGCCCTTATCTGCTCAAGAGAAAGATAGAGTCATACAAACCACGCTCAGTTAATGTTAGTTAATGTAATCTTAATGACCACAACCCTTCCTCTTTGGCTGCTCCCCCTTATTTGACCCTGTCGCACCTCAGTCAAATTACGCACTAAATGAGTGTGCAGTTCATGTTTTAAACATAATTGTGGAGCACTAGCCCTAATGAGGTAACAACTTCTGCTTAGTCAAGCAGTTCCCTGCCCTGTCCCTGTTTCTTTTCTTTCTGCTGTTCTCCTGTTGAACATCAGCTAAGGCTAGCAGTATTTTTTGGGCATGTCAGTGATAAGGTCACAAGCACAATGACAATATCTGAAAGGAATACAAATTTTAAAAAAGGCCCCAGACTGACCAGCTTGACTGCAACATGTCACTCAACGGCTCAAGGGTCTTTGCTGTGAATTGCCCATCTTATCTTATCTTATGGAGAATATCACTTATCTTTAAGAGGAATTTATTATAAAAAGAATGTGTTTACAGTAAATAAAATCCCCAAACCAACAAGGACTGATCCCATTAAGAAGTACTGCATGTGTAACCAAAGCTTGTTGTAGCTTTTTCCTGTTTGCTAGAGATTTCTGTTGTTGTCAACATGTTACAAATCAGTGAGCCATACTGTTTCACTGGGTGACATCTTCCTTAATTATGATGAACATGGGCACCATAGTTTACCTTGAGTCAATCCCACACACAGTCCTGCTGCTGTACTTGCACCAGTGCCAAACGTTTTGGTCTCTATTAATCTAACACTACTCCTGGAACTACAGTGGCTAGTTTTTTTTAGGTAATTACTTAGCAGTCAATCAAGCTATGTATTTGTAATCTAATTTGAAAATAATGATGTAGGAACAAAAGGGCTGAGTGCTATAGATAAAGCAGGTAAGTATTGAGAGATGAGCTGAATAAAGTTTATCAAAAGATTTAACAAATAATAAAAAAATCTCAATTGAGACAAAATGTTTTAAAGTTCATTTGTTTGAATTTGCGATATGTCCCTAGCTGTTTTAACACCATCCATGATTTTAATTTCTTCCAGCTGTGAGTTGCATCTCTTCTCTTGCTTTTTTTTTATGCACTGCATTGTCGTATACTGTAGGTATCCATTAACACCACAGAAATGATGTAGGTTTTATAAGCATGCTGACATCTTTTAACACTGCATACTTAATATTGTCACTTTTCCTGTGTGGATACAGTATATACGTTAAACTTTGTTAGAATCAGCACTTTTTATGGAATTTGGATAAAAACCATGATTGCATTTTATGCCAGATGGAAGCAGTTTACAAGCATTAGTCACACTAGTGATACGCTTACTGTTCTGTTTTATGACCAACCATACAGCAAACTGCTTTAGAAAACGTGAGGCCATAATAGTAAGAAAGTAATCAGTAGTCAGCTGCCTGAGGCGTATTCATTTTTACTTATCACTCCTGTCATGTCTCCCAGTGCATGTCTTTGTCACAGCTTTTCAGCCTTCACCCTGCCTCCCTCATCCTGCAAAGACTGGCTGTCTATGTGTCTGCCTGCTCAGCGTCTGCTACCAAAAATAACACTTGTGTACATAGACTGTTTGTTTTTCAGGGTTAGTTAACTTTAAAAAGGAGAAGCGACGGCAAATAAAATAGGAGTGGCGACCATAATGATGAAGTGCAAGGGCCTGGGCTCTATGTTGTCCCGTGGAAAATGTGCAGCTAATGGAATTGCAGTCTTAAATCAAATTTGTAGTGCATGGGTGATTGAATGTTGCTTTGAGAAGCGTGTATGCCTTTATGTTGGGACAGAGGAGGGATCACGAATAGAGTGGATCTGTAGAAGAGTAACTGTGTCCTCTGATTCATGATGGTAAAGGCTGAGAAAGATAGATTTAGAGTCAAAATAGAAGACATCCTTGATTGAATGCAGCCAGAGTGAAACATGGAGCTGACTAAAAGATGCTGTTTAGTTTTTAGTTTGCTCCTTTTTGACTTGATTTAATTACCTCTCGAACGTGCCTTGTGGAGTTTTCACAGACAATGCAAAAATGGCATAACTGTGCTTTGAAATTTGGACACTGAATTCCTGTGACAATTAGCCACATGGCCATCTGACTACCTGAGGAACGTAAAATGGAGAAATACGTAGTTAATATTGTGTGTGTCCAAATTCAAGAGTTGCATGATAGAATGTCACGTTTGTACTGAGACCTTGGGAGGAAAGCTGTATCATGGAAACTGATTTCCATTGAACAGGTAGTTTGTTAGCTTAGGTTTGTTACGTGTGTTCTCAATAACTCTACAGACTTATTCAAGAGTCTCAATTTAGATATATTTACAAAGATCTGTAACATACAACTCTATGTAATTTTAATACACAATATTGTTTAGAGGATGAGTGCAAAGATTGGAAGAAACACAGTGACATGGTACAAATGACTTTGTATTTGAAAAATACAACATTACCTTTCTGTTTTATAGTATACAGATTTCAAAATATGTAACACTTTAAATTGGGAAAGAATCAAATTTGTATTTAAGAATAAAATAAGAACATCTTGCATGTGTTAGGTATGTAACTTGTAGGAAAATAAAAAATATTGTTTTGGAAGATTAACCAATTTATTTTATGTATCTGAACTATTTTTGTTTTTGTGGTTAACTACTGTTAGAAAATCTTCAAACTTGCACAAGGCCAATTAGAAATTTAGTTTGCATCTTCTTCCAAAATCCACTGTGGGGATTGACTGGTTACTGTTCTGTATCTGACTGACTCCCAGTGTACTCATGATCACAAGGTTGAAGAAATGAATGGATTTGTCTGTTTGACACACTCTGTGAGAAGATCGTACATTTTACTTACATGATGGTGCACCGAAGCAATGACTCATCTGCTTTATGCCTGCCATTCCCCCTTTGGTGGTTCAAACTGTAGGACAGTGAATTCATTGTTTCCTTGTCTTTTCTCCAATAAACAATGATCAGTAATCTTGAACACTAACCCTTCAAAATGGAAAAAAGTAATTGCTCACCACTACTAGCCTGTGACTGGAGTACAGGGTGGTTGCATTACGCTTGTTCAATAAGTCCTATTTTGAAAGCTCGCAGCACAGCATCACACAATGTTCACTTTTATAGCAATGCAGTTTAATGAGACCGAGAACTACATACATTAATTTAAAACAAAAAACCATACTGCAATATATTTGAGATTCTGAGATGTCTTGTTGAGTGAGTTGATTAAATATCTTACATGTTTAAAGTTAACAAGCTTTGGTATAACATTAGTATGGATATAAATTAAATGGTACAGCATGTGTATTTATTATGCATGAAAAGAAAACACAGCAGTTTTGTCTCATACAGAAAAAAATGCTATTTTAGTTGTCTTAACAGCTTTATTACATGTTCAATGATGATGAAAAGATCCAATGTATTGTGAAAATCAAAAACTGCACATTTTAGGTCTGTTTGACTAATGGATGCTCACTCATAATCCAACAGGTCATCATTCTCTTTATGGCTCAGCATCCTTTGTATTTTCTGAATAAAACAAGAGCCATTATTTACATAAATCATCTTTTATGTTAAAAGCTAATGTTGCCTTAGTGTCCATTTGTTATTTGTAGACCCTTTCCAGTTAAAAAGAAAAACTAATATTCCATTTTAAAATACCTCTAATTCATCTTTAGCAAAAGTCCATGTCAGGATAATATTCAACGAGACCTAAAGTCACATAATGTATTAACATGCATTTCGTAAAATGTGAATTAGATGTAGATAAAAGTACTTTTTATATACATTCACTATAGTATACTATATTCTTCTCTGTATGAGCTATACAAAATGCATGTAATAATGAGATAGGAATATGAATTGTAATTAAAATATTTTATCAATTCATCATGTACCCTTATTGTAGTAGTAAATATTTGTGAATTTTGTTCTTCGGTGAGTTTCATCAGTAAATGGAGTTGACAGTGCTGTTTTTTGGGTTGTATTTTGTCCAGTATAACTGGCCATCTTATTACGTATATTTTGCTAGCACTGGCTTGGATCCCCTTTTGCTTTCAGAACTGCCCTAATTTTTTCTGACATAGATTCAGCTGCATCTCCATGATGACAATCTCCCATTTCACCGTATCAAAAAGGTGCTCTATTGGATTAAAATATGGTGACGGTTATTCATGTACTGTGAACTCAGCTCTTTGACATGGTGTGTTATCCTGCTGGATGTAGCCATCAAAAGTTGTGTTTTGAAAACAGCAATTTAAGTTTTCTGAAAATAATAATTTCTGTCTTGTTATCTTAGAGCTAAATGATGAGGCATATCTTGATGATCAGTTGGTTTATTTTAAGAAACAGCGTATCCCAGTGGAAGTACCATGTTAAGGGTGCAGTATGTACGATTTAGTGCCAGTGACAAGGTTGCAGATTGCGACCATCTCATTACCGCACTGAGTAGTGATTTAGAGATAGAAAAGGAAGGAAGGAGTAATATGCAAAGTTGCAAATTTGAAATGATTAAGAAAGAATTCCAAACATAACGTCTGTCTAATGATTCAGTTTTGGAGCTGCTGGGTGAGCTACAGGCTTACGGCGTTATGGTGGTGCATTTGCGAATAATACTCACCAGATGAGTTACTGTGCCCCCTCAGCCACAGGTCGAGCATTTGGCACAGAACCTTTATTAATAATACCACATTACACACCATAAGATTTGGTGCATCCAAAGCAAAATGTGAGAATTAATTCTTCACTCTGACACACTTTTGGAACACAGAAAGCTTTAGGAGGTTTCGCCAGCATCTCTTGCAAAAGTAAGTCAAACGTTCAACTCGCTCGATGTAATAAGAGAATGTGTACATATATATGTCTATGTGCGCATAATTCCCCGGATAGGATCTGCCAAATCTGAATGAGGTCAAACTTTTATGTGATTGCTGGTGTTCTGAGAGTTATTGGAACAATCTTCTCATAAGGCATTTTTTCCTGCAACACTGACATTAGCTGTATGTGCATTAGCTGTGTGTCACTGCAGCTCATCCAAATGTTTATTAGTCTTCCCCACTAACAACGTGAAATCCTCTGGATGAAATTTTCTCTTGCATCTACGTTCGTCAATCTTCAAACTGTCCATGATAGACACTATAAAACATAAAACCTGTAAAACCTAATATACAGACCACGTACCACCTTGACCACGTAAACGTGAACAGTAGCTCACTTGATTGCGGTGCAACAGAGAGTTACTGCCCCAAGGTCTCAACTGCTGCCAAAAAATGTAGACTAGAGTGCACTGACTATGGAAATTACAGCGTTTTTTATTTTTGTTATTTATAGTGTTTATTTTCTGTGTTCAATATCTGGAAAGTAGTTTGGTTAGAAGGTCACACACAGCTGCAATTAGGGGTTAGAGGCTCATGCATAGTTCATGCACAGTTAAAAGGTCAGAAGAGGCTCATATGAAATCATACCGGACAGATGCCAGTCAGTTGAGTTTGTAGTATATTATATCTATGAATATATTTCATCACTGAGGCTTTCATTAAGAAGCATTAAAATCTTGTCTCATCTCGTTCTCATAAACTCAATATTGTGTCTGGTCTAGCCTTGTGTATGATCACAGCCTATGAATTTACCTTTTGCTATCCACAGCTTTTCAATAGTGTTTACACTGTCTTTTAAAACCAGGTGACTAAGGTGGAAAGACATGCCTCATGTTTATATTTGGGAAAGCTCCATCATTAATATTTGAATTACATCCATCTCTTTTTCCCTTCGGTTTATCTCAGCCATATGAATTGTTTAAATATTTATGTAGCTTGGAGCTAGACCTCAAAAGCTTTAAAAACCCAGGAGCTAAAGTAATGTCAAACTGGTATCCTGCCAGTTTTTCACAATACTATATACAGTGTATATATATTTTGGCACCTTCTACAGTTAGACATTGGATAGATTGAGCTTTTAGACACAATATCTACACACATACTGCAGATACATTATTGGCAGTGGCACAATGGCACCCCAAGCTAATGCTTATGCTCCACACGCCCAGCTAATATTGAAGTAACAAAGACAAGCCTTTTCCAATTTGAAATCAGTATTACATGGTGTTACAACATGCATACTAAGACATCCATCTTTATATTTTTATTTCTTTATTTTTTCTGCGTTTATGTGAGCTGACTGATAAAGTAGCACAGTGTGTTGGATTTGAAATCATTTAGTCACTGAGGCACACATCTTTTCCTATCACTTAAAGGTTGAATGAATAGCTAGCGCGTGAGGGAGGGTGGAAATGTGGCTAGCAGGGGCAGCTCTTGGTAGCAGAATCACAACAGGGTGAAATGTTTCCACAGAGCTAATCCTGTGATTGATGTGGTTCCATTAGAGAGGACCTCAGGACCTCTGAGTGGCAGAGATGTGGCACAACACGACATCTGTGTCGTAGCCTCTAAACTCAGGTAACACTGACTGACAAGCCACTGTGTCCAAAGAACAACAGTCAGGCAAATCACAGACTGATAACAGACATTAAGCTGAACACTATCCTCAGCTATTATGCTCTAATGACACAAGCTGATGTATTGTAGCTTTACCAGATGCAAAGAACAAAAGAGTTCACAGTAGTTGCCTTAAACTGACATTTATCCTATTCTTTATCAAAGAACTGATCTAATATATGGAAGACCAGTTTGGAGAAACTGATTGGAAAAGCCCATTGAACAACAGAGATGTGTTTTAAGACACACCTTTGTGTACTAAGCAAATGTCATGAGTCTCAGACTTTTTTCTTTTTTCCATATGTGTCAAGATATGCTTCCTCCGTATATGCGCTGTGCGTTTTTAAGTATAATTTTAATGCAACGAAAATGTTTGTTTCAATATAAACTTTCTGAAATATTCTGAATTGGATATCATGAATACTGCGAAGATCCTAACAAATTAGATTTGTATAAGGGCAGACATCCTACTGCAAAAAACATGTGGATAAATGTTTTATTATATTATTATTATTAAATACCAACAGTGATGTGCAGACTAGAAACTGACAACCCACAGAGCAGCGCAGGCTGATGATTGTGGAATGTACTGTATACCTTTTAAGGTCATTGCCCTTTACTATTTATAAAGGTATACTGAAACACTTGCACAAAATAATAAAGTTATCATGGAACAAAATTTAAAACAATTTAGACAAAGCTATCTTGTGGGCAAATTGTTCAAAACAAGCAACACCTATTTCCTCTGATTTTCCATTTCCATTCTTTCATCTCTCCCTTTTCTGTCTGTCCCAGCATGAGACATAAATTCTCTTCTCGTTATGTATGTAATGTGAGAACTCCACAAGGGTATTAAAGTAATAATCACCCACCCTGTTGCCCATGAGGCTGCAAATTGCTGCAGTCACTATTAGGACAGCCGGGGCCTGTCATACTAACAGTAGTCAAGACATTTGGAGCAGCAGGATCACAGGAGAGAGCAACGTGACAAGACATGAGCAATTTACAATCAATATTCTCTCCCAAACACCTTCATGTATATGACCAGTAAAGCCTGCCATTATGCACTCCACAACAATGCTTAGCATAATTTATTTTGGCTGATCTGTGTGTGTGGTTATGTGTATGAATAACTGTGTATGTGGAAACAGAGAGACAGAATATATGTACAGTGTGTGAAGAGCATGGGTGAAAGTAGGTATGGTGCGGTACACAGTACTGGAAAAAGGGGAGGCTTTCTGCCAAAACCCACATTCAAACCCATCCGTGTTGTGTTTTGATGTTTCATTGCTGGTTGGTAATGTATGATCGCTGCAGCTGTCTGCAGGATGGATGTCTGCATCCATCCACTGTCTGCAGGTCACGGGGAGGCATAGTTTGACAGTCCAGCCCTGTCCACACCCATGCCGTATGGGCAATTATGGATGTCAATATTGCATTCTACCAGCATGCATTTTCAGCGTGCGAATTGCAATTATTACTGGCCAGTGCAATTACTAGTTAGTTAACAGGACTAAATATGTTACTAATTTTACATTCTATCAAGCAGATGAGTGAGTGAAAAAAAAGCATTCACTTTAGCTCTGTCCTGTTCCACAGAGCTACAGCAAATCACAAACATTTAAATAATGTCTAAAACCTCTGCTTAAATTTTTGTGTTCAGGTTGTGAACTTGTAATACAGTCTTTCATTATAAAATCAGTGTTTAACTGAGAACCTGCAGCTCTTCTCTTTACTTTGGCCAGACTGCTGCTGACAAGATTTTTATAATAAAATTATAATCAACAATAACAAATTAGCTTGGCAAGCACTAGGTAATTTACCTTATAAAATTATTATCAGTATAAAACGGCTCTAATAATCTGATAGACTAACGGAAGGAAGGGATGGTATTACTAGCTTTTTCTCCTACAAATTGTGACCTGTTTGGACACGCAGTGAAAAGGCTGTTTAATAATTATGTCTGAAAAACACATTAATCAATCGAATATCAGGTAAATTCCAAAGAAGACACTTTGTCTCGATTGACTGTACTTTCTCCCTCATTTGCACCGGGACAGAATGTAAAACAAATGATTAAAAAAAAATTCCCAACATTCTTGTGATTGACATTGACATGCTGTCAACATGTTTAAAATATATCAGATGTTTTTTTTAGATATTGTTTTAGAAAAAAAAAAGAGTCAAAACGAGTTAGGATTAATATGAACAGCATGAATTTAAAACCACTTTCACCCCTGGTGAAGAAGTATGGAAGAGGTGTATAACATCAGCACTGCCGTATAGTGCTGTATAAACTAAAATAATACGCTCACATTTTCATTATTGTACATTTCACATTTTGAACTTGTGTAAAGAATCTCAATAATATCTAAGATAATAAGATCTAAGTTAATACCTGACATGCAGATGGGTATTCAAATATAATTTGTGGAAACCTTAACTGTGGTTTGATATACTATAAAATTAAGGCTAATGGCCCTTGAAGTTTTTTCTTCTATATGGAGTATTGACAACTTGGTGTCATTATTTGCCCAGAGACAAATGCTTGAAAATAATAATAGGTTAAGATTTAAAGTGGAGATGTTGCACCGACCCACAACACTGTCTACAAAACAAATAATGATCTGATCTATTAAAAGAAGCAAGTTAGAAGACTAACAAAGATTAGATTTACAATATCTGTCAGCAGAGATGAAAAATACCCTTTAATCCTTGTAGAGATCTCAAACAGGATCAATGTAAGCAGGTCATTGGCTTTTATGACATGGCGGATTTTTCTTCCTTTTATACTTCATTCTGTCTTGCCTCCTTTCTCCCCCTCACTCTCTCCCCACCTCTCTCTCCTGGGCATTTGTGTGGATGAGAGAGGAATGAATCACATTAGAAGTAGTGAAGAAATAACTTTTCATGTGAAAACACCTCAGCTTTTATGGCTTTACTAAATGATCCATAATGCGGGTGGGGAGCACTCAGTCCTGCAGATTAAGGCGGGTCGGAGTGGGAAAGAGACTCAGTGCGGCAACCGTTAGACCCCTCCACTGAAGCTCACACTAGGACGGCATCAGCTTAGATAGGCACAAATCTCTTTTATGAGGCTGCCTCTTAAATAGCTGTCAGTCTAGTGTATCACATGTGGCACACTCCTCCAGCTCTCCTCACTGTAATTGAACCATCTCTCCCGGAGTGCTGAAATGGTTTGGGAAGCCATTCCGACAGCCTGTGTTGATACCATTAAACTAAACTCATGCATAAATCTAACTACATAGCCATGGTCACCCATCCTCCATGTCCCAAAAACAACTCTCCTTCTTACGCTAATAAACCAGAGATGCTCCCAAGGTGAGTTTTGATCTGAATATTATTTACATTATCCTTCAAGAGGTATTGTGCACTGCTTAAACATCATTTACAACAGTGAATGCCTCAGTATGTTATTACTTTAGAACAACTGTTGCTTCTTTCTTCTTCCACCCACCATAGCAATGTTAAAGCACTGTCAAAAGTATCGCGTGTTCCAGCCTCACAAACAGACAAGGATCATTTCAAAGCTACCTGTACCACTTACAATAATTATTTGGACCATCCAATAATAAATCCATATCTATTTATTTTTCAGTACATTACTGTAGTTCGTAGATCAGGTGACCTTTTGTAATTTTTTAATTCTTAGTCTTACGTATCCAGGAGAATTTTACTTCATAGAGGAGTTATCATATTATAACAATAGTATAAATTTCAAGGTGTAGATTTGGAGCCATACTAGAACATTCCAATCACTTCAGACAGTCATGAGTGCTTGGTGACAGTCACGATATCTGTCACTAAATTTAAGATCAGAACTAAAAGTTCATTCTATGTTCAAAATACAAAATTAAAGTTTCCAATAACCGTCTAAGAAATTACAAATCCCAATTAGGAAGGGCAGAAAACATCTTCCTCATTCATCATAACAATTTAATAAGCAGATGGACAATCTAAAACATCAAATATAAAACCAGTAGCTATTCAATTAGTGTTAAACTTCAAGGCTTTGTTTGTTTGTCATTTTTTTCCAGACAGTCAATTGATCATGCATTCAGTTAATCATGCATGTTAAAACATCTTAAAATATGTTCATGTTCAGTAAACTAATAATTTGAGATTATATTTGTCTCTTTCTCCATTGTGAGATTTTCTTGTCATTTTCAGCATAAATTACAGCTTTTCTTAGAAGCTCATCAGTCTATACTTGTCTATGAGAAAGGAAGGTTATTGTCTATAAGATACAGTCAAGAAGTTAAATATGTCTTACAAAGTTGTATACTATAGTCTCCATAGACACACTGCAACTGGATCCAATCAGGACAGAAGACACAGTGGAAGCCAAAGTGCACATACAGTATGTCCATAAGTACCTATGAGAGCCCTTGAGAAACAGCTGCCTTACTGCTCCTGAATTGGCTGCATTGGTGAATAAACAAGAGAGAGACCTGTGGACAGAGACACTGTGAATAGGAATCTCAAGTTAGCTGGCCTCATGGGAAACATTAAATAATGTTTACATATTTATCTCACTCTCATTTAAACAAATCTCAAACTATAAGTCCTCCACAAAGTAGGTAGGTAGTAATGAATTGCATTATTTGTACTTTTTCAGATGTACACAGGTGCTAAAGGCTAATAAGCCTAAAAAGAGAAGCATATAAAAGACATTAAATGCTTTCATGGTTGTTCTTCCACACCTTACATGTGGTTTGGCCTTACATGTGTTATAAATTGCGAGCGTCGTGTCTTCCTCAGTCACGGTAAAAAACATTCCAAACCCACGACATGTTGTGTGTGGCTGTGACAGTACTGCCTGTGTAACTGTGTGCGTGACAGAGCATATGAGCAGAGCAGAGCAGAGCAGGTTCTTTTTTTTTTTTTCTTAAAGAAGGGAGCATTGCCCTACGTCCTGCTCCAATTTCGCTTCAGTTCTGCTCACACCACGAGCCTGAAGTATGGCTAAACCTGACTTAGAATGATGTCTTTGAATGGGGGAGCGCAGCAGGCAAACAGCTCCATGAGCAAGAAGCTCTCCACCCTGCTCTGATGCGCAGTGTGAGCCATCATTCTTGTAAATGTGACTGATGATCTGGGGATGCTTCCGCAATGGAAGAGTGGGTGATCTGCAACATGTGCAAGGCATCCTCAATCAGCATGGATGCCATACCAAGAACAAACTCTACCAGCACAATAGACCCTTGAGAAGTGCTGCAGAAGTCCTGGGAAAAAAACTGATCTTTAGAAAGCTACGTTGTCACATTTTTTGATGCATTTGCAACCATTTGATTTAATAAATCCAACAAAGGATAATAAGAACGCATACGTGTGTAGGTGTTCCCAAACTTTTTTTTTTTGCCAGTGCAGTTTTGTGTGTTTTCGTTATTATTGCCTTCCCTCGCAATACATTCCCTCACAGATCTTTTGCGTTCCCTCTGATCCATGACGGAAGGCTAACTTCTGTTCTGACAGTAGCTACTGTCAAGCAGTAGACTGCTGCTGGCTGTGCCCACAGAGAGAATGGATTCACTCTGAGCTGTGTCTGCTGGGAAGCAAGTAGCTAGATGGATACAGCGAGTTAATGGACCTAACTACAACACAGTGTTATTGTTAGGCTCTGACTCTGACTGACAGTAGTTGGGATTATGAATGGCATTGACTTTTGATTGTGACTATACCCTGTGCTTCACGTGTTTCTGATTAGACACCGTAGTTCAGGATAGTCACTATATGTATACCATATCCACAACCACAGCTTTACTCAGCATAGTTAGGCAGAGTAACAGAACACCCGCTGCTACAGTCATTGTATATTGTTGGTGCACTGCCTTTTGTAAGTAGAAATTAGCAGTAAATGCATCATGTTACTTGTCGTCATCTATAAGTTTTCACGTAATACTTCCATGTTTGTAACTGTATCTGCAGTGGCAGTGTATTAATTTATACATAACCTGACTGATCAAACTGTTTGGATGAATTTGATTCATAAGGTCTGATCCACCATGACCCCTGGGGGCTCCATAAGAAATAAAAAGGAAAGGTAGATGAATAAATGTCAGGGTTTGCTGAGTAACGCTGGCAGGAAGATGCCATAGAGGACATGAGTAGAATCTCTTGTCCTTGTGTCTAGAGCATGGATACATCCATGGTCAAAAGTCAGTGGTCCAGCTGCTGTGTGAAATACTGGTGAAATGTTTAAAAGCGTCTGTTTAATGCATAAGATATGAAGGTAGAACAGGGATCGGATTAAAGGACAATGCAGACAGAAGGAAAACAAACAGGGACTGGATTCATCAAGGTAGTGTTATGACCCTGGGTCATTATTATTATTATTATTATTATTGTCATTGTGTGGTGTGTATTGTTGTTTGTGTCTGTATGGGTGGAACAACAGGAGGTGCCCTGTGATTGGCCCATTTAAAATAATTGCTGCCAAGCTGATTGGACAAGCTGTGACCTCAGTCTTTTTAAAGCCAAGATGAGAGCAGTGTCTCTTTTGCCACCTTTGCCACTCCCAACCAAAGCAGTATTTTGTTTTTTGATGGCTTGAGGTTAGTATTACAAGTAGTATATTACTACTAGTAATATTGTTGAGTGTAATCACAGCTTCATAGTGTGTTGAGTGAATATGTATCTGATAACTTTGGATCTGGTAAGTTAATTTTGCATTGTTGTTAATACATATCTCTGTAAATAGGCCACTGTATGTATTGAGTTCTTGGTAGACACTGTAGGAGTGAGAAGCTCTTTTTATTTTTTGTTTTCTTGTTAGAAGTATTTGTTTTGTTTTGGTATATATATAGATAGTAGATATATGTATTTAGATATATATGCAATTTAAGGGTTTGTATCAGCACTATTTGTTTGTTGTTTTGGGCAAAGCTTACCTCTGAAACAAAATAAATTGCCATCTGAGACTTTGTAATCACTGGTGACCCTAACATTACCTGGGTTTTAAAAGCGAACAAATTTTAATATTACACAATGATAACACGAGTAAATACAAAATGCAGTTTTAAAATGATTTTATTTATTAAGGAAAAAGCTGTCCAAACCTGTCTGGCCCTATGTGAAAAGGTAATTGCCTTCCTTAAATCATGAATGAACTGTGATTAACCACATTTTCTAAAAAGCTGAGTAAATATTTACTTGCCACACCCAGGCATTATTACTGCGAGAACATTTGAGTCAAGAAATCACTTTACTAGAAGCTGTGTGACAAAGTGAATCAGGCTAAAATAGCTCAGGAAGCAAGACATAATGCTGCAATCTAAAGAAATGTATTTTGAACTGCATTTTGTATTTACTCTGGTTATCTTTGTGTAATATTAAAATTTGTTTTGATAAACTGAAGTGTGGCAAATAGACAAAAAAATCAGAAGGGAGGAAATCCTTTTTCAAAGTACTGTAGCTCTTATTGAAAGGCGTATTTATTTGCTTATGATGTGTGTTTTGGATAGCCAGTTATTTTTGGTGGAGTTTACACCTTGGATTTGTATAGTTGGTGTAAATCATAGCTAAAATAATGTTGAGAGTTAAGCAGATATTTGCGCTTTTAGCCAGTGCTGGGGAAGCTACTTTGAAAGTACTGCTTTGATGTCTACCAGATGCTTAACACTGGATGTGGAAGCTAGTGAAAAGCTAGCCTTGTTAAGCTATTTAGAAAAACTAGTTGAGACATCTTGGTTTGTCACTCAACTGAATGCATTGTACAAAGTCCCTACCTGTTCACAGCTAATACAAATCTGTTTTTGTATTTTCTGACTACAACTAAATCAATAAGTAAAAACATTTAAATAACTTTTTAGACCATTTCACAGACTTTAGCACTGGTTTAAAAAGTGACCTAGAATTGTAACCTTTAACTTTGGACTGCCAACTTTTCAGAGAAACTTTAAGGCTCTCACTTGCATGATTCTATTTAAGGCCAAGCTACTATTAAGATATGATATCCCCTAAATTCCCCTGATTTCAGATCCCCTGATTTTTTTCTAAAATGTAAAGGTTTTGATGTAGTAATCTTTTCTAGATCACTTTTGAACCCTTGAAAACTGATTCAAGATGATGTGTACTTAACATATGGGACTAAAGTGTAAAAAAAGAAGAGCGTGCTGTGATTAATTAATCTATTTGCGTGCATCAGTATGTGATTAATTATTCAAAAATATTTCAGTTCAAATGGTTTAGGCAAATGAGTGACTCAAGGAATAATTAACAGACTTTAAAGTTCAATCTCTCTTTTAGCTTTTAGCTTAGGCCCCTAGGTTTTTTGCTATATGCTTTGTTTTGAGGCAACAGACCAGAGATCAGAGTGTTGGGCCATGACACATTTCAAGACCCCATCCCAGTCAAAGTTCAGATTTTATGTCGGGAGGTGCAGATGGCCCTAGAGTAATATAAAAATAATGTACTTTAGCCATATCACTCTGCATAGTATACTGTACCCTGCATGAATATTCACTTTTCCCTCACTGTTCCACGCTTCCCTGGTGTGTACAGATAAAGCACTTAGTATTTACTCCAGAATAAATTTCTGAACTAAAATGATCCAATCTAAGAAATGTTACTTTTCCTAAACCATTGAACTAAAAGAGTTAAAACAAGACTAAAATAAAAGTCATTGACTTTAACTGTACGACATTTTAACAGCAACTGCCTGGTAGCCCATTTCTGCTGTTAAAAAAAAATCTAAATCATGTTGTACCCACATTAAAACTGAGACCAAAGCCACATTCTTACAAATATAAAAAATATTTACTGTTAAAGAAAGGAGAATAATTTTAACAGCTGCAATTCGACCCTGATTATGTCCCAGGCATTATGCTCTAGTAAAGGATTAAATTGATAACAAAGCTGTATCCTTGCACAGCAATGAGATACTGTATCCCTGCCTAGTTTTCTATGTTGAGAAAAATCCCTGGGAGAGACATTGCTAAACAATGTTGCTCTCATGAATGCTCTGATGAATGTTAGGGGAATAGCAAAATTATAATTTGTCGCATCATCTGATTATTATTAGTGGAAATTGTTACGTTAGAGAATTAGCATATGGAAATTAGCTTGATGCTGATTTTCCTCTTGATATTGTTAATGGTGAGACCTATAATGTAAATATCTGCAGGCTGCATACATTTCTTAAGTAGAGGTAATGAAAGCATGAGAAAGCAACGTGACTAAATATTTGTTAAGCATGTGTGAGAAGTTAACTCCTGAGTACATCAAGGCTAAAGTTAAAAGTTAAAATATTTTCATTCATTTCTTCTAGTTGGCATTTGTACTTTTGACCCCCTCGGTTTTCTGACTGGCTGTGGTCAGAGGTGTGTCATTTCTGTCAAACTATGCAGCATTATCATTTCTTTTCAAGTTTTGTAAGTTTTATAATAATCTGTTATTTAATTTGATTTTTCTCATAATTCTATGAATATGTGAAGAATGTGATGATGGTTTTGTTGTATAACCAAACAAACTCAGCACAAACAAATGTGCCCATGAGGGGAATAAAGACAGACAAAACTGTTTTGGTCATTAAAATTATTATTGCTACAGTGCATGCTGTCTCATCTGAGAGCAATTTGTGATTGAGGTTTTAGTTGGTGAGAGAAAAACAACTCTTTAGATAATGAATGTGTGGTGCTTTTCTCCATTAGACATACACCGCCTATTACTTCTGTATGCATTACATTCCAATCTACAAAAGTCAATAATTTTTTATTGAATTTACGAAAGTCCATCAACAATAGAATCATCTTAAGTGAGATCCCAAACAAGCCAAAAGATACTGTAAGTAATGACTGAAAACACTGATGCAAGCCAGAGTTTTAATAAGAACCCAAGTGCCAAACTTACTGCCTCAATTCTCTTTTTAATATAAACACAATAAAGAAGCATTTGCATTTATATGGTTCTTTAAAGCCAGTTGACACTTTTACCAGCCAGTACCCAGAAACAGCTGAGCGTCAAACTGGAGGAGAAAATTAAGATAAGGGAGTAATCCCATGGATGAAAATGGTTTGTTGGGCCCACAGCAGTAGAGCCAGGTACCAGGTAGGGAGAATTAACAAACCCCTGCCTGTTGCCAGTAATGAAAATGCATTGTCTGCATACATCCTTATATTTTCAATATGATAAAAAACACCCCCAACTATGATGCAGTATATGTTGATCTTCTAAGAAACAGACTGGTGTGTGTGATGTATGAAATGAATCAGGAACAGTCCATGCAGTGCTTTGAGATTTAACTGAAAGACACAAGGTTATTGACAGTACTAGACTTCGTGATTTGTTGGCCTCTTGGAAAAACACTGTATCAGTCATTTATCCATTATCCTTATTTCATAGTCTCTTAGGATAATTTCTTTTTTGATCTAATTTGTCAAATTGACAGACAAAGTAGTTCAGGAAATCTGCAGAATAGCATTCTCTTATTTGTTATCAAGACCAGTTATCAAAGACTTGCATCATATGCTGCTCATACATATGTTAGCATATAAACAGACAAATATCTGGCTGCATATGGAGAACACCGTGTGATAGGTGATAGCAGCAGTAGTAGTGATCTGAGCTGTCTGATTTAATGGCCTGGTGACTTTAATGATACTCCAGTGGCGTCTCCCTCCCTCTTTCCCCCTTAGGAGCTCCTTTGGATGACAGGAAACAAACAGTGCTCTGACACTTCCTGCTAATTAGCATCATTAGCATATGGCCATTATGTGGTTGGACAGTAGCATGACAGGGCTCTGAGAAAGGCTACAGCAATGACCTTTAGTGGACAACACCAGCTGTCAGTAATTACCCATAGCATTGGCCAGAGGGATAAAGACAAAGACTGACTCCTTGTCCTTGAGGACCTATGGTGCCCAGGAACATCTCCCTTTTTATCTTCCCTTTCCTGTAAGTGAAATTATTTATAGAAAGAAAAAATGCACATGCTAAAAGCCCAGTATGCAGTTATTTCCTAACCTAAAAATGAAGAACCTTAAAGTTTTATAAGCTTTAGGCTGAGCTTTAACTAAAATGTGTGACTAAATGCAGTGAGGCGCTTGCGTATTTGTTGCCAGAGGCTTGTGCATGCACAGTGTTGACAAATTTTCTGCACTGAGTGGAAAATAATGACTTAAACACTGTTGCTTTACAAATCCCAATTTTAGGGTTTTGTGTAGAAGTAATTTTATTCTCCATATAAGTCTTAGTTATCCCAAGTAATTGTTTGCTGTAGATTTCTTGAGCTTTAGCAGCTAAAGTGCTAACTTTACTGTATCCCCTTTTACACTGCCTTTTCAGCGGGGCTTTACCACACCTCACTGCTCTGTATAAAAGGTACCATAACGTCGTAGGGTATCTGGGAGATTCTCCCATGTACACTGGCAGAGGAACAACATCTACAACATGATTCAAACTCGAGTAAGGTCATCATACATTGTGTGTACTGCTATTAATGATTACAGTTACACTCAGTATGAGACTCGCAAAGGATCTCAAATGGTTGCAGGAAAGCAGCAGAAGGAGCTATTTGGTGACACAGCCCAACCAGTTGTGCATTATCTTATTCCAAATTTTTCCAGCTTCTTTCAACAGTCTGCATGTTGCAGTCATCCATTTCTCCTCCTGCTTCTTATCACCCACATGTTCCTGCAGGAAACTGAATCTCTGACCATAATCCTTTAGGCTCATGTTTTACTTTTTGCAGATCAACTGTGTTTGTATCCTAGTCAATTTGTCTTTACTTCCTGAGTGGAAATTTTAAAAAGTTCTCATATACCCATATAATATGCTGCAAAAACAAATAAAAATAAACGGATTTTACAGGCAGAAGAACTCTGCCTGATTTCAGGAAATCACTTCCACTTTACATTGTTCAGACCAACTTAATGCAAAGCATAGAAATACATTTATGCGTTTACAAAACCATGCATAATATTTGTATGATTATTACACACAGCTAGATTAGTGTGGGTGTCTCTATTACTTATTTAAGACTTCTGACATGACACAAAGACTCGAATCCTAACTGACCTTGTGTAGTCCACATTCCTCGAACTAGCGTACAAATCCAGGATCAGCATACCTAGGTCTCTGAACTGTCCTTTCAGTAAACCGTGCATTGTAAACATCCCTAAATCCCACCCTTGCAAGTAGTGGGCTCATAGGGCAGTGGCTTCATGATACAGCTGTGCCTGACTGGGACCCATGGGTCAAGGCCTAGCAAGGTCTGACTTCAGAGGGGCGCCTCAGCGTCCCTATTCTGTGTGTGGTAACACATTTTTGAATTGAAGTGTCATGAATCATGCTTACACTGGCCTCTCTCTTGGGACCAGCTTGCTATCAGAGACCCTAAAAGAGATTGTCGCCCGTAACAACACAGCTACCACGCTAACCTGAACATACAAACCCAAACAAAATGAGTTTCCTTCATAAGGTTGCAGGGTTTAACCCTAGAGACAACTGGAAGCAGCTCGGAGCAGAGCTGACTCTCCTTTGAGTCAGAAGGTGTAAGTTGAGGTGTTCTGTTGGAGATTCTGCAAGCACTGGTAAAAGGAAAGGAGGAATTACACTTTTATATGGTAAATAATTTGTAGGATATTAGCAGCCCAGCAATTCTCTAAGCATATTATTTTGTGAGCAGAGCCATGGAGTTTAGTGTACTGTTTTACCAGTGCTGGAATCTATAAAAAATAGCTTTGCCACTTATACAGGCTTTACCAGCTTGCAGTCAGATGGATTTTTAGTTTTTTCTTATTATCTAATAATATTTAAATATTAAAAAAATCATCAGAACATGATTTTACCATATAGAGAAATAAAATAATTAGCCTTACAGAAAATGCATTCATTTGTTGATGTTTGTCTTTTGGATAGGGTGGCTTTGTGTTGATGAGGGGGTTGGAAACTTACTTCCCACACTGCATGAAAGTCCAAACAAGCGTTTTCATATTGAAAAGGTAATGGAACCACAAAAGATTGGTTTGGAAAATTATGTGCACAGAGATACATGCTGCAGTGATACCCAAATGCTTTAAACTCCCTCTCCCAGCCACAGACAAATATGGATGAATGCGCACACAGGTGTTTGCACACACTCTCACAGACACACAAACACATTACTGTTATTAAACAAGGTCCCACTTAGAGTGAGGACTGGCCAGTGTGTCAATACAATAGTTGTAGTTTGTACACGCACAGTGGTCAAAGAAAGAAGTACCAGAATTACACACTCTTGCACAGACATTAAGAAAACATCAACGTCTCCATATCTCCTCTTCCATATTCAGTCTACACTTTGAGTCTGATTCAAACTCACATTTTGGGATTCTAGCACTTGTCTAAAGTTGAGTGGCCTCATGGCTAGGAGGATGTTTTGATCTTATACTGTCTGTTTTACAGGAACATCTGTAATGAAGGTTACTGCATCTGATGCTGATGACCCTACATATGGCAGCAGTGCCAGAGTGGTGTACAGTGTACTGGATGGAGAAAAGTTTTTCACTGTTGATAAAAATTCAGGTAAGAGTGATTTTTGCCCTCCCTGTACTGACCGTTTGTTTATTATGTTCTCAACCTGTTATGTTCTTATGTTTGTTACGTTATATGTTGCTTAAGCAGCCTTAAACTGAGAGAAGCATAGTCAAAATAATTTGCCAAATACATAGACTGGCATATAATTGGCTGAATACAAGCAATTTTATAGCAGGCAGAACCCTGAGTGTAGTCTGTGCAAAGATGCCCCTGATACAATCCAGCATATAACCGCAGGGTGCAAGATGCTAACAGACAGGGCGTACATGAACACCATAACCAGCTGGCCACGTGTACAAGAACACCTGTGCTGAGTATGAGCTGGAAGATCCAAGGTCAAAATGGGATCCATCTCTGAAGGTGGTTGAAAATGACCAAGCAAAGATCCTAAGGGACTTCCACATACAGACTGACAAACTGATAATGGTTAAACAGCCAGATATAGTAGTGGTGGACAAACGGAGGAAGAAAGTTGTAGTCAAGTGATGGCAGCATCAGGAAGAAGGAACAGAAGGAATATCAAGTGGTAAGAGAAAAGTCCTGAAGATTCTAAGAACAACTTCCGAGATCTCTCTGTGTGTAATTAAGCAGTCAAAATAGTATTAGGTAAGAAAGAAATGTGCAACATAAATGTGGTTATGATGTAATGTTTTGGCTGAATATTCAGTGTGATCAGAAAAGAAAATCATATTGAACAAAAACTACCTGGATTTTTTCTGTTTCGGTTTTGTTGTTGTTACCTGTTACTGATTTAATTTAGACTGAAATATATTGGATGTTTGATAGAGTAAAGCCTAAAAGTTAACATTTTTAATTCCACTATGTTGTTAAGGATGTAAGAACTGCAGGTAATCACCAACCATCATGTAGGTTGGTGTAGTTCCACCAGATCCAGATTTAGCCAGTGAAAAATATCCCCAAGCTGTCTAATGGAAAATTCTATTTCCCTACTGTTCTGTAGCTTATTGGAGCAATATGGCCTGACCCACAAGTGTTCAAGAATAGCTTAGCGTTGTTGTTGCCTTCAAATACCCCCCAGGGCACAGCATTAAAGTTTTAATCATTCCTTTTTTGGTCTCCCCGACTTTGATTTGGTCAGCCTAGGTGCTTGGATGATAAATGGCTCTGCCTTGGTGGGACTAGCCAGGAGACTGGTTGGTTCATTCCAGATTCTGTCTTATGACCCTGTTCCATCCACCTCCTTGCCCCATTTTGTAGACAGACAGGCTAGCCTGATGGGTGTGAGTCAAAAAGGTCAAAATGAAGATGAGACAGACCATCTGTGAAATCTGATTTCTAGATATCACTCGCATTTACCCTGACAACAATCTAAATGTTTTTTTTTCCTGTTACTTTGACCTTGCTACAATTATTTGGTAGGTGTTTGATAGGCATATTTAACTTGAGTCAAAGGTCTGATATTAAAAGCACTACAATGTATATAATGTCATGATACAATTTCCTCACAGTATATTACAATATTCTTATAGTATATATTTCTAATCTTGCTGTTAGAATTTAGCAGTAGACTAGGAAAATGTGTACCTGTTTGCAGTTTTGTGTAAAGAGATTTTACTCAGAGTTACAAAAATGTCATTTCATATTGCAAATGATAACCATGGCTATGATGTGCCCTATACAGTGTAATTAACAGTAGCATTAGGTAATGCTGAATTTACCTTTTGTGCTGCTGTGTGTTCCTGCACATTTAGTACCTCAACTCTCTACAATTCTGTTATTGCATTATTTGCTAGATGATGGGTTTGTCTCAAAATACGAGACAATATTGTGATTGTGTCACCTGCATGTAATTTTCTTGTTGACAACTATTTGTGTGCGAACACTTCTAAAATATACCAGCAGCTAAGTAAATTCCATATTTTTTCAACACCCCAAAGAACAAGCTGTTTTTTTTTAATAGCTAGCTTTCAGCACACCACGAATTACTGCTCTGCTGGCGGTAGATTTGTCCATAGAGCTCACTACAATTTGAAAACCGTAGCAATATCTTCAGACTTTCATTTGAAGGCAAGTTTAAGACAAGTTTTTACAGTGACAACAAAAACTGAACTAGCAGGAAATGTGGTTTTGTAGGTACACTGTAGAATTTGATTTCCATTACTTAGCAAGATGAAAACAGAAATGCAATATTTTGTTGCTGAGGCCCTGTTTCACAGTTGGTGTATAAGGCCCCATTACCCAGTTAATTTGTTAATATTAGTGCTATGAGATAACCACTGCACTCATCTACATACTATAGATGGCATAGGCTTTATCACGATCTTGAAGCAATAGAGTTAGTTGCACATTGGCACTTTACTCTTGACTGCCCTAATGCTTCCCCTCTGGCCTTTGATGCATAAAAGAGGAGCATGTCATCTGCCTCTCTTAAGTTGAAACCTGTGTGTGCTGTATTTTGGTTACCCATAAAACATGACCCAAGGCTGAATTTGACTGGAATCAATGAGTTGTGTACCCAACACAATGCAAACGTTTGGGAGTGAGATAGCAAACCAAGTCCAGGAAATGCATCAATAGATTCTGATGTGGAAAATCCCAAGGGGTGAAGTGGAATTATATTACTGCTGCACAGTAAACCAGCCAGCTACTGATGCAGTTACTGCTGGGCCAACAAGGAGAATGTGTCTTTTAAACTAGGATGGACCATGTTCTACTTCGCGAGCATGTGAGAGAGACAGTACAATAACAACAGGGAGCATAGTACTGGCAGTAATGACAAGACATTACACTAAAGTCCAAAAATCACATCTAATATAACCTTTTACCGGCATGGGTCGGGTTGTCTCAATTATTTCTATTTCATAATAAGCTAACTGGATTTGTTTCCACAGATGTTTACCATGGTGACCTGAAATGGTCCGTCAGCTTTATATTTGTTCCACTGATCTTGAGATGAAAGCATGAAATTGTACTTTTACATTTCATAGTTATTATAATTAATTGTGGTTGTATTGTTTAAAATACTAGCATGGCTTAAATAAGTAAACGGTCTGTTTTTAACTGCAGAGGTTTTAAATGCAACAAAATGTGTGGTTTGAAGAAAGTGAAGTCATTTCATTTGTCTCTCTACATTGTCACTTGCTCACTGTCCCTTACTTTATCTTTTGAAATCCACTTCTCAGGTTTGATTGCAGTCTTACCTACCATGGGAGAGTTGTAATGCTGTTCAGGGTGGCTAAGGCATGCTTTCATTCTGCCTCTGTATAATATTAATTTTAATACACCTGAGCTTATTCTCCATCACTCTCTTTTCCGCTCTCTCTCTCCTTCAATGTCTCTTCTATCCCTCAATCATTAGGGATCATCATGACAGCAGTGGCAGATTTGGACCGGGAGACACAGGATCGTTACGAGTTGGTCGTCAAGGCAACAGACATGGCAGGACAAATGGGCGGTCTCTCTGGCTCGACCACGGTGACCATAGTGATCACAGACGTTAATGACAACCCACCACGCTTCCCACAGAGTGAGTGTCTCCCGCAGATTCTCATACTTAGAAAATAGAAAGAGATTGTGGGACACGGGAGGAGAAAGAGGAAATGGCAGAGAAAAAATAGGTGGAAATGAGTTATGGTGCAAAAAAAGAAACTGAAAATTTATAAAGAGTGGAAATGTAATGAGAAAAGTGAAAGCCTAGGCATAGACACGTAGAAAAAATAAGACGTGCCCTATAGTTTAAAACCTGCTCCGCCCCAGACAACAATAAACAAGAGCAGCATCAGCAATCATACTGAATGTTCATCCATGTAGTCTGAGAAAATGTATGACCTAGTCAAACCCATAGGCCATACCAAAGTAGTTCATCAAATTCAAGTGGAGAACAGATGCATTCCACTGGACATTTGATCGTTCTTTTAAGTGAGGCTGACGCGAGCCGAATCAATATGGTTGATTGTGCCCTTATTGTAATGTTAGAGATTTATGATGGTGAGGTGGTTTTGGGGCTAAATGGCTTTCACATGACGTTTGGCACACACTCAACTAGTAAGTTAAATAAAGCAGTTAAAAAACAGTCAGTCTCCCCTTGTCGTACAAACACACTTAATCCTGTTGAAATAACCCTATTTATACCAAATAGCTGAAGAGTTTAGTTTATTTTTTGGCATGTTGAAGCAAAAGACTAATATGCGATGTAAAGCGTGACTGTACTAAAGGTTTTTCACCTTAAACATCATAAACACTGAATATCTTTTCACTCACAAATTATCATTGTAAAAAATATAGTCTCACCTTCTTGCTTTCTTTTCGCTTCTGTATTTCGCCCTTTTTTTTAAACCACCAACTCTACTATTGTTGCAGCTAGTGAAACAGCATATGACAGTCTGCTTGATTGTATTTGATATGTCTCCAAAAACATTTTCTTATTCTTATTTTTATTTAAATCTGTTTTTCTTCTCTGTAAATCATATTTACCTAATCAGAGGCAAAACCCTACAGGATGATATAGTTTATATGAATAGATAGATTTTAGAAACCAGCCTCATAAATAAGATGCAATGGAACACCACACACGCTATATGTTTAACTTTGATGTTTTCACTCCCTCTGGGGAAAAGAGAATTTTTTATCTTCATACTTATATCTGGTTCATAATGAACTTTTCCCACCTACGGCCATCAATCTATCTTTTTTTTTTCCTTCTCCTCTGCACCGGTGTTTTCCCTCCTCTCCATGTTACTCTTGTGATTTGGTGGTGTTTTCTACAACGACGCTTTTTTGTCACCATGCTTTGCTAAACCTGTTTTATCTGCTCATATGTTTCTCCACCTCCGGCCACCTTCTCCCCATACCAGAGATGTATCAGTTTTCTGTGTCAGAGGGGGCGGCCGTGGGAACACCAGTTGGACGCGTCATTGCCACCGATGCAGACATGGGAGAGAACACAGACATGAGCTATCTGATCAAAGAGGGAGGGGAGCTCTTCAAGGTCACTACTGATGTAGAGACACAGGAAGCTGTTGTTTCCATCAAGAAGGTACAGTTAATTTAATAGAATGCTGTGCTGTTGATATTAACACAATTTATTTGTTTATGTCTTTTTGCTTTTATAGAAGCATGGAAAACATACACTTAATTCTGACTTAAATTAAATTTAACTTTCTTCATTGCATCTGCATCTTTTTTTTCCCAAGGCAATCTATAGCACATGATTCAATCTTTTTCCTCCTAGCAAAATAAACTAGCTAAGGGTTATATTGTACTGTTGCTTTACATGTAAAATCATAATTCTGTAGGCAGTCTTCGTATGAATGAGAATGAGGCAGTGGCTCTGTTGTGCTTGAAAAGGGTCATTCAAAAATCAGAGTAACTATCAATACCAGGTATTCTATCCACATTCCCCCTAAGCATTTGTTGTTGATATCTCTGGCTGGATCTTATGAAAAGTTATTGGGATTCTGTTAGAAATCAACAAGAGACAGGGCCTGTGTGGGTTAGAGTTCGACAAACATGATTTGGGGTTCTGTTGGCAAAGTTAATAGTGTTTGCTCCTAGCAACTACTGTATGTGTTCTCCTTAGTAAGCTGAACAACTCTTGCCTCGTTCAGTCAGAAACTCAAGGTGCATTGAAGATGGGGAGAAAGGGATGATTGGTCTTTGATGATTGATGAGCATTGGTTGCCAACTGGGGTTTGACTGGTGCTATCAGTGCTGCATATCTTCGACAGTTCAACTGTTTTCAGCTATTTTTTCCATACCTTGCACTCTGTGACAAAAAGAAAAGAGATGCAGAAAACAGTCAAATTTCTTTATTGAAAAACAAAAATGTCAGACACTATTACTAGCTGGTGACCCAGTGGTAATGTGCCGGCATGATAAGAACTTGAAAGAGATCATCAACACAAAATGAAGGGATACATTTATACTACATTTATACATTGGCTCAGTGGTGTAACTAACAATGGGATTATACACTGATGAGCCACAACATTAAATTCATCTTTTTTTCTAAGTTATTGCTGGCCATGATCAGCAGGTGTCAGAACACATAGATTATCACTGCGAGCAGGGCAGCACATACTGTATTTGCTCATGCTGATGTTCATCCTCATGTCCTGTTCACCGCAACATTAAAATCAGCCTGTGGATGTCATGAAGTGGCTGATCAGTGCATAAATGACATTTTAGAGTTATTGCTCTCTACTATTGTGATTATTTGTTATTATTGTAGCAATGTTATGTAGCTTCTGGCCATTTATTTTGAATCTTCTTTGCCTTTCAGCCACTTGACTTTGAGAGCAAGCGCACTCACAATGTAGTAGTAGAGGCAGTAAATAAGCATGTTGATCCACGCTTCGTGGACCTGGGCTCCTTCCGTGACCAGACAATTGTCCGAGTCAGCGTGTCGGACATAGATGAACCTCCCATCTTTCAACCACCAGAGGGGGCGATCATGGAGGTACAGGAGGATGCCAAAGTAGGAGTGCTGGTTGGCACCGTCACTGCCAGAGACCCAGATGTGAAGAATAAGCTTGTCAGGTATGACAAAGGCTCCAAGGCAGTTTTCATTCAGAAGTTTTCATTACTACAAATTTATAAAATGGTTATATAATGTAGGTGTCTGATGTTTCTTTCCTGGTTATTGTGCGAAAGCCATATGGATGACATTAGCCAAAACATAATGAATGGAAAGAAATTATTAAAACAATATTTAGATCTTGTAAAAACACAACAGCAAAACTATAAATATATCAACCAAAACACTGTCAGTAATATATTGTTGTGGAAAGAATAATGCTAACATTACATTGCATAACTTGAGTACCTAATTTTTGAGTGATTTAGATTCAATTCTGCATGAGTATGACATGGACAGCCATGGTCCATCATTTTTAACGTAAAGAATTTTACAATTTATTGGAACAAATGGCTTTTAAGGGCTAAGTGTAAAATATTTCTGTTTTCTTTAATTCTTCTTGAAGATCAATTGAACGTCCAAGCAAATGAAATGGTGACACTCACACATTGGATGAGGCAGTTCAGTGCTTGACTTTTTTTTTAAAGATCACTGCATATGATAAAAAAAATCACATCTGGCAGTCTTCTGTACTAAGGTCTGTGGTTTATGTCTTCAGAAAAGCAATTGCAATGTGAGAGGGGAATGTAGATAAGGGCTATAGTCTCACCGACTGTAGTATACACCGACACACACAGGGCCTTTGCAAATTACCTTGATTAAAAATTCATGAGGCTCAGAGTTCCAGGTGTAATAAAGTACAACACCATGGCAGCACCGTCGTTCACCAGTGTCGTGGTAGCCTGGAGCTGAAAGTGTGTGTCTTTGATACACACTGTGTGCACGCATATACGAATGTATGTTTCTGTGAGTGCATATGTTTGAGTAAGTGAATGGGTATGTGAGAAAAAGGGAGGTGGAGAGGTTGGCCGGGGGCTATCTACAGGGCAATGTTAGCAAGCTCATGGCCTCTGGCATTAGGCAACACGCCCTCTTGAGATTCTGCATAGTCCTGCATCCTGAGTGATGAGGTTTTAATGAATGACATGTATCCACTGAGGAGATGATCACCAATACCACCTATTTTTGCAGAAAGACTAGTTTTGTCACAATAAAAATAAAATATGTTGTAATTGCTTAGAATATCTACATCTATCACTGCAGCCTTGTGTTTCACAACTACTATGTCCAATCAGTTAGCTATTACCAGTTTTTCAGTCTGTATCTAAAAGTCCCATAGGATCTTAGCTTGGTCATTATCAACCACCTTTGAAAATAGATCCCATTTTGACCTTGGGACTTCCAGCCCATATTCAGCACAGATGTTCCAGTACACTATGCTACCCCTGCCTGTTAGTATCTTACACCCTGCTGTTCTGTGCTGCATTGTCTCAGGGGCATCTTTGCACAACCTGCACCTGACCACTATGGATCTTGTACTTGGAGCTTGTTCTTGTGCTGCCAGGATTAGTGCCTGTCTGTGCTATCTTTTAGTCCTTCTTCACTGGTCATTTTTGGAAAATCTGCCCGGGGTATTGTGTGTCATTACTGGGGGCCATCTTCCAGGATCCATCTTCATGGATCTTTGTTCTTTCATCCTAGATAGTGGCTATGATGCTCACTTGTCCTTGCTCTCCTTCTTTCCTTGAGTTTTTTGAACAGTCTCCAGGTGCCGGATTTGGGGTGAAACTCTTCATGCATGATAAGGAGTTTCCTTGTCAGTGGCGTCTGACTCCTCTTTTGGCCAGCTTATATTGTCAGTGGGGTACTTGATGACCAGCAGATAGGTGTTGATTGCCCAGACCCTGTTCTTGCTATTCAGCTGAGTTTTCAGGACGATGCCTCATTTCACATGTGCTGTGGATTTATTGTGAAAGATAGAGGTTTGAATTGTGACTGTTGGTGTCTCAATGTTGACTGTACTTGCAAAAGGATTGTTGGTCATGTTGCCATGTTGTCCTCCTGGAGTTAATCATAAAAAATATATGTATATATTCATTGACGTTCAGTACCATTAATGAAATGCAAATGCAATTTAACAGCCATATAATTTTATAAATAAATACATGATCAGAAATACATTTAAATATGTGTTGTTCTGTAAGCATATAATTTCTTTATCTACATGTGAACATCATTTTCATGACACCTGAGTGAAAGCTGGTTGGCACGTTTTCCTTAAGGACTAATAATGCCCTTGGTACATTATTATGGTGTATGTGGGCATGAGTAAACCAGCCAGCTGTGTGTGTGGTGGGGGAGAGGAACAAAGAAACCTTTCAGCAGATTTTTGTTGACTCACCATCCTTTTGAGTGCACCAAGTACCCCAAAGAAGGAAAGATGCATTTGTTTTTTTTTTTTTCTGGAGTGCACAATGAAAATTTAATGTTTATTTTCTTACTCAGAATAGGCAAATAAAAAATAACTATACAGCTGCTGGCAGTTAAGAGATATAGCACTATTAGGGTCACAGGACCTGTGACAAACTCTCCAGTAAATGCCTTTAAAATATAATCACTTCAACCCTGGCCCCATCTGTGTAAGTTGTTGTTCTGAAGGTCACGTGAAATAATTTTACTGTGTCATTTTTGTAATTAGTTTTTCAGTGCTTCTCATTCTGAACATCTGTATCTTATTTTTTGTGACTGGTATAGGTTCTCCATTGATCAGACCACAGACCAGGAGATGATTTTCCATATTGATTCTGATACTGGAGCCATCACACTGGGCAAGAATTTGGACAGAGAGACCGCTGGCTGGCACAATATCACTGTGAAGGCTGTAGAAGCAGGTAAATGGTTTGCTGTTTTAAATTGAGCTTATCACACTTGAGTTGTATATCATCCTCCAGCTGGGAAGGGTATGTTATTTATGGTGTAGTTACTTTTTCACCTTGACAACAGTTGATAGAAGCGATTGAAAGTTAATAGAAATACTGTAAATTCACTTTGAACTCACACATATAATTAACTCTACAGTCGGAACTAAAATTAACTTTTTGAAATTTTCACAACATGATGTGTTAAGACATATATTAATATGTCAAAGAAAATAATCCTTTGTAATGACATCAATGAAATAGTAATGAAGTTTACAAATAATTAAATTCATTTTATTATTATTCAACAACAACAATAACATTATTTAACAACATTTCAAGGACATAACCTTGATTTGTTTGAACAATTTACTGCTTAATGTTTTACACAAGAAAGTTTAAATGGATCTGATGATTGACAAGCTTTGTCTACACCTGCTGCTTGACAGTGACAGAGACTGTACAAGTTGAATTCAATGTCCAACATTTGCTGACTCCCACCAGGGGCGATAAGGGCTGACAGACAACCTCAAACTGCTGTGATCATTAGCTACGAAAGCTTTTGGCACATTTTCATCAGCATTGGCTTTAAGCTTTGAGAAAGTGAGAGAACAGAACATTCAAGGACACCACTAAGATGAAGAACATTTTGTTGTTATCAACATTATCATCTGAGTTACAGTAAGTGTCATGAGTCAGAAATGTATTAATATATAATAAATATCACACATTTGTGTAAGATATTTTACATTTTGCAGCACTCATTGATATATGTTTGACTTGTGGATGTCTCTAGGCTGGTTAATTGAAAATATTACCCCTATTCCACTCCTAGCTTAATGGACATGACTAATGAAAGCTAAGCTGTTCTAGTCACTGGAGTTTTGGCCATTCTTCTCATTTTTAAGGCAGATTGCATCTTTTCTGTTTACTGATCAGTTTCACAAGCAAAACAGTTGGTCATCTCAAAACCACACTGAATTGGCTTTAATTTGTTCTGCCAAGCCGTCAAGGACATCATGGTCCTCAGTGGTAGCCATCGCTGCCCTATCATCTTTCTGTTTCTGAAACCAGAGGGAAAATACAGTCTTTTATTTATTAGAATACAATATTTTATTTATTATTTTATCACTTGTCTTAGACCTGACTAGCACGTCACTGGCAATTAAGGAAGAACTTACTTTTTTTAATCTGAATGTTTTTTTTTGTAAGACCAAAGAAAATGAACAATGTAATAACTTGGAAGCTAGGAAGTTATTACTATACCATTAGAAGTAAACTTCAGAAAGGAGTTCTGGCTTTCCCCATGATTTCAATCTCATACAGATGAAGTGATTTTGGGATTGCTGTGAAAGCAGAGGAGATTGCATTCTACATCTAACCACGACTGCACAACAGAAAGAAGAAGAAAACAATGCTCATAAACAAAGCTGATTTTTAAAATGTCTTCATATTTGTTCCTCTCTCATATAGCCCCAGACGGTGATTACTCCAATAATCAATACAGCCTAAACTCAGTAAGCAGTCTTACCCAGCACAAACATTAAGACAATATTAGAGCTTCTGAGTCATTTTATTCTAGCTGTAATTCCCAAAGCAGTTTGGGTGCTTTTGTGCTCTGCCTCTTTATGCTTGGCATTATGTCATAGGCACATTTTAATGTTAATTGAACATTTAAAACGGTCCTAGCCCTTCCGATATCAGACATAAACACATGCCTGCACTTGATAGATAAAACCTCTCACATTGCCTTCCAAGGAAATATCCAGACAGACAAGTCAGTGGTCAACACCATCAGAATTCTCCTCCAGAGTGTGTCTTTATCACTTGTTAGCTCATGGAGTTCTGAGAGCTGTTGATGCACAGACAGGAGACAGGAAGGGGAAAAAAAACAGAGACCTAGAAAAAAGGACCATAAGAAAGATGGGAGTGAACAGGGGATGGGAGGGGAATACTTGTGAAGCACCTTGGTAGAGTATTATAAGAAAAGGACTTGACTTTCTCTATTTACTTTGTAATGATTTTATTTTTTTTGTTGGGTCCCTCTGCTCATTATCGCTTAAGAGCCACAAGGTCAACTTGTTTGAGGACATTGTTATAACTAGAGTTTAGTGGCACAACCCTTAATTATTCCCCCAGTCTATTGCTGACTTTTGAACTTTCATATTGTCAGTGTGTCAGTATTGGACAAGTGACAACAGCTTTCTGACAGCTTTCGGTGTGTGCGCCCTAGGATTAACCCTGGCTGCAAAACTGCATGAAATACACTAAATGTCAGTTACTGCACATATGCCTGCAGGCAAAGTAAAGAGGTTTCATTCAAGTGCAGGCTGCACGGAGATGATAGCCAACAAATTAAACACAAATATACACATGCATATCTTTAAATTCACCCAATTAAAAGTAGAAACGTGTAGCATCTCTTCCTGCACACATTGTCACCACTTTACAGTACTCGTCTCCCTTCCCGAGAACACAAAACCTCAGGAGTACAGGAGGAGCATTTAACTGCACTGTCACCAAACATAGCACTCGTACTTCCTGACAGTCTTCACCATAGAAACATATCAGGGTAAGTTAAAGTGACATATAATTTTCAAGAAGTGATAGCAAATATGATATCACCTCGCAAAACTGCTTTTTTATCCAGACAGGTAGATGGGGGGAAAAAAGAGCATCACCCTTAGGGCAAAAAGATACCGAAGTAACTGGAAAGTCTTTATCTCTTGCACTGTTGCAGAGAAGAGACATTTTCTACAGTATAACTTTCCTCGCTTGCTGTCTGGCAAACAAATGTACACTGTTTGATATTTGTGGCTTTTGAACATTATTCTCTCAGACTCCAAATGAATCACACACATTTGTTGCAACATTGTGAAGGGAGATAAGTGTCTCTTTTCAATCAAAGTTGGAAATCGCAAAAGAAAAATGTATCTAAATAAAGAAAAAAAGTCCTTTTTGCAGAATACAGTAAGTTAACATTTAAACTGGGAGTGAGAATAAGATGAAATTTGGTAACAAAGTACAGAGCAAGAGGATGTTGTTTTTATAAATGATGCACCATAGAGGGTTTAAAGTGTTCTGTTTAGAGGAATGCAGTAGATGGTATTGTAGTGCAGGGCACATCTGTCAACAAGGATGGGAAGACATAATAATGTGCAATCAGGGACCAGAGGTTATGACCTGGCTGATGCGTTCTGTTTTTCTGTCCTGTTATATAATCACTCACATGTCCATACTGTCAGTGTAGTTGTAGAGGAGGAAGAGATCCTGAATACTCAAACAGTTGTTTGATGTGTTTTGTTTTCCTTCAGTTGGTAGGTTGGCATAATTAATGGCATAATTAATTTGTCAAATAGCGATCATGCATAGTATATAGAGTGCTTGTGGGGGATTTCTGGCAGTCAGGGCCACAGTTGCTCAGTTCTGTCGCATTAGTCTCAAATTATTGTAAATGTGAATGGTTACATAGACATGCCACTGTCATCATGATTATTAAAATTTTGTTGTTTGTTGTGTATTGGTGTGTTTGAGTCTTCACTAGGATAAAAGTGTTTATTTGGTTGTGCTCTCCATTTATGATTCAAACCCAATTCCGTGAATTTTGATGAAACATGGAGACATGATGGCGTCTATCACCGGGTTGCAGCATTTGCATAATCACATTATTGCACTGATTACACTTACTACTTATTTGACTGATTAAATGTGGTGAAATTTTAAATGTCATTAGGTGCTGCAGTAGACTGAGTGATTATTTATTTAAAACAGTAACACTTTTATTTTGGTGATATTGTTAGTGCTTTGGTACAAGTTAGCATCTAACTAGCATGTCAAAATCGGTACAGATAGCTTCTTTAGTTTGTTTCATTTAAGTTGCTCAGATTCCTCATTCAATTCTATCCAAAAAACACCAGAGTACTGATAAAAGCGCTGTTGCCAACAAATGAAAAAGATCATACACTAACATTAATATAGTTTTTTGCAGAGAATACTCCACAAAGTGGAGTCAGCAGGAGATCAAAACAACATATGCTTCTAGGAGGATGTGAAATAGCCTCACATGGAAATGTATGAAAAATGTTCTAAACTCAGATTTTCCCTCATTGCCAAGACCAAAATGACCAAATGAACAATGCAGCCCCTGTACAGTCAGTCACCAGCAGGTGTATTGTACTGTAAGGTTAAGATCACTTTATTCAGTTTATTTCTCACTTTTTAAACAAACAAGGGATGCTTAAGATCCTGTCCTTTCAACAGACGCATCTCTGACAACATTAAGTTTTATTGACAAAGAATATATTTTATTAAATCATGAAGTGTCTTGACATCAGTGAACATAGCAGCACTTCACTCATGACTTACTCAGACTTTGTCAGTATCCCAGAAGGAAAGCAAGGAGATTAAGAGTGTTGCTGTCTGAATCATTAAAACATGCTAAATCATGTCCTATCTGTAGCAGTAACAGGTTCATTAAACAGGTCACTGTTGTACAATTACAGTAATTCTAAACTAATAGTGCAGACAGCAAAATGATCACATCACACCGTTAGACCACAAAAAATGTAAGACTATAAGCATAAGGATACAACTGGTAAAGCTATTTATTCCACCTGCTTATGCATAAAGGAACAATTAGTGTGTATATTATTATTATTATTATTTTTATAATGATTACACTGAGCTCTAGCACTAAGTCTCAGTTTTTGCTCTAATTGCTGCTTGGTTAAACAGTTGCTCGTCCTACAAGATTTCTGTAATGCATCATGTGTAGTATGGATCATAGTAACATTTATAGGATTTTAAATGTTTGTACTCAGTTGGTGGTTAGATGGAAAGCCTAATTGCAATTTGGTTTTATATTAGTTTGGTGTATAGGTTTAGAAAGATTGTTGTTTGCACTCATTTTATCCTAGAAATTATTTTTTGTCATTTAAAATGAATGAAAATCATCTGGCACAGGCACAGAGATACACACTTTGATTCTCCCTGCTATATCAAAGATGTCTGTATTCCCAGTAGCTTAACCTGTTTAATCTTGTGTTGAAAATGATTTGCCTTTTTTATTGGCTGAATATTAAATTGAAAATGAAATTTTTTTTTTTTACTGCAGTCATTGATAAGAACATTTATCAGTGCTTTTTGTAAACATTTTTGAAAAAGGTTAATTGTTCGACTGATATGTTAATTTTTTATTTAGCATGTACCACATAATTTGACCATTTTAGTGGATGTTTTAAATAATCAAATGTGTTCAGAAGACCTTGGAAGATTCTGTGTTGTTAACACAGGGGGCATTTAGTACAGCTATTAGTCCTTAAACACATAAAAAAATGAAATCGAAATAGAGAGATTTTGATCAGACACCGGCGAGTCTGTATAACGTTGGAGCTATGCAACTGAAGAAAAATTACCATATTACTCCGTAGCCACAATTCCTGCATTGTAGAGCCTCTGGCTCAGTAAAAAGACCAGAACCAGACACTGTGGAGTACATTTGTATTTTCATTTCCCCTTTTGACAAAAATGACACTTCAAACTAAATAGTTTTCTCCAGCAAAGAAGATGAACCATTTGGTCACAACCTGCATGACACTGCTGACACACACCCACACACAAGTATGTACACACGCACAGTAAATGCAAAGACATTCTCTCACATCCTCTATATTCCCTGATGTTATGCCACTATAATATAGTGCCCTAAAGATCTACTATACAGTCACTCTGGAAGATTTGCAACAGCTGGTGTATGCCGCACAGATGCTGAGCATGTCAATAATCTGTTGAAATCCCTTTATTCTTCTTCTCTATCTGAAGACAGATTTAGAACAGCACCACTTGGTCCAGATGAATGAACCTTTTTTTTCCCCCCATGGATAGAATTTAGGGTGGGTAGGGGAGGGGCATTCTCACATTGTTTCATCAGTTTTCAACTCTGGGAATTGAAATGTAAAATGAGTAACATCTGATGATTGCTGGTTTTCATTCTGGCACTGCGGGAACAGCAGCATAATGTGAAGACAAAATTAGAAGAAGAAGAAGAGAGGAGATATCTAGCACTGGTGGGGCTCTTTGTGCAGTTATGTTCTTGCTGCTCTGGCAAAAAGCAGTTAATTTAAACCAAGCATTGATGTGAGGATTATGCTATTAGTTCAGACCAGCATTCTCATTAGCTGCTGTGCCTCTGTTGGGCTGAACTGTGTGGTGACATAGAGGAAGAGAAGCTTGAGAATTTGTCTACTAAAGTCTGTTAATTTACCTGGCTGTATTTGGTAAATCTGTCTTGTCTTTTTCTTCTCTTGCCAGCGGCCCACCTGTATGTTAGCCTTTCATGTTTCTGTAATCTGCCCATAAGGAAATTGGAAACTTGGTGCCTCTCAATTAACCCATGTTTTTATTGTACCTTTTTAATCCTGAAGTGTACCCTTGAAATGATTTTCATCATCTTTACGGCCATTAGAAACAATTAGCAACTTCTTGCAGTAAACAGTACATGCTTGTGGGATTTTACATCACATGTTTGTTTATCATTTGTATATCTTAACTAACCATAACCATAACCTAAAATTAAGAAGTTGTATGGTGGTGGTCAAAAACAAAACTTTAAAAGTATATCTGGCACTGCCAAGTAGCAAAGGTTTGTGAAACCTGTTTTTTCAGAAGAAAGACTGAGTGTATACACACACACACACAGTACATTAGGAGCTCCAGACTCCCTTTTGTACTTTGCAGTATACAGTGTTTTAGGAGTAAAATGGAAACGCCATAATATATTATCATCTATTAAGAATGAAAATTAAGATTTAAGCAGAAGTCGAGCTAAATTGAAGTGGGTTGTGATTGTACTAATTATAAAGTCTTTTCCACTCCCACGTTTACATTTTAGCGCATTAAGAAAAATGTAAGCTTGCATTGTGATGTTGTTGATCATGATTTATCTAGTTGAAAATGGCACAGGAAACTAAAATTACAGCATTACATTTGCAATTTTGTAAAAGGCATTTATTTGTCATTATCATTTGCTTAGGTGCTCCTCTTGTACTCAGACTATTAAAGAGCTATATTCTGTAGTGTAGTGTGGACCTAGAGTCTTTGCTTCCATTTTCATGTCAGTCACTGGTGCCAGAAAGTGTTCAGGTAATGGGTGCAATTTGAGGAGACATTAGATTAAAACCCTTTAACACTTAACCACAATGGCAAACCAACTGTCTCCTTCCTTGAGGAAAATTTAATAAATTTGAGTCTTGTCTCTCTCACATTGAAGGCAGACAAGAAGAGCATCAACAGTGACAGTTATGGACTCTTACGCCTTGTCCCCACCAGACTCTTACGGCAAAATCAGCATATCAACGCATTACATAATTACAGATTAGCTCTGTTGCCTCACAGGTAGAAGGATTGGGTTCAAATTCAGTTCAATTTGGATTATTTATATAGAACCAAATCTCAACAAAAGTCATCTCAATACAATGTAGCCTTACAATGTAAGGTTCAGGACCTTACAGAGCATATAAGTATAGCTAGAAATGAAATAGAAAACCCAATAATCTCACTTAAGCAAGCATTTGGCTAGAGTTGAGGGGAAAATAAATCTTTACTGAAGAAACCTCCAACAGAACCAGTCTCCGGGGGGGTGGCCATCTGCCTCAACTGGTTGGGTTGAGTTAAAAGACTTAAAAGTAGAGATGGTGTCTGCCTCCCAAACCCGAACTGGGAACTAGTTCCACATGAGAGCAGCTTCATAGTTGAACACCCATTCTACATTTGTCAACCAGCAGTTTGAGAGAAAGTATTCAGTTGAGATCTTTAAGGTGAGAACGAATTAGATCATTAAGTGTTTTGTATTTCTACAAATGAACACTGCCAGACATAGGAGACACTTCTTCCCTACTGCTATCAGTCTTATAGTTTACAGCATTCTGATGCACTGATACATTGTTCTAGTGTGTATTTGACCACTTATATATGGCCATATAAAATTCATATTTGACCATATAATCTGGATATGCATATGCAAGATGAACAGACACATGATACTGATTTTGATGTAAGGGGTTGGAATTTAAATTTTGGTCAAGATTTTGCATGGAGCTAAGGGAGAGGCACTAATGAGGGATAAATATGATCTCCCTTGATAATTCTGGTCATATCTCTGGCTGCAGCATTTAAGATTAGCTGGAGGCTTTTTGAGGAGTTATTGGAACACCTTATTAATAAGGAAGCCCAGTCTAGGAGTAACAAGTGCCTGGACTATTTTTTAGAATCACTTTGAGACAAGACATACAGTACTACTTGGGGCCAATGCTGTCATTTAGAGTAACTACAGTATATCATTCAGTAGCATATCTCTGAGGTTTCTGGGCCTAAATAAAACAACAATAATAAAATTACAAGACAGCCTAGCCTTTGTTTTAAGTTTGACTAATTAATAGTTTCATCTGCTTTCATAGATAAATATAGCCTGGTGATATCTGATCAATAATGAAAATATGTACAATGTTTCCTTATAATATTGCCTATGGGAGATGTATAAAGTGAAAGGTATCAGTCCAAGCACGAAACCCTGTGGAACTCCATGGCTAATTTTTGTGTGTTTGGAAAACTTGCGTGAAGTGGAAAACAATTGTGGGCTCTGTTAAGATTTAAATTAACCTAGAGCAGTTCCTTTACTGTGAATAAGTTCCAGTCTCTGTACTAAAATGTTGTTCTTAAGGCTGTATGTCAAATTCAGCACTAAGATCTAACAGGACCAGTACAGAGACACGTCCGTTGACTGAGACTAAGAGAAGATTGTTGGTGACTCCTACGAGTTCTTTTGTACTATGATGTACTCTAAATTCTGACTGAAAGTCAGGTACAGGTTATTCCTGCACAGGTTGTCACACAATTACTTTCCAACTATTTTTTTCAAGATTCTATAGATTAAGAGCAAATTGGATATCGGTCTCATTGTTTTCTTTCTCTAATAGTTATTTTTAATTATTATTTATAATGTATTATGTTAATGTAAGTCATTTCTGCGCACTAGGGCAACAATATCATACGCAGTGAGATTGCACCACCATCAACAACATAATCGACTGGTACTGGAGTAAAATTAAGATGACAACTTGGCATGTTCTCCCAGTGCCTGCTTGAGTTTTCTTTAGGTAGTCTTGCTTCTCTTCCACAGTCCAAAGGCCTGATGTTTAGGTTAATTGGTGACTCTAAATTTCCTATATGTGTGAATGTAAGTATGCAATCCTGTCTCCTAAAAATTGCGTTCCTGTATGACGAAACTGCAATCCCAATTACGTATTGATACAGAATGTAATTGTGACCTGGTTCCGTTTTCTGTTAACATAATGATCATACATTCACATTTAACGTAAATGATAAGTCCCAAATACATTGATACTGAAACGTATCAATGCAATGTCCACAGACAATGCATTTTTGTCCAATCTGCATCTGGTTTTCTGTGGGCTAAAATATCTGACTTTGTATTTCAACATCAAGATATGTGACTGCAGTGTTATTAAAGTGTTATGTTTGGGATCAGTCTTCACAGCAGTGGGTTAGGGTCAGGAAAAGATTGTGGGCTGGGTTAATGAATTAAAATGACACTTCACAGAGTCGCTTCACACACATATCTGCATTAAAAATTAGACCAAAACACAATCTTTTTTTTAACCCTAACCTCAGTACTTTTCTTGCCTAAACCCAACCTCACTGGGGACTCACATGATGGAGACCCGAGTTCAAGTAAGTTCTGCACAGTGAACGCCTCCCATCCACCCCAACCACCTCCTCCCAAATCGCTTCCCGTTAATAAATGTAGTACGTCATTCATTCAAAAAAATATTTTTCATTACAACATAACAATTAGCGTAATCAGGATTGCAGTTTTGTCTTATACAAACGTAATTTTGTATAAGACAGGGCTGAAGTGTGAATGATTTGTCTGCCTCTATATGTCAGAACTGTGATAGACTGGCGACCTGTCCAGGGTGCACACTGCCTCTCACCCAGTAACTGCTGGGATTGACTCTAGCACCCCTGGGATCTTTAACAGGATCAGCAGTTAGAATAATGGAAGGATTGATGGATGTAATACGCAAATGTTGTATCTTTTTTCTTGTCTTTTCTGTAGATAACCATACCATGGTGTCCCACTCAGCAGTTAGTATTCGGATTCTTGATGTAAATGATAATCCTCCTGAACTGGCCACACCGTATGAAGCTTCGATATGTGAAGATGCCAAACCTGGCCAGGTAAGCTTTGCTTGATTTAAAATGGGATTGTTTCATATGTACAGTTTGCATGACAGTTTGTTCACAGTAAGAAATTAATCAGTGCATTTCTAAATGCACAATTGGATATACAAAACTAATAACTGTTATTGTCTGAGCAACAAATTAAAGATTAATGATGTGACTTACTTACAACTTACTGTTGCTTTACAGACTTCTCCATTTTATTATTGCTTATTATATTGAATGCGGGGCACTTGAAAACAATGTTGTATTCTGGCGTGGGTAGTACATTAGAACTTCAGTGATATTGTCTTCCATTTGTCCCAGCCCAAAACAAATACAAAAAGGGCAGATACATTGGCATACTAAATAAAAGTATCAATAAAAAATGGACAACAAATATACAGGGGCAGCATGGAAGAAGCACTCCGGCCTCACAGTTAGTCATAGTTTTGAACCTGCCAGCTAGCTGTGCCTTTTCCATGTGGAGTTTGCATAATCTCCCAATGGCTGTGTGGGTTTCCTTCAGGTTTGCAAAGTTTGCATCCACAGTCCAAAAATGTTCAACAATTATGTTAACTGGTGACTCTGGATAGCCCATAGGTTGGAATGTGAGCTTCGATATTAAGAAATAAGAAAATAATACATAGCTACATAGAAATCATTTTACATATTATAGGAATTATAATTAAAGTAAGAATTGATGAACCAGTTATTGATATAAAAATTTTTATTTGTCATAAAACTAGAAGAAATCTGGTTATAAAAAAAAAAAAATGCAAAAATACTGTATATTGCAAAGTTTATTTGCAGAAGGTGTTTTCCAGAATATAGCGTAGTGCAGTAACCAATTCTCAGTGAAATAAAATGTGAACCTATCCTCTTAATCCTTAATATTTTAATCCTTAATCTCACTCTAATCTTATCCTTTATGTTTAGTGTGTCGCTCAGAGAGGCAAATTAGAAGCAAAGACAAAGTTCTTGATTCTGATGTTAAGGATAGGATACAAGTCTCCATTAGTATTGTGGTAGTCCATCAATACTATAATTCAAATGGAGACTACTGTCATCCTGTCTCAGGTGTTGTCATGTCATTGAAGGTGTATAACAATAGGTCACATAACAGGATCCAAACAGGTGTCTCCCCAAATAATACCAGCACCTGTACTCATGTATGATATGAATTAATTTTCTGGCATTTCTAGTGGGTCTTGTCTTTCTAGAACAAGATTATTCTAGATTATTTCCATAATTCTGGTTTGGATACATTTTTTTTGCACACTATTCTTTTTCTGACATTTCATATCAAAGGCAATTTATATCTAAGCTTTTGGGCAAAGATGTAATTTGAGTGCTTTAATATAATACATTTCCAGAGAATCTATTTATTTTTTTCTGTTTTTCACATTTGAATAGATGAAGAGTTTGATAGACTGTTCTGCCTGCCATAGGTGTTTATGCCCGACATTTACCAAGGTTTTCCTAAAAGGTATATTATCAAATCATTTTGTTGCACTCAGGGAAATGTAGCTGGGTGCAGTAGTTTTCAAAACTATTTCTGTTAGGCATAAAGTTTCTACAGATTAACATAAATTTGTATGTCAAACAGATAAACTGTAGGAGAGCTGCAGGTGAAAGACAAAATAATTTGTTTGGGGGAAAAAAAGACAAACAAAACTACCGTTATTTCTGTTTCAATAAGGTCTTTACACTGATCACCATTAAAAATTGACAAAGTCATTAGGGTGTTTTAATCTCCTTATATAGTCAATGGGCCCTGGGCTGAGTTAGACCCAATTATCATGTGCAGAGCAAAGGAATAATTAAAAAAAGCAAAGCTTTAAAGAGGGGCCTCTATGCTGGAAGCTGCATTTACATGTGTAATGAGGCTCAGGCCTCTCCTCCTCTTGATCCACAGACTCTTAACCACTCATAGCCCCCATGTGTCTCTGCCACGCCGCCCGCCTGCGCCTTTCCAGAATATTGTCTGGTCTGATCTCCCTCACTCCCACCTCACTCCCTCTCCCATCTGCGAGAGCCCACATTAACCTTCAGCTCCTAATCACACAGAGATGATTAGTCTTCCAGTAAAAAGATCATTGCAGGCTCCCAGCATTGTAAAAGAAAAGGTTTTTAATGCTCTCATTGGAGTGAAATGCAGTGCCATATTTCACACTGGAATTACAAAAGTCAAAGAAAAGCATTAAGAGGTGTACACGCGAGAATATAGCATTTTATCAGCTTTGTCTCTGTCTTTCTGTCCATCCATCCATGGCTTGTTCTGTAGTCATGGCTCTCTATCTAGTACACACAACAAATGAAAGGAGCATATGACAATATCTGTTTATTTTCATTAATTTCTTTTTGATATCTCCGTTATTGCTTCTTTTCTACAGACTTGCTTTTTGTATGGTGTTGCAGGGAGCTCTGGCTGAGTTGGCCGCCGAGATTGAATGAAAATGTGTTAGCCTTGGGTCAAAGGCTTTCTAATGCTCATTTTCAGCCTCAGGGGTAATCACTGGGGGGCATGGAGGAAACAATTTTCTCCTCCATGTTATTTTCAGAATAATATAACAAACTATTTTCCACTACTTGTTGTCAGCCACTGCATTTTACCTTTGAAAAATGAAGTGAGTGATGTGAAGAAAATGTTTTGCGTCTGAGGATTTGCTGTATGTTGAGTACTGGTGTTTGTAGCATTTTTCTACTGTTGACCTTCCAACTCTGAGTGAGAACTGGCTGAGTCAATCAATGACTAATAAATTACTAATACTGTATATTATTTGTATATACTTCTTTATTGGAGAGAAACCAACAAACATTTAGGATTAGCAGCACTGAACCAAAAAATTACTTTGCAGCCAGCTAAATTCTCCTCACGAAGAAGAAAAAAATGAGCTTGGCAATACGCTTGGCCTTTGTTTACCTCTTGAGAGGTAATCAAGTTGTCTTTGAATCAGAGCAGTTTATCAGCTGATATTCAAGCTAATACTTGCACATTTTTTGGCTTGTTTAATATGCTTTTTGTTAAGAAACACAAATGCACTCTGAGTTGGAGATAGGTGGAGTAAAACAGATGATGTCACTGAGCCTTTATGAATCTCTCACAAATTGATGCATATTTTCTACACCACGCTGCCTCTGCAGCACTAAGCAGCCACACTCTCACACACGCAAAATCATGAGGTTTTCTTTGCCGTTATGTAAATTTATTTTCAGTTAATATCTGCATAGGCATTCTTTGAAGTGACATTGTGTATTAGTTGCGTAGTTTTAAGTTTGTCATGAGGCAGCATTTGAACAAAATCTGGGCTAATATAGACAAATTAAGTTTCTATTGTTACACGTTATCTCGTTACTATTCATATAGCAGAACAGCACATGAGTAACACAAAATAATAAACATATTTGAGTTTTTCAGATAATGGTGTAATCTGTGCAATCATTAGACTTTGCACTGTGTAAAATTGACTCTAAAGCAAAGAATTTATCACAAATGTGCAAGCAATTATTGTCTCTGTGTTAACAACCCTATACAATACTCATTTTCACTACTTGGAATGGAACTGAAAATACTCAATATATCCAGTCTCATTTCATTGTCTGAAGTTGATCAGAAGTAGTCACAAACCTCATGGTGACAACAGTGCAATAAAACGATGACTCAAAATAGTAAATTTTCTGTTAAATATGATGCATTGATTAACATATTAACTTGTTCTGAAATGTAAAGTTTTTTTAGTAGAACAAGATCCCCCGTGTTTGTAAGATTTTCCTTGGCTTAAATGTAAGTTCAGAAGTCAACATTGTGTGGTTCTATTTAAGCAGAGGGCTGTTGCCTGATGTATTGAAGCACTTTGATGTCTACTGCTTCCCAGGATGCACTTATTTATTCAGTAAAATAAGCTGCCAGAGGAGGAGCCTAGAGGTATAAGCATCAGCCAGCAGATGTTTGTGTGTAAAATGGGTTTCAATTTTGTTTCAGCTCCCTAGAATGTTGTTAAGCAATTTGGAAGTTTGGACAGGGCAACGTCTCTCGGAAATAGGCATAATTAAGTCCATTTTTCTTTCATCTGGAACAGACGTCAAACACTGGCGAGCTGCCCTCTTATGCCTTATGCTTTTGCCTCAAGACCCAGAGATTGTGCACTTTGCTCACTTCATCTAGCCTATATGAAAAGAAAATCTGAAGTTAGGAAAGAGTCTTTGCTTATTTTGTTCAGTTTTTTGTTTCTTTCACCTTCTTTATAGTCCTACTGCACTGGCAGAATTAATTTGAATTCGCAAGAGGACCTGCTGTTTTTTTGTTTTTTGTGTGAATCAACTGTCATATTGCTTGCCTCAAAATTGAGAACTTTTCACAGAAGACTGGTCCTTAAGTTCCAATTTGCCACTGCAAATCGGCTAAAACTTTCTCATGAGGTATTATAAATATCTCATGATTGATAGCAAGCCTTTATTGTGGCTAATTATAAGCAAACAGTAATTTATTTCATACCTAATTCATTCCGTCAAGCTGTCAATGGAACAAAAAGGCATATACCATACTATATGCAGTATTTTTCTGCTTGGTTTTGAGAGTTTATTAGATTTACTGGAGTGATACTACTATGAAAGCACATCCCCCAAAGTCGTGCACTGCAACTGAACGTATTTGTTATGTTTACCATATAGCTGACAGATACATGTAACAATGAGAAAGCTAGACGTGCACACACCCACACACATGCTGTTCACACTCAGCCTTCACTGTCACATTCTTAATATGTCAGATCAGCACCCAGTTTACAAAGCTAATGAGGAGCATTCCATTGTCTCCTGTTATGTGCTGCATTATCACTCAGTCTCGTGCATGGAGTTCAAATCTAGCTTTTGGTGGAACCACGGAGAAAATCAGATTAACCTAAGCCTTTTAACTGTGGTTGGGTTTGATCCCATTTGAGAATTGGTAACACAACCTATTTTGTTTGTGTTTTGAGGGAGAATGGATGTGGAGGGAGGGAGAAGTGTTGGCTGAGAAGGAAAATGGTGACACAAACTAAGCAGCTTTTGCTTAGACACAGTTCAAGTCAGGGCCACAAAGTGTTAAATAGCTTCTCACCATTTATTTACAGGGGCCACATCCAGGACTGTGTTCAGTGAAGGGAAAAAAAGAAAAATAAGTGATTTAACAGTAAGACAACAAGAGAGAGAGATACAAGGGTAGAAGCAGACTGTAAATACAGATTGAGTCCACGTATCACGAAGACTAATCATGCCAAATTTCAAGTCAGTCAAATTTGGGGCGTTGCAGTGACCAACAATTTGGTAACAAGCCAATCGTACATTTCTAAAAATGTGACAGTATTATAAGACTACATTCATAAAATATTATTTCTCTGGCACTTACAAGCTCTACAAGTAACCTCAACAGTGTAGTAAGTTAGTGTAGTCTGATGTTAAATGCTAAGAGAACAAAACAAACTAAAAACAAAAGATTGTGGGATAATGCAGGTGCAGGTAGCAGCAGGTCCTCCAGACTGCTGCAACTTGTAGGAAAAAAACGCTAAATGATCAGGGACAATTGGCCTAATTCACCAAAAGCTGCTATATAAATGATCTGAGAGGCATGTAAAAGACAGACATCTAAATCAGTACATTTCTTTCAGCTATAGCTGATAATTGAGGTATCCAGGCTTATACCTGAGCTATGTATTATTTGCATTGCTTATTTTTCCATATTTCCATCATAAAATAGTTCATGTTTATTTTCACCAAGGTATCAAAATTGGTTTTAAGTATGGTAGAATTTCAGTGTTATTGGTGGTGCCTACCAAATTTATCGTATTGTGACATCTATATTAGGTAGCAGATAATAATAATCAATATTGTCAAATATTTTCAGTATTTGCCAGTACCTTCCAAAAGTGGTCCAAGAAAGGACAACTGGTGAACCAACAGGATCATGGACATTCACGGCTCAGACTGGTCATAATTATGATGCTGACCCCCGTCAAGTGTGTGACATTGACCATGGAGCAATGGAAGACGGTGACTTAGTCTCATGAATCACGTTTTCCTTTTACATCATGTTGACAGCCAGCATATGCATAATTTACCTACGGATTCACAAGGGTGCACCTTGGGAGTCTGATCCATTGAAGATCAACCTCCAAACTTACAAGACGTAAAGCATGCAGCTGTGTTCTTGGTGTAAGATACCAGAGAACACCTTCAGAGGTGTTGTGGAGAGGTGATTTACCTAGCATTAGGCAGGTGGTTTCAGTGTTGTGGTTGATCAATGCATTTTCTAGCCGTATAACCCTTACCTTAACCCCTGCACCTTAAACCAACCTTGACCTAAGACTTGCTCATCATAATAGAAGGACAAGCAAAGTGTCTATAGCTTTCAGTGTTTACTATTAATACAGCTAGGATTTTCTTTTCTTATAACTAATATGTAACTGTCATAGACGTTACAGTTTTTGCGCAATAGTCTGGATCACAGTCTTTTGTACTTTAAATCCATAAATCACAAATTTTCTAATACGATAAAGCCAACACTGGATCAGATTAGAGCCATTAAAATTACTGTGGTTTTATCAGGGACCTTAGAGGTTTTAAGGTGTGATGCAGTTTAAATATTACGAATCTTAGCTTAATGATATTACTGTAATTATAGTGCCTAAACAGTATCTCAATTCAAGTCCCAATTAGCCCATTTCCTCAATCTGCTGCACTTCACTCAATGACACATGTACACAGCTTTTGCCTCTCAGCCCATTCCTCGCCCACCTTGTGGGATTTATCTGACTGAATGCAGAGGGACAGATATCATATAGTGCCACGTGTGTAGAAAAAAAGGCTGGGTGGAAAGCCAAATACTAAGTATGGCCTGGGGTAACGGAGGCCTGTCATCTCTGCCACTGCGTCTCACAGCTGGCTGAGTGGGTCATTGCGACAGATCACCTCAGTTTGGCCACGGCACAGCCAACCTCCAACCTCTGGGAGAGTGAGTTTGAAACAGCTAAATGTTAAGCATGCCTGAAACAAGCACGCACAGATGTATACACGTGAGTACAACACTTACTCACCTCGTGCACATACAGAAAGGATACTAAAACTAACATTCACAGGCACACATTAGACATACAACAGAAGTGAGCAAAAGAAGAAGCAAACCAACACAGACAAGGAACAAACCCAGACAGACTCACAGTTTTGCCAGACAGTATTTCATGAGTAGGAGACTGAGTGAGTCATCCGTTCTACTCACCAAATGCCTCTTCCTTTTGTATTTCAAATGTTAATGTTGAATCAGACAAACCAGCAGACTAGACAGACTAGAATATTCTGCTTTCACCAATATTTCTTTTGGTCGATGCTGTTTTTGTCTGTGTTTACTAGGTGCATTAGATGGAGCTTTTGTGTCATTTGATGGAGTCCTTTTAGTGCTTCAGTGTCTCTCTAAAGTCGCAATGTCTTCAAGCCTAAATGATGTTTGTCAGCGCAATCTTAAATGTCCCATGGTCCAGCCTTGATTTTAAAAAGTTAAAAACGAGTCTGCCAAGAGAATGATCTGATGGTTATGTTTGGACAATAACAAAATTATTTGTTGAGGAGAACCGTATTTATTTGCATATTAAGCAGGAGTGACTTGTCAGGAATATGTAATCATGACTCATATTAACCCTAAGTAGACACTCAATGTTGTGGGTATTTTTTTTCTGATGGCAGTCTAAGATCTTTAGCATAAATCCTGGCTATTTAAACCACTATAAAATCGAATACATTAGAACATTTTGTAGATGCTTTAACCTGCTTTAAACATTTTCCGTACCTAATATGGATATACCAGTTTACATAATCACAAAATAAAAAGTGCATTGCATTCCAGAAGAATATTGGTGTTTAATCATATCTTACTTTGTTTCTTTTGACACTGTGGCCCCTAAAACACTGACAATAGCCATGCTGGCATCTAGAAAATTGAATCAAGCTCAGAGCAGTGCACTGAGACATTATAATTCTCCACTGGACGCCATGAGGATGCTTTTTACCACTGAAAATAATGGATGTGTCTGAAAATACACCTCTGATGCTTAGAGTGCATTCCAGCCTTCAGAAATGAATGCCTCTCTGCTCATTTTAAGTAGTTATGTGTTTGTTTATTTATTTATTACCTCCCCACTGACATCATGAAATGGTTGATTTCTGCTGTGAATGAGAAAACCGCCTCCCTCTCACAACCTTGACCTTTCATGCACTTCTGGTGCAGATGGGCTGTACTTTTGGGAAAGTCTCCCCTTCTAGTTTTCCAGAGATGCAAGAGATTTAAGGGGGTCAAGAAAGGGGACTGCTAGATAGAAATCTAATTAGGTGATTGTGCTTGAGGGAGCTTCACTATAGCTGCTCGATAAACTCCCACACACTTGCTCTCCTCCTCTCTCATTTTCCTCTCTTGCTTCACTCTCTCCCTCAGCAGTTGGCACTCACCCTGAGATGCTGTCTGAGAGTCCCCCTGCTGAGGGCACAGTCACAGAGCGCAGATCATGGATCACTTACTACACCTTCACTGCTAAACATATTCTTTAAAGAAATAAGTAGATTCAATCCTTGGCTGATAATAAAGCTTTTCCTTATACTGTGTTATTTTGGCTCATTATTCATTTACCTTCAAACTGAAGTAAACCCGTAAAGGATTCAAAGAATGATGAAAGGTATGCCCTTTTTGGCATGCAGCACAGTTGTTGTATTTTTCTTAGATCCCTGTGCATTGTCAGGACGTGTGGTTGTCTCTTCTTTATGGCAATGTTTCTGTGTGAGAACAAACACAAATGTCCAATGCAATTGAAAAAACCTGACTCTTACAAAGAACTAATGCATTTCTCTGAAGTTGTTAGTCCCATTAGCACACATACAAATTGCACCGTGGACCTTCTGTTCACTATTTTTCAATGAATGAATAGAAACACAGTGATTTTACTGCATCACATCGTATTTTGTGGTTTCACAATGATGCCTGAATTACTTAAGTGCTCTAAGTATGTGTGCATCCCACACACACTGTATCAGAATGTATGGAAATATAGTAACTGGAAATGTATTTACCATAATCACAATACAGCTAATATTGGTCCTTTACTTGTGCACTGACCTATGATATATCCTATTCTTGAAACCACAGCTTTAAGCAAAGTTGTTTTATTTACCTAACTTTAAATGTAAGGTCCTAATCATATTTTAATCGACAGCCATTGACATTCTAGAATATTCAGTTAGATACATTAGCGACAAACATTATTCTAATGGGAACAATAGGTCTGATCTTTTATTATAAGTGTAATCTGGTGAACAAAGAAATATTTTGCTATAGCAATCTAATGTAATGCAGTGTAATTCATAAAGTTGCATCTTGGCATAACATCTTTAGTGTATCCTAATAGATTTGAATGAATTCATCTATCTCAAAAGCTGTAAAGGGCATTGTAGTTTATGAAACAATAGCAATCTGGAGCATGGATAAGATTTGAGATGTCATGCAGTGACTTTTTGTTTTTTGTAGGAATACTCGCTGTAATTCCTGGTTCATTCCAAGTATTTGTTTCTCGAATGCAGATCTTGCAGCACGCTAAGGAAGAAGCGGATGATTTACCCTGAAATCATGCTGTAGCATTTTCTAATTACAATGTAAGTCACATTATCTCAAACAGCCTCCCTTAGCTTTGGGTATGACTAAGCCTGTTCTGTGCTCGTGATGCAGCGTCAGTACTGAGGAGCTGTTTATTGTGAAGGCACAATTGTGGCCCGGAAGTGTGCTCGGCTCTAGCTTAGTCACACTAATGCATAGCCGCCACTCGGGCTCATAATTCAGAGTAGTTTGTAGTGCAATGAATGAATGAGGCAGTCTCACATAGACAGGCAACATGGGTTTAAAAATCACACAATAAACCAGATGTCTTTATATACAAAAAAGTGTGGAGTATATCTCAGGATTATTGTTTGAATAATCAATTTGCAGGTGGATGATGAATGAGGGACATATTTTTCTGAAAAGGACAAGAATGAAAGGGAGATACTTTGGAAGAGATAAATGCAGAGGACAATGAATCAGAGGAAAAGGAAATCGTAGTGATGAATAGAAAGACCATGCTGAAGATGCAGAGCGGTGGATGAGACAAAAGAGTTTAGTCCAGTAAACAAAACCATGTTTAACATTTTATAAGTACCCTGCTCCTGCAACAGCTGAGTAATGGTTTGATGTATTTCCTCGATCCTATCTGATGCCACAAGTCTTTGTGAGACCAGACAAAGGAATTACAACCATTGAACAGCCTTCTTTAATCATTCTGAGAAATGCTTCACTTAATAGTAGTTCTGGGGGTTGTTTGCCATGTGTCTCTGCTGTTTTATAACATTGCCTGTGAGCAGTTCACCTGTTTGTGTGATTTAAAAAAATCAGGAGGAATTTAAGTTTCTTAAAAAATATTATAATATAACATAATATATTATGTACTAAAATAAGACAAGCCAGTGGTAAAATTAAGGGAGAGTGCCTGCATTAGTCTATTTCCCCAACTATTTACTGTGTGTATAGTCCTAGTGAGCATCACTACACGTCAAGCAAGTGACAGCATGGAACTTTTTTCTGCAAACCAGAATAAAAATAATTATTGCATTATTGAGAAAATGCCATTTGCCATATGTGCTACATTGTGTGATTGACAACACAACTGCAGTAGATACTGTACTTTTGCACACATGATGTTTCTAGGAAGAAGAGACTGATTATGTTCAACTTCCTCTGGCAAATACATGTTACAGCACATGTTTTCTTTAATAGAGCATAAGCATACTATATGTTAAATATGATTAACAGTGAATCATTATGATGTAATGCATCTGTTCACACAACTGGGCTTAAAAGAATGAATCAGCAATTTCTAGAAATATACTGACCTGCTTTCTGTGTTGGATGAATATTGAACAATGAACAGTCTCCTTGTTTGTTCATTAAGGATAGCCAGTGGTGAGTTAGCTTAGCTTAGCATGGAAAAACAGGTTGAAACCACAGTAAAATATAACAGAAACACAAGAGTGAAATATTTAAACTAACCACCAGCATCTCTAAAGCTCACAAAGCTCACTAATTAACATGTGTTATCTCTATTGTGAAATCCTTACAAAGACTGGAGTGTAAAAATCACAATTTGTAGTTTCTTTGTCAGAAATAGTAATTTTACTGGTTGCCTGGTACGTAACTACACAGAGCCAAAACAAATTTGTCAGTGCATAACCTCCCAAGTAATGACAAATTTGTATACTGCACTTTGTATGGACAACACAACTTAACATGACCTAATTAACCACATTTATTTGGACGTAACAGTTTAATTGGTGGATTGTTAGGTGTTTGTAAACTTTAAATAAATTAAAACCAGGGGTAACATCCTATTATTTTTATTGCATTAAGAACGGAGTAGCACTGTTTGCTGTATTAATCTTTTTAGGTATATAGAATAGTATGGAGTATGCACAAATAAGAAATGTGAACCTCTGTGTATCAGCAGAGGAAACAGAGCTGATGGATGTGAAAATATCATTTATCAGCTTGTGGTTTGATGGTAGCTGCAGTGTAAAAGGATGAGAGGTGGATGAATTGTCACCGAGAGGCCTGTGTTAAGGTGAAAGGATCTCCAGGGGCTGTTTGATGTCTGTTCAGCTCACACTGAATCCTATCTCACCTTATTGTATCCACACAGAGTTCTCAAAATTGGATCACAGTTGAGTTTTATCTTTGAATGTGGATCACTATTATTGCATTAGATAGGAGGACTACACCCTCACCTAGTCAATGTGTCTTTCTTTTTGTTCCCCTGCATATTAGCATTTTGACTTTTATTCTTCTTCCAGCAAATATGGCACCTTAACAAAAATATCTCTGTTCATTTTCTTTTCAATAAAAATGCCTCAGTAAAAGCGTTTTTGGTAGTTTTACATTTCTAACATTAAGATTTTGTATTGCTGTGTCAACTTTGTGGAGAAAGATGATTTCATCTTTTTGTTACTGTAGTTCCTTTGAACTGCACTCATAAGAAGCTTTCTTTTTGCATCCAAGTATTTTTTGCTCCATCTCACTCGCTCCTTCATGAAAGAAGCTTCTCAAATATAAAGTACTTTTCATTTCCCTGTTCTTTCTTGTTTCTGAGTAGGAAATCTAACCGGTTTTACTCTTGTTTCTTGTCCTTTTGTTGCCTTTTCTGCTTTGGTTGCATTTCTCTCCTTAGTTAATTCACACCATCAGTGTAGTGGATAGAGATGAGCCACAATCTGGACATCGGTTTTACTTCACCCTATCTCCTGAAGCCTCCAGCAATCGACACTTCACCCTGTGGGATGTCAAAGGTGAGAGAGAAAAGGTTCATCATTGGGATTATGGAAAGAGTTGGTTTGGAATTATCAGTATTATGTGGTTTTAGGCTGAAATGGTACAACCAGGGATCTGTGAGACATATTGTCTGTGAAGATTCTCAGTCATCCAGGTCATGGTTATTCCAAAAAGGTTGTAAAGTCTGTTCAGTTTTTTCAGTCTGATCAAATCAGATTTGAGAAAACTCTCTGTTTTTTAATGTTCACAAATGCATCTTTACAGTTTGCTTGCTTGCTGTATAAACAAGCAAACTGTATAGCCCCCACCCACCCACCCCCGTCATTTTGAATGAATGCCGTTATTCGTGAAATATAATTTTTTGGAACTCTTTATTTAACACAGATTCTTTGTTGACTCCTCTGTGAATGTCAACACATTACATAATTTTCAAACATCATCATGAAATTTGTATTTTTATACAAAACAGATTTATATTTATATGTATCTTCACGAGGTAAGTAAACATTAAAATCACTGTGTTCCCTAGTGATGACTTAGCTTTGTCGGGCAGATGAGTTTTTGTCACGCTTGTCTGTGTTTTTGCAAAAGCAGCTGTAGATTCCTCGTTTAGAGATGAGTACCTAAGCAAATATGACATGTGACTAAATCAAGATTGATCTGACACCAGGAAAATGTCAGGGGAGCAGGCTGAGCAAGGGAAATGTCACTGTGTAGAGGCAGTGAGGCCTGCTGCAATGCCACACATGCATGTAAATATATACATGCATAATGCAACACTTGTGCAAAATACCCCCATACTGAACATGTTCTTGTGCATCGGCAAAAAAAAAAAAAGTTTTGACAGTGAAAGTGATGAAAGTGCCCACCTGGCATTTTCTCTCCACCGTACGTACAGTAAAAATACACAAACATAACATTATCCATATCAAATCAGTTCTCTTTGTTTTTCAGTTTTTTCACCACTACCATCTTGGTGTGTGTGTCTGTATGCATGCACCTATACTGTAGGTGGAAGAGTGAAGTCATGTGTGGATATAGTTGATCAGGGGAAGTGATAATTACATTTAATTACTATAACTCACATTTAGATGTTACACCTCCTGCCCAATTTGCAAAACATGTGCACAAATATACACATATGTTTAAATACATGTGTATTAACCAAATACAAACATTACTTTATATACTGCATATATTTTGGTGACAGACAGACAAAACCTCAAGCAGACTGTTATTTTTGTTTTTTGTTTTTTACTTACACCACTTTTTTGTCCCCACTCTGGTGTCTCTTTTCATGGGCACATTTGTCAACATGTCACTTTCAATCTGTCACTTCTTCTTTTCCTCATCATGGCCTCACATTGTGTTCTGTCTCCAAGTCTTGACAGACAATGATGAAAAGGCAATTTTTCATTGTTGCTAAATTCTTTTAAGTTGTTGCTGCCACTCTATAAAGGAAAACCTTCATCTTTAGCAAATAAATGTATGCTTAAATGGCAGAGTGTTACCATGTTACCAGAGGGATACTACACATATTGCTTTAAAAACGAGATCTATGAGAAAGATAATATGAGACAGAAAGTCAGAATTTTGTCATTTGGTAAATTACTTTATTCATTCAAGCATTTGTAAAACTTTTTAAAAAAATCCTGTTTCAAATGTATTTTTCATTTACAATCATGGGAATGAAGACTACTCTCACTAGGAAATGCATTTTTTTCCAAATGCCTAAAATTTAATTTACTTCACTTTTAACTTTTTGCAAAAATGAAATGTTTCAACAACTATTGGATAGATCACAATTTTGTACAGACCTTCATGGTTCCCGGAAGATTAGTCTTTGTAGTGATCTTATTTTTTTTCTGGTGCTGCTGTGATTGGTTTTTAGTGAAAATGTCTGAACAGCTATTGACATGACTTGGATTATAATGACATTGTGTGCACAGATTCATATGCCCCTCAGGATGAATTTGTGATCCCTTAACATTTCCTCTAACACCATCAGGTAGTTTCAATACTTTTATCACCACATACTGGATATGCAATACTAATGTCTGTGTGCCAGTAACATCCACAGTTTGACTCCTCCTGAGGGACCATTCTTGAATGTCATAGTTATGTTTGTCCTCATATGTTTTCTATATCTCTAAACTCACTAACAAAATAATTGTAAAAAGGCTAAAAAGGTTTAAACATCTAAAAAATGCACCTATCGAAGGAAGTAACATAAAATACACACACCCCTAACCCATCAAAAGGACAGAATATTTTTAGGAGATAACCAAGAAGAGCATGAAAGGACAAACTCAGGCGTAATGTTCCTGTATATGAAAGCCAATATGAAGATTGTTCTACATGTGCTGCAGGAGCTTTTTTAGCATAACGGTGATATAAGTTCTGCGAGATGGATTGCTTGGTATCCTTTATGCAAGTCCTAAAACTTCTCTGACTCTTTGTCAAATGCTCCTCCTGTATTCTGTATTCGAGTGTAAAGTCTATGTTCAACCCTGTAGGCTGTTTCACATTTGTACTTCTTCTATCAGTGCACTTCTTGAGTTTAGAGGAGAAAAAACAAGGACAATAATAAAAAAATTTCGGTCGAGTTTCATCAATTTTAGTTCAGCCTGGTAAAAAGCATGCATTAGTGAGCAGACTAAGAGGTTTGTTCTTCAAATATTAGGTGTCCTGTGTCTAAAGAGTCTCAGTCATCCAGGTCATGGTTGCCCGAAATATTCTGTTCAGTGGCAACTGGACTTGCTTTAAGTTTTTAAAGACAGAACTGAGGAAGCCTTTTAAATGGAAGGTGAACATCTTCAAGAACTTAAAGCAAGTCCAGTTACTGCTGAACAGCAGTTTTGGAATAAGTCTCTCGTGTAATTCTCTGCTTCACTTGGTCGTTGTTATTCCCACCCCAATACACTCATATCGCCCACCCAGACAACACAGCTGGCATCCGGACCCAGCGGTCAGGTTTTAACCGCCGTGAGCAGAATGTGTACTTCCTGCCGATCCTGGTTGTTGACAGTGGGCCTCCCTCCCTCAGCTCCACAGGCACGCTGACCATTCATGTCTGCGGCTGCGACACAGGTAAGATCTACTGAAGGAGCTGCACCATGACTAATATTAGCATCACTGTCACATTCTGCAAGCAGTACTAAAATGTCATCTACATGTCATCCCACAGTGATTTGAATTGGGTGAAAAAAGTGATATATGATAATAAAAACAAATCTTTCTTCATGACAAACCACTTCTTAAGTACCTTGCCCACTGAAGTGACTCTTAACTGGTACTAAATATATAGAGTAAATGCTGTTTCTTTCCCTTTACAATGCAGAGGGAGCTATCCAGTCCTGCAATGCCACAGCCTATGTAATGAGTGCTGCTCTCAGCCCTGGGGCACTCATAGCACTACTGGTCTGCATGCTCATCCTCATAGGTAAGCATATGGATGTACTCATATGGATGTACTGTATGTATAAGTCATGGCTACATAGATGGTTAATAACAGTTCATTTTTATTGCTTTCTGGGGGTCATTGCTGACTACTCCATGAGGACCACCAGTGGCATTTTGTTAAATAGTGGGATGCACCATTAAGAAGGCATGAATGAGGACTGCATTTAAAGATACAACTCCATGCTTTCTGGTCATAAAATCATGAAACGAAGCATGTCTTTAAATGGATTGTTGACTTTTAGAAGTAATTGAAGCACAGAAGAATTGCACATGCCGCAGCAGATCAGCTCAAACAAATAACATAAAAATAAGATCCATTTTTTTTTATCTTTCATGAGGGACTTTTCTGTTGAATATTTTGTTGCTACTTTTATGAGCAGAAAACTTTTGTTTAAACAGTATCACAGACGACGCCTGGGTTTTGTGAATGATATCAAGCCACTTTGATCCTTGGAACACAGACTGGGATGGAATGAATGGTAGTGAAGTGGAGGTGGGTTAGAGAGAGCAAACTGGCAAAAGAGCTGTCTCAGCACTTGTATCCCTCTGGAACAGCAGGCTTTAAATAGACAAGTCTTTCCAGACATTCTTAGATTTATTTTTTTTTTATACACAGACACGTACACAGATGCACACACTATCGTACGCATGCATGCACTTGCTCATTCTGAAAGACCGAAGAGGTTTGGTATAGACCTGTCTGAAAATTTTATGAGTTAGCTTCCTATTGTCCC
>JAUYWH010000022.1:17802529-17842553 GCA_034779795.1 Ctenopoma multispine
TATATAAAGAACTGCAGTAGTGCCACTCATGCTGCCACAGTTAACAGCAAAAATGAACGTATGTATATTGCAGTTGCAGCATTTCAGTATTTTCTTTATTATTTATTATTTAAAAGACCATATTTAAACTGTTTAATTACCCAAGGAATAGGACTTAATTAAGCAAGGTTAAAGTTGAAATTTAAATAGATTTTGCAATTTGGAACACATTTTACATTACTGCCTTTATCAATATGCAGTATTTTCTGCACTGTAGCCTATTGACCTATACAGCTTCATTGTATGTATTTATTCCTGTATCTGTGCCAAGGGGTGATGTGGCTATTCATAATTAATCATAGCCTTTAGCCCAACAGCATTTGCTAACTGACAACCAAATATCGTGGACGCGATGGATATGTACAAATGTAGGTCACGGTGTGCTTGACTCGTACAGTCTTTAAAGAAACTCCATGTCATCCAGAGAGCCATAGTTCGTATGGCTTATGCTGTGAAAGCTGAGGTTAAAGTGTGAGTACATATTTAGGGGAAGAAAGCTCCCTTGTGCTGGTTAAATTTTATTTTCCGTGTAAACAACTCATTCATTTATCTTCCATCATTGTCAGAGAAAATGTCATTCCTTAGTGATGGCCTGCACATGTGCACATATGAATGGGTTGCCATTAATCAGAACATTTCCCATCAGCTCCAAGGGCAACATGAGGACCATCATTAGTTATGCAAATAGACAATTTGTGATTGACAGTTCTCCAGGGGGATAGCTGCATGCACATTAAATATCCTCTTCTCTCTTTTCTTGGCTGGGTAATGACAATTGATTAAATGTTGGGGGGAAATATGAATTTGCAGTGCAGAAAATATCAATCATATAATAGCCTAATAGCTGAATGGCACTTAGTTTTCAGACACAGTCAAAACAAAGCTTATACCTTCACCAGGGTAACAACAAATCCATTTAATTAAAATACACTGCATAAGCAAACCTGACTTTACCACAACAAATGCAAATGCAGCACTCTGACAAGCTAAACTAATAAAGCAAGATGACTATTATGGTTAGATGGCAATTGACTCTCTACAAAAGCTCCACTCATGTAGAGAATTGTGTTAGCATGTGTTTTATTCACAAAGTGACATGCCCTGACAAGCACTTCATTCAAAGTTTGGATAATGACAGTGACCTTTTTGTTGTTGTTTTTCTGAAGTACATTACTTGGGCTGTGAGGATTATTTCGTTTATTTCATCCAAAAATAAACAACTCAGAAAATAAATAACTCAGAAATTGAGGTTCTTGAAAATCAAATGAACCAATCTTGTGAGGTAAAATATAAGAACAAAGTCAAGACAAGGGTGGATGAAAGAGTAAGAGAGGCTTCACATAACAACACACGTTTATGGTCTGCACTTATATAATGCTTATCTACCTAAGTGGTTACTCAAAGTGCTTTTACACTGCTTCTCATTTACTATTTGCACACACAAGCGCACCCACCGATGGCAGAGCTGCCACGCAACTGATCTGACACACCGGGGTAGGTAGACGAACCCTCTCCCTCCTAATCCACAGTCACCCCATTCATTTTCTAAACATTTATCTTGTTTAGGGTTTCAGCAGGTCAAGAGCCACACACAGCCTGATTTGGACAAAAGGGAAGGAAAAAGGCTGCACTCTGGACAGGTATCACAGGGTCAACGCAAATACACAGACACTTAAACAATAAAGAGTTTACTCTTCAGATAACCAGCATGGCTTTGGACTGTGGAAGAAAATCCACAAATAAAAGTGTATAACATGAAAAACTCCAGGGAAAGGTGCAGGGGTTCAGGCAGTGGTGCCACCATCAAATAAAAAACACATCTACAAAAAAAGGGTTAAGACATTAAGATGATATTGATTTTGCTATTACTTGAGCTCCTCAGGCAGGCTGTTCAAAATCACAGAGGCCCTGATGGAAAAAGACCCTTCCTTTAATTATAAATGTAGGATTAACCAGAAGGCCCCCGCTGGAGGAACAAAGGCTGTGTACTGGCTCACAGAGGGATAAATAAAATGTTTGCTGTATAGCCAGGGGCTAGAGCTAACCAGGCAAGTAAAATTTAAGTTAGAGTGATGATTTAGCTTTTTTGTAAGCTGGCGACATGAAAGAAACTTCTGATTTACTATATTTTTTTAATAAAGAGACTTAAAATAAAGTAAACATGGGGTCTGAAAAAGAACAAAAGTGTTTTTTAAAGAATTCTTACTGTTTTACTTTTTTGAATTGATGGTCTGAGTGGTTGAATATTTGTGTCTTTCACAATTCTCTTAGATAAAATCACACCTCCAATTCACAAGTTCCCAAAATGTTCCTTACTCCTGCCTAAGCAAGCAAAGGTCAGGTGTAATAAGTCAAGTCAAATGAACTAATCGTTCTGTGTCCCTGTCTCTGCTAAATGCACTTACTGTACATTGTTAGTTGAGATGTTTAATTTGTAACTGCCATTAAAATTAAAGCCAGTATTTTAGTAAATTGCTTTATTAAATAAGAATAAGTTATTTCCTAGATAATTAAAGAAAGGAGAAGGAACTATAATCTCTCCCTGAATTTGTCTGCCTTTTTGCTTGTGTGATATGTATTTACCATAAATAAACTAAGTTTAGTTTAGTTTTTCTTCATTTACACTATGTATTGCTTTCTTTCTGTTCTTGGTTGGGTGTGGTGCTCTCAATTACAGGGCTCTGTTCCAGGAAGCAGGTTTAACAAACTCTCAACTTATCCCCGATCTATAAGATGATTAACCCTGAGACGGTTCCAGAAAAGCTGATCAGAGTCAGTTGATTAGCTGCGAGTTTGTTCACTCTGTGTGGCTGTATAATGAATTAACAAACTCAGATTTTACTATTCACCACGGCAACAGTTAAATAAAGAGCAGGGCTGCCATTTTAATCTGGTGAATTAATAAATATGAATGTGTTACATTAAGGCACGTTTGTCTTTACTGGAAAAACGAAACAGCAGTAAAAAGTGTTAGATTTAGAGAAAGAGTCCATAAGTTTTGTTAGATAATCAGTGTTCATTCATTTAATTAGGGTAATTTAAGCCATTTAAAAATCTCGTTCACCATTTGATGTCATATTTTGAAGTAAACCTAAACACAGTATGTGCAATGCTGTAAAAAAATTATGCAGCAAACTTACTTTTAAAGTGCACTGAGTCCAGTTTTTAAATTGTCAAGTCAGCTGCAATACAAGCAGTCTCTTATAAATATTCATATAATATCCAATATGATATAACTTTGATATGAACATTTCATCAGTGCAACACATTACACCACAAGTAATGATTCTTCATGATTACTTCTCATAAGTCAAAGGCTTTTGTTTTTTTATGTACAGTTATTACAGTAATGTAGTCTACAGTAAATGTTTTATTGTGGGGGTACTGAATGACAGTAATCCTAATATCCTCAAGATACAAAAATTTTATTCTGAACTGAGGATTGATTTTTAATACTGATGTTTTTTTATGTGCAAACAGAGAGCCCTCTCTTTCTTTACATCGCCGACAGATTGATCATAAAAACGGTAATGTTAGTGTATATAGGACCTGGGAAACAAACTAATAGGCTACTACCCATTTGGGATTTCAATCTTTTTCTCTGAACTCAGGTTCCCTCAACACGAGGTTAACAAAGTTAGTTTTTACTAAATGTGCTTTCTAAAACAAGAAAACAACATATAAAGGCTTTGCGCTCTACCAGGTGTTGTCAATTTTGACTTTACCAAGTGGGATTTGTGGGAGGGATCAAGTCATTAGTTTGTTTTCTTTCTAATTTGGATTTTTTTCCTTATTCCTAAAAGAAATGAGTCATTATGGAGTTAAATCTAAAATTAAAAAAAATATAGTCGGACTCTGTAAATGTTGTTTTTTATAACCCCTGCTAATGTGGTCTTGCCCAAGAGGTATTTAAAGCTGTTTTCCCCCTTGCCAGGGTTTTTTTTGTACACTTTGCACAGTGAGGTAGAAGAGTGTACACACACGCACAGTTTAATGATTACTACAATGGAGCACATAATTTAGGATATATTAATAATTAATACTTTATTAATTATTTGTGGACAGGCTGCCCCTTTGAGGTACCAAAGGAGTTCAGTGTCATGTCGAAGAACACTACAACATGTGGCAAGGAAGTAGAGGGGGGGATTGTGGAGATTTGGCAGCACTCTGCAAACCCCCGGGGTTGGTGGTTTGCTTCCTGGTTCTCCTCTACTACTCCTCTCCCTACCTACTGTGCCGCTGTCATATTGCAGGGATTATACCTGTGGTCCTCTAAGGGTGTTAATTGGTTGCATAACCTACTAATAACATTGTACCTTAAAGATAGTTCTGTAACCATGCAGGTGAAGACTGTACTAAAAGCTGCAACTGGTATTTGCTGTGTAGCAGTCAATTTAAAGTGCATAGACTTGATTCAGAGGTCAATAGTGACTCCTATAACTCACTGGGCATTGGCAGTGTAGCAGGCAATTGATTTGCTATGCTCTCTTTGTTAGTACATTTGGGTCTGCCTCTACAGCATTTGTCAGTTTAAATGAAGGAAGACATTTCGTTGAGGCCTCACTAAACAACGTGGAGAATATTAGCTCTGTATAGTCTCTTGACATGCATTGTGTGGGTGCTGTGAAGTGGATTATTTCACAGGTGTTACTGTAGATGCATGTGGAAAAAAGTCATTGTTACATATTGCTAACATGACATAACAAGAATATGAGACAGTAAAACCATCAGTGTTTCTTGCACTGCTTCTCACAGAAAAACCTGTGAGAACATGTATGAATATTATCTTATCCATATACTGATACATATTACCTAGAACTATTTAATGTAAAATCAATAAAAACTAACCAGATTTTCCACATGCAATTCTATTCTTCTGTCTAATTTTGATAGGTAAAACAAAATATTCAAAAATATATCACATTTTGGGTACACTGTCTAATAATACAGTAATGAAGATTGTATTTATTCAATCAATTATGGAAACAAAAAGTAAACTTTAAGATTTTATTCCCTTTCATTGTTGCAATTCCTAGATGCAATGTTGTGATGACACATCTCATATCTACTTTTAAATGGATGTCTTGGTCCTCCTAATTTTTACTGGATTTTTTGTAAGCTCTCTCTTCACATTTAGTTTAAGGCTGGGGTGGCTCATGCCCTGTTGCAATCCCTGCAACCTTCTAATTTCTGGCAAACCAGCAAAATCCTCTGAAGTATGAGAAAAAAAGCTGACAATCTAACTGCAGAGTTTAAACAGTTAAAAGTTGGCTTGATTCACTCTCAAAACACTTTGTAGATGCCCTTGAGACCTTATTTCTGTGGCCTTGTGCTCTCTAAGGCTCTGCCAGAATTGTTAGATGATGCCTCCTTCCCTAAGAACATCACTTCACCTGAGCTGACATCAAGTGTCATCACATCTACCCTAAATGTTTTCAAACATTTCTCATGTCACTTAACAGGAGCCCCCTCGAGGCATCAACCTTTAAAAAATGAAATGAAATGAAATGTCACGTTCAAAAAGCTGACAACAAAAGGCTACTTTTGTTTGCCCTTCCAACCCCATGCAGCATGGACATGTCCTGCAGATTCTAAGCTAGTGTCTGCAACACAGAGTGCATACAAATTTTGCTTAATTGAGCCATTTAACCAGCACCTATGCCAATAAAACATAATGTATAGACCCATATGTACCTGTCAAAAGTTTTCTTATAGAACATGGAGTGATGTTCACATGCGATTTATGGATGAGTTAATGGGTGTCCAGGCAGTTAAGCTCTCTACAGGGAGTTATTTCAAGCGTGAGCGTCTTTTCCCACATGGAGTTAGACTGAGTCTCTGTAGGAAGACACAGCGCACATATGCAGATGTGTCTTCCTATCTTCCACAAGTTCTTAACCTGGTTGGTTCAATTACCATTTAAATGGAGGTCTTACCTTAGCTTAGAGTTGGCAAAGTATCAAATTCATCAAGATAGAGTTATCCTATTGCATTGCTCCAAAAATGTTTTTGGTGCCTGTGCTTTTTGTAGAATCACTCTGTGAATTGTAAATCAGTGTTGGGGGTGTGATTTATTATGTGTGAATACTAAATTGGTTTTACACTCTATTTCCCTCTTGATTGCATATTCAAACATTTATAGTGGCCCTACAGAGATGAACTACCACGCAACAATGACCAATCACTTGAATCGCCAGTCAACATGATATAACAATACTAGATAAACTCCAGTAAATGGTAACTGAACAGAGATAAACAGCTTAGTACTGCCAGTTAGATGTCCTCGCCAGCACTTTTCACACTGATGCTAAAACGGGCCATAAAATGGCATTTGGCACAACAGATGCTGTGAAGATAAAGGAAGGCTAATGTACAGGGTGTGTGACTCACTTTCTTGTTTCATAAATGAGCACCGTGCGGTCAGAGATTTGCCACGACTTTGTAAATAGAGCTTTCACAAATGATGTTACAGATGTTAAAAGGTCATCTAAATAAAAGGTCTTGACTATGTGAAGAGGCTTGTACAAACTCATAATGTAATAACTCTGCATGACAGAAATTAATTCATGTGTCTCATCATCATAACAATGATTAAACAATGAACACATCCTTCAATTAGAGAAAGGAGAAATTCTGTTTAATGGAAATAAATTGTAATATACTAAATGGCAGCACAGGGGCTCATTGGCTCACAACTCGAGAGCAGGAACATTTCTGTGAGATGTTTTTTTCCTTGTTTGAGTGTGGGTTTACAGTCTAAAGACATGCAGCTTAGTGAAACTAAATACTATTGGCTTTGATTGTCTGCCTATACTGAATGTGTTAGCTCTGTGATAGATTGGCTACCTGTCTACATTCACGATACAAAGTTGGGTCATTTGAAGGTTGTGGAAGGTGTGAGGTATACTAATGTCAATAACAAGCTAACACGACAACTATGATTAGCATTACAACTGCTCAAAACCCCAACTCAGAAAATGTAAATCTAATATCAGAAGAAGTCACTGAAATGTTTATGGAATAGTTAGACATTTGGGAACTGTTTTCACCAATTAGTCTTCATACAGCCGTCGATTAACATAGCAGAAAAACTGGAAAAAGGTGAAATGGCTCTGTTTAATGACAACTAAATTTGACTATTAGAGCCTCCAAAGCTGGACATTTAACATATTGCTTGTTTAAACAAAAACAGAGAAATAAAACAGGAACTGAATGAATACAAATATTATTATTGTGTGAAATATGACTTTCAGTTGGATTAAGGTGACATTATGTACTTCAATGCACCAATTAACTTCTAATTTCTGCCAGAGTTTAGCACCATTTGAACTTGAATTAGATGACATCTATGATTTATTTGTAAGTCAGACTTAAACAACACCTACAGAGTTCCAGTGAAGCACATTAACTTGCAATAATTTAAAAATGCGCATATGTTTTTTTCATGCCTGCCTACATGAACGTATGGAGCCACCTATGCTATGTGATATGGTGTGCTATGCTATAAGAATTTTTTACACCTCTACTCACCTTCGACATTTAAGAAATGAGGAGGCAGACATGAAGACTTTGCCTTCATACATTATTAACATGGAAGCAGAGAGGAGAGAGACCCTGGTGGCTAGAAACAGCATTAAGTCTCTAGATAGCAATCACGTAAGACACTTTCATGTGCAGTAATTTCTCATTGATTATGACTTGTTGAATATGAGTCAAGTGCAGTCAAGTCCACTGATTTATCTTTTTTTTGTAAATAAGCAGCCAGTTGCAGTTACTGTGTCTGAAAATGAATGTGATCAAACATAGTATGCAGCTAAACAAATTTTACTACTTTTGAGTTAACTAATGGATATTTACTCAAATCCCACTTCCCCTATGTCTAACACACCTGTCAACATTTGGGAGATTTTAGGCTCAGATGTATCGGAATCAAAAGCGATCACACACACCGCACAGTGGTTCCCAGAACAGAGATATTACAAATAACCGAATCATTAGATGAGATTCTTTGTTGAAGGTTGCCAAGCACTACCATGACAATAGAAATGTAATTAGTAATAACACCTAGAAAGTGGAGACTGTCACTAGCGTTAGCAACATTTTAATTTCCTTTTTTAACATCAGTGAAAAGACAATTTGTGGTGTTGTGAGGATCAGTGTGGCTTTGAATGGTCCTTTATAGCTTTGTCGAATGAAATAATGCAAACCGCCTATCTGAGTATTTTTGTATGTGCTCAAATTATGGGTTTATTGAAGCTGTATAATTGCATTTTATTGTTTCTTTCACCTCTCCCTCCCTCTTGTGGCTCATACCCCATCTACCCTCTGAGGAAAGTGCTTTTTATTTTTATTTTACTTCTGCACAGTACATTTGATCTCCTTTCATTATGCAAATCAATTTAATTTAAACTAAAACCTGGAGAGGGCAAGTGAGAGAGACTTAGCAAGAGAGGAAGATGAATTAGAAAAAAAATGAAAAGGAAATAAAACAAAATACATTTGGAATGAATGAGTATTAGCATTAGATTCTTCTTGGATCTAATTTAAATAGGTTAAACCTTCCATTTTTTGCTGTCTGGCCCTTTTATCTGTGAAGCATTCCAAGTTGATTTAGGTTGACACCTGTTTTGCCCTAAAACAACTACACTCCTTGCCCAACGTTGGAGGGTGAGAGACAGATGGAGCTTTAGGATACTGTCACTGTCTCAGTGATTACCCTTTCTGTCTTGTATAGTAAGTCAACATTATGAATCTCACCAGAGAGAGTAGCAGTATCAGCCAACTCTAAAAGCCAATTACTTTCTGAATGATCTAGCTCATGTAATATTTACAGCAATATAGTAGGTTCTACTTACTTCAAGTCCATGAAATTGTGATGTGGAAATAATGAAATTATTATCTTACATTTTTAGTATTGCTCTGATGAAATGTGGCCACTGTCCAGTATAACAGGAAATATTTCCAAGCAGCACAAAGATCAAACATATATTTTTCCTTTTTTTATTTTGAAAGGATGTTTTATCAATTTATTTTTTCCGTTTTGCATTTTGACAAGTTTTGAATTTGCTTTGATGTTCATTTAGTGCAGAGCACACATGCTAACACAGTCTGACACGTTTAGCTACCACTGGAATTTCCTCTAAATTGCTGCTCTTTTTCTCATACACTTTTGACAAATTTAATTACTATTACTAAAGAGCTCACAATCAAGCAGCTTGATAAGTGATGTGAAGGCAACAGGCCAGGCCCCATGAAGAGAAGGTTGCAGCCGTACTCCACATGGAACTATCCAATGATGTGCCTTAATGTGTTTGTCTGTTCATATGCAAAGTGTGTATTTTGTATTTGTGTATGCGGTCAGACAGATGCTGGGGTGTGTACAAGTGGTCTCAGCTGCCTAGTTCTTGCCCAGGCCAACCAAATGCTTACTTGAAACACACATACATTCCTCACATACACGCGCACAATGAATGCCATTGGCAAGGTTATTACTCAGTCTCATGTGTCCTCACAAGCTCCTCTCTTTTCTACATTTTGATCTATTCTCTTTTTTTGTTTGAAAAATAATGAGGACGTCATTGCAGATACATCAAAAAGGTCTGCTGTCATCTATATGCATGTGGGAGGATTTGTATTTTAGTGCATATTTGAATAAAATAAAAACAGGGTAAGTGCACACTTACATCTGACATTTGGCATTCATTTCAGGATTCTATCAAACACTACACCATGCGCACCAGCTTCCAAACTTATTACTGCATTGAATCGAACCATGCCAAAAAATTGAAAATTCCTAGAATACACTTAACAAATATGTGAGCAGCAATTGCACGAGAATGTATGAAGATTCCAGTTCCAGTTGTCTTGTGACATTATTCTGTGCAATTTTGTTCCAGAGTCACCTGATGCTGATTAAAAATGCTATTTGACCTATAAAATGCCAAGTGGTTTGACACTAGGACATATTGTACATGAAATGTGTTTATAGTATTTGTGGCTTCAGTTTCAGCCAAGTAAAATGCTGCCAACTCCTGTTTCTTGGCTTTTACTTGACATGCTTTTCTACTCAGGGCTTTTAAGCTATATTTTCAGCAGTAGAATGTTGTGCTTCCTGAAAGAGGTGAGGGGCTCTGTGGTTGAAATGTTTGTTGTAAATCCTGTTGGGCTCCTGTTGTGACCTTGTTTGGCTTACAACATATAAGGCCTAACAAAGTATCAGTCAGCTTCAGACTCAGATGAAAGGGGTCAAATCTGGAAAAAGTAGCAATTGTTCACTTGAATTGACCACTTGTACGTGGACTCACTTCAATTGTTGGACAAAATCTGTTCAAACTGATTCTCAATGAAAAACAAATGTATGTTCACCTGTAAAACACTTATTTTACAATGTCAAAATTGCTAAATGTACTTGTGAACTCTAATTATTATTTTTTCTCTATCAGGAAGATAAATTGAAAGGATACAGTTTGATGCCCTGTCAACAATCATTGTGAACTTTTTAAGTTATAAAACATGGCATCATCCATAGCAACACGATGAACTCCACTTTTCTTAGTGTAAAAGTTTTTAAATGTCAAACGGTCTAAAGAGGATACTTTTACTGACATTTACAGTACAGTAGGAGGGCTCCACGGGATACTAGGAGACTAGTGACCAATAGGAAGACAAGTGCACAATTGATATTTCTAAACAATGTTACATATCTGAATCCAACTTTTTCACCTTCAAATGAACAGACATGCATTTTAAAATGTGCTGATAAACACAAGCATCAGATTTACAGAGTGTCTTTTAAATTTTATTACATTAATCATGCAAGAATAGCATTATGTCTGACTAAACCAAGTTGCACAGCCAGGATGGCTCAGTTAGTAATGATGACACAGCCTTTGACAAAATCTGTGCCTCAGTGTGATGCTGATGTCAACAAAATGATGCAGAATCTGGTGGAAACGAGGGCAGTTTCAACATTCTGCTTTTCCTTATGATTTATTTGACTTGTGATGAAAAGTTTTCCAGTCTTTGCATGAAATTAGACCTATGGCTGGAGTTTCAGGATGACCGTAAAAAAAAGCATGCTGCCACTCACCAGTCTTGTCTTTTTGTCGACACAGGCAGTCCATTCTTACCCACTTTTCCAAGTCAGCATCCTGAGCTAATCACAAACTTAAGCCTGGACATTTCTGAAGAGCCCTGCGAGTCACTACCTGCTGTTCATATCACATGTCATGTGCACAGAAATGACAATGTACTAGTAGCACCATGAAAATGGTATTTCAGCAAAAGGATGTTGACTATCTGAAAATGGCAGTGGCGTTTCCCTCACAGTCCTCGAACAAGATGATGCTTTGTCCTCTTGCTGGCTTAGACAACAGCAGTGTAGAGTACTTGAGCTTTGGCCAGTGGAAGTGTCAGGACAGTCACAGAAACGCATCTAGCTAACCACTTGCTGTTTTATGGAGAATGATATGCCCTATCACGCATCAAAGTCTGACTAGTGTCTGGACTATATGCTTATAATGCTTCATTCACATACAGATACAGCAGCAGACTGATTCTCTCTCATACATCTGATGTTTCTGCCTTGTTTAATGTTAGACAGATTGTGTTACCTTCAGAGAGAGCTAAGCTACTCGTTTCCAGTCTTTACCTGCTGCTGGCTGTGGTCTTAGAGTATATGTAACGGACAGACATGAGTGTATCAATGTTCTCATCTAACTCTCCAGACAAAATCATAAAAATCTTCAAAAATGGTTCTGACCAATTTCCCAGACTCAGTGTTTGAGTCTGGGAAATTGTTGCCATCATGTGTATTGATATTCACTTCTCAGTGATTGGTTTCCTGTCACTTCCCCACTGTTTGAGTCAGGACTGTTGACACTCTGAGACGTATGATGTTTGCACCACAGATTTAAGATGCTTCAGAGGCACAATTTCACCTCCAAGTTTAATTTGTCATTTTTATGTCACAGAACTGTTTATTCTTTAAGCTAGATTTTTCTTATAGAACAGTAGTTCTGTATGTGTGTGTGTGTGTGTGTGTGTGTAAGTATAAGATAAACTTATACCCTTCTACTGTTTTATGTACTGTATTTTGACATGCTGGCTGCTTAACTCACTTTCCACTTTTTATAAAAAGTCATACTGAACTTTTATTTGTGAATGCAAATCTCCCGTTATGGAAGAACTTTTGATTAATTTCATATTAAAAATAATAAAAAATAAACTTCTCTGGTCACCTTCTTTGTCCTTCTGTCCCTTTTGCTGAAACTTACCCCCGGAACTTACTCTTTAATCCAGTATAAATTCAACAAGGCATTTTTTATTATGCACACAATCAGCATATACAGTATGTGCCCTTTGCTGAGTAAGCTGCTAGTGTGGGAAAGCAGATATGCCACAGAATTAATTATCAGTGTTTGTACATCATTAATTTTTATTAAAGCCAGTTGCAAGTGTGAGTGACATGGTCCTCTATGATAAAACAGAAACACACCATTAGACTTTTCTATGTCCAGAGAGAGAGGTAGATGCTTTCAAAAAGCTAAAAATGAAATAATGGGCTCTAATCAATGTCTTGTAGTGTAAAGACATCTGCTGAATTATTCTGAATTGAGACATAATGATGTCTGGAAACAGACTCTGACTCAGACAGAGTGGACCTTTTAGATTCAGCACAGGCAATCAATAATATGCTTGTCAAAACGGATGGGTTGGTTAAATTATGGACAAGTACCAATCATTACCATAAACTGCGTGGGTCATTAGCCACCATCCTCCAAATCATTTCATTAATTTAAAATGCTGCTATTGGTACATGTTTCTAGTGTGGGGAGATACATCTTGTTTGAGAGATGTATGAGCACAATCAACAGCCTGCGTATTGAGTGTAACTGATTTTTATAAGTCAAATTGTAAATATGACTTACTTGCTTTATAATGCAAACAAGTTTCTTTACGGTGCAGGAATTTATAGCAATGTGAGAGCTAAGCTATAGCCAAGAATAAATTAATTGATTACAAATGCAAGTATATAAAATACAGTCAAATACTCTTTTACTACAGCACTACAGACATTTACCTCCAGCATTCAGTATCACCATTATTGCATTTGTATTCACATGGGCCTGTAATTGCCATGATAAGTGCAAATAAGTGCAATTACCAATAAGCATGGTAATTGTCTCTCTCTTTCTCTCTCTCTCTCTCCCTCTCCCTCTCTCTCTCTCTCTCTCTCCCTCTCCCTCTCTCTCTCTCTCTCTCTCTCTCTCTCTCTTTCACTTCCCTAATGATCCTCTCATTCTGGTAGACAGATCTGCTGCAGATTAGAATCTAGGGCCAGGATGGCAGCAGAAAAAAATAATGGTCATTAGCGTGCGTTCAGCTAACACAGCATGAGAAAGTCACTTGCTCATCCACACCCCCCACCCCCACCACCACCCGATGCAAAGTGTCCGTGGCTCTTTTCTTTTTTTTGTAAATGAGATTTATAGAACAGTAAAAATAGGCTTGTGGGTCTGATTTATCACAACAAAAATCTCTGGCTGGATCCCTCTGCCACCGTGCCCATGGTCCTCTCAGGAGAGCTTCACCTGGCATCCAGGCACAAGCCACATCTCTGCCTTCCTCTCTGTTTTTATGGTTCTGTGGTGCCTAGCTAATTCCAGTCAATTTCTGAAAAGCACTCTGTTATACTATGAAATGGGTCTCCAAAGAGGGCACAAGGGAGGAAGTTTCTGCTTGACAGGATGTTATTATATATTACTGCATTTTTAAGATTAACAGTGTTTGGCAACAAACATAACTTTTAAATTTCGATAATGTCAATAAACACCATTTCACATTCTGCTGCTTACAACAATGATCTGTATTTAAAGCATGATCTGGGAATTGTGTAAACCTTTCAATATTTAAGTTGAACGCTAGACATTGTATTTTGTATGTTTGAGTAAAAGAACAAAAATCTTTTTAATCTTTGTTTCTAATACACACACCCATGCTTACGTGTGTGTGAAAGTGTGAGATAATACCATATTGGAAACAAGCTTTTTTGCACTCCAATAAAACACTTGTTTGGCCAATGAAATTGATAAAGCTCCAGTGACATCAACCTTTTCCAGTAGTATTATATGAGACATATATCTTTTATGAACAGGTAGAAAGAGGAAAAGAAAACATTATTGTAACTATATTGACCCAGAGTCACTGTGAAAGACAGATTTGTGAATGTTTTAGAGTAAACAACACAACACAGCTTCAGAAAAGATGGTACTCAGTGTGTTGACCTGACTATCAACTGGTGTGTTCATTCAGTCTAGAGAAATGCATTTCTTTGGTTACCCTAGCAACACTTTGGTTTGTCCTTATGCAATGATTCAATTTAATAGATTTTATTGTGAAAACTATCATGGGTGATTAGAGTGATGTACAAAACAGTCACCAAATTACACACTGAGAAATCAGAGCTCATCACAAAAACTGCGAGACAAATTATGATTTTAATGGAGTCAGTCAGGACATGTGAAAATAGTAGAAAATACAGGATGGCTGTCAACCCATATGAGGAACATATTTAACAATCATTACTGTCAAATTACTTATGTGATACCTTTGTAGCTCCTAACCAATGTAAATAGAATACCAAAGGTGCCATAAAGTGTCAAAAATGACCACATGTTTTATGTGCCGTGTGGCTTAAGCCCTCTGCATGCCTCTCGCAGCTGTTGGAATGAGATATGGCATGATATCTCACACATTCACAGTGGCATAATTACACCATGTATGCAGGCTTGGTGAGTATCTCTCAAAATTTGAAACATCTCTGTTTGTGGATGTGCCAACTGCACACACAGATGATTGTTGGTGACTGATTGTCAGCATGAGCTCCACTCAATCCCTGCTCCGCCAGGAAACAGCACCAGAAACCAGTGGGATAGCCAGGGTTTACACAGTGTTTCCTATGGGTATTTTTTTGTTTTGTTTTGATTTTATATGTACAATAGACCTTTGCCAACTGTACAGTGATGACTATCACATCACTATATAGATGGTGGATGTGTGTATATCAGATAATGTACATAATAATGTCATTTAGTGTATGCACTCAGAAATCAACTCTGATTTAATCAGTTTCTCTCTCACTTTAAGTATTTCATCAGCACTGTGCAAAGGCAAAAAGATGATCTTTACATGACAGTAGTCACAAATGCAAAAAATATGTACCTGTAGATGGTGCATGCAGAATAGATACACGTGGACACTGAGCATGTTTCAGCCCCTAATATTCTTCCTTTTCTTCCTTATCATTTAGGAGGATACACATGGTGGAAGTGGTTTTCACAAAGACTTTTTGGTCATTGCACCATCTGCAATTACAAGGTAAACTAAACTCTTTGACGTAGGCAGGAAGGACAGTAGACAGAGACTGTGACCCTGTTTGTGTGTATACTAAACTGACGGATTTATTGTTCCTTGAAACAACATAATAGAATTGTTCAAAATTGCGATAATGATTTATTAATATTATAATACATGCATCATCAATAATATTTGTGTACCAATCTTACCGAGCTTCAATAATCTTTCACTCACAAGTTCTAAACACTGTTTGCTGTGAAAGTAATTGTTTGGCTAATTTGGGACTTGAAAAGGACAAGCTGTATGTCACTACACAACAAGCTATGTGCACAGTACTCTAGTCACATACTGACCCAAGAGAGCGTAGCAAGGTTCAATGACTGTGATAATACAACTGGTCTCCCGGCAACAAGGAGGCAGCTCTCTTTCACCAGATAGAAGCCAGAGGATGAAAATATATTAACTAAATTAATTGAAAAGACCCCCAAAAAACAAGGGATTGAGAGATATGTATGCAGGCCTTCCTGTGGGAAGATGTATTGAGAAAACAAGGGATAGAAAGTAATTTTCTCTCAATTATGTATCGGGCTATTGTTCTATGGACATTGTTCATATAACACAAGAAGCTTGGGACTCACTTGTACGTGGAATCACTTCAGATTAGACCTATTTTGTTTTGTGATAATGATATTTTGCTTGTTCACCAGTTATACTGCAAAACACTTCCTTTGTATCAAGCCACACACATTTTGAATTAATGTCCAAGTGATGTTGCAAAAACATGCTTCTATTGATTGATTGATTCTATTGATTTTGGTATATGTTGCCTTACTGCTTGTTATACTTTGTCAAATGCACAATACAGCCCCCTGGCCCATTATTTTTTTAACATTTCCATTATTTTCAGCAACATTAAGCCATAAAACAGCCCTGCTTGCTACTGGACATTCAATGAAAATAATTGTTTTACATGCATTATGGTGTTAGGTTGTATCTCTCTGCAAACCCACGTGCATGCCTCTATTCTCCATTTACTTTAAATTTGCTTGTCAATAATTAAGAGACAGATTTTTGGCATGCTGGGTATTGACTGTGGGCAAATATCCAATTGACCACAGCAGTGAGTTGGGCTGTACCTAATAAAGTGAGATTAGCCTCTGCTGAAGTTACCAGAAAAAACAAACAACCAAAAAACAATAACAACAAAATCTTTGTTGCAATTTGAAGGGAACCTGTGAGATGTTTGGTTAATTGAGAGTGAAGATAACTGGACTCACGACTACATACCTCAAGGTAAATAAAAACATGTGGAGAGCATTTCCTTAAAGGTAAAATGCCTATAACAAGTTTTCACCTTTTGTTTTCACACGTTTTCACCAACTGATTCAATAAGTCACACAGAAGGTATGCGGGAGTCAATTGAAATAAAGTTCTGTGGTCTGTTGACACCAGAATTAAACCTCCAGCCTTCTAATTATACTCCAAGACAAACGAAGAACCCAGCCATAGTCTTTTCCATTTCATCTGTGGACCTTCTGACTCCTTTAGAGGAGTTGCGGGTGTCTTGGTGACTACCCTCTCTAGGGCCATTCACTCAGTTTTTGAGCATGGCCTGCTGTTATATTGGATTTAACTGTACTCAAAGGGATATTCACTGATTTGAAAATGTTCATCTATCCATCCCCCAAATGTTGCTTTTCAACCAACATTTTGCTGAGTTGGTTGGAGTGTCTTTTTTTTAGTGTTATAGCTTTCATATGCAGGTGTGTTTCAACATTTTTTAACATTCAGTAGACTCAGATGATCTCCATTTCACTAAGTGAGTTACTTCTTAAACCAACTGGCTGCACTAGTGATGGTTAAGGTGATTTACATAAGCTTTGAATACTTATGCAATCACTTCTTTTCAGTTTTTAATTTTTAATAAATTCATATTACTTTGTTCAAATCTGTTTTCACTTTGAAATGGAAAGGGGTTTTTTTGTAAATTAAAAAAGGCCGATTGAATTAACCACAATTTCAAAATTGTAAAACAAAAATATGAAAACTTTTTTATAAATCCTGTAGCTTCTTCAAAAAATAATGTTTCATAATGACAATTTTCTGAGATCATACCTTTCCCTTGAACTTATTGTCTATGAATTAACTGAATTATATGTCTATGTTTTACCGTAACCCGTTAAAAGGTTAAATATCCCTTCATAAATGTCAGTCCTTGTCATCTGTTATTTGTTTGCAGCTAGCTTTGATGGGCTGATTTGTTTTGGTGCAGTGAAGCAATGAGTTTTATGCACTGTGGTGAATTCTACTTTAGCAAAAAAAAGTAAAATTTTTTGAAAGAAAAATATAATAAAAGTATACTTTTATAGTGTTTATAGCACAGACCAATAAGCTGCTCTATATAGTGCTTGGCACAGATGTAATAAAACTAATTGTTTCTTCAGTATTCATATAATCACCATAACATCTCATCTGCTATAGTCTTTGTTTATAAGTTGCTTCCGCGCTCCTGTAACACTCTCCATACTTTCTCATTTTCTCCCTTGAATAGCCATCTGACATGAATCTCATTAAAGCAAAGGCTGAGCAGGACAGAGAGGCCGAAATATCAGCGGTGAGCTCTATTGTTATAATTTTTCAATCACTGTGAAGATTGATATGTTCGTGGAGGAACCTTTTTCCCTCTGTCTCTCTTTAATTCAGCTTCTCTTTCTCTCTTCTACCTTTGAATGACTCCTTAGGCCCATGAAGAGGCTCGGTGGCCCCTCATTAGACACATTCTGGATTACAGCTCCTGGCCAGGGCCATTTCCAACAACATGCTACTGCATTGTAATGAGCTTCTCTGTGTGTTGTGCAAACACATTCAATCTCCCACTTTAATCACAGAGGAAGAGATGGGTATCCCCCCCCCACTCCATGGGAGCACTGAAAGGAAAGGGGGATTTGCAAGTTCTTCCATTCTTTGATGACACATAATCTCCTTCAGAGATAAGTGTTCTGTCTCAGAACTGTGATTGACATGTCTAGCATTATGATAGAGTGAGTTGAGAACAAAACCTGGCAGAAATGCCAAAGTCAGGAAAAAAGAAGCTGAAGAGGTTCATAGGGTGAACATTGTTTCTTCAGCTGCCTAAAGATTTTTTTGGCCATGTGTGGCCATCAACTGGGTGCCAAGGCGAGAATTAGGGCATCACGTTTATATGGTGTAATTTTCCTCATATACCAATTTTAACATATATTACACTCATAACATAGTGGGGTATAACTCTCTACAAAACTATATTAATAATTAGTCAAATTGAATTATTTGTAAAACACTGAAGACCTCAATATATTTCTGCTGTTGCACAAATTCAGTGAAAAGATGCTTATGAGAATACATTTAAAAATCTAAATTTTGGATTTTTTAAAAATCCACAATAGTAGATTGTACATGTAATAGGGCAAAAAACAGCCTGCAGGCACAGTAGCTAAAAGCTGTCATGAGTGCTTTCCAGTACCTGAACAAATCACCCTGCAGCAGCACTCCAGCATTTGATACTAAGTGCCAAGGTGAGGCAAATTTTCAGCAAACAGGTCAAGTGACAATACTAAGCACTTTTACCAAAGCACAGCAGAGTTAACAATTGTGGTGTAGTATACGTAAATGCATAGTACAGGACCTTCAGTGTTTTACAGATGCTTGCATTAGAAACTTGGATGAATGCAGTCTTACGAGTCTATTAAACGCAGTCATCATATACATTGGTTTCCTGTATCATGTTAAGAGCACTGTATGGCAATAATTCAGTTCTTACATTTGAAGGAAGGTGAGAAAAGTGAATGCACGCTTAGGATTCTAAAATGGCTTGGGCTGACTCCGAGGAATATTTAACACAACCTGAAGTACCTTCTGTATAGTACTGAAAATATGCTTTAGAAATCCTACAATGGTGTTATCTTTACCATACAAAAAACTCTTGAAGAGCACCAGTGCAAATCTTGCTACAAGATATGATGTAAATACATAACTCTAATTTTTTATGCTGTTCTGGATGTCAAAAACATCACAGAGGATCAATGGAGCTCTGCCACTGGGATTTCATTGTAACACCAATTGTGCTTTGAGAATCCTTTATGAAATAATCTTTCTCTTTGGACTCCTTATGTCTACAATTTTGCTACTCTGACTTGCTTTGACTGTTTGGGCAGTCGAGAATCACACGAGCTAGGACTAGAAATGAGCCATTGTGGAAACACCTGCTATAGGCATTTATTGCCTTGTTGCTGTCTCTGGGAGGCTACAGGGGGAAATACAGCTGCAGTGACTGATGTCTGAGTCGACTGTAGTGTGTATAGCAATAAGCAAAAAGACCTTCCTTTTCTGTGCACTGTACGGTAAGTCCCTTTTGACAGTTGGCATGGTCATTTTTCATCATGCTACATCTGTGGTGATGTGAGATGATGCCCCCATAACTCTGGCCTTACTGGCACTAGGTTTGGTGGAATAATCCATGGTATCATAAATATGTGCTGGCAGATATAGAGGAGGAGGAATTATGGTACTTTTATTAACACAGTAAATCCAACCAACCCCACTGGTTGAATAATAGAGAGCAAGAAAGAAAAAGTGAACATGCTCGTCCAGTTTGCTCTTCAGTTGACGGCAGCATTTCAGTTCATTTACAGCTTGTTATGATACAGCTGAGGGGTGTGTTTTGTGCGTTGAGAGGAGGCCCATATAATCTGTCTTTCAAACAGGCAATGACATGGGGAGGAGAGAGGAGGAGAACAAGCAGGAGCAGGTATGCAGGCTGTCTAACTTCTGCTGTATTACATTCCACACAGGCAGCACTGGTGATGAATTGACGCCAGCTGGAGAGAGGCAGCCCTGAATCAATTAAGGTGAGTTCATGAAACCGAACAGTGTTAAAACCTTCGGGGCTGTGTGTGTGTGTGTTTTTTTTTTATGAGTAATTTGACAAAACCTGTGTTCCCCCCCAAACACCAAGACTTAATGGGTGATAATGGATTGCAATTGCATTACTTTGTGGTGGCACAAAAATATGTATTCCAAAGGTTACTCTTCCAGCTCACTATGAATTTTTAGTACATTACTGAAAGTCACTGAAGCCTGAAGAGACCCTGATATATTTACTTGTTCAATAATGATAATGTGAATCATTAAATACGGAAGTAGTATAAAAGTGTAGGAGTGCAGTAGTCTTCTGCTTCTCACTTTCATTCACTCACTTCTCTCTTTGTCCTCTGATCAGAAGATAACATTTTGATTGACATTTATGAAGGTCATTGGTTAATTATCAGTAACTCTTCACCTTTAATTACGCATCAGTGACATTATGTACATGCTTATTTGCTCAAGACCCCAATCGGTTTGACAACATTTCTTATGCAAATTGGGCAACAATTATCTTCCCTATCATTGATGGAGGAGGCAGAACTTGTTTGTTCCTAATGACATTGTTTGTGATATTGAGCATGTCATTAGATCCTTTCCTGCAAAGATGCTGTCAGGGTGACCACCCTTTCATTGCCTTTATACCCCTTTGCCCTATGCAGAGCTCAGCAAAACAAAGCCGTTGCAAACTTGACCTTGACCACTTCAACAAACAAAGGAGAGCATTTGTTACTGTATACATGTGCACTGTATATGGACACAGCCACACACATCCACATGTATACACACCAACATGTTTGATCACTGAACTCTCAGTCAAAAGATATAAATCTCTCAGTGATTTTTTCATACACATTTGCATAGAGCTCAAAGTTTATTCCATCCATCCATTTTCATCTGCCTATCTGGTGTCAGGTCACAATGGCAGCAAAATCAGCAACATTTACCAGTTCCCCTGATAGGATTTTGAGGCGTTCCTAGACCAGATGAGATATATAATCTCCCCTGCATGTTCAAAGTCTACCATGGGGCCTGCCAACTGGACATACCCAGAAGACCTCCAGTAGAAGGTGCCTGAGTTTGGACATCTGGAGGGAGCTTGTAATGTCTTTAAGGTTGAGCCTGGCCACCTTATGGAGGAGATCCATTTCACCTGCTTGTATTTGCTAATTCATTCTTTCAGTTTCTACTCAAAGATCATGACTATAAGTGAAGGTTGGAACATAGATTGACAGGAAAACTCTAGTAATTCAGCTACACCTTCACCACAATAACCTGGTACAAGATCTGACAGGATCCTGCACTGAGTTGGGTACCCGTGGGTAACCTGCAAAAAACATTTGTAGCAGCTAAACAAATTGATAATATTCTATCATGTGTGCGTGGATGGTAAAACTTGACTAAATGCAGGCAAGTAGCAGCAGAAAAAATAGTAAGGATGAAAACGGAAGTGAAAATGAAAGCACTTTTTTTAACCAGTGTCTAATTATCATTCTATAATTGAGGATGCAGCTGACTGACAGAACTGAATATGTGGACAGATGATTATTACAAAATTAATAAGTGACAAGTTGGGTCAGGTGCGAATTTCATTTTCAAAGCTAAGTGCAGGTAACAGGTTAGGTCCAGTACCAAATGTCAGGGTGCTGTTTTTGTAAAATTGTAAAAATGCAAGACTGTTTGCATCACTGCTGGACAGTGCATTAATCCTTATTTTATTAACCTTAAGTTGTGAACAAGACCTCCAGATACTTCTTCACTTATGGCATGATCTTTGTCAGGTGAGCAGATCAGGTGATCGCGAGATTGAGCCAAGATTGGTTAGAACAATATGTAAATAGGAAGTCCACTCACTTGTTCTTTGCTCAGGCATTGTGTTTGATCCCATGTTGCGAGCTCTCATCTCGTTCATGCCTGTGTCCAGACTTGTCTTAGTGTCCATCGCCGCTCCCCTCTGGTACCGTCAGTAATCACTTGGTTGTAGAACCTTCCTTTTCTCCTCTCTCCGGTTGGTGGCACATTTAAACGTTTTAACTGTAACTGTGTGTTACAAATAGCTGATAATCTTATTCCTAACCTGAAGGTAACAATCAATGTCAGAGAACCTTAGCCTCAGACTTAGAGGTGCTTATTCTCATCATGACCTAGTGGATGCTGAAGGTCAAGGTCACATGGAGCCAATAGGAAAACACCATTTGCAAAAAGCAGAGAAGCGATTCTGATGTCTCCACACTTGACATTCTCCTCTCCCCAGCTGTGTGTAGTGTCCATGAAAACAGGATCAGTGACAAGGAAAAACCCTGGCAGAGGTCAACACCAACTGGAAACATTTTTTACATCTTGGAAAAAAATCTCACTCTGGATAAAGACCAGGTGTCTTGTAACTGGCAACTTGCCATTGAGGAGTTTTCTAACTAACTCACAGACCTCTACCAGATATATGAGTGAGACTTCCCTCTAGTTTTCACACCCTGGCTCCTCTTGTTAGTACATGTCAGGTGAGATCAGGAGTTTCTCAGTCCTTCCTTCCACTGTATGGCAAAATCTAAATTCCAGTCTGAGTCAGCTGTTCTCCTCTCCTGCCAAACACAGCCTTGGTCAAGCCCTAAGTTGTCTGATGGTTTGGCCAGACTGGTGTGTAAGATTTCTTCTGTATGAAAGTCAAATTCTTCAGGATGCCAGTTTAAAAAGTATACTGAAAAACAACAACACAATTAATAAAGTACTGATTAGTTCCGTAAAATACTTACTACATTTTAACTTTAAGTGATGGAAAAAAGAAACTTCGAGTTCAACAATAGTTTGGTTTGATGGAACAGATGTTGCTGCACCATTACAGACTGGCATTGTTTGTTCAAATTCCCATACCTACATTGCAGTCATTTTTTAAACAGAAAATAATCAAAAAATAAAAATTATACTATGTTCAGTTAGTAGTGAAGGTGAATCTATAATAATAATGTTTATGATAATAATAGTAATAATACATAGTCTGTTTCCCAAAGGGTATATGTGAATGGCTAATTATAAATGCCAGTGTAGAAATCTACTGAGCTGCCAAGTTTATAAGAGTTCACTGAGCCTTTAGCAGAGCCAGAACGACTCACATTCTGCTCTGAATATAAAATGTTAATTCATGCTGCAGGGAATCCAGAATTGGGCGAGAGAGCAGTATGATTACCATCATCTCTCTCTTCTCTCTTTCTTCATCTCTCTGTCTCTCTCTAACTCCATAACTGACTGCATGCCTTCCTATTATGATAGTTTGTGTTCATTTTCCCTGTCTGATACATTTCCTGTTTAGTTGGAGGCTAACCCGATCCACTCCTACTCCCTCTGGCCGCTGGCCAGGCTGATGAACCAGAACCCCTCAAGCCCTCACAGTCAAGATCCACAAAAATCCATATAATTTACTGAACATATCCGTATACTACACCAGCAAATGGCCTAACCTCTTGGACGAGAAGAAAGGCCTGGAGATCCAAGCAGTGGCTGTCAAAAGTCATTAACATGCATTGGAAAACATATCTTAATTGGAAATAAAAGGCAAAAAAAGTACTCATGTGGACTTTTGTAAGGCTTGTTATCACCACAGCGGCATCTGCATTTGCTACTGCCTTGAGCTTTTCCACAAGACCATGAGACGTTTTATTCATTAGTACTGTAAGTAAGACATGCATTTTTTTTTTTCATTTCACAAAGTCCTAAGCTGGTCTGTTGCGGACGTGAAACACATTTGATCTTATCTGCCAGTGATCCTATACTATGCAATCAAGTCTGTGTTGCAGGAACATGTTAACAAATATAATTAATACTTGTAAACTGGCAATGCAACAGAAAACTATTGTGCATCCTCCAAGTCATACATACAGTGTGTGAAATGTGAGTGAAATGTGTAAAGGATTAAATGCAATCCTTCTGGAAAATTGCTAACTCTCTAAACACCAGTGAAAGTGAATTTCATGGTTAACTGCCAATCTCATACTTTTCCCTCCTTCACACAGCTTTCAAAACTGATTGATAGGATTCAAGTCATCCATCTTGGGAGTATGTCTTTTTGTGGGTTACATTAATCTTTGTTGCAATTACTGTTTAGATAACATAAGGTAAATATCTATCTATCTATCTGTCTGTCTATCTATACAGTAGATATCTAGCTGTTGATATATAATATATAGCATTTATGTATTGAGTTTGTAATCACGCAGTGAAGAAGTTGTCGGTATTCAGTATGGATTCAGATACAGACAGAGCTGTTTTGCAACTTCCTGAGCACTTGAAAAGAAAGCACTTACATCATCAAAACCAACATGAAACTGAAACTTTTTCTCTCTTGGCACTTTGCTTTCAATATCTTATACTTGATGTGGTTAGTTTGTTTGCTTTGTACATCACTTTTGAATTGCTTTGGATAAAAGCCAAATATCTAAATGTAAATCTAAATTTCCTGGCTACAGAGACACTGTGGCAGTAACAAGACTAAGATTTCACCATCTGTCATACACAATCACTGTGATTCTCCCTCCATTCTGCCTTCAGTCTCTGTCGGACCGTACCTTCTAGAAACTAGCGTTGGTGGAGTTGGAGTCTGGAAAATGTTCCTACACTAGTGTCTCAGTAAATAATACTGCATTCCTGATATTTTCAATGGATCAGCACGCAAAGTTTGTCCATTTCCTCTACTTGTTAGGAATATGGGGCCTCTTTCTGCACAGTGTGGCCCTGATCTTTGATTTGAGCACAATCAGTTAATCCCATGTATGTGTATGTGCGTGTCAAATTATGACTACACCCGTTTTCCTGCGGGTCTATGTTTGTTAACCCACATGTGTGTATTGTCCATTATTGGGGTTCTTCTGTTGTTGAATGCAGTCTTTGGTTTCCAATATTGACAGGTATGAAGTGTTGAGAATGAAAACTATTCATAATGTCCAACAAAGCTGCACCAACTATAGACAGTGGTAATCAACCCTCTGTTACTGTGCATAGTTAGTAAACTGAGGGAGGAAGGATGTATGTATGGCCAAAAGTGTGCTGATGAAATACACATGGGTGACACAAACAGTTTTAATATGCAATAAGAGAGTACTATAAAAAACTAATAAAATTATATTTTTCCATATGTAATCTTAGAGCCATGAGTGTACTCAGCTTGATGAGCATCCCTACTGGTAATATCACAAGACAAACACAAAGAGCATTTCTTGTAAACATACTAAATCCACATATATTTAGGCTTATAAAGGATGTAAAATCACAGAGATGATTATAGCAACTATAATTTGTTAGACCAATGACAAGTGCTTATTTAATTAATATATATATTTTTTAAACTAAATGTTTCAAATACATGTAATGTTGACTGAAACCAAAATTACTCTTGTTTGCATGTAATTTGACAATAATCATTCCAACCTAGGCCGTTTTGAAAGTTGTATAATCTGATTTCTACTGTGTTGCAAAATTTTGCCCAGCTACTTTGTCAAACTCTAGCTTGTTGTTGTAATACACAAAATATAGTCAATAATAGTAAGTAAATAAGCAACAGTTCTAAATTACTAATCAATCATAATCATCAAAACAGCTTCTACATTTATCTAATTCATATATATTAATATTCTGTGATGAGCACTACATTGACAATTCAGCTAATTATAGTTTTTAATAATGCCTATAATGTGCAAGGTAACAGTGATTTCTTAGTCATTTTTAGACTGCGCTGCATCTTATCTATAGCCGTACAAAACAGTTATTTTTTTAATCAATAGTGGGAATTGTTAATGCCACTATCTTTTATATACACTATAACAAATGTGGTTTGATTTTTGACAAGGTCAGTATTAGGGTTAAAAATATGAAGTGGCCTGTGTGGCTAAAGACTGAAAAGTGAAACAGGTTAACCTGAAGTTAAGTCCTATTATTATTGATAATAATAATAATAATAATAATAATAATAATAATAATAATAATAATAATGATTGTGGCCATGACTCGTGCAATCATAACATATGCTATTGATCCCAGTACTAGGAGTGAAAAGGGCTAAACCTCCTTAAGCTGGGGTTCACTATCACTGAGGCTTTTGGGTTTAGATTTTTATGCTGACTAAGTATTGTGGAATTCAAACTTTTGGCATGGCACGCAGGGAAAATGGTTAAGTGTCCTAAATATCTTTTATAACTAGAGGGCTAGAACACAACAAATGACCATCCCTTTGGCATTTGTCTCTTCTATTCAGTGTCTCTGTGTAGCTCATTCTCCCTCTCTTGCATGTGTCTTTTCGCTGGAGTCATCTTCAACAATCTTCTCAATAGCATGTTGCTTTAATCCTCTCTTCCTTTTGCTACATTCCATCTGCTTTCTTACTCTCCCTCCCACTTTTTCTGGTACTCTCTCTAACTCCTTTGTCCTCTGTTGTCAACCTTCCCCTGAGACAGTGTTGTCACTTCTCTTTAGTCTGGCTACTTACTGAGGCTGTACAGCTGTAATAGTTTTAGATTCCAGCTAAACCTGTGGCTAACTACGTTCAGAGAAGGAGGAGTGAGAGCATAAGGGACAAATGAAAAAAGAAGGGGAGGTGTGTATTTGAAGGCTGCAGCCCTCCACAAAGGCAATTAATGACTTTGAGGACAAACCTTTGCCTTCTTTCTGTCACCATGCAATGCATTTTCTTCCCATCACCCATTATTCTACCTACGTCCTCCTCTTGTTTTGTATTTTCAACAGTTTGTACAGAGACATGGATATGTTTTGAGGTTTTCCTTTTGCCTTTTGTCTCTTTTTCTTGTCTTATCAAAGAAATGCATTAAGGGCACAATGATATTTCTACTCTCTCTCTTGCTTCTCCTTTTATTTCCTTTGACAGTTTGCCCCCCCTTATAATGTTGCTTTTGGACATAGTGACTGATGAAACACCCAAGTCTGAATCACTGGCTTTGAGCTTCAGGCTGTGGGTGGTGAGCCGTAGAAGGTTACCATGTCAGAGGCATTACAATACAAAAAAGCCTCCCTTTTAATATGAGTTGGCTCATGACATTTGTGCCCCTCACATGGCACTGCAAATCCATCAGCAACCATATTTAATGAGGCTTTGATTTAAAATGACTGAATTTCTCAGAGCAGGTTTCCACAGAATACTGTTTGGGAGAATCAGGATGATTTGTGCACTGACCAGGTTGTCTGCTGTAATGCAAGCCGCTGAATGTTACATATTGCTTTTGAAATTACATTCAGCTGATTTAGTCACTGAGGCATTAATGTTTGACCTGCACTGATAGCATGGGATTGATGCAACAAAATAGATTAACAGTTTTCATTTGTTATTCCCATGACACCTTTTTTCCTCAAAAATAACCATTTTGAGTGGGCAATCCAGCTGCGGGACAAGCATAGTATTTCAACTGAAATATCAAAATCACCGATTTTAGTTTTTATTCCATTTTAGAAAAAAGGTCCAACTTTGGTGAAAATGGGTTTTGCAAAAAGTGTAATATAGAGAATAGAGCAATGTGGGTAAGATGTAAAAGGTTGGTTACAGACATTTTGCCCGGATGGTAAATGTCAAAGAATGATAGAAAGCAATTTTTGGCTCTTTTGTCTATAAATAAAATTAGCAAGGGACCAGAGCATTCACCTGACATTAACTTACGAATCCAAAATAACAAACAAACATTTTTGACAATAAATTTGTCAAAAAAGCTGTTTTTACATAGTTTTACAAATTTGATGGGAAAAATCACACCAGGTATGCAGGGCATCTTTAGTGGTCGTATAATAATAAAAGAATTCACACTGCCCTATATGGTAATCATTACCATATTCGACAGAGGACATTTCAGAAGCACAGTCAAATTACAATACTTGAAACACAAGACAAGAAATCAGCTGTTCTCTTAATATATATTAAAAGAACTTAATATATCTATCAGTTTTTTTAGATAATACAGTCATGTCCCTCAGGCTTTTTTTTTTACCTCCAGTGTAATAATTTGACACTTGGTAAAGATTTGCAAGAGGATTTGTCACATTCCATCTACTCTGTGGTGCATTTAAATCATTAACCACAGAACAACTGTACTGAAAAGTCAGTCAATTTTAGCCTACAGATTTAAAAATAGGAAGGTAGGAAGGAGTGTATTTTTTTTTTTATTGCAGAGAAGACTGAATCATTGCTTCATAATCCTCTGTGCTTCTGGAAAGGTTTGAGACCTTGCTAAGCCTGTAATCTTAGCCTACCACAACTTCACAAAAGTCAATATGAAAAACCGTATAAATACTGCACATTTCCTGTTTAGGAAATACTATAAATAAAAACAAAAAAAACTATTAGTTGTGTGTGATTGGGGAGGAAATAAGGATTATGTCAACGCAAGGAAGATTTCTATATATCCGTGTACTATTTGTAGGCCTAGTATTGTGCTAATAAATTATGCTTGCATCTTGTATCACTCACTAGCATGGAGTGGAATATGGATTATAGTTTTAAAATATATAACACACTATATTGCTAATACCAGAACATTCTTAGCCTTCCTGAACTTGTTGAAATCACAGGTTTATCTCAACATGAACCTCTTAGAGTTTGTCATTTTGTGTACCTGTAGTTCCTTTTTTCTCTGAGAAAACCCTGAACCCTGTCCGTTTAATTAAGTAACTTTACCCTCATAACCTGACTGGGAGCCTTCATTAAACTCCCTCTATTATTCAATTTCTACATCATATACTACAAAAGCTCTCTTCCACGAGTTGCTCTCTTCCACGAGTTGTGTGTAGAGGACAAGGGACCAGAGGTAAAAATCAAATCAATACCTTCAGGGAAGAGGAGCTAACAAGGTTTATCTAGTGTTTTGCTCCTCTTCTAAGTAATGTCAGGGGACAAACGTGCAGGTTCTTGCAGTTAACCTATCACATGCCTAATGGAGTAGCATTCCCCACCTCACTCTCTCTTTGTGTGTGTATGCATGTGTGTGTGTGTCTGTATTGAATTGTAAGTCTACTTCAAATTTAATACTCACCAATATACATATTTTTATTTTATTATTTTATTATTATAAAATTAAACTATCGAAGTCAATGGAAATATGTCAAAATGTCTATTCATATTTTCTTTCTCTTTCTTTATTTTCTTTCTTTCTTTTCATCAGCCTATTTAAAAGTTTCTTAATTCTCTTCATTAAAAAATGAAAAGATAAGAATCCTAATAGTGAAGAAAATTGTAAATTACTGCAAGAACATTATATATACAATAGAATGGTTAAAAAAACTTAATTTGAATTCGCCAAAATATAACAGTGTAACCAGCTTGCATAAATATATGAAACTGGCTTCATAGTGGGATTTCCTCTCTGGTGTGTACTGCGGGTTACAAAAAAGATGGAATCAATCTCATCCCCATCCCAAATAAATCAAACAAAAAAACCGCAGAAAACCAGATGAGTTTCCTCCAGGTCACATTGTCCTTTGACCATGTTGATGGAAAAGCATCAACAGTGTTGATTCACTGATTGGTCTTGCTGAGTCCATTAATGTGTGAGCCAAGCCAACTCGCAAATTCAACTCCCGGCTTGGTTAGCATGTCCTGATTGAAGGGTTTGGCGATTGCCTGTTCTCCTTAATTGGTGTGACTTGTGTTTGTGTTGTTGTTGATAGGAACAGAAGAGGTGTTGTTTGTCCAAAGAGGTACTTGTCACTTCTTGATTCTTCTGTTTACCTCCTCTGTGCCCTGAATCACTTATTGGCATCACTCCAGTGCCTTACAGTTTACTGAAAAGAGAGAGATTTGTAGTTAGAATTATAGAGTTCATTAAAAAAAAACTTCTCAGGTAAAAAAGATTTAATGAACTGCAATGACAACTGAGAGACATAGAAGTTAAAAGCTTAACTTTGATTCTTTTGATATATATTTAATATATCTAGTGTATGAAACAGTTTAAAGAGCAAATGCGTGATACTCATGTAAACCAAAATTGCTTTCTATGACTATAAATAGGGCAGCCTACATTTTGTGTCATTTGCCTACATGTATAAAGTCAGAATCTTTCTGACACATTCTCCTATCATCCATTTTAATTAGTGCCTACTTCAGGATTTTTCCAGTGGTTGCTGTTATTTAAGCCATTTTTGCGTTCCACAGCAACAACTCCTCTACTCCCCTACTTAATTGCTTTGTTTAACACAGTGGCGATCAATCATACCATTCTCTAGTTACCTGTTACACTATCCAGCCGTGAAATAGATGGACACTATTCCATCGTTTCTTTCAACCAAATCACTTTTCCCTTGCCTCCATCATTTTTTACAGTCAGTGAAGAAGAGAAAATATGATGATTTTTCTTAATGTGATTTTATAATCTGTCGATCTTCATCTTGTTTTTTTCACTGTTCACTCTCAAGTAACTGATCATTCTCAGTCAAGTGAAAAATACTGAATAATCAATTAATCATTTTGCCTCAAACCAAACTTAAATGCAGAACACACCAAACCAGTATTCACTGAAAGATGTCAAATTATATTCATTACACCATGTGTTCATTTTGCATATAAAATCAATTATCTAAATGGGAAAGCTTTTTATTTTGCTCTGTCAATTAAGGTAACTTATGTTACAGATGCGTTATAGGTTAAGTTCAATGGAGGTGAGTTCCTTTAGATTATCCTGATAGTATACAGTACTTGAAAGTATATCTGAAGGGTGTGTTTCATGCAAGGATTTTAGGAACTTTATCATTTGATTAATGGTGCATTGATATGCATAGCTTGTGAAATGAAAGGCTAGGAAATTGCTTTCCTATCTTGATGGGCTGATAATGTGAATGGGATAGGGGACTTGCCTAGCTCAGTCAACAGCACCTGTCATTACACCTTTGGTCCCTATCAACCCTGTGATCTGTCTTCTCCTGGTCTTCTTCAGAGGGGTAATCTCACAAAGCAATTAGGACTTCCTCCATCTCTGTATTTAAATGGCAAATTATAATGTGCCCCTCCTCTCTTGCTGCTGTGGTAGGAACGACTGCTGGATATTTGCTTAAGATGGTCTTAAGACTGAAGAATGGTCGTTTTGGAATTTTGCAATATATACTTGTCCTGCAGGAAACCCGGGTGTGTTTTTTTTTCCAGAGATTGTTTTTAATAAAAAATGTTGTAGCTACTCAAAACTCAAAAGTAAAAGTAATATTTGGTCATTTGGGTATAAAAGGGTGGAGCTTAAAACAGGTAATAAAAAAGTCAAAATTGCAAAGGAAGCTAATATGAGAGCATTGGTATGACCAATTAATTCTAGTAGGGTAGAAATCAAAAGCATCATCAAACAGAAGCTGAAGGAAATGTGGCAGAAGCAATGAGAGGAAGAAACGAAATATGACGATGGTTCTATAAGGTACAAAGGAAAGTACGAGGGATGAGATGTATGGGAAGAGACAAGGATGGACAAAACAGTAATTTTGAGATACAGAAAGAATATGTCTAAGTCAAAAGTAAGATAGTGTTTGTGAAGAATTGATGTTAAAAAATTTTGTTACAGTTCCTTAGGGCAACTGATTTGATTGGGAGGATATAAGTTGTTATTTAAGATTTTACATATTAGAAACCTGATCCACACTCCTTACCAGTTGGTGGCGCTAATGTACCAATATGTTATTTGCCCCCTGCCTATAAACATTAAGAAGAAAAAAAAGAAGTAGAAGAAGAGGGAGAAGGAGGGAGGTGGAGGTAATGATAATAGTAATGGTAATGGTAATGGTAAACAAGACTGTGGAGCAGAATACAGGTGTGTGACTGAGACAAACATAGGTAAGTGGAAAACTGTTAAATTTACTGTTAAAGTAAATTGTATCAATGCAATGAGTTAGAAGAGGAGGAATTGCTTTTTAACTAAATGTGTGGTTCATTAGGCATATCTGAGGCCTACTTTTTGGCTAACATGAGGTTACAGAAGTTTGTTTGGATTGATTATCAACACTTGAGAGATGGAGGTTACTTTCAAAATTAAAGAAAAAACGCACTGGATAAGTGGACTTGTTTGGTGGCTTGGGCAGCATGTTGTTAATAAGTGGCCTAGTTGTTTGCTAACACTAGGACTAACTTGTTTGTTTGATAAATTATCAGATAGGGTAGATACTAATGGAGAATGATGTTGTGTGTGCATGTGTGCAGGTAAAGAGGGGGTAGTTACGAGATGGTGGAACATCCTGTTGAGTCTTTTTGGTGCTGTTAGCCCAACTCAATGAAAAAACACTTCTTGAAAGGATGCCCACTTGATGGCCCTGCACACTTACAGCACTCTCTCACTCAAAAAGAATGAATATTGCTGCTGTTCCAAAAGTTTACAAATACTTTATTTAAAGGGGTTGCTATTGATATATTTTTCCTCTTGTCAATATAACCACTAATTTTTCATATGACAGTGTATGTCATAGTATGTTGTGCTTTTTGGTGTGTATGGAACCATTACAACTAGTGTAGTACAGAGAACACTGACAACTATTTTACCAACCTCAGTTGCAATTTATGTAATGATTAAAATAGTCTGATGATCTGATGTGTATGATCTGACGATTATACACAAATGCGGTATTGGGTTAGATAAACATATCGTGAACTAGAAAGGTACAGTTTTTTTTTTTAACTCCCTCTGTGCTGGCATCTGCAAAATCCAAAAATATTGTTAGTTAAATAGGTGCAGGTGGGAAACTGGAGCACAAAGGCCCTAACTACAGGCTCTCAATATCTCAATGTTTTTTTTGTCCCAGCCAGTGCTGGTGCTGCCAGGTTAAAGCTGCAGGAGTGTCAGCTGTGCTACTGTTTCTTTATCAAAAGCGTACTGAGGTGAAACAAGACTGTTTGTACTCCTCAATGTGAAATAAATGGACCATAGCTATGTCAGACCAAATGGTATAATGTTGCCTCAAAGAAAGGTTAGGAAACTATCTCAAACTGTTTTATTTTGCATTTGGACAGTTGTGCAGAACCCCTTCTAACACACATAATACATACAACAAACAAGATGGGGAAATACAGTTACTTGCGTATTTAAACTAAAGTGGAAAACTGTGGAAATATCAGCAGTGAAATGGTAAGCTGAATGAAAGGGAGAGTTAATTTGTTGTTGACTGTCTAGCATCTTAACTGTAAAAATGCTATTAATCCTTGAGGAAGGCACCTGTGATTGTTTTGCTGAAGTACATTAATTTCAATCCACCTTATCCAATTACCTTTTATTGACACGCCAAGGATAACCAAAAGCAAACTGAGGTGAAGTGATCACAGTGGGAGTTATCTGTGTTGAGGTGCACATGTAGACACATGTTTTGTATGTGTATTCATTTTGGTGTTGCGGATACGCTTTCCCCGTAACAAGTGCTGTAGGTTTGATTCTGTGAGGCACTACACTACAATTTGAATGTATATTAGAGATTTTGTTTAAAAAAGATCACATCTTAACTGTAACAGTATACTGTTATAGTATAATGCAGGGTTCGAATTCCATCCTTGAGCTTAATCAGGTTCTGCTCTTGTCTTTCTGCTCAGTGGAAATAGTCATCTTGATAGGCTCAGCAAGTTTGTGCAAGTGCAGTGAGATTATTCCACATACATGGACAGCTGACTACCACAGATCTACTTTATCCATGTCCTCATTTCTTTACAGTCCATGTCTTAGATTTTTTACATGCCCATGTGTGCAGATGGCTAAGGATGACTAACGGATTTAGGATTAAACCACACTTTCATTTGGCACTGTATCTTTCTTGCTTGTGATTGTTGATTTAATACACTCCTTTAACTTCCTCTTAGTCATTTAGAAAATATTTTGTCAATTATTGTTGTTGCTCTTCCATGTGCATTGTTAGCAGGATAGTCTTTGTGTCGTAGCTCAGCAGTTTCATCTCTTGTCCTTATTAATCACTTGTTCAGGAGCCGTCCAGTTTGCCATTTCTTTCTCCCATGTATTACCAGGAAGAGTTAGACATCTTACTAGTATGCATTATCATTCCAGAACAAATGAAAAGGGACAATCTTCAGTTAGGCTTTGACAGTGTACAGTAGTTCTGCAGATAAGCAACCAAAGGCCTAACAACTAAAATGATGTTGGATCTTACAAACCATAATGAGCTCAGTTACACTTTCTTATCTGTTAATGGGAATATAAATTAGACTTGCAATGTTTATTCCCCAATGAACCAAATATAAATTAATAGTGGACAGTAGAAATCTAGCTGTGATAATGGATGGCCTCTGTGAAGTAAGTGTCTTAAAAGTACAGCATGCTCATCACCAAGGTCTCCTGATTATTTACATTGTGTCTTTGACATGTTACATAAGTCGCCTGACATAAAATTACTTGTCAGAACAAATAATTCACATTGCTGGTGTTATTGGAGCATACGCCAGACAACAACTATTTCAGTCAGAGCACAGCATGTAAATAACGTGTTAACAAATACCCAGAACTAAAGATTTGCCTGAGCCCAGCTACTGCCAAGTTCTTTGCATATTGTGTGGGAACGCTCTATAAGGGGGCTGTTAGAGCTGCTGGAGGCCATGGGTAATCGCAGTAGTCACTTTAGAACAACACGGGTGATATCTGTGCTTGGTAAAACACAGGTTAACAGGCTCTTTCGACTGTGCTGTTCATCCTTGGAACCAGTTGGTTCAGTTGCAATCCATTTCTTTGAAGAGTGCTATAAAAAGTGGTAGACCAAACCCATGCTTGGGTTTTATTTAAGTCTGTAACTTCATTCTCTTTGCAAGCACAATATAAGTGCTATGGCAGGAGTGCTGCTACACCTCCAAAAGATTATTCTATTAGAAGGTGTAGCCTGCATGAAACCTTTGTGCCAATAACCTAAGTTCAGTAAGTACAGATACAGTTTTGTTACCTAATTTCCCAGCCAATAGAACAAACTCTTTAAATCCACTGGCAAAATTCATCATTTGCAAATGTCCTACAGAGCATGTTGCTTGTACATCCTCAGAAACTTGCAGATTTAGGAATAAAAACTATGTGCTTAGAATTCGTAGGAGAACATGCTTTATTGTTTAAATTAGTGCTGGGCAGCGATAACATTTTTTAATCGCGATTAATTAAAAATTAATGTAATCAAATTAAATTGAAAACCAAAGTTATTTGCCAGGACATTAACGTCCATATAGTTTATTATAGAAAAAATAGTTGTTCTCAGAATCCACCTGTGTGTAACCATAGGTCTGAACCTTGTTCTTTTATTAAACTAACTAAACAAGTGGTACGCGTACCACAGTTTGAGAACCACTGCTATAGAGTGTCAGCCTGCAGCCCATTGGGGATGTGTAGCTGTGATACTGTAATACAGCTACACTTGCATTTATATAGAGATATACGTAAACTCAGTAAACTCATTGCAGTTGGATAAATCTTTAAGCATGACTCCTGGGTGGCCACATCATTTGCAGGCAGCAGAGAAGAATGGCTTTTATGCTTGACTGATTAGGCCTCAGCCCGCTGGCCTTAGTGTCTTGTCATATTCTGACTGCTGAATATCTTGTTTATAAATAAAGATGTTTGTGGATATGATTTCATCCAAGCTTTTGACATTGCCACTGACATTAAAGTCAGTCCTATTGGCAACTGAAAATAAAGTGTTTTCACTGGGACAGAATGTACACGAGCGCGGTAATGCATCCCTGAATAGTGTTTACCAAACCTCTTGAGCTGACCTCTGTAAAAGTCCTCAGTGTGTCATATCTAAGAGTCAAAATTTTCAGTCTGTTTTTCCCCTTTATCTAATTAATAGAACTATCTTAATTATGTAATTGTCATTTTCCACTTTCTACAGGGGGTAGGAAGTGCAGCAACAGAGGATAATGTAATCTGATAACTGGTCTGCAAGCCTGGGTGAGAACATTACATATAAATTTAATAATGTAAGATTCAAGCTTGGACAATTGGATTTTGATTGGCATAATTGACAATTACCATTCACCGGCATGTAACACAGCCCATTGTTTAGTATACTGTGAAACAGAGCAGTGGCAAACATCTGATTTGTCTTCAATTACAAGGTGTTCATGTACTGAATTTGTTTGTTATCATTAGTATTATAATAAAAGGTCTATAAAAGTCGCAGTATGAATATGTAATGTAGCTGATTCACAACTGTGACATTGATTTCTGTTTTATATTAATACCTCTTTTCCAAGAATTAGAAAATAAAATAATTTTTTACTTTTGAGGAAATACACTAGAGTATTTATATTTCACTGTAATTCCATGTGAATGTGAACCTTTTCCTCATTTATCCTATAGTATAACTCTCTTGCATGGATTTATTTCCCACACATTTTGTAGAATATACAAATACAAAAACTGGTATTATGTAACCAATATTAGCCAGTGCCACGCAAGCAAAAAAGTCATCACTATGGACACAGGTGCTAATTAGAAATGAATGATAATTACTCATTAAGTCATGAACGTAATGTTTAAAGTTTTGTTTAACAAATATGTTCATCAAGTTCAACTTTCATATGATAATTATTATAGTTCTATCTGAGATGACATTCAAGTCTTCTCTCCCCTCTGAGTGCAAGAGCTCGGTTGAACAGGGAACATATGTAAGCCAGAAAGTTATTTGAGTTCCTCAGCCTTGCCTGTCTCGCTGCCATCAAACCATTTATCTTCCTTTTTTTGTTGTTTGGTGCTCATTTGCCCACTCGCAAAACGCATCCAATTAGGTGTCAGCTACAGTTCCTCTTGCTTCCGACTCTCTGAGCTAAAGTAGACTATTGGTAATAAGAAAGGAGGTGGCAGACTGAAAAACAGAGGCTAACTGGTAACTTTAGGGAGTAATTCTGAGTGAGTGGCAAAAATACTCTTTAGTTGAGTTGAAAGTGTAATGCGATAACTGGGACACCCTTTGTGTTTTAGTACGTTTAGGAGGTCATGTTTATATGTAATGTTTTTTTATTCACACTTTTTTCTTATTCTGTCACAATAGTCCACTATATGGTGTCAATAAATACTATATATCAGATCTGATATTTTTTGGCATGATATTCACATAAAGATGCATACCTTAGAAAGAGTTAGTTAGTTGTGACTTTATATATCCCTTAACCTTGATATAGTATTGTATCAACTGCATGCATAGTTATTAATAATATACAAAAATCTGTGTATATACTGTACATAAACCTTAAGAGATTTACAGAATTAGTAAATTTGTACCACATGCTGTCTGTGTTTTACATAGGATTGTGACATGTTAAATAATAGAGATTCTAACCTATGACATAGTATATTAAAAGTAATTGATCTCTTTTGACTGTATTAGTAAAACTCTGCCTTGACTGTACCTCTTTGTCAGGCATGACTGAAAATAAATTTCAAAAAATCACAGTTGAGTGCAGAAAGCACTGAGTGGGGAGGCTATTTTGAAATACCCTGCATCAGTTTAAACCTAGCACTCAAAGTAAGTTAGCAACTTGTTTAATATATGATATGCCACCACGATGTGTAAACATACTATGCTCTGTATAACTGTGCCTGTATTTTAATATTTCTTCTAAATTATTTGTCAATGTGTCAATATGTCACTGAACATGATAGCATTGATCACTGAATTAAAATCACATGCTCACTTCTTAGAATATACTCACATTATCAGTGCCCAGATGTGTATTTACATGCAAATTACTTAATCATTTCAATTTAATTCAGTTTATTTATATAGGGCAAAATCATAACAAAAGTCATGTCATGGCACTTTACAGTGCAATTTAACATGTTTGCAAACATGTTTCATCACTTTAATAACTCTCTCCACATAAGAGGAAATGACACATAATTAGTAATCACTCCCGCACTCCACGCTTTACTCTAACAACTGATACACTTCTGGCAACAGAAATGAGGGCGTTGAAGTAAACATATTTTATTTCTCATATTTTTTTTTGTTTGTGTAAGCATTACAATGCATGCTTTCTGTGTTTCTTAACTTGATAATTTTACTTTTTTATATTTATCTACAAATGTAAGCATATTATCTAAATCGATTAGCTCTAATATGCAACTTTTTTCAGTCGAGCTAGTCTGAGCATGGAACTCAAACAGGTCACTCGGCTCTGTCCAGCCATCCCTTTCCCTGCTATGCTCCACCACGCTCTGCTCAGCACTTCAGGTATTAGAAATATGATTTTACAATAAAGAACAATGATACAAAACTAGCCAAGCATAAATATTTGATTGGTTTGAAGGATGAGGTTTGCTCAAAACCCTTCATAAGGGAATATCTTTGCAAAGCTGCCAGCTTGTTCAGTGAGTTTCGGTCACAGAAACCTTTAACGGCACCAATCAACAGTCATATTTATATCCTGTAGTTTTCACTGTCAAGTGGTGGAGAAAATTAACTTCCCAGAGTCCAAGGTGACGTCTGCAGATGTCTTGGTTTATTTTTTTGTTTAGTTATTTTTCTACTGAGCTTACTACTGAATTTCCCCAAGGGGATCAATAAAGTATCAATTATTTATTATCTACTAAGTACAAATTTATGGCTTATTTGAATCATTACTTCTGATACTGTAGCTGAACATGTTAAACTTAGTTGCAGGTCACCTATTACCTACAAGTCTGTGTCCTACTCATCTACATGTGCAAGCTTAAGAAGAAGATGCTATCTGGAGTGGAAATGAAAGTCATTCTCACCTCTTACTAGTATTTTGAATAACGAGAGTGGGACCTCATCATTCATAATGACACTGATCATCTATAATGGTTTCAGATATGATAAAAATCCCAGCTCATGTAGAAATGCCCTCTTTTCCAATTCTGATTTCTAAAGCTTTACTGGCTTTAACCTTGAACAGTGACAGATAATAGGTTTGTCATTGAAGAGCTTCCTCCTTCCCACATAAAGAACCTTTAAAAGAGATATATGGCTGGCCTCCTGCTGATGAAGTCTGTGTTTTGGGATTATATCTCAATTCATTCTCATTTACTTTCCTGCGGGTCTCTAATTTGAATGACTCTGACAGGATCATTAAAGCAGAGGTTATCAACTCTACCTCCAGATGAGATATGTCCTTAAGCATTGAGAATTGGTCACCCTTTTCACATTCACAGTCACCTGTTAACTGTCTCCTTCACATGTCTGCTTTCTGGGGGCTCAGACACCAACACTTGGTCTTCTGTAACTGATCACATATTTTTAATATGTTATTGTTGTCTTCGTACTGCAAAACACTACACTAGTGCTGTATTTAGTAGTATATTATGAGGGAGTGTGTATACTCTACACCATTACTTCACCGTTATATTGTACAGATCATATCAAACTGATATTTATGGGAATTTTCCTGAGATTATGGTACTGAGAATAAAACCTATGTAGAGTCAGTAAAGGCAACAGAACACAGATCACAACAAACTGCTACCACTGGTATTACTATCACTAAATTACAATGTTGTTAGATCATTGTGAATTAACAAATCTGCCATCAAAGCAAGCCAATTAATAAAACTGTCATTAGTCCTTACCCTCCATATCACGAACAGGATTATGTGTTGAAGTAGCAACACAATAGCAATTGACCTTTATCATCATGGAAGCTACCATAAACACCCAGTACTAAAGACATCAGTCATTTTTAACTGGTCAATATCCACTAATCATAATTAAAATCTGTGCGTGTGTGTGTGTGTGTGTGTGTGTGTGTGTGTGTGTGTGTGTGTGTGTGTGTGTGTGTGTGTGTGTGTGT
>JAUYWH010000022.1:17851619-17906598 GCA_034779795.1 Ctenopoma multispine
AAAGTCATACATGATTCCAAATATTTTTTACAAATTAATAACTGAAAAGTGGGGTGTGTGTAATTATTCAGCCCCCTTGAGTCAATACTTTGTAAAACCACCTTTTGCTGCAATTACAGCTGCCAGTCTTCCAGGGTATGTCTCTACCAGCTTTGCACATCATGTTTGTGGCTGTAATGTGACAAAATGTGGAAAAGTTTAAGGGGGCCAGATACTTTCGCAAGCCACTGTAGAAGAGTAAATATTTAGGAGTACTCGACTTCTTTTATAGTTATACTGGTGGTGAAAAAAACAAAACCTCTGCTCTGAGATAACAGTGACTTACTTCAATTATTCAGTTTTCAAAAACACAATACATTTAGCATTTTTTTCTTAGGATAGTAATATACAGCCACTTGTCTTTGTACTTTTCTGCTGAGTTGCATTCACAAACAATAGTGTCTTTCAAAACCCCTGCAGTTAAAAAAGGCAATTTCTTTATTCTTTCATCTTTTATTATATGAAGAGGTTGCCCGAGGAAACAAGTGTCTCTGGAGAAAGCGCTAGGGCCATGTTGAGAGAGAGCTAACCAAAGGGAATGATTCTCTGGCTTTCCAATATGGCACAATTGTGGATATAGTCAGCAATGGTTGGAACTATCTCAGCTCAACTGTCATGGCAACTGCACAAACCTCACAGACATGTTAAAATAACATAAGAGACATGAACAAAAGCAAATGTGGATAAATCGAAAGGATGTGAACATGAATACCCATACAATACGCTGCGGTTATCTATTTCTAAATAAAGAGTTTACAGCTAAAAAAACATAAGTCAGCCCACACACACACACACACACACACTATGATATAATGAAATACATGTAATTGTATCCGCCTAATTTTTCATTTTCCAGCAGAAACGAATAGTATTGTGAAACTCTCTGATGAGGATAATGTAAATAAGAGAAATTTTAAGATGCATTGTCTTACCAAAGGGCACCTCAACGTGTGGCTGACTCATAGTAACCTAAAGATTTAGTAAAACCTGCATATTTGCACTTTTTACACAGATGTATTAAAGACTTAATACATCCCAGATAACTAAAGTTATACCTTTAGTGACAATACTCTGCTTCCTACACCAATGATCTTAAACTGACCACAGAAACATCTCAAGGCAGGCAATAAGGCAATTAGGACTAAGAAATAATATCAGGGTCAACATATAAAATAGTATGGCAAATAGCTCCAATGAAAAGTCATACAATACGCCCATATAACCTTAATCATGGACAATGGATGGATTGACATGCATGTTTTTCTCTTGTGCAACTAGCTGATCTGTATTTTGCAAAACAACCTCCAGCTCTAATTCTCTCCTTTCTCCTTTCTTATCATTTTACTTCAGAACCTTTTTTGTTAGAGATGTGGTTAAGATGACCTTTATCCACTTCCCTTCTACAACCCTACAAGCAAATGGCTTTGCAGATGTGAAAGAGGCTTTCACTATTCGCTAGAGACGGCTATGTCTCAGGCTTTTGCTAAGGGAGAACAATATCCTGTAGTTATCAAAGTGCTCAGGCAACTAGCTCCGCTATACACAATATAGCCTGAAATGCTTTTTTTTCATGTGGGCAAAATGCCAAAGCCTCTGGCTAAGCTGTTAATATCCTTGGTTCACATTTGAGTGTATCATTATAGTAGATACTGTACACAGACATCCATTCTTAAGTCACATTTTTACAATTTTACAGCCATCAACAATTTTGGTTGAATTCCTCTTGCTATTTTATGATACTTTATTTATTATATTTAAATATCCATGAAATCTGTCTGAAGAAAATAGATTATACATTTAATTAATCATGTTTTGTAATGTTGGTTTGTTTCCAAACACATTTCCAACAAACTTTAGACTTACAAATTGTATTGGATCAGCAGGGTTCTCACTTACTGGTACTTTAGTGCCAATCAAAAAAAGAAACAAGGTTGCGTAATGCTTATGTTTCTAAAGATTGTTTTTTTTGAGTGGACTCTTTAGTTTTATCCATCAACTTTTTTTAAAGTTATTTAAAGGCTTGTTTTTTTATGTTGTTCTGTGTGACATGCAACCGTATCTCACACTCTGCAGCTTTCACTTCTTTCAGAGAGTGGCATTTTTTTTTGTTTATTTGAGGTAATGCAATCGAACAATTAACAGAATATTTGATGGTTATTTTCTCTTATTTGTGGATCTCATACCTGAATAAGAAACCTTCCAAATATATAGTAATTGAACAATCGAACACGTCTGGCTCACACATGAAACTGTTAGATCACTCATTGTAGCTTATGAGCAGATACAATGACGATGTACAGCTGGGTCATGCTGCCAAGTATCTGCTCTTTTCTCAAGTGAATATGGGATTCAATAACAATTTAAGGGTGCGCTAAAGGTCACAGTGATAATTTCCTGATATACTGTAACTGGAATGATGGAGCTAGATAAATGGGTTAATGGCTGGAGTGTTGAGACTGCTACACAAGCCAATGTTGCCAGCCACAGCAGCTTAGCCAAAGAAGAGTAATAGTAGAAAGTAGCTTTAAAGTACAGTATGCTAGGCCACTTTAGAGGTAAGTCTGCCAAGTAAAGTAAAGTTAGGTTGGGGGATAGAGAACTATATGATCTTGCAAAGGGCCCATCAGATGTATGATGACATGACCTGCTACCTATTTCAGGGCCCAGTGATATCTCAGAACATTATTTAACATGGATACATGGCATGATGATCACCCAGTTTTTGGCATAATTAACTATAAATAACTGTTAACTAAACCCAAATATTTTTTAATTATTGTATAAAGTGCACTATTATGAATATATTTAATTTAAATAAACATTTTCTACTTCTTTGAGGAGACATACATTTTGTTCACCTTTAAGTTGTTGTTCACCTTTTGTAATTGAATTAAACTTGTATAATCCTGTGTAAACCCTAATTTATAACATTAACTTTCGTACAACCTTTTGTGTAGGAGCAAAGTGATTAACAATATTGCTATGATGCACAAAAAATAATGTTTTTCCACTGAGGTGGAAAAGTTTTTTTTGGAATGGTTTAGTTTTTTGGAATGGTTTAGTTATCTGTATGTTCAGTAATAGGCATTTAAGCCAGCTAATTTTAAGTGACTGTATTCTGAGGAATAAGGTGCATGGGTTTTACAGCTTTTGTATGAGGGAAAGGATTTTGTGTTTAAAAGGTAGAATTTAGCAAGATGGTTTGACTATTTGTATTGAAGGGTTTGGGATATTAAAACTCGTTGTGACAGACGAATAAAGGCAATCATCAACTACTGTAAATTAGAGCAACAAAAAAGCTCTTGCTTAGTGGCTCAATGAATGCAGACTGTTCAGAGTAGTGATTGCAACCTGCTGGGATTGCTTCAAGAAAACAAGCCAGGAGAAAGTTGGATAGGTGTGAAAGAGTATAGACCTACAGCAAGAAGTAAGCAGCAGCAAAAAGTGAGCTTGCCAGCGTTAATAGAGCACCCAGTTGGCAGCTCATAAAGTCAGCTGACAAACAAGCTGATGCAGTGCAACACAACCTCCGGTTAACTGTTTAAGGTAATTCAAGTAATTTTTTTTTTTCTCAAGGAAGCGAGAACAAAGCAAATTGAATTTTTTAAATCGGATCTTGTTCTTTTTTATATGTGGTCTTAGATCCAATTAATCTCTGGCAATGCAACCTGCTGAACGTTCAGATTGGAATTCATGTTTTTTTTTGTTTGACTACATAAATTGTGTTGCTTACCATCATCAGTCAGTGTCTGCACCTCACAGTCCAGTAAAAACAACAGAACAGGTGGACATAGACAGATGAGGATGTGTCAGATTTGTTAGTCATTTATGGAGAAATATGTTTAAACAGCGGGAAAATATTATAACCGAGCAGAGTAGGAAATTGTATGATTTGACTGTCACACAAATTAAGTTGTTGTTATTGTGAGCATGTTGTTCATATCTCGGTTAAATATGTGCACGTCAGCTGTGTCGTGTGTCCGGTAGTATTTTAGTTAATACGTGTGATATAGCATGTTCATAAGTACAGAGAGTTTTATTCTCTCACAAGGTTCGTGCTGACCTTTGTAAGATGAGACATTGCCAATTTATTCCACAGTGGAAGTTTGCCAGCAGAGCACATCTCTGTTGGGCAAAAGGAATACTCAGAATTAACACATGCCAGGCTTTGGAACTGAGGTGCTTTTTGAACCAATGTTCGGACCCTTGATGGGTTTGACTTCAGAGTCTGTTTGACTCAGAGGGCAGTGCAAACTACAGTACTGCATATTGCAGGTCTGTCTCTCCTTTACCCCGTACTTAAACCCAAGTGTTTGTTGTTGCAAATTCTGTCATGCTTCATCTGCCCACTAGCTGTTAATGTCAAATGTGCTACCTCAGTCATTCACCAGTCCACAAAGTTGCACCTCATTTCCCAATAAGGAGCTACATATTTTACACTACATATTCACTCTAACTCATTTTCCATGTATTACTTAAGAAATCAGTTAATTAACAAACATTAAGTTACTGTAGATACTTCTTAGTCTAGTTGGGGTTTTCTTTGTCCTGGGCCATAAAGTATTTCAGGTAAATATGCTGATAAAGTAATCCTGTTAATTCTCACCCAAGTGATTTGGTTCTTAGAAAGCAGTTGCAATTGATTTGTTAATCATGGATGGAGTAGACTTGTGCTTGGTTACTATTTATTGGTATATTAACCAAAGGTTTAATAAAATAATAAAAACTCAATATACTCAATTGAAGAATTAATCATTAGATTCGGTAAATCGGTAGATTAATCAACAAAAAAAATATTATTATCCTGTTTGTCTTTCCTTGTACTTTATCATTGCATATGTTGCTTACTTATATGCTCATGCAGTGTACGAATGTACTTTTTTATTTTAAAGTCCTTGAGACTCTTCATCTGTAGTAGACACACATATTGTTTTAGTTTCTTCAGTTTTTCTATGTTGTTCAGCCAAATACAAAAAACAAAGGAGATTTTCTTGCTTTCACTTCCTGTCAGAAGAAGAGATGGTTGAAGATCCATTCTTTTCAAAGAGTCGGTCAAAAAAATGGCTCATTTTATATTTTTTCATTTTTAAACCTGGGGTTTAGACATTTTATCTGATAAATGATGACTGGGAGGTCTGATTGGGTAAGATTTAATATTTGAAACTTAAATGGTGGATGTTACAACTCTAGTCAGATATTCAGCATCAGGTTTTGTGGTGTGCATGTCAGAAATGTTTCTTCATACACATCCTCAATTGTAGTATGTTCCGAAAAGTGTGTGCATCTGTCTAAGGACAGGCAGTAAGCATGAACTGGCCATGTAGTGTAATGGATATGATGGATATCTCAATAGAACAAGATGAGGGTGTTTATGCCTAATCCACTGTATCTCTGTCTATAAAACACCATGAAGGTATGTTTAAAGTACTATACATTTTAGCTCCTTGTGATGCTGATAGCATCCTTATAGAAACTCTTGATTTAATTATTTATTGTTATTTCTATTTTGAACCACTAAAAATCTGTTTCATCTCCTACTGCTACTGCTTCATTTGGAAGTCTGCAATTCTATATACATGTGAGGTTTTCATGAGAAGCCTTAGAGAGCACTGACACTGTCCTGGCTTGATATTGAATTCCTTCAGAACCTTTCCAACTGTTTCTGCTTCAGACATAACAGGAAAGAGAAAAGTTTCTGTGGCAATTGTCTTGTTCTTCCACCTTCTATGTCAACAGAACAGATGACTTTCCAGAGCAACGTAATGGGTGTCACACTGGCCAAAACAATTAAAAAAGCTATATGGCGTCAAGCTAAATGTATCACACTGTGTATTTATCTCCACGCACTACATGGACTAGAGCTCTGCTGAATGGACACCTCCAAAATATCAAATTTTGACAGTAATACATACTGTTTTATCTTCCATGGGGCCTTTTAAGACAAAAGCAATGTTCAGTCAGTAACTAAACCTCTGGCAGGAATGTGGCCTTTTGAAAAGGAAAATAAAAACAAAAAGCATGTTTCTGTTCTGTGCTTCAACACGGCTTCATCGCATGGTTTTGACACTGATATGACATACAACACCTCTATGTTTAGACTAGAAAATCAAAGGAATTAACACCTACTAATAAAAGGCTGAATTGTAGTCATACACTTCATAAACATCTAACACTATTTTAATATTACATATTCACTGTGGTGTTATTATTACATGTACTGTATATATCATAGTCACATGAAATAGTGATTTTATACGTATGGAGCTCAGATAAAGACGATGCATGTTAAAACAAATAAAACAAAGGATCTATGATAATCTCTAGAGGAATTATGAACCTGTTTTAAATGTCTAAAGAGTGTAAATAGAACTTCAACAAACTGCTAAGAAGCTTGTTGCAGAATGTTGCTGCACTAAATTATTTTTGTCTTGGTTGACAACAATTTATTGTTGTTCCCAGCCTAGTGAAGGTTACCTCTGATACTGTCTGCACTACTTGTACTGGTTTGACGACACAAATTTAGAGGTAATCAATCAACCTTTGTCTTACTACACAAAGCCTGTCTTGAGAGTTATGGAAATTTAACAATGATGCTGTCTTTACAAAGAGCACTTGTTACGTTCCTCAGTGGATACATAAATAATTGTTTTTCTTTTCAAAAGCACCAGCTCTATTTCAGACAGACAGATATCAGACAGGAGTTTCTCTCCTTAAGATGGTCTTGCACATTTCCATTTCTGTGAATTACATTGACAGTCAAAAGTTTCATTAGCATGTCAGTGGTAACATTTATTGCCAATTGTTTTTAAATTTAAAAGAAACTGATAATGAACTAATTAAACAATTTATAATACACTGTTTAAGTATGGTACACTGTTCAAATAATCAGAGAAAATTATGAGCACTTAAATTAATCGTATCTATTTACAAAACAAATAATATTTGTGAATAATGACACTAGTAATGAATAATTATTTTATGCCACTTTCACTTGTGTACCCATTGATTAGCTCATTCTCATTCAACTTTTTCAGACCGGAAATGTAATATATTTGTTTTACACAAGTGAAACTATTTTCAAATTGTGCAGATACTGAGCAGTTCATTAGGCGTCAGGATCCTACATGACAAATGTAAGTATTAACTCTCTGCTTTTGCCTCTACTAAGTTTCTGAAGAAAAAAAGTCTATCTTACTGCTATGTTCTGCTATGTTAACTTATTAATAGGGATGGGTGTATCGATACTCTATCGATCCTTCGAAACCTCTGATCGAAACTTTGGAGTTGATACTTTTTAAAATATCGCGGTGCAACTGTGATAATACAAAACATGCAATTTGTTTTCTCCTATGGCAGTTGTAGGCATCTAAAATCTGTTATTATTCAAGCCTCCAGGAAATGAAATGGTGACATATGCACAGCTTTGCTGGGAACCCCTCTGGGCTTCCTTAAAGGGCCATGCAGAAAGCTTATGTTCCCTTGTGATGCAGGTTATACAACGGCTATTTTTATTTTTATTTATGTTTTCCCAGTGACACTGGGTATGAATATGGAACTGGAGACATAACAAGCAACAATGCCAATGCTATCTTCACAAAGAGACCAAATGAATGTTTATCCAAACATGATTAATAGACCCACATATTCATCTGGAACAACATGCTGTATTTGGCTGGTGCACATGAAATTGTAATTGTTAGGGAACCAAAAAAAATTTCATGCTTGTCCAGAAACGGAGTGGTATTTTCTCGTTTGTCATTTGGCTAACCTATTAAACCACAGTGGTAGTGTCATGGCATGACATCGGCTTGGCATGATCAACAGCTTGGCAGATGTGCATGGGCAGCAAGTCACACGTGTTTGTGTGTGTATGGACTGTTTCAAAAGCTAATGAGTAACAATTTATGTGTGGTGACTCAGAACTATCCTGTGTTGGGGTAACTCCAAAAATGACCCTTCTGAGACATTGGTTTTTATTATCACCAGCCATGACAAAATCTATTGAACCAAGAAGCTATTAGAAATGGATTTCACTATGAAGAGCTCAGTTTCAGGATTAGCGTCTTTCTTTTTCTTTTTTCTTTTTTTTTGAGTTTGAATCAAAATGGAAATGAGGAGTGATGACCTTCAATTCCCTGCCTAAATCAACTGAAACAAGCTCAATTTGTGGTATTGTAACCCCAGAAGAAATTTCATCTCAACAGCAGTTGCTGTGTGGTCCAGAGCATAATTCAAACTGAGATGAAATTGAGCTGTTTACATTTTTCACTTGTAAGTCATACACCCTTGCCTTTGTGTTAGGGTAACACAATTTATCACTGGGACACTGTATGTATATGAAATACATTCAAAAGCTCATCCCAATTAAAATTGTTAACTATGTTATATGATTGACAGCAAGTGGCCCTTGAGACCTGAGAACCACAGGACACATGGCAGGTTAGCAAACTAACCTAACTAAGCTAACTTGATTGCTTTTCTGACTCATAAAAGAAATATTACTGAATCAACATACTTAAAAAAAAAAAAAAAGGCCTGTACAACATAAAACATACACCTTTAATAAAAACACAATTGGAAATTTCAAATGGTTACAAAAATCATACTTTAACACGATAGTAAAAGAGTAAAGTTTTGTCAAAGGTTATTTTTATACAGTTTCAGTGGATATTCAATCACTGAAAATCCCCTGGACTCCACACTCTGTTCAGAAATGTTACTTTAAAAACATTTAATATAACTGCATAAAAGAGTCTTTGCAGTGTATCAGGTTTCTACAGTTTTTTACATTTATATTAAACAAATTCCTTCTTGGAATAAAGAACTTTTTTTTTTCTTTTTTTTTTTAATGGTAACTTATAGTCACTGGAAGACTCTTAATGAGCTTCTGTTGTCATTGAGTAATTTATTTATATTAAATAATGGATTGCAGCCATGACCCTATAAACAAGCCTACACTGCAGGAAATATATTATTATTGGCACATTATTACAATTAAGGTAATGTTTTATTAAAGGCTGGCACATGCTTAAATTAACTTACAGAAAGAAAACGCATCATTTGTTCTGGTAAATGAGAAGGAAAGTATGCATAAAATAAAATGTCTCATGTCTTGGTGAGGAGTTGTAGCTTTCTATCAAAGTGAGCAGTCACTTATACTCTATATTTAACTTGTGAGGCTGTATTTAGTTTTTTAGGTACATCTGGTTTTGCCGATGTGCAAGTATGTCTTTGCAGGTCACCTCTCAGAGCAATGTCCAAAATCCAGTTTTATTATCAAACCGCAAACACCTTGCTTCATGTTATCTTGCTAGCATGCAAGTCCCATTTCGTTGTGCCTCTTCTTCTACCTTTCCCACTAAATGCTGTACTCAGCATTAAATACCAGACAAGGAAAGTAACGTGTAGTAGGGTTGTCAAAATCTTCCTCTACACTGCCACTTAAATACAACCTTTCTCACACTAGACATGCATGTGTGTTGGCAGATGGCAGGACCTACGAACTGCATGTACCAGTATGCAGATAATTAGGTGTGCATCTGTGCAACAGAGAAGCACATTATATATAATTTTTCGCACTTATTCTGGATTTTTCTTATTATTATAGCTAGAAATATAGCTATTATTATTAAAGCTTTAAACTTTTGATGTATAACTAGTCCCAAGCCTCCCAAGTTATCTCAGACAAATTGGAAACATGCGTGATACACGATATTTTTACAACATCCAGCTCATTCAGGGATCGCATGCTATGACATTTGGTAGTGATTTGCGTTATCATGGCAACATAATTCACAAAAAATTTTAACAAATTTTCTATAAGGAATGCTTTGAGCAGGTTCAAAATGTTTGCTCACAGTCCACTGTCTTTCAAGGCGGATTACATCACTTCATTGTAGATAAATTATTTAAAACAGACTATAAACATATATAACTTTAAAACAGACAAAACATTGTCTTCATTAAGTAGGTTGTCTCAGTATTTTTATAACTGTTTATAATTTTCATAATCATAGTATCATAGTGGCTTTTTATCTTTTTGAATTTTACAATGGGAGTGAAAGAATAACTTGAATAAACTGTCAGCACTGCCACAGTTTTCACTGTTCATACATAATTTTTTCACTAAATGGTAAGAAACAAAGAGACATGTAAGAAGTTCCCCTCAGCTATCCCATTGGCCCCTATGTTACATTTTGTCTGATATTTTGGCAGACAAGCTGAAGCGACCACTTTTCTAACTCACTCCTGTGACACAATTTTCAGTCCTCAAACATAAATTTCCCACCACTGGGTCATGAAAGTCTCTTCTTTCAGAAAATACAGTCCTTTAGGCATTAGGAGTTATTGTTTGCCAGCGACGGCTTCTTCTTTAGAGGTCTGCTTAAACTGGGGTGTTTCAGCACTTCTTTTAATCACTAGTCTTTTCCGCAGTAACCCACACCAGCATCAGACTATGCGATTAAGATCAAGATAGACACTTTGACATGTGGAGATGGTTGGTGGTCAACCAACCATGCGGTCCCCAGCTCCTGACTAAGTGCCTCTGTGCCTGAGATTGGTTAATTAAAAAATTATACCAGGCCAGTATACAGGAATTAAAAAAATGTATAGGAGCATACATATTCTCCCAACCCCAGACACACACCTAAATACACACAAATATAAAGTGAGCTTACTTCTATTCAGTAAATAAGTACATGTAAACTTTGATACTATACTATTTAAGACCTTGAGACAAACATTGTTTAATTACTTGTCTATTTTCATATTTGACGGTATTATGGATGAATAGTTTTAGTTTATAAGAAGCTTTCTATCACATATGTAGACTATTGTGCTTGCGTATTCAGCTTCCTCTCCCTTTCACCTTTAACCAGATCCTAAATGGGATAAAACACACATCCTTTAAGATAAGCTTCTCATAAATACCTGTACTACTCACAGCAGCAGCCACATCACTGCCTGTGGATCTTAGATATACAGCTTCAGATACTCATATACGGTGTATGGCCACTTACAGAGCAGAGACACAACTGCACGATTTAGGCGGCAAGTAGCTCAGTTGTCTATGAACTGAGGGTGAGTGGTTTGATTCCCTGTCCCGTCAGGCTACATGGTGAGGTGTTCTTGAACAAGACAGCAAAATTATTCAGCAACTTATGCTGAAATTGTCTAGAGTCAACATGCAATTTGTGTTTTTTAAACCATATGTTGCTGAAAAATGCTGTGACAGGAAAAAGTGGAAGCGGAAGTGGATTTATACTTACTTATTTAGCTCTGCTCAGGCTAATGTTGAGACACTGCCTGATTTGAGAGATTGTACATGAAATACAGTATTGGTTCTCATTTAACAAATTAATTTAATGTTTTTTCAAGTGTTTTAGACTAGGTTTCTTATTCAAAGTCCGGCAGCCCTATAGTTCATGGTCTAATTTTGTTTAACAGGTAGCATATTTTATAGTAGGGCTGCAACTAATCATTATTTTGGTAGTCGAGTAATGTAAAAAATGTTTTTCAATTAGTCGATTAATCACGATTATTTCATGCCTACGACTTGTGGTTGCACATCCTGTCCTGATGTTCATGTGTAACTTTACTCGTTAAAACTTGAGAGACTTCGGCATCACAGCTCCAGGATGCTTGCATTATGGATGCTCGTATATCGCAGTGGTGCTGTCGTGAAATTAAAGCTCTGCTTTGCATAGTCTGCATTCAACTTTTCTTTTTTCTTGTGATATGTGATTTACCATCACATCTCGATCAACCAACGGACTTCAGCTACGAGACTTTGCAATGTCTGTGAATGAGACTGTTTCTGTCCATGTGACCGTGCGTAAAAGCAGTCTGAAAGTCTAAGAGATCTAATGGGTGAAGTGCACGCATCTGCACTCAGCTGCTTAGCTGTTTTTCTGAAATCCACCACTTAGATGAAACACAAATAATAGCATAATAGAAGTGCAGCTCCAACCATATCAGTGTTATGACGTCAAGGCAAAGAAGGTAACTCCTATTGCAAACTTGGCCTGTGTCTCAACTGCAGGGAATGAGTGTTATGGTTTCTTTTTTTTATGTATAAATTGACATTACGGGACCTGTGAACCTGCAGTCCAAAATGACCTAAAAAAGTACAACTTTAGCTTCTGAAGACTTAAAATCAGACATGTGAACCATATAACAGTAAGAGACGTGAGCTCACACCATACTTAGTGATATCTATAGGAATTGACCAATCAATTAAAGAGGCTGATGAACCAGCCGGCAAATGCTGTAAACATGCATTTACTAATTTAATGTGAAATTCTATTTTGTGTGCCACATTTACTACAAGATGATTTTAAATATCCATATAAGCAATGGTGTGGGTTCATTCATAAATATCTTGCATAACAACATAACCACAGAGATGCATTTATTACATAACAAAAATCTAAATTAATGAGACCGGTTCTCAGTCTGTCTGACTCCCTGTCAGCAGTATATGCCCTTTACACTGCACCAATTAATGAGTACACTTAACGGTCCATTTGAACTTGGCTCAAACTGTTAAGATTATCAATGGTACAGCTAACAGTATTTGGCCTAAAAAGAAAGGCCTCCCTTCAGAATAAGCCTGTCTGCCCTTCCCCATAGAAGCGGATTGAGAATCAATTGTGGAGTGACATTCGCTTTATGACGGTGTGAGCTCGGTATTCACAACTAGACTGAGATGCCCTCATGTTTAAATAAGGGCGTTTTGTTAATTGTGAAGCAGAAAAAGCAGATTGGCATTTGTATGGTGAGAAGGAGGGCATAATCAGGCGGATCGGACACTGAGGAGTGGAGACAAGGGCCATTATATTCTTCCACTGCAGACTCTTCAAAGGAAATGATAACTGGAGCTTAGAGTGACAGAGTAATATCACACACTCCCCTGCGCGAGCAGACACATTCCTTTGCTGACGAGGACATGAAGTGGAGAAAAAAAAAAAAGCTCTGAATTTAAAACTTCCATTTGAAGGAAAATTGATCTCTGTTCTGAGAGCTGCTGACTACTCCACTTCACCCTCTCCAATGATATTAACAGACCATAATTAATCAAAGTTTTACTTTTTTTTAATTGAACCCAACTTTCGATTTGTGGCAAATGAGAACCCCTGACATTGGGTTGTGATGATTTCATATTATGCCAAAGACAATTATGTGCATGTCAAGAGTGTTGTATTACCACTCCTAATAACACCATGTCCTCTTTCAGAGCCACTGCGGTCATCTTCCATTGCGAAAATACACTCCAGACAGAAGAAGTGTGGGCGGCAGAGATAGCAAGGAGGTCACTGCATTGGCTGCCTTCACCAGTCCCACAGCATTCAAAAAGGAGTTTGACTATCTGGTCACAATAACTCTGGAGGATGATTTATTCGTTCTCTTTGCAAAATCATTAGCAATAAAAATAGGACTTCAGTACACTATTGAAATTTAGTCTCTGCTTTGAAACAAGAAATAATGCCTAAATATATACACCTTACAACACATTGTAGTTTATTGTATTCCAGCTGCATTATTTTTCTCAATTTGATAAGACAAAATACAATTAGATCAATACAAATTGCTAACTCAGTTGTGTCAAGCATTATGCAAATAAGACAAGAGGAAAATAAAGGAAAGAAACTCAAGTCAAGTTCCACAACAGTAAAAAAAAAAGAAATCAATAGCAATATAAGCCTCTAGCTTGGAAGCTAGAGAAAGATAGCAGTCACAATGCTTTCAGGATCAATTTTTCTCACTTGCACAAAATTGCATCTGCCTTTAAAAATAAATTAAAGGATTATGTATAATCTGATTAGGATACGTAGAGCCTTTCTTTGTAGCTCTGAGCATTTTGGGCATTGGAGTAGCTGTACATGGCATTACATCTTTTCTGGCACAAAGTTGTGTCTAGAGTCTCAAGTAAAACCTGTGAGTGTGTGTCAGTCTGCCTATGAGTGAGAGCCTCATGGCTTGGTCACATGAGGTCAAGTCATCAGTCCAATCAAGCAGCTAAAGTGCCCACATTTATTGCAATTATGTTGGATCTGGCTTAATGATACATTTTTGTAGTATTCTGAGATAATAAGGTCTATTTGATTTCTACAGTATAAAAACGTTCACTGAGAGATGATGACATGAGAAGACTGCTAAAATGCCACCTGAAATCACCCCTATGACTGCTTTTCTATTGTCTTTTTTTTCAGTTTCCTTTGGAGGAAGGGACATTTTTAAAATATTTAGCAAGGATGTGAGATGGAGAAGAAACTTCCCAGGTTTCTAGAATTAGTCTGTTCAATCAATCCACTGAACATGGATGTACTGGCATCAAATATTGGCGGTGTAAACTCATGCAAAATGCAATTACTGCATAATTTATCACTGCATCAGTCAGTAGCTGAAAATATTCTTATTACAATGCAGATTATTTTGAATTATTTAAATGCAGAATATTGAGTAAATTGTGGTTATGGTTATACAAATTTTGCTGAAACCTGTTATTTCCCCAGTGTACATTTTGTGCAGTGTACACTTCTCTACACATTGTCCAGAGTTCATATGTGAAAACGGCTTTACAATGCGGATCTTTCATTCAGACAGATAGTCAGAACTGATAAAGCTTTTTGAATGAGAGGTGAAATATCTTCAAGAACCTAATCCAGTTAGACCAATCAACGGTCAAAAAACTTTATTAAAAAAAAAAAAAAAGAGTGGTGCCTTCTGTGGTGACACCAACAAGCTGAGTCAATGTAGAAAAGAAAAAATGTAGTGTCTGGGACATGGGGTTTGACTACTGCCACATAATCCTGTATATACTTAAAAATTCAAAGTGCCTCGAGATTATTTTAGTTGTGATTTGGCGCTATATGTAAAAAAAAACTGAATTGAATTGAACTGCCATTTTTGAGCTTGGACCTATACAGTACTGAAAGTGAAAACCCCGTATATACTTAAGCCACCTTCCATAATGATGTACTGATGCAGAGCTATGCCGCAAATTACACAACAATGGCTGATGATGTATTTTGCCTTTAAGTTCTAGTGTCTAAGTGTGAAGAGAGTACTGGTTAAAACTTAAATAAATTTAAAGATGCTGTTTACAAACGGCAAAAGAAGGCATTGCAGTTTCATTACAGATGCACCAGCCCCCCAAAACTACTCAAAAATAAAGTGATTAAATCTAAAAAAAACTTGAGATTTGAGTGGAAACTCAATCATACAGGCAAATATGAGAGAGCTAACTTCCAGCTGTCTGATGGATGTTGGCAATTATTTTCCAAAATGTTGGCTATAAGACCTTGATAGATATATCAACTATTATTTCAAAGAGTATAAAATTGTTATACACAAAGTAGTGAAAACTAACGGCACTGGATGTATATTTTGAAAGATATCAATTGAGACTATGTCTTTGTCACACTGATATTGTGAATGCTCTTTCCTTAACTGTTTGCTCAGTCTCCTTCTCCCCTTCCTACTTATTCTACTAATATAATAATAATGTAACAGTGTGTGTTGTTCTGTTGCTTTTTATGTTGTATTTTGGATAGTGTCAGTAATTTACATGATGCCTTTAAATGCACCACCGAAAGTTTGTTTTCAGGACACATAACTTTGCTTAACTAGTGGTTAACTAAATGTTTCTACAGTCTATGGTTATAGTAAAGTGACAGCAATAATTAGTTTTACATTTAGACCTACTTGATATAATGTATGTAAGAGATATTCTTCCACATAACTGTGACATAGTGATTTGGATTATTGGTACCTGGAAAGTGTCATGATCTAACTTGTTGCCATGCGTCCAGAACTGACAGCAGCTGATCTTGCTCTTTGTGCAACCTCACATGTCAAAGGAAATATTTGAGATGCCGCAAATATCTTCACAATAGCCTTGCCCGGATTGGTGAAAAGAGCATAGACATTTTTGGATTTCTTCTTATATTTGTTGTACTGTCTGTGAATGCAGAAGAAAATTACATAAGGTCAGTGCTGAATAGACACATTGCTGATCAAGGGTTATCGATCCATGGTCTGAAGTGGAGCCACTGTATACAATGTTGCCATGTCTGTCAGATTCAGGGTCCAATACATTTTTGTATGTGGACACTACAATCACAACCACATTTGTTGACTACAAATGCACACACCTCTGAGCTGGAACACTGTCCTGGGTGTCCCCTGCACAAACACTTAACAATATATTCAGTTTATAAGTTGGCTTTTGGCTAAGCTATATATCACAATAGCAATAACAACTGTTCTAAAACATGTATTTCACAACACACATGCTAAATATTTGAAATAATGTTTGCTGAAGCACAATGTAAAACATATAGGGATGTGGGTGTTCATATGAGCCTGTGTTATATACACAGGCTTCATCCAAACACAATTTGGTATTGGTAATATATGAAAACAATAGCATGAAGAAGCATCCATGCTACTAACACAAGAAATTGGACTGTTATTGCTGTTTGACCTATGGTGCTCAGTCAAGATGCACTCATCCACTACACATTGGATGTTTTCAGTTCAGTAGTCCCCCAGCATAGACAGGAATGATCAATAAGACTCTCTCTTACTGCTTCACTTCACAACTGTCTAGTCCTGCAGCCCTGGAAGAAGTTGACATGCAAAGACATTGAGGTAAACAAACCTAGAATGGCAAAGGTGAGTTTAAAGGGTTCACTAAGAGGCTTTTTTTAAATAAATATTTTTTTCTTATATTGACTCTCTGTTAAAACTACTGTACTGTTTTTTTAGGATCTCTGTGGGGTGCAAACATATTTTTTTTTAGCTGTAACACCAGAACACTTAGGTCTCTCATCTTTCCTCTTCATAAGAAGACTGCAGGGAGGATAATTTCTTTTCACCCTGCTTCACCCTTTTCCTTTGGTCAGTTCCTCTATGAAGAGACGTCATCTGTGATTTGTGCCACCTTGTTTGAGGTTTGCAAAGGGAATCGTTTCAGTTTTGCTGTACAGATCTTAACCTGAGGCTGTGATTGTTTTTGACAGAAAAATATGGATACGTTAAACAGCACTTTTGCACTGTAGTTCTTCATAGTAGTAGTAATTCATGATCTTTTTGGGATTCAATATATGTGGGTGATGAAACCACACATAACTTCTAACACATAATGACATGCTGTAAAATATGTTTTTACTTTTCTAGTCCAAAAGGACAATGTATGTATTACTCCTACGTTTGTTGTTGTTTCAATGCATATATTCATATATATTTTTTTCAATGTGTTAAGACCACTGTTACACACATTTAATAATTGGTCGGGTAACATAATCATATATCAGATTAAATAGAATTTCTTTATACATAGTGGGTCACAGGCAGCTTCAAAGCTTACATGTCTTTTTTTCTCTGATCCTCAGATCTGAAGTCTTATGAGAAATTCTGTCATAAGGTTAGCATCATCAGTTCCACAGCACATCACAACTGCAAGCAGACATTGGTCTGTTCATTCTTTGTAAACGCTGCTTTTACAAATATAGATCCTTTTCCTTTCAGTTTATGAAGAATTAAGTCATTAGGCTTAAATCCTAATGAAAGCATAGTGAATCATTAGTGTAGTAGTCATCCAATTCTAAACTAAGTTAAGAATTTAAAGCATTACAGAATACTTAATTTCCCTAAATTCTTATGAGAATTAAGTATCAACTATGAGACAATATGCAAATTGTTTTTAACAGTGACAAGATACTATAAAAAATTAGTGGCCTAATAAATTATATTAAAAGCTCTACAACAATTATGGTTAGTATGCCCTGACTGCTAATGATGTGCACTTTAATTCTTGTCATCTCATAAATTACTGTATACTATACACTTCCAGTCAAAAGTTTAGACACACACAGGAAATACCATGTTTTCATAAAAAAACATCATCAGCTGTGTTATTATTGCAAGAGGGTTTTTTATGATCACTTCTCCTTTTAAATTAATACATTTGCACTAGCAAACATAATGTGCCAGAAGACAGTACTGATGTTTGCTGATGATAGGAAAGTACATTTATTTTAATATAATATTAAAAACAGTTGTTTCCAGCTATTGTACAATAGTCATTTACAATATTAACAATGTCTACACTGCATTTCTGAGCAATTTTACATAAATTATGCTTTCTTTCAAAAACATGAATCTGTGTGTGTTTAAACTTTTGACTGGTAGTGTATATGTGCGATGTGACTAGAAGCTAATTCTCTAATCATTTGTAATAGTCAGTGTTTTTATTTTCATGCATTATACTGTCATTACACTCTCTTGCCATAGAGTGCAAGATCTAATTCAGTTGTACAGTTCATATAATATGTTTATATTATTATTATATATCTATAGTGGGGGAGTAGCAGGCCCAAAACATGTTGGCAACTGTAGCTATTTTGTTGATCTAGCCATAGGCATTTTGTACACATGAGAAAAGCTGATTGTGTACGAATGCTTAGAATGAAGACAAAGAAACCTACTAACAAGAGAAAAATATGCCATTTGTTTCAATGATTGGTCGATTTATCTATTCAATTATTGGTTTTATTCATTAATCTTTTACTTCTAGCATATGTTGACCTTTTGTAAATGGTTTCATATTTATTGCATGCTCTGCTCACTGTCATATTAATTGGTGCCAGTGATCAATAAATACAGTAGGTAATTTATCTCAAAATGTCCCATCTTACTAGCAGGTACACGAAAAGCTCTAAAATGTTATGTCTTTCTATTAGACCCTATATATTACTGTAAATGCGTTCTTTTCTGAAGCTGTCAACTACTGCACTGCTGCTACTTCACAATCCTTCACTCAGGGTTTCACACAGATCAAATTTAACATGATTTCCATATTGTCTGATTTCTATCTCTTTGAATAGTGGAACGAAAACACAAGTCAGTTCATCTGTTTGGACAATCTACAGCACCCCCCTAGAATATATCCTTCAATGCATGCTAAAGCTGGCTTCTATATTATGATTAAAATCCAATACTGTGCATGTTTCCCATGTTAAGTTGTGAATAAACAGAATAACAATTTTAGATCTTGAATTGGCAGCATATAATAGGAGTGCAGCCTGTGGGGAAACAGAGCCATTTGGAATAGTGAAGGCAGCTCTAGGGTATGGAACAAGTATGTGTTTGAAGCTTTTGTATTTCTATGCACAGGATTGAACAGTAGTGTTATGGGTTATATGAATGTACTAAAGTTCAAACATTCAAGGTGAAAGCAATATGCTTCTTCTCAAAAGTAAATGCAAAAATGTTTTCATGTTCAAACCTTGCAAAAAGGTAGGATGCTGTTTCCTCTGCTCTGTCCTTGTGGTAAAAACATCCCAAAACTACTCACAAGCTTTTTGCCCAAGTCTTGTGATATGTGCCTATAATCCCCCACATAAACAAATCTTGCATTAATTTTATTGCATTTTCTGTCCAATTTATGTGTTCCCTGATGGAGGGACACCAAAAAAAGCCACTGACAGATGTTGCTGCTATAATTCAGGAAAGTGTTATTTCTATCTGTAGTGGGGGAGGCTTTCTGGAAGGCTGAGTGTGCACATTTGTCAGTGTGGAAATTATGGACTAGAAAGGAGGGAAGTTAGATTTGCTTTGCCTTCTCTGCATTTGTGTGTGTGTGTCGTCTGTGTTTTCATGCAATAGAGTGCTATACACCATATTTGATCATGCATTTCATAATCATTAGCTTGGACCTTGGCAGTGGCACCGTCCTCTCACCGGAGCTACAGTTGTTTATCTGGTTGTGCTACTGCAGACAGCTGTAAATAAATGAAGAAGGAGTAACTCCTGAGGGAGTATGGGGACACTCACACTGGGATTTGCTGACTAGTTTTGTAACAGTAGACTTGCTTCTGCATTTTTTTAATTCATAAAACTTCTGCACTTTTTTTTGTCCATGTTTCATTTATTCATTCATCACGCCACAACTTCCCCTTACATTAATACCTGTCCTGGTAATAGAGTTTTCCCTGATTAATCTTTCACCTATTTTTTTATTGTACAGTCTGTATTGCAGCAGCACCCTACTTATTTAATTTGAGAAACGATCTGAAAGAAAAAACACAGGATAATAAATGTTTTCTCCTCTGGGACTTTGGTACAGGCAACATCCATCTTTGCGGAACTGCAACGCCTTCTACAAAACTGATTTGGTTACATGTGTGGGTGCATGCATGTTTTGATATTACATCACTGTTGGGTCTTGGGAAAATTAATATGTTGTATTTGCGTATCTCCATGCCACACATGTAATGGTTGGGAAGTAAGAGAAAACTCACCAAAAGCTGTTACACAATCAAAGTGAACACTAAACGTGTGAAAAGGCTACACTGAACATGTTCTGCTGTATGGATAAAGACATCTAAGTTACATCTGCGTGAGCACACAAACATTCTTCAGAATTCAGAATTAACCACAAGGAGGTGGAGCTGATGAGAATGTCTCTGGTATGGCAAACAGAAAGGCCTATTCAGTTTTCGCTCTTGCATTACAGTTAAGCTTTGCATACGCCTAATCCTTATTGTCTACAATTAATGAGTTTCTCTCATATTGAGAAATATGCAAATGGAGATTTCTGGTTTGGAGACTGCAATTATGGAAGGAGCTAAGGGATATGAGACCCTAATTATGTGCTATCATTATTGCCATGGCTACTGCTACAGTTGACTTAGTATGCAAGGGTAGGAAGAGGAATATGAAATATTATGCAATCTTGTGGCTGCATGTGATACAATAACTAAAATATTAAAGGGGGGAAAAAGACTTTACAAAGTATCAAAAACTGCTGTTTAACTGCAGTTACACATGTTTTACAAGAAACAGTTTGTATATAGAATTTTTAGTTTTCATCAGGGAAGAGGAAAGGACACAAGCCCACAAGGTGAAATTTAGCCAGAAAAAGGGTTGAATCAAGCAAAACAAGCGCAATGACAAAACTGATTTGGTGTCATACTGCCTTACACATTGCAACTCTGCACAAAACACAATGTTCCATTGTCATGGAAATTTGACACTACAGCATTCACCTATCAAAATACAAAAGCCAACCATGTGCACCATCCTACCATTTTAGACACCGCCATACACACAAGCTCCCACAGGTTCATAAGCATTCCACATTAACAAACTCACTTTTGTCAGCTTGAGCATTGAATTTAATCTGCTTTGATTTTGCAGCAGACACAGCATGCACGGCCTATTGTGAGTGCCATCATTTCAAAAGAGCTTAGTGGGCAGAACTGCTTTTTGACGAAGGATAAAACACAGTCTTACAGACAGAATCGATGCACTACTTCTAAACTGTCATGGTTTGTGTTTGCATTCCCTGTGTCTCTATATCCCTCGCTGTATTCAAATGAAAAGATGTCTATCACAGAGTAGCAGCCCCACCAGAAGAATCTTCTGCTGTACCATCTTTGTGTGTGGGCATTTATTCCCAGTGAAATCCATGCATAGGAACACTTTTTAGATGTATGATTTGTGGAGCAATGTAGCCAACTCACTCTGCACTTTTAACTTCAATGTCATCCACCAGTAGATTTCCCTCAGGGCTTAACTGATTTGTAAATGGTGCAGTTCGCCCCTTTTGTGCTGCTTACAATGTGCCTTTGAAAAATAGAGAAAAAAATAATAAGTTCTATTCCCTTTTATCCTGCATTGTGCCACTCAGTGCACCTGGGGAAGGGTAGCACTTGCATGATAAGAGGAATATTGAAAGAGAAGCTGACTGAATTCAATATTTCAATATTTTGCTCCATCTACTATTCAGTGTTGCAGACTTAGAGCACTCTAAGGTATTTTGCCAGACATTTTTAGTCACACGTACTTTGACTCATGCTAAAAGATCATTAGGTGACTGTTAGCTGTAAAGCTTATTATAATGCTAAATTAATAAATAATCATCTATTAATTATTCATCCACATTTATTTTGATCCCATAAGTGATTAATGTGACTAAGACCCACCCCACCTTAAGAATCCCACAACATATTAATCACAGGTTTAACACACAGCTCTCCCATTCCATTATCTTGGTGACACGGGGTAAGAGAGGGCACAAAATGGCGGAGTTATGGATGTAACTAGGGAAAGAAGAACACTAACACCACTGAAGAATTATACTACATTCCATGTTTTGTATATTACAAGAAAATCATCATGTTCACATCAATTTGGAAGACTTGACCTCCAACATCTTTTCTGTGTAAAGTGCCCTGTGTAATGAACACATATTTTATAATCTGCCATTGCTTCATAATGCTCACATACCCTCAGTCACTGCTCAGGCACAGTGTATGATTGCAGGGACAGCTTTTTCCCTAAGAGGCCTGTGGAGAACTAAGCCAAGTCACACCTCCAGAGCCAAAGGATTCTGGGTCGCTGAAAGCAGCTTTACCGTCACAGCTACCTTCAAAGACCAGGAAGCCGTCCAGAACACAGGGACATAGGATCAAAGGCCCAGAGAGCTCTTGCTAATTAGTAGGTGGGAATCCTGTAAATGCACCACAAACTATTGTCTGACACTGTCACATTTGAGATAGCAAAGGTTGAGCAAAAGAGGCAATAGGAGGATAGGGCATGTTTAGGGAGGAAAGGAAGAGGAGGGAGGGGGACATAAAATGGACATACAGTGTTATTGTGTAAAAGCAAATGTTCTGCGTCTGTGTTGCTTTAGTCAAAAAGTGACTGGCATACTTAGATGTGCACTAATGTAAGCCTAGAATGCAAAGTCAGAGCACTTCTTTCCACGCAGAACACGGTAGTGACTTTTCAGTGTTTCTTGTAAAACACTACGTCTGCTTCAATTACATTATCAAAAAACATCAAACCCCATCAAATCATCATACCTTTGAGGGAAAAAAAACCCCACATCCTTATTTTTGTTGTCATGGCTAGTTTTTAGTGGGAGAACTGTTCACTCATTGTGGAGAGCGGGAACAGGCCATTTAACTGACACTAACATCTGAAGTGCTAATTGAATTGATTTATCTGATGCCATTTTCTTAAATGGGGTTTAGACCTAATAGGACTTCTTGACCAGGTAACAGCTGTCATGGCTAAAACCAAAGTGCAGTGCCATAATTCAGTGTTTGTTTTTCTAGGAGGCATGACCCGTTAACTGCGTAATACTCAATGGTACATAATGGTCTCATGGCTTTAGCATCACCACCACTTAACTTCCAACTTGTAAATGTATTTAGCATGCTCACATCCTCTGCAAAAGCCTTTCCTCTTGGCATGACCTGATCATGGTTGTGAAATGTTCATGCCAAATGTTGCCACTGTTTTGTTTTTTTTTCTTTCAAAGATGACTGGAAAAAGTATAGCGGGCATGGTGACATTTACAACCTAATTTAACCACTTGTCAGCAACAGCCTTTTTAAGGAACATAAAAGAGGGTACTTACTGAGGATGTTGTGGAATAAAATGTGATAATCTCTTGACCTGATGTTACTTTAGACATCTAATGAAAAACCCCAAAAGCACATTGAGTTTGAGATGAGGGTTTTAGGGCTCATTTCTATGGCAATCTATGATTGTGAACTAGAAAAAAAAGCTTTATGGGCCAATGTGCATCATGACATGGTTATAGAAGTTGTAATAATACAGTTTCACCATGATGCAATACTTACAGCTTAATTCCATTCTTGGTAGGTTAACTACAGAAGGGCCCCTTCTCTCATTTTCTTCTACAAATTCTAGAATCACTGGTTTTCTTTACCTCTGCAACATCCCCAATCTAGCACCCTGTTAAAAGAAAGACATTTGTATAGAGCAATGGCTTTAGTTGAAAGATATTCTATGAAAGAGCACGATATGGTTACAGTGGTTTTAAGCTCTAAGAGCGAATGCTTCGTATCGAATGAGAAGAGGCCACGCCTGGCGTGGACAGTCAGATCTTCAACCTCTCCTGTTCAGCTATGCTGAAAATCCATGCAGGCAGGGGTGGGATTTTATTTTGATGAGCACACTATGCGACCAATCACATGCAAAGATAGACTAGGATCATACCAATATTTCCTTATTATAATAAGGACGGGGGGCAGACGGTCCTAATGACAGCAAGTGTAGTGGTACAGGCCAGGCACACAACAGCCCTGTCTCCTAAAAGGTACGTCAGTAAAGGAGGAAATTCAAACCTAATTTTGTAACAGGACATATTTGCGACCCAGTTACGTTTTCTGTTAACCTAATGATCATATGTTCACAGTTATTGTGAATGAGAAGTCGCAAATACATTGATATGGAACGTATTAATGAAATGTTCACAGGTATGTATGTATATTTGTTGCCAAATGAAGTAAAGTAAAATACCCAAAGCTCTACACATACACCCACAGAACTGGAGTATCATGCTGGTAACTTTGTATTTGTGTTATATGTGTTTGTTATGTATTGGATCCTCTAACAGGCTGCACTAGTGGGATAAAGCTGTACTTTCCTAGGTGGGCCTTTAAATGCAATGACCTATCTGAACCCATAGGCTGATTGGGTGGAAATGATCAGAAAACAGACCTGAGTTGAGTATGCTCCAAAGAACAGTGAACTGCTTTGTACACCTTCAGCGTCACATTATGCAACCAAAGAACTAACCAATGGGTCCACAGGTCTCTCATCTAGAAGATGAAATACTGACAAACACAGCAACGGACAGAGGTCAAGATAAAATGCCTACACTGCACATGCAAGGGGTCACCTTCTCATTTTCCACTTCGGACTGAGTTTCAGAGTGGGGCTGACAGTTTGTTCTAATTTTCCTCTGCAGACTAGCAGTTTCCCCCTCCCTCCCATCTCAGATGCCTGGGGTAGAACCAGACTGGCAGTGCAGCGGCGAGCGATTGTCAGCACAGATTGACTTTTTTGCCCCATGAGGTGTCGATATGCTGCACCTGACAGGGCGATGGCTCTGCACAGTTTGCCTGCCTTGTTAAGTCTGACACTGACAAGAAGCGACTGGGTGAGAACTGACACACAGAGGAAAATCCACGGCAAGAGCAAATATTTGATGATGTGATTTTTGCTGGATTGGGGATGGAAGCCGATGTTGACATTTGTGTAACATCTGCACAGTCTGGTTGTCAGAGTCTCTCTCTCTCTCTGCCGCTCTCTCTCCTTCTCTTCATGTATTCACATTAACAGAATAGGATAAATCTGTGTTGTATTATTTTGCAGAAAACAAATTTTACACCAACATGAGGATGGATTGGAACTATATCACTACGGCATTTGTCAGTTTGAAATAGAGAAATATTTCTATTTATGTTGCAATAGAAAAAAATTAACTACTGAGTACCATTGCTCCCATAGAGCATTGGTGTACAAGCAACTATGTGTTTACGAGTCATGCGCGAAATATAAACATTCAAATGCCAACAGGGGACATATGACAAAATGCATTATTCATTTTTTTTTTCATTTGGAAAACATCTAGAACCTCTAACAGACTTTGAGATAAACTGGAACTATCTCTGTGCAAGAGATATAAAGTGTTACTAAGGGGACAAAGTGTGGAAGCATCCAGATGTTTGAAAAGGGAATTGAATGGTTGAAAAAAGATGAACTGAATGCTAAATCACTCCCTGTAGTAATCTGCACAAATGCAATACAATCTGCCTTTGGCAGAAGGAAGAGCACAAAAGAAAGAAAGGAAAAATATAAAAACAGAATGCTGTAGGTTTTTCCCCACAAATAGGGTGATATCATTGGAACCATGAGAATACAAGAATGACTTATATGAAAAGGACTTGTTCTTAATTGCGATTACATTTCTGTTTTATCTAGCTGACACATCAAGGATCCTTTAGCTCCAGTCTGAATGGTGTGTCATTGTGGTCCATTACGTGGTTGATCGACCATGTTAATTTAAACTGCATGCAATCAGTTAACTGGTATAATGCTCACAGACTACTATGCAGAGCCAGTATTAACAATTGTCACAGGGTGGAGATTTTTTTTTTTTTCCCCTTTGTGATTAAGAAGACAAGCACAAGTCAGGACATTTTGGCCACCTCTCACGGCATTGCAGGGTTAGGACACTTGGCTGTAGGACTAAGAGTATTATTTTGAGGATTATCTAATTTTGTTAAAGAATATCTTCACAAAGATAGCTGTAAAAAGGTGTGTGCGTTTGTAAGATTAATTGTCAGAGCATAGTAAACATTGTTACAGCAGGCTTGTGTTTCACATGGCCAGACACGTCACACGACCACGTGATCATGTTGGATAGACTGTATGTTTGACAGCTTGAGTGTACTCCGCCCCCCTCCTGTATGGCAGGGTAGCAGAAAATGCCTTTTAGTGCAATTACATGGGTTTCTACACATCAATTAGCAATCCAATTAAGTCTTGATGTGATGAATAGTGGTGAATAGGAGTGGTGGGGCTACTGATCTCACTAATAATGATCTCGCCGATTACGCTGATCAGTCAGTGGCTGAGAAGACAGACATGCCAAGGTCATCAATTAACTCGCAGAAAGAACGCTAGAAAGAACGGCTGATACAGTGTTACCATGTGCAAAATAATAGCAGTATACCATTACTTATAAATTGTTTGTATTTTTACATGATACTAATTCTTACACACATTTCCTCAAGGTGGAAAGCACAGTACAGCATTTTAGCTGAATATTCTTGATGAAAATTACTTTTCCATGAATAATATGTTTTTAGCCAATTTATGATAAAAACGTAATTTCGCTTCACAAACACAATGTCTGCATTAAAAATGGCTCATTGCCCAAACCCAACCTCAAAGGGGACTTTGGTCTCGAACTTGGGTCTCCAGCATGTCAGTACTGCACAGTAAATGCCCTCTATCCTCCTGGCAATCCATTTTGCATTAATATATGTAGCATGTCATTTGTTCATTCACAAAAATACATTTCAGTACAACAGGTCAATTACGTTCTACAAAAACGTAATCAGGTCGCAAATATGTTTCCTCAAGTTAGAAAGCACAGTATAGTATTTTAGCTGAATATTCTTGATGAGAGGATGATTTTTCCATGACAGATAAATGAATAATAGGTTTTTAGCCAATTTGAGTTGATTAAATGATGATAAATGGATTTTAGCATTATTAGGGCATTTTTGTCCAAATATGTTATACAGTTCACTTGCCGCTTACTTGTAGTTGGCACTTTTTTTGTGTTTTGTATTTAGATTCCACATTATTTGATTCATATTTCTGCCTCTTTTTTCAAAGTATGTGAAAGTCTCACAATCCATAAGCTCAACACGAATATCACAACAAGCATGTTGACATACATAATATTTAATGGTTGATTAAGCACTGTTGTTTTATTTTTTTTGACAGTTTATCATTGATAATATGATCAGACCATTGCATTACTCTTAGTTCGGTTCTTCTTGAAGTTGCAAAGTCAAGTTAAAAGGATGGAATCATTATTATTCTGATTCATGAGCTTGAATACCGTTGAGCTTATTCAACCTTTTCCCCTCATGCCACCTTTAGAGCACTGAGCACCTTGCTAATATTTGAAGATTCACGCCTACTTGGTTACTCTGGGCCACTGGTTAATTCTATTTGGGTCAGTGACATTAATGAGTTAGATTTCATTCTTTTTTGCACTCTTCTCACTTCCACTATGTCAAAATCTGATTAGAGATTTTAGAACTTCAGCAGTGTACTCCTTACAAAGTGAGGTTAGGGGAATTAAATTATTCTAGTAAGGGAGGAATGGGGTGGTAAGAAATTAAGTACATCTACTCAAGTACAGTTTTGAGTACTTTGCTGGAATATTTAAATTTTAAGTGCACTTACCTGCACTTACTTGACTTCTTTAGTACTAGATTCTTTTTTTGGAAAAATTTTATAAATTAATAATAATTAAGATGGTATAATATTATGGATGGAAAGCCCGCCCACAATACTGATGTCTCAGCTCCAAACCCTGATATTCAACTGTCTGTCCTGAGACAGGAGCATTGTTTTGTTTTACCTGCCCCCTCTGTCAGCTGTCAGGAACAAGTTTGAATCTGAAAATGTGACAAAACATAAACAGACTAGGAGCTAAATGGAAAATGCTATGTGTCATGTTATGTTTGGCAGTGAGAATACTGTATTGCTACGCAGCTTAATGAAAGCTACAAGATAGAACATAATGAGATGATATAATGAGGAGGGGGACTAAAACCGACACATTTTGTCTAAAATGCTTCACAACAAGATGATGGACTGCATTAATTTCTGTGGTGCGCTTGAGCTTGCGTTGCATGGTTACAATGAAAGTGAACACTCAGAAAATCCTGGCATTTTCAGAGGGCTGGTGGACTTTGTTGGATTCCTGGATGCAGTAGTACCTGCAGACTGTTACTGTGTTTAATGGGACATCTGATACCGTGCAGAATGAGCTGCTTGACTTCATGTTCTCAGGGTGAAATTTACTTATAAATAGTAAACAACTGAAAAAACAGACTGTGTATTGTTACGTTAAGTTAATCTTTTAGTAGTGTGATGCATGATAATGGTGCTTTGGCTTTTATTAGTGGTGATGTGTGGTTAGAGTGCACCTTAAAACTGACTTGCTAAAGTGCACCCACCAAAAGAAATATTTCACCAGCCACCACTGCACCTAGCCTATCATCTGACAGCTTCATCTGGATGCCAAGTTGATCCTTCCATAGTGTCTGAAGAACCTTGATCAGGAATGGTGTTGATGTATACCTGTATCCAATGATTTTCCTTTGTGTTATTTGTTTTCCATTTTTTTCTTTCCAAATCAGACATTTATGTTTCACTGAGACTTCAATCATAACAGCACTGGCCTGGTTCCAGGCTTACTTATTTCCACAGATGCTTGTGTCTCTTAGGCTGGGTAATTGTAGCTCACTGTAAGGTCAATGGAGAAATTGAGTGTGGTTACCACTATAAATGCAGATAATTTTATAACCCTTAACAAGCATATGTGCATGCAAATCCCATCCTGCATTGAATCAAAGAATGATGGGCTCTTTAATGCTAAACACGTGTCTGGCTTGCCCATTGTCAAACATTTACTCTTATACAGTGAAACCAAAATAAGATTTGAAATAAATGTTTGTTCATGCAGATGCTTAACCTCATTGTAATACATAACATTCTAAAATAAACAAAACATATTTTTTTGTAAAGTTTTAATATTAGGCCACGTTAAAATCTTAATTTCTTTCTCATTAACAAAATACAACCACTTTAAACTAATGCATTTTTGTCGTTACATGACACAGTTGCACAATGTGTGACTTCAAAATAAAACATTGGTCCTCACGCACAATTTGTCGCAACATCAGTCTTTAGTTTACATCAGGTGTCATCAAGAAGTGCAAAGAAACTTAGGAATTCAGGCCTACCTAAAAATTGTACTTTGGGACAATTGTGTTACAGTATTGGAGAAAAATAACTCCAGTCAAGGACTGCACTTTAGAATGAATGGGAAGTAAACAACTTAGAGGTGTCCATGAATTAGGTTTGTATAGTAGGCTATATGTATTTTTAATATGGTTTCTTTATTCATGAACATAGCACCATTTTACAATGTTGATAAATGGGTCTGGGTCACACAGTTACAAAATTTAAAATCTTACAAAAAGGCAAAGAGAAATACACAATGTCCCAGAACCCACTTAACAAGGACACATGCATGTCTGTGTCAGACATTCAAAACGAATCCCTTCAGTAGCCAGGGACCCCAAGTTTTTGCTCCATTATTTTAGAACATCTTCTAAGTCTTACTTTTACTACTTACTATTTTTTGGCCTATTTTGGATATTCACATATTTCCTAAATAAGTTAAAAGTCTTAATATCTTTCTTATAGTTATAGCTGATAATTTATAACTTTTAAAATGTAGAACTCATTGCATTAGATTGTGCATGTGTACCCAATACAGTGACCAGTAAGTGTATACACTCAACAGACATTTAGACATATTGCTGATACTGGATGTCTTTAGATGTCTAACTTACATTCTGATGTGCATATATTAAAATTATGATGTCTGTTTTGAATCTGTATTGTATGTCAAACAAACATAGACAATGTGATGTGCACAAACCTGCATGATAAAGACATCAAAATGGCCATCTCTCCTACATCAGATATTTGTGAGTAATGATGTGCTATAGCAGAAACACATAACATTTTGTTCATTTGTTCCATTTTCACTGAGTCACTAGGACATCTATTTAATGGTTGGGTTGCATCCATCCCATTCTCACGAATGCAATATCTCAGAAATTCTTGGGGAAATTTCATCAAAATTGGCAAAAACGTCAACTTGGACCCAAGAAGGAACTGATTAGATTTTAGTGGTCAAAGGTCAAGGTCACCATGACCTCATGTCTTTTCCACTTTAATATAGGCAAAGTGTCTCTTCAGTTCACAGAACAATATCTGTATATCAGGATTTTATACACTTTACATTTTAAGAGATCCCTAAACATTGCTGAGAGTGTTAATGTTGTAATGTAAGTTATCTGCTGGTGTAGGTGTGCACAGACAAAGATCTCATCCAGATTACAAAGCACCTTGAAGTCTGTACAGTTTAACCTTTTTGACATTGATGATTCCATGTTCACATGTCACAGAAAAAATAATTTAATAAAAACATTAAATCCCTTCAGCCATCACACTGCAGAAGAACAAAATTAGTCTCTCCTAATGATTAGACTATAATTATCCTGTCAAGGTGACAGAATGGCTCAAGATGTACTGGTAAAGGACACTTTGCTCCATGTCTTCCACAAGTACAAGCTGCTTATATGATTTAGGCATCATTTAAATGGTTTATGATGGATATTCATCTCCCATTGTCACCTGGACAAATTCATATTTCTTTGTATAATTTTTGAATCCAAAGAGCCAACAAACTTCAGGTATGTCTGTGCGTACAGCTGTTTCAGACATTGCGAACTGTCCTTGTCATCATCCATAAAAACAGACTGAAAGCCTGGTAGAACTTAAGGGTGAAGTGTGCACATATGCACAAAGCTTTCTGTCTGTGTTCTGCGCATCAGAGAACACTGAACTTCAATTTACCGATGTTATTACTACGTGTTTTGAGATTGTATGCAAACATCTGTCTGAATAAAACATCCAACAAGCAGAACAGTTGACATTTATTATGGACAGTCAGATAACGCATTTTGGCTGCAACATAATGTACTGTATAGTTAGTTTAAGCCAACATTTGCAATTCATGAAACAGAGTGAACCCAAAATTGTACCCAAAGGATTCAGCAGCCACAGAGCTGGAGTTTGTAACACCTCGTTTATGCAGTTGCTCAAACAACCCTTTATTTATAATATCTTTATTCAAAATATTTTTTTATTTATTTTCACCATATTATTTAATTTCATTTGCCACAATGTATTGTAATTGTTGTGTTATTCTCCACCTTCGAATAACATAAACTGTGACTTTAATGCCCTCTGTAATGTTTATGGATCTATAGATACAGTAAATATGTGAAATGTATGAAAACCTGATGTAGAGGTCTTGTCCAGTGTGTTGAAGAAATTACTCTATAGTGGTTTGTTTTGAAACTTTATTTGAACTGCCAGAAAGGGACAGACTGAGCTTGAGTCTGATCAGTTGTCGGATGCAATAAAAAAAGAAGGCAATAAGTTGACAACACAAATTAGGTAATCGGTGCTCACACATTAAATTTTCAGTTCAGTAACGTGTGTTCTCAATTTAGCAGTTTGTGCTTTCAGTTTAATAATCTGTATACAATTTAGTTTACGCTCAGTCCTGTGCTCTGTAATAATGTCCACTTGGTCTCGTAGATGAACAGATTAGAGTCCAGACAGACTGTTGCAGTTTGTAAGCTGCGACTTGACTGGTTTGTGGAGGCAACAACTGCAATGTGGTTGTAACAGTTTACATAATCTTTCTTCTTTCATGACAGAAGTTAAAATACAATGAAAATCACTGATCTTTGTCTCTTTGAAAGTCAGATAGTTCACAAAATCAGAGTTATAAAAAAAATAGGATCAATAGAATAGCATTGCAATTCATAAAGTGGGACTGAGAGGGGTTGGAAGATTGAGGGCTTTATTCATCAACTTAATAAACACTTCCCACTAGAGACTAGATTAGCATAATGCTGTGTTGCGTGGTATACCTCTATCACTGCTGTTGCCCTTGACCACAGACAGCTCATCAATATGAAACGCCTGCCATGTCTATTCAAACATTCCAACAACATCCTCGGTACAAATACTATTGTACAACCTCAATCAAACATAATGGCAGTATACATTCACTGGCCTTTTTATTAGGTACACCTGTACTTTCTAATGCAGCAGGTCTGCCATGGATTCTATTTTTACATGGTTAGAATTCCTTAGTTTTTGTCCCCCTCATATATGTAAATAGGATGGCCAAAAATGCCCTCCTATTACAGAAAAATGTGGATCCTTAAGGAGTGCCTGAAGTGTAAAATGTGGTTGTGAACTGACCACTGCAGTGTGACATCCTTATCTCCACCATATGGGAGATATGACTCTAAGAGACAGATTTCATGCTTTTGTCAGTCATACAGATTTATCAAGTACAATAAAGTTAATTTAAAATCCAATACAGCAAAAATATGTATTCTTCACATACTCTAGGTCACTTTTTTAAATTACAACTAAACCTCATTCATTGGTCTTTCTTCAAATCTCCAAAGTTATTTTAGTAACTTAGTCATTTTGGAAGACATGTTTGTTGCTATAGCTGTTTTGGATAAGAAACACTATAGAAAAATTAAAACTTAATGCCAAAGAGGGATGTAAAATTAGTTGTAGTAATTTTTTTCAGTTTTCACAGTAGTAGAGTAGTAGTTTAGATCCATTATAATATATATAATAATATATATACGTATATATGTTTATAATGTTTTAATTGCTGTAGTAGCCTTTCAGTAGTTGCTGATCATCTAGAAATGTATTTAATAAACTTTGTACTTCTTATTGCGTACAGGAACATAAAAGAAAAACTCAAATACATGAATTCTGCTGACTATCAAAGTATTAAAACTTTGAGAAGTGGGTGGATGTGCTGTATATACTATATATGTACCACTGTGTAGGTGTGAGAAAGCAGAACAAGGAAGACCTGGAAGCTGACCAGAATGCATCGAGTGAGTGAAGCCTTTTCCGCTCATGTTCACCCTGTATGTGAACATTGCTCACTTTATTTAGTTACGATGCATTAAGTTCACCATTCACTAAAAGATGAGCGTGTTAATTCCCAGCGCTGGGTTACGATAGTAAGTAAAGCAGTAGCTATAGACAGTATCTATAGCCGCACTCAAATTGTCCTAAGTTTAGAGTTGATTGTGCTTCATGCCAAAAAAGCCCAGTGGAACATGGCTTAGAAGCAGCTGGGTTGGTGGTGTTACATGGGGGTGCACATTGTCTGGTGAGCAGACCATCCATCAGGGAGACTGCAACTCCCAAAGGCAGTATCTTCAAATGCAGTGCCAGGCCCCACTGCTGCACACACACACACACACACACTTAACTTGCTCCAGTTATACACAGGCATGCACAGACACACATGGACTAGCAGAAACCAAAACCACGTAGAAAAAAACTTAAAGCTTAAAGTGACTAACCAAGATTGGCTTGGTGCCCGAGCAACATTCTGAAGGAATGATGCGACTACCATTTAGCATTTGTTAATTACAATATCAAAAGGAGACCACTAGTAGAATAGATACTCTAACCCACAAATGGACACACAACAGGAAATGATACTCAAAGCATGAATTCTAATGTCAAGGTCAGTGTTCAAAGAGACTTTCGCATTTTATAGACATAAAAACAGGCAGTGGAAAATTAATTACATGTAATATCGCTTGACTGTCATTAATTCTTTTTCCCTACACTCAGGCAGGTTTTGAGAAAACCAAGATACATTCAGCTGAAAGTGTGCATTGCCAGCTGTTGTTGGTTCTATTCTGTCATTATTTTTTCGAGGTGAAAACACCCCGATTCGCATACGTGCTATCAGAAACACCAGCTTTACTGAAGTTTTGCAAATCACTATTGTGAGGAAGCTTGCTACCTCTTAGACTGCTTTTAACTCAGACCTTTAGCATACTGAATTCTCCAATATCTCATTACACATAGTTCAGAATTTTCACACTCAATTTAAAGCTGCTATACCTGTTGCTGAAGGCAAATAGGAATACAGTGTTTATATTTTGTCCATCTCCTGTAGAGAAACATGTACTCTATGTACATGCACATACACACATCACCCATATCTGCAACTCCCTTTGGGACCACTTACCACTTGGAGTACATGTTTAGATGTGTGTTGATTTGTGAATATTGCTGACTTGCTTCTATGTACAGTACTGATATTTGATTTATTGTTTAATTTCCTTCTCTATATCCTCATTCTTTTCCTCATATTGTATTTCTTGAAAAAAAAAACATCACCTACAACTATTATAAATATCTATATGACTCATGTAACACTTTTGTTAACCTTTTATAGTTTAAATATTTTTGGTTGTCAACATAATGAAAAACATTACAGTTATGAAACTTACAGGCAGTGCAGAGACACATTTTGTGTGATTACATCTGCATTTATTTTACTTCTTATAATGTCTTTTATTTGAAATATGCCTATCCTTATTCTCTCTTAAAACCACACTTAAATATGGCTGATTTTCTACTGCTTACATGTGCAGTGAACCAAACCAGATGGCTGTGAAACATTTCAATAATCTCACAAAGTGAATCCTCCTACAGGTAGTACATTTACATATTGTGAGAGGGTCTATATTGTCAAATCGGATTTAAGAAAGCGAGAGAGGCTTACAGTGGGTACATGGTGTCTATGTTAGTGCATTACTTTGGATACAAGATAGAGGAAAAGCAGGCATTATGTAGTCATCAAGCACTCACTAGGAGTTTCATTTCTATGATCTATCTTTGATATCTGTACACAGTCCTGTGATATAAGAAAACATATCTCACTGTCATGTTGCATGCAGAAATGTATGAGGCAAAAGAGCTCATGAATTTCTACTTCATGAAGTGATTATGCATGTTCCATTATTCATTAGATGAATTATTAAAATCAAGCGATTTATGTTCTTCACTCCGTAGCTCCAGCACCTTCACCCTATGTCACTTTTAATTGCTGAAGGATATTTCTGTAAATGGTAGAATGGATATTTACAATGACAACAAGAATTATGTATGACAGAATTCAACTTGTAGAAACTCATATTACAGCTTCCCTGAAAGAATGTCTATAATTGTGTGTGTGTGTGTGTGTGTGTGTGTGTACTGTATATAGTAGTGTTACATTTAAATTGCACTCGTTAAAAAAAAGGGGCACCAGGTTAGTCTGAAAGAGACTGGAGATACTTTGATTCAATTTAATAAAATCTTGAGTAAATTTAATCAGTCTCTTAGAAGAGGCAGTCATTGTGGCAAAATAAGTGATCTCTGTCCCACGAGACAAAAGAAACAATGACACATCACTGGGTCTAGTGGAGTGAAGTTTATTCATACAACTGCAACTAACTAGAGTGAGGTGTAACATTTGGCTACAAGTTGAAAGTGACACTTAAGAAGTAAGCTGTGGGACCATGGAAAGTAAAAGATGAGGAATTTGCCAATTTTAGTGGTGTTGTTTACCTGAAATCAACTTTTCATAAGGTAAGGTAGCTAAGCCTACTTAGTGCTGTAGGAGAATTGTGTGCTTTGACTTAGCCCTCTGGCTGGTGGCTCCCAGACTCAGGCATTGTTTTCCCGCTGAAGAAGCATCCTTCTTCACCAGGCAATGCAAGACAGAGGTTGAGCTTTGATGCTGATTATGATTTGTTGCTGTACTCGATTCTCTCAGTTCTCATGATAAAATTATTATAAAGAGACACACAAAAAAAGAAAAAAGTGTAAAAGAAAAGAAAAAGAAAAGTCGCAAATCCTTCTGTCTTCTGACCTTTTATTCTCTTAAGGAGAAATAGGTGGAGAGAGAACTTTGGCGTTGTTGTTGTTAGTGCAATGCCTACTTTCTTTGTTTGAGAAGTTTGTTATGTAAATATCTTAACCTGGAAAAAATGAATAATATTAACTTTTCTTATCACGTCTTACATCAGAATTAAATTCAATAACCAGTGATTCAAAGTAAGTTACAATACCAAGTGTAGAACACATGAAATTCTTTGTATGTGACATGTCAACTATTGAATTCAGTAACATCTTCTCCAGATGATATAATGATACAGAACATTATAAAGAATCGCATTGATCATGCACTATATTACATGCTTAATAATAGTGATTACATAATTTCAGACTGATGTGGTCGTGAGCACATGCATGTTACTCAGGTATTTTGATAATTATCGAAAAGGGTCACGATCATTCAGCGATATTTGGCCTAACAGTCTTACAGACTCCATGTTCAGGCCATCATTAACATGGAGATTCAGTTTGTGACTTTTATGTCCCTTTTCTGGAGTTTTTCCTTCAGGAGGTTGGGGCTCCACTCTGGTTAACTGGTCTTTGATTATGTTATGGGCATGTTATGAAAGGTCATTTCTGATAACCAGGGTCCCAGGTGAAATTATCTTGTTTCTGCCAGCTTTGGTCAACCTGGTAATCGGGAAAACTCAGGGCAGTGACCCCTAAACTGGGAGAGTGGAGCAGATTTCAGGAACAACATCCGCGATTACAGTTCTAGGAACAGTTAAGATACTGCATAGGACCCTCAAGCTCCCAGGTAGGAGGAGGGGGGGCTGAGCTTGAAGGAAAAAGACCGCCTACAGGGGGCAAGTGGGTAATTTATATATACATACAGTTATATTGTGGAATGATCAGGCTCTGGACTAGATGACTAAAGGGGGTTGAGACGCCCTCCCTGACCCCTCGGCTTAATTTAAACAGAGGAAGCCCCTCTGTTCAGCTTATCTGTGAACCCTCACCCCATAGGAATGCCAGGATGACCAAAACTGGCAGAAATGAGATAATTTCACCTGGAGCCCTGCGTGTCAGAAATTACCTTTCAGAACATTCCCTTAATTATTTTCTTTTTTCTAACTTTTGCTACTGTATCACCATAACACACTAATGATTATTTTTTCTGCATGCTGGAACAAACTTTTTACTACTTTTTTAAGAGTGAGGTGTGAGTTCATGTCATAGTATCATATTTCTTTGGCTTATATAAAGATAGTATGCAGCTCAAGCCACATAGAGCAGGTCATTACATTACACACAAGGATAGTTGCAGATGTTCCAAAAAATAATCATAATTGGCTGTTTGCTTACTGTTCCCTTAGTTACTGTTACCACACCTGTCAAGCGTTCTGTTCAGCACAGCAAATATATACCTATGAAGTATACTTAATGCACGTTTATTTCAGACAGAGAAAGACCATTTCTACTCTGTGAACCCTTATTTGAAGTGTCATTAGCAGATTTCAGAAGCTTGTCTTTATGAGATGACAGGTTGGCTCACTAGTCTGTTTCTTGCTTTGATCACTCTTAATGACTCTGTGTTAGACATTATCAATCAGAATCCAAAGTCTGACCTGCTGTAAAGTTGCTAAATTATGGAAAAGGTTAAGTGAATGGTTATATGTCTCAGATAGAGCTCTTGTATTTACACCAGTCGACTATATTGTTGAGATAATGTGTTCTAATTCACATTTGAATACAACAAGCAAAGGTTGTCATTAATTGGAAAAAGTTAATGTTCTGCACTTATAAGTTATTGTTGTGGACAGTTTACTGCGTGACACACAAAGCAGATGGAACAACCTACTTTAGGAGAAAGTTGAACGTAAAGTTTTTCTGTTTCTATAATGAAGCAGTTTCTAAATGAAAAGGGAGGAGGGTGTTGATCATAATGATGCTTATATTGCCATTAATGTCCACCCACATTGCGAAAGGTGGCATCCTGCAGGCACAGCTGTGTGTCTGAATACCATCAAAATAATATAATATTCATTGTGCGCTTTCTGTATTATTTGAAGAGGATATAACCTTGAGGCTGACAGAGCCCATTGTTTTCTCCTCTACAATTTGTGATCATACACAGCACATAAACATACCTTAATTATTTCTTATTAGGTAATGACCTCCAGTTTTATTATTTTATTCTATTATTTAGCAACATAGATGTGTCTTCTGTTTTGTGACATGTCATTTTTAGGAGACAGGGTTGTTAAGTTCAGTAATGTCAACACAAATTGCCTTTGGGTCTTTTTACCTTTCTATTCATGGTCTTTCTTCTGTTTATACTCACAGTATACTCACAAAACCTTAATAATTTCCAAAAATATTTGATATCAATTTCTCCTCATTTATCTTGTCTATTTATTTATATCTTCTTTTCTAACTGTTTGAGTTTGAGAATTTACTTACATTGTCCATTAAAACGATAACCACAAACATTCAGTTGCAATTACTTATAGAACTTAATCAATAATACATTGTCTGGGTGAGGTTTCCACAGGCTCATTACAAAACAGGCATTAATGATCCTTATTAGTAGCATGTTACCTCTGCGTGTTTAGAAATGTCAACAATCTCAATTCACCATCATAAAGTATCCTCCAAGTGGAAATACGATGGTATCCTGACTGTATTAACTCCAGTGAAATCATCATACAGCTTTCAGTTTCTTCGAACTGCATTTATGCAGACAACCTCTCGTTCTCTTTCCTTTCCCCTCCATCCCACCCTCATTCTCTCATAACCTTTTGAGTATTTCAGAGTGTCATGAAAAAGCTGCTGATTGTATCACATAACCATTATTTTTTTTTATTTTTCTGCTATTTGTTCTAAGCTGTGTCTAAGCTGTCTCCTCTTTCTTCAACTGGCACCTCTTTTATAAATGTGTATATCCACCACAAGTGTCAGAAATCTTCAATATAATCACATTCACCAGATTTTTTTCTCTTCTCTTCTTCTTTTCTCACCATAATTCAGTCAAGAGAATATTGTTGTAATTTTTGCAGGATCCCAAATATGTATCTTAGGACAATCCCTGAGGATTTTAGGACAGTAAGGTTTAGAATTGATCATTAAATCAAAAAATGTTCACTATAATTATACAGGTTACAAATTCTCTGCATGCATGATGTTTCTGCTGTATTTCTTTCTTTGTTTTGCCAAAAACTTTGTTACTAAGAACATTTATTGTTGCTCAGTATATGATGTGACACAAGGCTGCTTTTGACTGTCTTTGCTCATTCCCATAAATATCTTCACATTTAAAATCAGCATGGTCCTTCTTTCTGTCCTTTTATACAAGTATTTCTCCCTTGAAAATCTCTCAACCTCCTTAATATTTTACCAAATTGCCCGAAGGGTCTTTTCTCTGCATCCGAGCCTTATTATGTGTCTCTTTAATCTCATCTCTTAGTCATTTGTCCATCTCTGAGATGGAGCTCTGCCTTTCATATAGCACTTTTAGCCTTTAATTTCTTATGTAAAAAAATAAATTCGCTTGGAATCACTGGTATGAAATTCTATCCAGAATCATCTCAGGTTCAAGATAAAGACACTATGTACAATTTGTTGTGTGATTGTTACATCTTTTAAATTATTCTGAGGAAATATGTTATTCTTTGTAGGAAAAATAGTACATATTGGTGCTGTCTGTGTGTTGTTACTCAGTCCGGTCATGTTGTATCACTATTAGCAACCTCAAATATGTAAAAAATAGATTACAGAAATTGACCCAAATGATGTGAAGACCAATTTTCTGTCCGTCTGAGCTATGCATTTTGCATTATTACAGCTGCATTTACAATAATTATCTCTCCTTGTCACACACTAAGTGAGGCCGTGGACTTCTGTTAACATCACTGCACCTCAGCTACTCCGCTATACGTTTTGACACTATTAAGTAATTAAGTTCACTGCTTGAAAAGTTTGAAAAGTTTTGAGACAATACAAGAGACAATCAGTTGTTTGTGACCTTCTGTTTCTAACTGTGCTGAAAAACATTTAAGAGTTTCTAAATCTAATCTAATATAAAAGATGTATTTTCATAAATTGAGAAAATATTATCAGTAATATATCAGTCTTAGGAAATGTGCCAGGAAATTATATTAATAAACACTGTTAAAATCTTTGCTAAACTGTTTATTTCAAGGGTGCCTTGGCCTGGTGCCAATTTACTTTGTACACACCTTGCATTAAGAATTCCAACTGTGTTTACTTGTGAATACTAAGGCATCCTCACTGAGGGGCTTCAGTTCTCCTTCACCTCAAAATCACTTTTGTTTTTAGACTTCAGACAAACCTGTTCAAATTGTACAACTTAGCAGTCCCCTGTCTAAGAAGCAGCATCAGTTTGCATCTCTGGTGAAAACGGAGCAAGTGCGCTAAAACAACACACCATAAAAGGCATTGCAGACACCGTTTCCTTAAGAAACTGCCACAATGGGCTGCTTCTCTAACATGCATTTCCCCTTCAAATTACTCTATAAGAAGGCCCAAAGTGGAAGCTCATCACATCACAAAGGGTGTGGAACCAGATAGCGGAATTCCCAATCCTCAGTTTAGCAGAGATTTGAAATAACAATTCCCATCAGGGCCTGGCAATGTCGGTTAACTCCCCCATTCACTGAACAATGGCACAGAGCCGACCCTCCCAAAGTATTGAACAGCGTCAAGGGACACAGCTCAATGGAATCAGCCGGGGGGATCTCTCACTTCTTAAGCTTTTCAGTAACACGATCCCCTGCTATCTACATTACCATACGGGATCCGACAGCCAGGTAGGGGCAGAAGCAACGGGGTTTCAAACAGATAATTGATTCCCATTCTCAGCAAGAGGATAGGGGATGCTGTGGAGCAGCGAAAGGGCCCTATTCAAAGCTGCGGCTTTTAGGCTGTAAGGCTACATTATACCTGACTCAAGGAGAATCCGATCTGTTATTCTTGTACAGGTCTCCGAGGTGTTAGAGTGCATGAATAAGCTATGGGCTACAAGAGTTCTCTGGTTGCCATCAGACAGCTAGACAGACATTTGGCAGAAGGAGGGGCAGAAAATAGATGTATGCAATTTTATCTTTTGCACTTAGAGGATTTGTTTCCAGGAGCCGAGAGTATCACTCTCAATGGACATATCAATTAGAAGAGTGCATTGTTGTCTGTGTTAAAAATAGGAAGGAAAATAAACAATTTAGGAACATTTTATCGTACATAAATGTCAGAAACAAAACCAGAGCTCTCACAAACAAACAAAGAATGGAAATGCGCCTTATCACAGAGACAAAATATATTCTCCAGGCACCAGGCTCTTGGACTGTGAGCTATCAGGAGACTGGCACTCCAGCCAAATGGAGTTCATTCCCCCCACAGTGAAAGAAAAGAGAAATGCCACCCAGGATAGATGAATGACAGATGAGTCATTTCCATTTATGAGGTTGAGAATGCTCACACTGATCTGTTGTCATGTCTCTCCTTGATTGAAATGTGTTTATGTCTATGAGCTTGTGCGAAAGACGAAAGAGTGAAAGAAAAAAAAAACATGAGATTTTTTCCCCCCTTCTGTTATTCTTTAAGCCATTTCTTTAGCTCAACAGTCTCACCCTGTCCCTATTTATCAAGCGAGCGTCACTGTTCTTTCACTCTGCTTACATCATGGCAGGTGTTTCACCAAAAACGAGAATGGTAGCCCAACCTCATCCCGATGTTCAACTACTTCACTTCTTTCACAAATGTGAGGAAAGAAGAGGAAGAGTGCCTGTATAACATAAAGTTGGATTAAACCCAATCCAGGAGAAATGTACAGCATTTCCAGGAGCTCATGCATAACTTAACATTTACATCTCTTCCCACACAGATAATATATGCACTTCATATACCACTGAACACTGACACCGTAGTTAAAACAACAGCAGACAAGCTTAATCTTTAGTATATGCAATCAGCAAAAAGGCACTTGCTGCTCATTCATTCAGTGTTTCACCCTAACTGCACTTAAACAAGCAGCTACAGATTGAATTACATTTGTTACAACACAGTACCCTTAACCAGCAACTATCCCATCTGCTCTATTAAAGTGCACATCAGATATTGGATCAAGTTAGAATCAAAGGTGACCACTGGTGCTGTGGAGTAATGTCCTGGAAAAAAAAGCCCTTGTTTTGACTGCATCTCATGCCCAAGTAGCATGCGTATGGAGGGCAGTTTGCACTCATGCATGCTATGCAGTTCACACATTGTCGGGAACGTTTATTAATTCTGACAACAGTTTCGCTACTACACTGATCCTGGAAAAAGTTTTATTGACAGATGGTGGTGGTGAAACATAACACTGCACAATATTTGATTAAAGTCTGCCTTGCAAATATTTTATGCATCCAACATGTTTAAGCCTCATCAGGACGAATTTTGAGGCGAACCGCAGAATATAAGCAACTGGTGCCACACAACACTTTCACAAAATAAAGACTAGAAAGATAAAGACTAACTAAACTCATTCAGTCTGATCCTGCTATGATTTAATTAATAATGTCAATGAATATTGTATCAGATTACTTTACATGACCTGTGGCTATGCAGCCCCATACGCAGCCAACTGTAATGAACTGTGTTCTGAAATCTGTCGCTCATGTCCAGCATTATATTTTATCCCATTCAGATCCCTGTCCACCATATCATTAACACCATCATATATTGTGTTATAGAATATTGGTGTAAATGTGCATCTTTGTGCTTGTGCATTACACAATTCATATATGATCTCTGGCTATGCGACTGCTGTCAGGTTAAACTGAAATTTGTGTATTTTTTAATATTTGTTCTAGCAGACTTAAAAAAAATATTCGGATAAATCCTCATTAAATGTCAGAGCAAAGCCCAATAAGCCAGCTAACTAGGTAGTAACTTTTTCTTCCCTCCCAATCCTCAAAAAAATGTTGCTACAGCATTATTGGCTCATATAAGCCAGAACTACTTTTTTTTTTTTACACAGTTCGAGTAAAGTCTACGCTCCTACTCTGGTACTTGGTAGACTCTTCTCTCTCCCTTCACTAATGTTGTCACAATACTCACCGTACACTGCAGTGCTCGCAGTAGGTTAATTGCACACTAGCCTCACAGTCTGTTAAAGCTGAAAATGTTGCTAGTTACATGAGACTCCACTGTTGAACTCCCCCATTATGCATTCTGCATCTGTAATGTATTCCTAAGGGACCATACAGACTTAATTGGCAGACTGTTGCACAGAACCAGTTGCATGTTTCTCAGTCACCTGTTATCATTTTACTGACTTAGCAGTAAAAAAAAGCAGCATTTAAACTCTTTAAACCATGATCATAATGATAGCTACAGAACATTTTGCAGCTACTTCAGTTTCTCCGTCAGCCAGCAGAGTCATTGGTAGCCTGCCATCAGTCTTCCAGCTCTACCTGCTAAATGCCTTTCAATCTGCCATTCCTCAGCAGAGCTGGAGAGACATGTAACAAGTCGTGTCTGTCCAAAACGAAGCGAAAAATACAACTGCAAGAAGGGAGAGAGGATTGCTGAGAGGGAAGTGTCTGAGCTGTTTGTTAATTGTAGGGAATACTTAGCAGACTCCTTCACAAACATATGACAGCCCCACCTGTTCATTTGCCTGTCTCCCCGGCTTGTGTTGCAATTTGAGATGACAGTATTCCCTGAAAGTTTGGCTGCTATCTTGTCAGGAGAGAGAAACTTGAAACACTTTACATGTCAAAACTCATATTATAATCCTAAGAATGTAAAACGAGTAAATCAAGGCTATTTTCTTTGAAAGTCTGAGATTTTTTTTTTCCTTTCTTTCATTCTCTCTGGACTTAACAGGTTGGCTGTTGTTGATTTCACCTGTCCAAGACAAATGTTAAAATGGTCCTTAGAAATAAGAGTGATATAGTTTTCATAGGGTGTGATTCTCTTGAGATTGCCTTGGGATTTATAGATTTACTTTCATTCCTTGTTGTTATTTCAGTTTTGCTTTCCTAACAGGTGAAAAACACTCAAGAGACACATATAGTATCGAGGACACACACTGTCGGGGAACTAGCTATAGCAAACACATTGGACTCCACAAATACACACATAAATAGTGCTGCATCATTACTCTTAGTGCAGTTTACCTGCTGAAAATTGTGATAGTCCATAGTCCACCAGTTCTATAAACTGCACCATCTCCTTGTTTTTAAGACATGAACAATTTAGTATATTGACACAAAATGGATAAGAATGTAGTTGAACACATAAACCTGAAATACTACTTTTTTTTCAAAATGGTACACTTTACAAACAAGTTCACGCTAAACGTCACGTACGAGTCGGCGCCAGCATCACACTGTTACACCAGCCCGATCACACAATCATTAGCCTCAGCTGTGTAGTACAGATTGTGACACATGGTGCACACCATCTGGAAACCATGTACTCTAAACTGCTCTGCAGACATTGCCAAATATAGGTTGTGGAATATAGGCTAGTGATATATCTTCTCAACCCCAAGAGGCTCTTGAATACCCACAACCTCTTCTCCTTTTCTCACTTGTGTACAGAAAGTGAAGCTTAATAAGCTTGCCTAGGCATACACATGATATTTTTTCTACTTAACATTTGGAGCTGAAAGGATTGGACTCCAGACAACAGTCTTCAGAGAACTTAACGATCGTGCCATCTGGAGGCAGGGACGTGTTGTAGCCACTGATATCGATCATCTTTTTACACTTTACTCTCACAGATGGTAAAAAAAAACACCATCTGGGCGCAGGTGTTGGTGCTTTGAAAATGAAAAGTGGCCACCACAAAATAGCCATACAAATATTTGTCCTCACACTTCTAAAAGTATGCTTTAATTAGTAGCTTTTAATGTACGTCTTCTAAGAGTTAAAGTAGCTGTGCAGCTGTGTGTGGGTGTCCGTATGTAAGGGTGGCAATTTGTGAACACACGAGTATGTAACTCCTACAGCTTGAAACCAAGACAAATTCATAACTTAATTTTGTTGCAGTTGCTTGAGAACATTTTGGCTTTGAGTAGAAACTGAGTTGCATTTTCAAACTATTGCACAGTAAAAACAGAGTGTATTATATATGGATATGAGTCCTATTTGTGCACTTTATATCATGTTTTCATCTGATATTAATACTTTTGTAACTTTTTCACTTTGTGCAGAGAAACACAAACTCATGTTCCTCTTGAACTCATACATCATACCAATGCTGCCATCAAGTGGCCAACTGTTATTATTACATTCTCACTATCTCCTAGTCTTATAGTATTTGTCATCATTATTATCATCATCATCAGAATATTACCACCATTAGGAAATACAGCGTCTTCTCCTTTTATCATTCTCAGAACCAACTTACCACAATGTAAAGTGTTTTACAAAATGTGGAGAATCAGGCATGTGTCCGATAAATATTCCTTGGTGGCATATGTTTGCTGTACAGCTGCAGCTGCAGTGGGAGAAGCACACTACATTTTTAAACTTTCATGGCATTTTACTATTTCAATATGATAGATTTGACTGCTGAAGGCTTTGTGAACAGCTGTGTCTGACCACTAGATGTCACTGCTTACCATTAGGTCAAACCGTTGCAGCTGTCCACCTGCATCTTGGGGGACATTTCAGTGCAGCAGACACAACAGCTACAGTGTATGGAGCCAGACTCAGAGTCACAGATGGAGGCCTTGTTGTTGTTTGTGTTTACTCTATGCTGCAATCATAAAATCATTGCCAGCTGCGCAGACTGTGTGAGAGAGCACGTACACTTTGATGTTTCCTGTCTGTTAGTTAGTACTTGCTAAATTGATTTCAATAACAAATATTATAAAACACACAAGCAAAAAAGACAAATGAATCCTTTCAGTAAAGTGTCTTCCACCAACATTTACTTCATATTGTTTTAAGGGGACACCTTAGCATCTGTGAAAAGCTATGATTATTGTTCATTTGTGTTTTATTTATTGATCAATTGTGTGTATTTGAAGGTGTACCATACAAAGCATTCAATGAAATAGTAATAGTAGTTAAATAGTTGGGTCTACTATGATATTGAATTATTGACTTTCCATCACAGAGATTCCTAGACAAAATGTACTTGTTTTCCACATATGTATTTAAACCTATATTCTATATATTTAGTTTTTATTTTGTAAATGTACCTACTTGGTTCACCCATATGACCCATATGAAATGCAATGTTTGTTTACAAAAGGAAAACTCATTGACCTTAATTAGTAGGATGATTTTGCTTGCATTTTCTTATTGGTGGACTCTGGGGTGAGTCATGACTATGTAACATGGCTATGTCACTAAAATGAATTATACTTGCTGAAGGTCAGAAAAACAGCAGAATTCCCTTTCAATTTGTGAAAGTGTGTTTCAATTTGAGTGTTTCATTATATGTGTCTGTCAGTAAAATAGGGGAAGAAGAAAATGTGCTGTAAATTGTATTAAATTTTTCCATGTCCAGCCAACAGTACTCCCAATTGCTTTGTTGTGTCTCCAACAGGTCAGTACCTAGTGACTGCAATCAAGCCTGGAGCCAGAGAGGTGCTCCATTGCTCAGATCTATCTGGCCCCCACCAGGAGACTGTAATATGCCCTGAGGTTGCAGTCTGTCAGATTAAAGACGGTAAGAAGATTGTTAGAAACCTCCCGTCAAACAAAGTCACATTTACACTCTTACACTCTACACTTACATTTACAGAGATCACACACTGTTTCTGGAATAAAAACAACGTTAGATTCATCTCTAAGTCAGTTTTCATCTTTTTCTGCTGTGATTTTCATTGAAATACATCAGTGGGGTGTGTTTCTGTTTCTCTCTTGGCATGTGTTTTTTTTTTCTTTTTTCCAGTGTTCAGTAGAAAAGCATTGTTTTACAAATGTACCTACTTGTTGTGGCCTAACACTGCCTTTAACAATATATTAAATTACCTTTTTCCACATTTCTACTGCTTCTTTTACATTAAATTTAAGGGAAATTAGTTATATTGGTTTATTTAATTTTTTTATTAATCAGTTAAGAGTTTGTAATGATTTGATATTTTAACCACTAACCATCTCCAAGGAGATGTACTATTCCAGGATGTAAAAACACAGTGAGTGTGTAATGTGTGTGTAAACATTACTTGAAAGGCGTTAGTGTAGCGTTAAGCTGTTCCGGCACAAAATAAATATGATCAAAGCAATAATAACAGCGTTTCCATATCATGCAATAGTAAAAACAGGTCACAATGACAATTATTAAAAAGTGAATGAAAGTGTTAAAAAATGAATGTGATATAACTTGCATAAGTTGCAACAGCAGAATATTCTACTTTTGTAATTAATAACAACCACATTTATTTTTATATTCAAAAATAACAAAAACATACTTTTGATCATTCAACGTCATTTTACTATTATAATGAATGTTGTGAACTCACATCTGCCACTGTTTTGGAAATTATTTCTCCATGATTTTCTTCCTGAAGTTATGTGAACCATGTGAAGTATGGCACAGAATAGATGACTAAAAAATAGATGACTAAAAAAAGTAAGTAATATGTAATCACAACATTAACATTGCTCTGCTGTAACACAGTTTGGAAAGTATTCCAGCGCGACCTAGAGAGTACAAGAGCAGCAGAATAGTACAGTCACTATCCTGAAAAAAGCCAGGGCTGAACCACAAGGATGCATGATGTTGGATTCTTTGATGCCAGCCTGCTTACATAGCATAATGACGATCTTGCTGTTAGTTTAAAGAATTTCTGTTCTCTCCGTTCATTGTATTCACATATGTACGTATGTTTGGTGGTGGAAATATGGCTGATCACCATGAGTAACATACCAGAAATTCAGAATTAAGCTTTTGTGTCAGTGCTTATTGTCTTCTGCAAAAAAAAGCATAAATTAAGACCATGTAAAGCAGCGAGAAGGCAGGAAAATAACAGAGAGGAACAAAGTTCAACAACCGATGTCAGCTATTACATGGTGTGCAATGGCCATATTTGGAAGACAGCTGCTGAGAACTATGTTTACTATAGGTGGAATAATTTGTCAAACAATGAAACAATAAGTGGAATTTCAGGGAGATGTGCCAGCCACTTTGCTGTCTGTCTCCTCTACTTCAAATGCTGTCCTATATTGTATATGTTGGTGATTTTGTGTTTGTATGTTCATGCATGAATGCAAACATACATATCATGTGTACACATGTTCTTCTTGTGGTCACAAACAAGCACTTTGATGGGAAAGCCTGGGAGCAGGTTTTGTTTTAACTGGTATGTTTAAAACCACGTTCTCAATGTTTTGTTGGTATGTATATGAGCATTTGTCAAGTGAAATGACAAATTCTGTCTAGTTGTTAAAAACATATACTGTTCATCGTCACAAAAAAGGTTTGCGAGTTTTACAATGAAATGTAAAAAATATACCAAAGCACAGACAAATCATTCAAATCTCATTCATCTCTAACAATTAATGGGATTCAAGTGGTGATGGCCCTAAACTGATCATGTATGTTTTCCCAGGTGTTAGAGTTTGAGTTTACGTTTGACTTTTCCTCCATAAAGAGTGGGACCTCTCACTTTTAGTGAGAATTAGGAATAAAAATGGCCAAACAAAATCAGTTTTCCTTAGAAACTTGTCTGTGTACATATTGCACATCTGTCCAACAAGACAAGTACTTCTGAGTGTCCTCCTTGAGAAACAGATGCCCCGCTGCTCCTGAAATGGCTGGATCATTGAAAAAACTAGAGAGAAACCAGAGTGTGTAGGAGACTCAGGCCAGCTAACCTCAATTCAAATCAGTTTATATAAAAAACTGCCAACTGGACAAACTGTGGACGCTGACTGGAACCAAGTTTTATAGACTGATTAGTTTGAGGTGAGTTTGAGATGAGGGGGAATCAATCAACATAGACGTGTGACATAAGATTAATATTAAGTGACATACCATATTTCTAGTTTTATGTATAAGCATTATTTAAGAAGGCATAACACATACTAGTATAATAGTATGTATAATACTGTAGTACTATGTGTATGCCATGTGATGGTATTTGAGCAGCACATTGTGCAGCATGGGTGGTCTCAGTTGGACTCAAACCGCTGTCCCTGGAACTTAAGAGCAGTACATGATGTGCATTTGCTCTGTCATCATGAAATAGTTAAGTACATCTACAGAAAAATATATTGTGTCTTTCTTTCACAGCACTCATGGAATGAATTTAGTTTCTGATCAAAGTGTTTTTCAGGAACAAAGCAATTCAGTACATGCCACCACCCCTGTTCTTAGCTGATCCAAATTTTTTTAAAAATGACTTGTTGTCAAATCTAGGAGGTTTAAATGTTTATAGTGGCCAAGAAGGTGATAACTGACAGATAACAATGTGTTCAGTTCGGAAGAAGAGCTCTGTATGTCACAGGTCATGTTTTTGGCTTCAGGCAGGGAAGGGAATTAATCTGACCCAAAGTCCACTTTCAACTTCAAAGAATTATAGATAAGCCAAACGCCTTTTGTAAGATTCCTTTTATACTGGATTTTATTAGTCAAATACAGTTGATAGACAATAATAATTGATGTTTTAATGACTGATTACATTAATGTTATTACACTATTTTAACAGCTATGTAAATAGTGATTATTTGAATCACTATCTACATTGTAGTACATTGTATAAGTAGTGTTTCTTTTTTTTGCCATTTATTGGATAGTTAGCCACAATAGTTTAGGGAATATCTTGAAGGATATAGAATACAGAACAATGATCATTTCTAATATCTCTATGGATATTATCACTAGAAATAATTGTTAGATATTATATTATCTCAGCTAAGGTTTTTGATTTTACCAGCAATTAAGCATTCGTTGAAGTTTGAGCTTTAGGGAGATGGAACATTCAAAATAAAACATAAAGATTAGATGCTTCCTGTAGAAAAACAAGTGGCACAACTTCAAGAGAAGAAATGTAAGATGGAAGATGAGAGAAGAGGAAAATATATTTGAGGTAGATGCTTTAAGAAATAATTGAGTTGGAGCATTATCATAATAAACCTTTTTAAGAGATTTTGGAAAACATGTAAATAGTTTCATAATTCAAAATGACATGATGGGGCATGACATTACAAAACTAATATCAACTAACCCTTCAGGGAAAGAAAGCCTCTGTATGTAAGGTTTGATAAGAGCCTTGCATTTGCCAATCTGGCACTCTTAGTTCTGTTGAGTCTCAGTCTCCCCACACGCTGCCATACTCCATCCCAAATGGGGAAACAAATTCAGCACAAAAAATTGCTTTTCTCTAATGTGCAATGTGTCTGCTAACCTCCTGGGAGTCAGAAACAAAGAGAGACGAATCACAATTCAACAACTCCGGCTTCCTTTCAACTGTCACCCCATTTAGTCTCCGCGTAGAGCTCTGATGGTTAAATGTTGGACAAGACTCCCAGCTTTTTGGCAGTTCTGTGGTTGCTGTGGTTTTTCTCATTCTCTTCTCTCTCTCTCTGTGTCCCTAGTTGTCTCTTACTGTGGCCTTGCTGCTTCTAAAGTTCCTGCAGATTAAAGGATCAGAAGGAGAGGAACACACATTGCACTGAGTGTGTAGGCATTTTTAGTGGTTTTCTCTTTACTCCAGTGCTATTTTTATAAGTTTGATTATGCCATCATGCAGTCAGAATCAATGACAGATACAGAGGCATGAGGGCAGATGACTGAAAGTGTTGGCAGCACTTGAATATTATTTAGTTTGACTTTCATTCAAGGCAGATGCTATTTTATAGAGGGTGAAAAGTCATTCTCAGTGACTATAAAATGTATAATACAGTTTTAGGTTTATAGATGTGCATGCGCAAGATATATTGACAATGTGAAACACAATAACATCAGAAGCCAAACTGTAATTTTAAAGCTTATCGTTACCAGTGAGTCATACAGGATTGACTTTTAACTTTATCATATTATGATGAAACGTAAGTTATTAATTTGAAGAATAAAATACAAAACACACATTCCCACGCTAGTTCCTGGTTGTTGTAAAGCAATATAAGTCCTTTTAAGCCATACTCACTGCATTGTGATGAGTTTTAGCAAAACCATGCTCTCCCATGCAATTTATGTAACGCATGTCATGATATTACTTGAGACAACTTCCTTGCCAGACATACAAAAATCTGCGCATTTTGTGGGCAGCAGCAGTCATGGTGGCATGACATCTAAAAGCCATGTTGTCACACCACTGTGGTGGCACTGTAGATCTCCATAATTTTCTTTATTCCTTGATCTGTGCCCATCTGCGTATCTGCAGGCTCGCCTACAGAGTCCATCTCTGTCATTTGTTCCAGCATGTCCCCGTTAGGTCTCTGTTACTCTCTGGGAACGTAGACCACAAGAACCCCTGGGGGGATTGAAGTCCTTAACTTTGTTGTTAGTACATTTTAGGTAGTTGGGGGTCAAAGAGAGCAAGGAAGATGAGAAGGCATAAACAGACACGGAAGCAATGAGAAAACTGAATGGTAGTGAGAGGGGGCACAGGGGATGTAGAGTAGCTTTTTAGTGGAAACATGTTTTCAGTATGAGCCTGAAATCCTTCTCGACAAACATAATAGGAAAAACATGAAGGAGAAATGATGGATTTAACAATGAGACCATTTTTGTTTTTCTTCCTTCTTTTTAATGCAAACCCTGTATCAAGTGGGACCTCAGCCATCTAATGCTAAGTACTGTAGTACTTTCTATACAGCTGAGCCAAGCAGTTTTGTCACAAACACTAAGTTTGTTTTGTTTACTCAGAAAAAATATATAGTACTCACTACAAAGATCTTTACACATACTATACTAGTTGTTATATTTTCAAAAACTTTGAAACTAAAATCAGAATTTTGGGGAAAGGTACGCTAAATTCACGGCATTACAAAAGACTGGCTTTGTTAAACATTTTATAAACATAAACTTAAAAGACACCATGTTATTCATCTGGCAGCTGGGATGGCTTAAACACTGGGTTTGATTGAAACTTCCTGTAAGTGCTGGTTTCTGTGCCAGTCTGTAAACATGACATGTCATGACCTTTTCTTTCCCTTCCCTTTCTGACCTTGTTTTTCACTACACACTCTGGACTACAGTAGGAGTTTTACTCCAGCCTGTGTTGCTTCTGAAAGTCAAACAATTTGGCCAGACTCCTGCTAGGCTTCTGACACATTATATATTCAGTTCCTGCCGCACTGTCCACAGAAACCTTTCTCTAACAGCCCTGAGACTGATTTACACGGCAGGGGTCATTAAATGTGCAACCAAAGAGACACTTATGAGGCTGTATAACCATTTCATTGTAAGACTTTACTCTAATAGCTTCCAAATGGCCAAATCTCATCTGAGTATGATTTTCACATCAGTTTATTAGATGTAAACAAAGGTTCAGGCCAGCAGAGCGTGAAACCTCATGTCTTTGCAACACGTTGCTTTGTTTTTATGGGATGAAGAAGGAGCCACAGAAACAGCAGAAGGGAGGTGTCACACAGTGGTTAAGTGGATTTTCCATAACACTGAATATAATAAATGAATTTTATTAGAGTTATTATTCGCAAAGGATAATAGGTGACAGGGATGTTAGCAGGTTTTTAAAGTATGTTTCTATGCAGATATGCGGAACAGTAATTGCTTGTGATGGAATGTGACTATAAAATATTAGAAATTAATGCAGCCAATGAGTTGAATGTTGGTGATATTCTTTGAGTTCTCCAAGTGCGACTTTTCACATTACACCCAATTTTTTTTTGCCACTGTTAATATAAAATATTGATTAACACCTCATCACTAATTTAAAGTTGATAGATGATATTTATATATCATTTTGAATTATTTATTTGTACACTAATGCAGATTTAATATACTACATGCATTATTATTTTAATTCATGTAATATTCCCTTCCCTTTTTACACACATTCAATTTTGCCTGTGTGTTCGATGTGCTGCGCAGTAGGTCAAATATCAGACTGCAGGTGACAGGGTTAAACCTGCAGCTCCTGCCCTGGCTCCTCCTCTCCTCTCCACCCTGCATGCCTGAAGGCAGAGAGGGCGGCTCGGGGTTGTCTCATGCCGTGCCAGAGATTCACACCGGCAATTTAGGCTGTCAGTGTGCTCATGAATCACCTGGCTAAGGCATCATTACTCTAGAAGATTTATTGGAAACACATAGGCCACATTTTCATACTAAAGCAGCAAGTGGAAGATCCCCTGAGGGTTTGAGGTGGTACGTGGAGAATATGTGGGAAAAAGATGGGGGTTCGAAAATAGGCTGTTGAAGAGTATAAAACGTATAGAGTGGTCAGAAGTTCATTTTGAGGTGTGAGGAGGTCATACTGAACCTGAGAAAATTGCTTACCATCATCTAAAATCATATTTTTACTAATGAAAACAATGCTGAAACATCCATTCACTCATATTATACAGTGAGATTGTATGTGTAAGGATGTTTGGCTTCGCCCCAGCGTGGAAACAAAATCATTCAACAAAGGGGCCATCATATGCAAATGTTTTTGAACATACTTCGCCCTGTGTACTGATCCTACACATGTCAAAACAGGCTAACTGCTTGTTTCCTTGTGTGCCCAGTGAAACGTGCCTCATTTTCGATTTGGCCCCAAAAACACGTCACATTGAGGCTTGTAAACACAGCACTACCTCTTCCCCCAAGCTCCACCTGTAGCCAGGAGTTAGTCTGAGATAGATTTATAAGCTAATGCCACACTCTCTTGAAGCACTACTGCGAAATGTGGAGTGTTGTGGGCTGTACGAAAGAACACAAATTCTGCTGCCAAAAAAAAAAAAAAACCTGTCAAACTCTGACCTTTTTCTGAAAGACAGACAAATACCAAATCTTCATTTGAAAAGTTTGTACCAACTATAGTAGTTTGATATTAACTATGTTTCTTTTAAGGGTTCTGTTGACGCTATCTAGTGTAACAATGACACCTCCTTTATTTTCATGGTTCTCGTTAATAAAGTATGCACTTACTTTTCTCATAAGTATGTACGTATTTACTACTCTTTTTATTTTTCAATTGATGCTGCTACCTACTTAACAGCACACTCACAGGCAAAGTTGTAACTGCAACCACAACTAACACAAAGTAACCACTATGTCCCCATTAGTTAGCCTACATACCCATATACAAAAAGCTAAAAAACATACTGCTGAAACCGATTTGGTTCATCTGGTGCAGGAAGCTCATCTCACTCTGGGTCTGACTTTGGGTCACACATTGTTGGTTGCGATACTGTGATTTCGCTGTTAGCTATACTGTATCTTATGCATGCGCCGTGTCTCGCTCTGGTTCTGACTGTGGGTCTGACTGTGGGTCAAACTGCGACTGTGCCAGTAGTCATGTCTTCCAAAGAACCCCCTGCTGTTACTATGGTAGCGTGTAGTCCTTGGCAGTGAGGGCGTGGTTACCGTGGATGTAGGACCTTATTTTTACTGATGAAAGCGTCCCTTCATGGATCTTTTAAAGCAAAATATAAAGTTAGAAAAGGGATTAAAACATTATTACTGCAAATATTCTATCCATCTAAGTTGATATGGGCAAGTGAAATTAATGCTATAGTGTGGGGAATAGTCTATTTTTAAATAAACACTGAATTAGAGCACTGTCTTATTTACACCAACAAACTGGAGGAGTAGAGGGAAAATATTTTTGCATTAAACATGTTAAGGACTTTGCTCAGACTATATCACTATAGTCAAGGTTTTTGATTATTTCTATCATCACATTTAACCATCTTTCCCCACCCAGTATGGAAATTTGAACCAGCAATATTTGTTCCAGTTGTGCTTCTCTAACCTTCAGGCTACATTCACTGTGGCTCGAGATGGTGTGTGTGTGTGTGTGTGTGTGTGTGTGTGTGTGTGTGTGTGTGTGTGTGTGTGTGTGTGTGTGTGTGTG
>JAUYWH010000022.1:17906698-17920136 GCA_034779795.1 Ctenopoma multispine
TGTGTGTGTGTGTGTGTGTGTGTGTGTGTGGGTGGGTGGGTGGGTGGGTGGGTGTCTTGTTTTTTCCTATTGCCAACTGACTGCTGGATAAGTTGTGAAAAAAAAACAACACAGAGAGTCTGCTTTTCACAGTTAAACAAACAGTTGGATGATTCATATAATTGTTAAAATGCAATGCACTAAAAAGAACTAAAGTAGGTTTATTTCACAACAAATGGCAAAGAAGACAAGGCAGTAGGGAAAAAGGGAGGTGCAAACAGAGGTGCACACACATAGTAGCACAATACTTAAATACACCACCTCCTCCACAGAGGTAGGAGTGACAGTACCTCAACCTCAGAACTAGTCTGAGCAGCTCCTGATGTCTCCTGTAAGAAACCCTATTAAGGTGGCGTGTTAATGAGTTGCATTCAATTCCGCTTCTCAAATGTCCAAGTGCCTGAAAAATTGTGCTGCAATTACCTGTCAGCTATCTGACAGCACCACCTCTCAACGTCTTGTCTCTGTCTCACACCTTTAATTAACTCCCCCCATACTTTCAAAATGTAACCTCTTATTGATTGCCACCAACAACAGATTTCAGTCAAATATGCCTCTGATTTTTTCATTTTAGTGACACGGTCTTGGATTTCTTCCAGTTTGCAGAGTGTGCTTTAATAATGTTGTTATCGTCATTTGCATATATGAATAACTTTTGTTTCAGCGCTGAAGCCGTTTGGACTATAACTGTGTACATATGTCTACATACAATATTTCCAGATGTCTGTTAACACGTTCTATATGTTCCCTTTGCTACTCATGAGAGTCCCATACACATCACGTTTTTTAGCTTAGTATGACACAGTTAAGCTTCTTGTGTGAATTATTCCAAAAACATAACTGAGTGAAAGTCATTATTGTTTGTTGTGAGCAAATCTATACTAAGTACAAAGTACATTTATAAGTTATATTAAATATTGAGTGGAACACTTACACTAAAACCCCAAAAAGCAACTTAAAAGAACAACCAGTAACAGCAATAAAACATACACACTGACAAGTCCAATAGCCTTTGGTAAATGTACTTAGCAGTATACCATTTAATAAAAATACAGAGAGACAGGTCTGTCTGATCTCTCTGTCTGGCAACACTAGCCTCTGATTATTTAGCAAGAGACTGTGGGGTTTAACCCCTGTGGCTTTTTTGGATTGAATTAGACACATGTTTGCCCCTTAAGACCAGAAGCCTTCATGACCCTGGTAAACCTCTAGTCTTACACCAAGAGGAGAAGTTGCATAGAAAGACTAAGAAGGAGAGAGAGCATGTGTAAGATAGAAAGAAAGGGTATAAAGCAAAAAGATATCAAATGAAACAGGAGCTGATATATGTTGCACTCTGTGGGGTGGTTTACTGAAGGACCAGTGAGGATGTCATGGCAGACTTCACCTCACCGACATGACAGAAGCAGCAAGTGCTCCATTGTGCTGTTAACAAACCCTATTAGCCATGGGCTTCACATTCTCTGTGCATGTTGGTTGTACACCTCAGTTGTTCACATGCACCAGTAGTAAACCATGGTATACAACTATACCATGTATCAGTCACTACATTAAATTTGCCTGGTAACCACATCCATACCCAAAAGCTCCACAATTGCACAAGAGTATGATCAGTCATATGCATATCTTAAAATTCCTGATAACTGTTAACTTAAAAAAACTATCGCCAGGTTCTGCACTTATTCCATTCCTTATTGAGTTAGATCTAATAAGGTGAGTATCTGAGGAGCCAGGCCTTCCTTAAAGCTGCTCCACCCATCATTGTTCCCATGCTCCAGTCAGATCTCATATCAATGAGCTTCTGTGAAAAATAACCAACTTGGACCATGGTTGTCAAACAGTGATTCTTAAAAGAAATAAATATCTTCACTCGTTTCACACTTGTTTTACCTTTTCCCCGACATCGAGTTGCTGTTTCACCTGTTCTCAGTCTTTTATGAGCAGTACGTCTTGCATTCACCCACTGCCAGACTGCCTGATCACCCTCCAGCCGGTGTACTTGATTTGGCCTCCTGGTATTCTGACTCTTGTTCCTGTTTGAACCTGACCTCTGTCTATGGACTCTGTACTTTTACTGGTCTTCTGGCTTCAGCTCTCAATGTGTGGTCTCTGATCATTTTCATTAAACATTTAACTGACTTTGTTTATCCCACCTCTTTTTGGGTTCTGAATTCTCAAGCCTTTCCACAAGATCTCCACAAAGTCAAAACCTAGGAAGACTTTGGGGATCTACCAAGTGCAGGAGCAGAACCTGTCTGAAGCCATTCTCATGAAATGGATATTGCAGGCATTCTCTTGAAGGTTGCCAGCAATAAACTGATCACAGCATGTGCTGTAGTTCTTGGGACTCAAGTCCGAGTTTGATCAGTTTAGTCATTTTTCTCATTTCAAATCTTATCTCAGACTTCACCACTAAACTCACCAAATTATTTTTATTAGGATTCAACTGAGTATAGCATTTCTTTCTTACCTGAAATGAACTTTCTCCTTCCGTTTAACCTTTCTTCCTCTTTTGAAACAAAGGGTGGGGTTTACATGGTATCTTGTGTGTGAAAGTGAAATTGCCATGATCCCAGCTCAGCAGCTGTTTAGTGCATCAACAGAAGATATGCTTGCTAGTCTGCAACATGCATTGCTGTTTATATCATCTTTCTCTGTCTTAATGTGAAGTCACCATCACAATACTCCAACTCACTGAAATGAGTGTGATTACATTTTTGAATGCCTCATGTTTGGAAATTATTCCTGCTGTAATGTGAGAATGAGATCATGTGTAGCTTAATTTTGGTGACATCTGCCTATTGATATTTGTAGAAAAAAATAATATTTTTATTCTAAGAGCTAAGCTATTAAAGATGGACAGCCTCTGAGGAAGAGCGTTCCAGAGTGTAGGGACCATGGCACTGAAAGACTTGCCTCCCATGGTGGAAGGTTTATTGCGTGGAATGAAGAAGAAACCTATCGAGGTACGAGGGACCTAGGTTATAAGTTATAAGTTTACTTTACATACCTTACTTACCATCCAGTTCATGGACGACTGCTCTACCCACTGAGCTACTTGCCACCCTATATAAGACAAGAAGAAGCCTGTTTTAAGGATAGGTGTGTCATAACTGTGCTTTTCAAATAGGCCACAAGAGAGAAGCAACTAGAAACTAGTGGTTTAAACCAGACACACGTATGCATATTCAAAAAAAACAGTATATTTGCATGCAGTAGCATACTGTATACGCTGAGGTGATACTTAATAGTAGCAATTAAATTTCAGGTTTCTCAAGCTTTCTTTGTGAGGACATGCTGAATCACAACTTCTTTCAATGTTGGTCATACTTTGCAGTGTTTGTAAACCAGTCCTCTGTGAGTCACCACAAAGCTATCAGTTATTCATTGGGTCTTTGCACAGTCACCCTTTTAATTTTTCAAACCTTGTCAGTGTTTAACAGTTTCTTTAAGACTAATGGCTAAACCCAAGTGTGAAAATCCTAAAACTGCATGACTTTGTCATAGCACGATTCATTACTGTCTGACATTTCCACATTTTCTGTTTTAGACATCAGAGAGAGACGGAGAGAGATGAGGCATGCCAGAGACTCAACTCAAAGTGACATTTCAAAGCTGGCCTGCAGAGATCTGCTGGTAGATTTATCAGTGTCAACACCATGGAGCTTTCATCAAAGCTTCTGAGAAGAGTGGAGAGTCACTCATCATGTCAGCATGCTGATATTTCATTATCCATTTAGAAAATATATTTTTCATTTAAAACACCACCCTCCTGTTACTGTGGGTGGCTGTGGCTCAGGAGACTGTAGTCATCCACCAGATGTTTGCTTGGTAATCGCTGGCTCCTACTGTCCACATGGTGAAATGTCTGTGAGTATCTGAAACCCAAGGTGGTCCTGGTACCTCAAGTGGTACTCAGTATGTGTTAATGAATGAGAAAAAACATTGTTAAGTGCTTTAGGTACAGATAAGCTTGTGTTTTGTGTCTTAAATCTTTAATTCTAATATTGAATTCTTAATGCAATAATACAAGAGTGGAAATGATTTGTTTTTTACTCATGAGAAGATTATGCGCTTTATTGTTCAGATCAGAATTTCTTATTTTATATGTACAGCTGTACTAGATATTTCAGTGAAGCTTGGGATTACTGTATGTCAGTAAACATGTTTCTATTGATGAAATCAGTTAATCATTAGAAAACTAATGAAGTGTGGTCCATCTGTTTGGGGCAGCTGTGATATCTCTAACTGCTAGAGCACTGATGACATTAGGTTACCCTGTTACTGTTAAATGGTGATAATAAACTTCAATAATTAAACACTTTCACCTGCACTGTGAGTAGTGCAACAACAGAATTGTATACGTACCTGCAGAGCTGAATGATGACCTTGTCAAAGACAAGACTGGCCTTTTGTCCCATATTCAAATTTGGTGAACGTGTTTTGACAATACATACTAATTCCTTTTAAGCTTCATCCTCCCTAAATGTTCCTTTGTTTAATTACGATCAAGAAGAACATTGATATATGGTTAAATAGCAAGAAAATGCTACCATTGATTACTACTGGAGGGTCAGGATCAGATTTAACCATTCACATGAAGAACACAAGAGCAAACAAGCTTCCGTTTCAAGCTTGTTTTGCTGTGAAAGGGGCATAACAAGAAGGCTAAAATCTGGTATCAGCAGTGTGGCCAACATCGCTGGCTTAAAGCCGGCTTCTAACTCAGGCATTCAAATCCACCCTCACAATACAGTGCAATAAAACAACTGCAGTAATGACAGTTGTCATTCCACTTTAATATGCTACTGACTAGAAAAGAAGTCTACCAGAAGGAACAAACAGTCAAATAAAGAAGCATGTATGAAATACAGTAATATAGGGTAGAAACACATAGACCTATGTAAACAGTGAGAAACAAAAGTTATTTTAAAACACTGGATCAAGGGACTTAATGTGAAAACTCTAAATTCAATCAATTTATATTTTCTTGTGGTTTAAAAAAATTTTCAGCTCACTGATAGACGACAGCTTTCATTTAACTGAGATTCTACTTTGTTTCGACAATGATACAACCTGATAAGGACTACCAAATGCAAACATGTCCTTTCAGGTTACTCTGTGATGATGATGATGATGATGATGATCATGAAAACGATAACAACAGCATTAAAACGCTTTCATATTTAATGCAAAGTTCATCATAATGTTATGGTATTTATATGTGTGTAATAAATTATCCCCACCCTGGGAGTTGTGGAAAATGAACAGTGACTGTACTCTGATAAAAGAAAAGGCAGGAGTACAGGTTGCTGATCGTCCCTTTTATCTTCTCTCGTTCAATTTGAAGGAGGTCTAGTTTTGACATGTTGCGATGTTTTGTGCGCTCCCTCTGTCTTTCTCTCCGTTTCTCTCTCTGTAGTGAAGAATGTGACTCCGGCTGTTGATTTCTGGGCTGGTTAATTGCTCTGAGTGAATAAGTCATAGCAGCAGGCCCTTAGGGTGTAGATCGTTTTCATCCTTCCTCAGCCACAACACCCTACTCAAGTTTTGGCTCTTCACACAGCCCAGCTCATTTTCAGTGGAAATCAACTGGCTTAACTTACCACTGTACTCCCTCAACAGCTGCTACACTAACCTGCCATCTTTGTTATTAAAACAGATAGAGTCCAATTATAATGGTGTTAGCTCTGCACACTAAATCACTCAGTCACGAGTGAAAATACTGTAATTGTGACTAAAAGGCTGCACAAACATGCCCTCAGTTTGACCTCAAGAAAGCAATAATTATCTAATGATTTTTTTTACAAATGTCTAGGACTTTTTTTCAGGTGCATTTTACTGGTAGCCTTTTATTCAAAAGTATCAAAAGAAAAAAATCTTCAGGTCATGGGTTTATTTACTTCACCTCAAACACATAGTTTACCCCTGTGTAACCTCTACATCAGTCCATCAAGTAAACAGTGTTGATTAGTCTTTCATCACATAGATATTTCTCTTTTTAATTTTGTAATTTCTTTTCTCTCGCCGTTTCCTCTTTTTCACTCTTGCCGCAGACATTTCTTTTGTAACTCCTTGCAAACATTAATAATATTTACCTTACCCTTATTACATGACGCTTCTTATATTAACAAACCGTTGAAAAGTCATTGTGTGTTTACATACAACACGTATCTTCTAAGATCTTCATAAACTTCAATGGTCACCACTAACTGCTCTGTCAGTAAGTCAGCATTGTCTTTTCAGTGAGCCGTACAGACCTGCAGTGCTCTTCCTGGTTTACCTCAGGGACATGCTGCCAATCACTCAAGAAGATAAGGAGGCTCAGGTTGATAGGATTCTCACAGAGATCAAACTTATGGTAAATATCTGTAGCTTACACTGAGAATCTACATAGTCAACACCTGTCAATCACTTTTCCTGTAGCACCCGAGCCAGTCACGCAATGGCTTATAGCATGGTTGTAATTTATGAATAATTCATATTTTTAAATATTAAATAATGGTGCATTTTAACAGTTTCTTGTGTTATAGTACATTTACGAGAAATCGTAAAGAAACAACATCAATTCGTTTTAAATTTGATTTATGTACCATATGTTTCTCAATATATAATATCACATATTTCATTCTGCAGTGAGCTATCTGCACCCTCAGTGAAGATCCATACTATGGATGTCAGTCAGATATGTATTCAGCAGGTCATTTAAATGTAATTTAAGCAATGTTTGGAGTTGTTTTGTCCTTATTAACCCTACACTCTCTTGCCCAAGGGCTTTTTGTCTCTGTGATGCCGATTATGTTGTTTATGGTAAACAAAAGCTGAAAGGGATTGTGTTTGACCGCAATGCATTTGTTTGACAATGCTGATTAGATGTGACATAAGAAAAAGACAAAGGAAAAGTACCACAAGAGCATCTCAGAAGAAAAAGAAATGTGTCATTTTTTCCCCTTAGTCTTTATTCATATTCTGGTCCCTTTCTCCCTCCCTGATTGAAACAAAATGGGTGAACTCTTTTCTTTCCTACCCTCAATTCACTACCAGTTTTGGACAGATATGACTGCCGCAAGAGCAAACCTAAAACAGTGACAATCCTAACTGTGCATAGGAGGCTATTGTTTTCATGCACAGTGTAGTCTTTCTTGTGCTTTGCTTTTTTTAATTTTCAAATTATGTATTTAAATTTCAAAGCAATCCTTACCAGATGAGACTTTGCTCATGAGAGGCCATGCATGAAGACAAAGAAAGTGGCTGATTTCAATTGTGTTCTGTCATTTCTTGTTTAGTTCGGTTTGCTCGTGGATTTAGGTGGGGGGGTGCATATTACACAAAGTACGCATAACAAAAAAGATATTATTTCTTTCCAAAGAAATCCAAAGTGTTACAAACACCAAGGGATGCACATGTTATGCACAACATCTACTTTATATTCACTCACAGTGTCACAGCTGCTGACCAGGCAGATGATGGAAGTGACTTGGAGGGTGTTGGTTTTATTGTGTGTCTGTGTGTAAATCCCTTTCCTATGGCCTAATGACAGAGCAGGTTCTGCAGGTGAAGCCCTCAGGGAGAACAGTGAGAGAGAGAGAGAGAAATACAGCAATAAAATGGCCATAAAACAGACTTAATACAAAGGACCACACGTACTACTGTACAACTGAATTATGTTGTTTTCTACTTTTCATAATCAAATGATTAATATATTGTTTATAATCAACTGCGTGAAATATTTTAGTTTTCATTTGAAGCAAACCTTCAGTTTACAACCTCTGATAACAAAGTGCAATTCCAGTTCTTAATATACCACTGTGATTAAACATTTCACTGTTACACCACCTGAAGCACTACACACATAATAATTAGCACAGATCACGAAGATAATGCTGTCATCATCCAAAGACGTGTGTTTTTGCCTCTGAGCACTAAGAGAAAGTGTTAGGTAAGAAGAGCCATGACATTACCACTTGTGGTCTAAGACCTGGTGAAAGCGGGTTTCCTAAGAAGAACTCTTCAGACAGTTTGTGCTCTCTTCTTTAACCTAACTAAATGTCTTCTGAAAGGAAAATAATTCTGCATGATTATAGGAGGGTGGGAGCGTGTTTATCCGTGACACATTGTTATTGGAAGAGGTCGACTGAATGTTGTCTTTACACTGCCTATTGTATTAAAGGTCTCTGTCCCATCCCCCATCACACACACACACACACACAAACAGGTAAGCTGAAATATCGGTGACTGGCCAGGTCCTGGGTAATTAAAGGAGATAGTGATCTTTTTGACCTCACCACACCCAACACTTAGCTTGGCATGTTGTCTGCATATAGCAGCCCTGCCCAGCCATGTATACATGACAATAGAGAGGGTCACAAAGCCGGCAGAGAGGGCCTGTGTGTGTGTGTGTCTGTCTGTGCAGCAGAGAAAGAAAGAAAGATTATGCACGTACTTTCAGAATCTACTGACCTCATCTTCTGATCCTGTATTAACCTGCGGTGGTTCTGGAATTCCAAACCAGCTGTTTGTCATTATGTTTTTATTATTACAGTTCTTGTTAGATCCTTCTCATTTAATACAAGGGAGTCAAAATGTTTAATTGTAAGCAATCCATTATATATCAGTTACTCATAAAAGCCTAAGAAAGTTACCACAGATTTATTCTGCTGCCTACAGAATTTCTCTGTTCTTTGCATATCCCTACATTTCAGCAAAATACATTACGTGCATTTTTTTGAGACTTTCTAACTTCAAACTGAGAGCTTTAATAAGGAAATGCTTTGTTTTGATGTTAGCAGTGCTCAGGAGGTTGAAAGGCTTATGGCACTTACTAACACCAGAGGGCTCTCTTTCTCTCCATTCCAGTAGCTTATGGTCACTGCAGAAATTAGGGCAGAGGATGAGGAAGCATCTGTGTTATGATGATAGAAAGTACGTGTGAAATTATAGACTTCAAGCTACGTAAATGCAAAATATGAAGCCATTTTTGCTGAACTGATAAAGAAAAAAAATAAATAGAAATACAAAGTGTTGATGTATAACTAGCACATCAACTCTCACTGTTCTCAGTAATGCGTGTGTGTAGATCATGTGAGGTACAATTTAAATGCAGGGGTTTTTTTTTAAATACATTGTATTTTGAAAGATACACTTTCCCAAGTAGTGCATATCATGTTCCAGTAAACCTGAAGCAGAGAATTAATCAGTAGGAAGGGTGGGCACTGAGTGTGGCCTTCGCTGTGGCGCAGCGAGTTTTCAGAGAATTTTCCAAACAATCTTGTGGGTAGTGTTAATTGATGAAACTTTTCTAATGAATGGGGCAGATCTTTGCCCTAGGCTCTGTTTTAATAACAATTACCACAGCCACAAACTGAACCATGAAGTGGCACTGAATATCAAAGCCAGTTGCAAGCAAGCGAGTGACATGCAAACCAAGTCTTTGATAAATGCCATCAGGGTCTTTATGTTCACATAATGTTAAGGGAGGCGTTGCGGCAGCAGTGTTGGGCTCTTTGTGCACTTCAAAGTTTCCTTTCTCTACCTTTGATTTGCTGTTGCTATAGTAAACTGTGTGCTTTTTTAGAAAACAAAGTATTTATTTGTACTGAACAAATCATATGACACTGTGTCTTTTTTCTCGTTTTCATTTAGTAGTGTTAGTAGTTGTTCTTGGTAGTGTTGCAAATGTTTCTTTTTTTTTTTTCCTCAAGCCTATAATTATTTAAATTTGAGTTGCATTTATGCAAAGAGAAACTGCTTCACAAAACTCCTAACGCTGCTTGCACCTGAAGTATATTTTGTATATTTGAGCCTACTACTGTAATGATACAGTAATAATAATAAGTAGTAAAAAATAAATAAATAAATAAATAAAAATAATAATATATCACTAAATCTTGAACTGTTGTGATTTGGTTCTTTGTTTTCAATCCTGCACTGAAAGCAATTTCCAACTTCCTGAAATCATAAACACTCCACTTTCACTATTCTACTCTTGAATGAGTGACCATGAGGTTTTACCATGAGAAAAATTTTCTGTGTTCTCCTCCATTTGTTCTGCTACCTTTAACATTATACAACAACTACAGTTTTACACAGCCTATAACTCGACTCATCAGTTGGACGTTCATGCAGCAGAGAAGCTGTAAAAAGTCAACTAATCAGTGCACTGTTGTTCCACAGAGCAGCCGAGTGACTAGAAGAGAGCAGGCATTTACCAAGCAGAGATTTCTGCATGCAGCCAGCCAGTCAGCATGAGCTCTGTGGCCCCTCAGGCTCTCGGGCACAGCGTTGGGGCAGGTTACACACTTTGCCTGTTTGTAATTCCCAGTGACAGCATTGGCGCTTGGGGCCAGACCTGTAACCCTGAACGCAGCCTTCACAGAAAGGCCCTGAGAACACAGAAAACCCACAAGCTCCTGTTCAGGTTCTGTCTTTCTCTTTTCCTGCCCACTCACCCGTCTCTTTCATCCCCTCTGCCTCTCTGTATGCTGTGCCAGTATAAAATGACCCATGGTTCAAAATTTTTCTGTCCACTGGCCAGTTTTCAGATCACTTCCCACTGTTTTTGTTTATCAACACAATGTCACACCCCTAACCCTGCTGCTGTGACCAGACAAGTCTCTATATTTGGTGTTGCTATGAGCTAAATTTAGTACACTTGGAAATTATATGTTTCTGGGTGGCATTTTGTAGTTTTGCTGAAATTCTTGGAAACATGATGTTGAAAACTTCAACAGAAACATTTGAGCCTATATTCTCTATGAATGTTTTTCAATTCAGCTATCGTCTCAGCCTGAAAAACTAAATATGATTTGAAATAACACAGTGGTGTTTTGGCTCTGATATAATTAATGCCTATTGTGATAGCAAGTGAGGAATGTGTATCCTCTGGGCAGTCTACTTGACAGCGACAAGGGTTTCTCTCTCTGTTTCCTTCTACATATATCTTTCTCTCTCTCTAGGTGCCACAGTTGACCTCCTGCAGACCTCAGGGTGAGTATTTGACTCCACATTGCATAAGAACACCACAGCTTTTCCACCCTGATTAAAGCTACTGCCAATGTGAGTCAGAGCCAGCCTTACTCTGTGTGCCTATACCATGCCTCTGTTTCCTGAACACTACTTATTTAAAAAAAAACATCTAAAAAGGGTTAAAATATATTATTATTATCAACTAGGCTACCCAGTCTGGTTCACTTAGCAGGGACATAAGGAACTATTTTTGCAGTGTTTATTGAAGAACTCTGTCTTGCCTGAGGTGTTTCAGAGACATTTTTAATGTCACAAATGAATATGCAAATATCACAGAATGTCATAACACATGCTTTAGTCATGTTGTGATCCAAGAGCAGCCAGGATGCCAGGCAGCTATCGCTGTCTCAGTGATGCCTGAAGAACTCAAGCTCCACCATGAACAAGTAAGGGATAGGAGCTTTCAGCCAGAGGTGCACAGATTTGGAATATACAAATGTCACTGCAGGCGTGACGTGTCTGTTGTAGAGTGAAAACCTTCTAATGTTTTAAACAGTTAGGAAAGTAAGAAAGATGAGAGGATTAAACTGACAAAGAGCAAGAGTGTAGAGAAAAAGCAAAAAGGACAAGCAAGAAAAAGCCTCATTTTCACTGAGCCATCAATATTTCTTAACAACCTGAAAACAGGTCTTCCTATTCCAGTTGCTCTGCAGAAACAACTTGCAGCCTGAAATGTAAAATAGCATCATTAATTGAGCGGAGAATCATAATGTGCCAGATTGCATAACACTGACAGGTCTGAGCACTGTGTTCTGGGGACACACCTGCGGTAACTCTTCCTGACAGTAATAAAGCACAGAATGACTAACACAATGTGTGATGTGTTTGACTGCTTAATTGCTGGATTTAATATTGAACATCAGATTATGTTCAGTGGAAAAATCAGTTGTAATTAATCAACCGACATTTCACTTGGGGTGCTGGCATTTTCATTAAACTTCCAAGAAGCTAAGCGACTTTTGGTCATTTTCTGATGTACAGTGTGAAATGAACGGCTGTCTCATCTGCTAAAGTCACAATTTAACATCCATCTACCTAAAGTCTTACGGCATTAAATGTTCTTTTGGTCACTCAGCTCCATACCCTTCTTGTCAATATGATAATATTCTTCAAAACCTTGTGTTCAGTTTGTTCTAAGTGTTTCCATTCCCAGTGTGTAATGCTTCTGAAAGTCTTGCTTTTGTCAACAAAGGAAAGGGTTGGGATTTGTTACGGTAGGGAAAGACTGCAGTCATTGCTAATAATTTGTGGTTAAGGAATTGTTGGAGTTAGGCAACTAAAACAGATGGTTATAAGGTTAGGCAAAGTTAATGTTTACTGTTAATAAAGAAGTGAACATTGTTTGGAGGTCAGCGGCAGGATGTGAACTCTGGCTTTAGACGAGCTACATACAGCAACACAACTCCCCAACGTCCGCATTCTGAGCTGTTCATTTTCTGCACCTATTCTGAATGTTGGCATTGAATGTAACTTATAAGGGGTTTGTCAGCTTAATATAAACGTTCCACAGGTTGTGTTAAGCTGTTGAAAACATCTATATATAATGTACAGTTTGTAAAAGTCCACATACGCTGACAAGTTATCTTCACAAACTGTTGAGATTTTGTAAAACTAAAAATAATTCATAAAATTTTGGTTGAAACTTGTTTTGTCTACTGTTACATTTGACTTTTCAAATATTTACCTGTGAATATACATGAATAGGAAATGTTTGCAATTCACACTCAGACGGCAAAAGTTCCCACTGGAGTCTGAACATTATGAGTCACTTGTTAGTGGTTTGTTCCGTTTAGTGCATGAGATGTCAGATTGTCATCACCTATACAGAGAGATGTTGTGTTTTCTTCCTGTTCGCTGTGGCAACAGATTTCCCGAAATCTGTTGTTTACCGAGTTGGAAATTCACACAGAACACCTTGCAGGAACATTCAAGGGTTAACGTGAAAAGAAAGGAAGTTAAGGGGGCATGTTTACAATCTATGTTGCAATATAAGCAGTTGCAGTGACAAGCACATCCATACACGCACACACCCGCCTTCACACACACACACTCTCTGTCTCACATGTGGATGGAAGTAATTAGAGTAGAACAAAGCTGAAAAATTAAAGTGGGGAGGGCATGTTGAAAACACAAGTTTGGTAAATGACCTCATAAACACCCAGTCCCCTCTCCCCCTCCCCCCTCTCTCTCTCTTTCGTTCTTTCACTTCCTGTCACTGTTTTCTAATAATTCCAGTTTGTTTGTCTTTGGTTCTGTTGTGAGACGTAAATGAAGGACATCAAAGACCCCCTCCCTTTTCCTTCTTCTCTCTCTCTCTCTCTCTCTCTCTCTCTCTCTCTCTCTCTCTCTCTCTCTCTCTCTCTCTCTCTCTCCC
>JAUYWH010000022.1:17923656-17950368 GCA_034779795.1 Ctenopoma multispine
ATATATTGTACAAATAGATTACTTCAGTAGATTATTCAAATTTTCACAAATATAATATGTTGCTTTGTTTTGTTTTACATTAGCCCACAGTGTCAGTAAATAATTTTGCATGTACGCTGTCGTTCTTGTTAACCATCTCCACGCATTTCAGGAGGACATTTGCATTTATGCAGATTAAATTAATCTGTTGATCTCCGTGTCTGTCTAATGAAGAAGGCACCGTGGTGTGTGGATATGAATGTCTGTATGCATGAAGAGTACGGGTTAATTAGGGAAACTGCGCCTAGGCTTCCCTAAAAGGTCACACTTTGCCAAAGGCTTGAATACATTCCCCGCTTGTGACATGACACAAAGTGACAAGTGCAATGACAGATTTTTTTTCTACCTTTAGTCAACCAAAATGAACCAAAAAAAATGACATGATGAAAGCTGTCCAGGGCTTTCATAGATTAATTGTATATACTACTGTATTAGTACAAATTGTGACTCTCATTAATATATAGCCTATGGAAAGTTTAACTCATTCAAGTCTAATAAGCTGCATTACTGAAGAACCCCCTCATTTGGACATGTAACACTGAAGTGCCATAAATTCCATGTCATTTAAAAAGAGGATGTGTGTATGTCTTATTTGGGACTATTACTTTTTTTACAGAATAATTATTGTTTTAAAACACAAGTGACAAGTGTGACAAAAGACATCATTTCTGCGCACTGAACTCGTCGCTGGGTGGGGCTGGGTGTGAAAACATTTTCCTTACTCCATATTTTCTTTGCCTGTCACTTCCCACTCCAGCTGCTTTGTCTGATGGTTATTGCTTCCTTGTCTCATCAGATTATTCAAATACAGCATACCTGACAGCCACTGCAACTCGCTGATACTCATGCACTTCAGATAGAAGGAAGGATAGAAGTGAGGTAATAAATATAATACGATATCACTTACAGTATAAAATACACTCATAAATATGTGTTATTTCCATGTCCTCCAGTGAACCCCTTTATGCAGCATTAGAACCATACGCCCTCAGTGGTGGGGATAATGAACAACTTTCTCTTTCCCTAATCTCTCCATCAATCTGCCTGTTAGATCACAATGTTGCTTTTGAGCCCTCTAACCACCACTCTGTCCTTTAAACATTCACAGCAAGAAGTAAAACATCTTTCATGGTTTAATGTTTACAGTCACATGATTGCCTCTGACGACCTGTGACAGAGAAACTCCAAAAATATTCACTCTCTTCTTCTGAAAGAACCAGAGTCATTTTGGTCAGGCCTGCTCGGCAGAGATAATGTTGCTTTGTTGAAAAGTAATCCAATGCTGCTGTCGGTTAGCATTAAATCCCTGTAATGTCTTTGAAAATTACAGTTCTGCCTTTTTTCATTTGATCGCCACCACAATCACAATCACCTAATTGTTTTTTTTTTGTGTGTAGTTTCCACGAAAAATATAGATTCAACACGTCTACTTATATGGAACTGTTTTTTTGTTTGTTTATGTATTATTTAATTTTAAAACTTTATTGTTAAAACCATGTTTTGTCCCAGAAACAGAATTACTCCACTGACTGACCAATCCCTGTCAACTTATGTAAAGTCATTAGTCCTCTTCTGCAGGAAGCAAAAACATCTTGAGTAATGCTGGGAGAATTAGGCTCCACTTTTCTCACAGCTGATGACAAGAGCAGCTCGTGGAAGAATGTGCGCGCACGTAGATAGTCCATGCTTGGATTTTCACTCAGTCTTGTTTGTTGTATGAATGGCTGCAAGTTTGGCTTAGCTGCATGATTAACGAGATCATGAGAGAAACATGGGCAACACATTTTGTTTTGGTTTTGTACACAATCACAAACATACAGAAAAGTGTTTTACTGTTTTGGTAATGCATGCAGGCATCAGGCCACTATTCAGCAACAACATGAAAGCTTGCTAGAGTTCCAAATCTCATGTGAAGCTTGTACGTTGGTAAATAGCATGTAGTGAAAATTAGAGCCATTGTACAAAAACCACACAAGTGTTTCTTCTGCCGTCCTTCTCTGTATTTCCTCATGCTTGCAACAAGCCGAATATGCATTTAACCTTCAAGGCTTGCCTCTGCTAAACACCCGGCAGAGCAGCTGATTGTTGTCTTCTTCATAGTGCACATCAAACAATTTGATTTTAATCGGTCATTTTGGTGATTTTCAGGATAAAAACAAACGGGGCAGAGACAGAGGGCTCAAAGGAGCAGGGCCTTCTTGATGGGACTTGAGAGTTGAAAAGTTCGGAGTAGGAGCACATTTCCAGCCTTGATAGGACAGATGTTATCATGATATATGTGAACGAATGCATTAGATGTATTTGTAAGTGCAACAGGTTTTTACACTGACTTAATAATGTTGGTTCAGTCATGCATGTCTAGATCTAAGATAATTTCAATCAACAACAATCAGCTCCTTGACAAATAAATCCGGCTTTCTAAACAAATTGGGGATATTCTTCTGAGAATTGCAGTGTTTTGGCATTTTATCTGCTCCCACTGAGCTTCTTGTCTTAAAGTACTCAAGGGCTCAGATAGAAGCGAGTGGGACGGTATTAACAACTTTCCTAACAACTATTGTGGTGCACCATGAATCAGGATGAGCCAAATCCCTCTCTGGGCTACCTAACGAAACCACAGTGTCTCACTTTGTTTGAATAATATAAAAAGAGCAGTTTGTGCTGACACTGAAAATGACACAAAGCAAACAAGCACAGTGTAAGTGACACAAAGGATCCAAAAGATAAACATGTATGACTGAATAAATGGATTACATGTTCCCCATGACAAAGTAGCTTTCTGCACCTCTGGGATTTTGAAGTTTGCCAAGTGTTGATTGCCACGCCCAGCTGAGGGAATAGATTTGGATGAGAGGGTGTGTTGACTGATCCTGAGAGTCGCTGATATTTTCCTGCTCAACAATGGTCATTTAACACAAAATCAAGTCTACACAAAATCTTCAGGCTGTGTTGCAAAATATCTGCAATCTGTAACAGCTGCTGCATCTTTTATTTAGTTGTTGGTGTTGCAGTGGTTCAGTGTGAAATTAAAGAGGATTAGAGGAAAATGACCACAACATTAAAACTGCATGTGACTCACCTCACAGTTTTGAAACTGTAATAAATAAATGTATGAGGCAAATCGGGCTTTGCTTTGGTGGTAAAGTGGAAATATTATTTAAATGGGATTCCGTTGTTGGCAGGTACACTAGAAATGGTGAGAGCAGGACACGCTGCAACATGCCTCTGTTACACATACATTATTTAAAGAACTGTGGGAATTTGACACAGGATCCAGCCAACTGTAGCACACACGCTTTGTAGTTGAGTTGAGAAAACCTCAAGTTTGAGTGTCATATTTTTTTTAATTTGTCTTTGCCAAAGTGTAGAGTTTGTTGTGCTTCTCTGTAACAATCAGAAAACTTGTTCTGCGTAATGTAAGGCGAGAAGCAAATTGTTTCGAAGTGTTACTAAAACTAACTTGTCAAAGTGAAACAGCGCACACCACTGAGTGTGTACATATACCTGTACACACTCACAGCCCCCTCCCCACTGTCCCTTTGAAGTGTGGACCTGGCAGTAAATTCTTTGGCTCTTTTATGCTCATTCCCATTTCGATTAGTGGGGTTAACATGCCGCTGCAGCTCAGGCTAATGAGACTGTACCACGGAGAGGGGTCATCAGAGGTGGGGTAGGGGGGTTGAGGATGGATGACTCAGTTCCCTTCACACTGAGGAGTTAAATGAGCTGGACGGGAATCCTGACATGTGCTGCTACAACTGCTGTTTGGAGATCTAAATAAACAGAAAGTGACAAAATAAAAGACAACGGGACAATTCCCTGCTGTCTGGAATGTCAGGTAGACCATTACCTTACATAGAGGACGCAGTTGCTTTTTCACTACCACTAACATTACTTTCAAGAACATCTCCCCTGCACAAACACACACACACAAATTTACTCTTCTCTAACATAGGGGCCCTGTGCGGCCAATCCCGCTGGGGACAGATGGGCAGACAGAGAGGGGGGCCTCATTAAGGCAGGATGTACCAGGATGCAGTAAAACCTCTACTTCTCTTTCCTTTTTTCCCCTTTTCCTCCTCTTTACCAATCACAGCGCACAAATCTTTTGAAGATTACTAACAGATGTAAATGAGATAGAGTCAGATCACTTAGTGACAAGGAAGAGACCTCCGCTGATGTATCACATAAAACTGTTTCACTTCCACGTTCCATAAAGTACAATCTCTAAATCATCAAAAATCAAAATGAGTAAACAGTATATTGAAGTCAAGACAACAGGTATTCTTAACACTCTGAATACGATCTCGACGTGTCCCTGCAGAGCCACTTATTTTTTATGTGCAAAAACACAATTTGTGAACATACTGTACTGTAAAAAAACAAGTGTGACTCAGCAACAGATGGTAGCTATTTGAAAAATGTAAACAATTAACACCCTGAAATCTCGTAATAAGTCATAACTGAGCTGTGCAAATAATGTGCAAATGTTTGCTCACACTGACAATCTGTAATGTTTCAAATACCAAAAAAAAGACCTGATGATGCAAAGATTATTAGATATGTATGACCTATATTGTTTATATATCCATTAAAAATACATATTAGCGTTAAATATAACGCTGCACTCCTTGAAATCTTCAGTGAAGTTGTCTGTATATCATGTGAACCACGGCCTTGACCTCAGTATTGAGTAATCCTGTGTTATTGAATCCAGATTGGTATGAATTGACAACAGGCTTGCTTGCCGTAGTGAGGAGGACTTTTTTTTTTTAACTATGAAAGTTGAATTAGTCAGTTTCTGTTAGTCAGTTTCTACAGTTTAACTGACATAAATACTGTATCAGGTTAAAGGGTGCAATAAAGTTAGAAAAACTCAGGATCTCTTCTCACTCGTTAAAATGTGGAAAGTAAAGAAGGGCGTAATCGTACAGTCATCTTTAGCTTTAAGACCATTTGCGTTAATCATAATTAATCACCAAAACTGATCATTATATTTGTATAGGCTTGGACATTATCTTTGAAAAAAAGAGCCAATGTAATGGAATCTCATGGACTGGCCCCAGGGCTCCTATTTTACACCTAAATGCTCTGTGGGGGTCAACATGTTAACAGACCTATCTTTGACTCTTTCAAAGCTCTCCCACAGAGGTTAAGTATCACGACCAAGGAGGTCAGGTCACCATTTAACGCATATATCTGCATCCCATCCTATCCAGGTCACATGCTGGCACCGAGATCAGCTGTGATGGCTGGCCAAGTGAGCAGACAAATGAGGAAATGATGAGAAGAAGGGCGTGGGGGGGGGGTGTGGAGGCTGTCTTGTCTTGTCTCCAGTAGCATCAGTCCTCCCCTCCCCTGCTGTGTCTGTGGCTGTCTGTGGTGTTGTCCTAATCAGGCCAGTCAGCGCTGACACACAGCATACTGTACTGCAGCCCTGCATGGCCCACAGTCCACCAGCGTCCCAGCTTCTGTCAGTCTAGTAAAGGAGGGCAAGAAAGAAATCTCCCCTGAAGAGCTGACACAGATAAGAAGAGATGTTATGATAGAGGGGTCTTTTACTCCTTTGCTTCACATTTTAGGTTATTTGTACTTTTTCTTTATGCTGTCATTCCACCATCACTGTCGCTCTCTCCAATGCCAACAAGGACATACAAGTTGTGTGTGAGACAGATGTCCCTTTTAGGTAAAATTTCAGACACAAAGCGTTCAGGCCTGTTGCTTAGAGCAATGGAATGAACACTGATCTCTGTAGAGAGAACGTGCTAGATGAGTGGAGGGAAAAGGAGGGCGGACCTCCGGGTCTTTGGGTATAGCAGTTCCTCCTTAATATCATCAAGCAGCACCTTAGGGGGAATGAGGAACATGAGATGAGGGGGTAGAGGGGACAGAAACTCTGGAAATCAGAATAATAACAATAATTCAATTAAAAGGTTACTCACCTACTCAGTCACTCAAGAGGGGAGGGGGGGAGGGGGGGAGGGGGCATGGAGGCTGCTGCTAGAACTGCATCTTACAGTCAGCAAGGCCTATCACAGCACAGCCTAATTGAGGCCTACACTACTTAGTGTGTGTGTGTGTGTGTGATGATAACAAGAGGACCCTCAAACGCCTCCCAGGGGCTCCTCTCATAATTGGTTAATTAATCCTTCCAGAGCTCATCTGAAGGGCCAGGGGCACTCAGCGTAGAGAGGGAGTTAGCGAGAGGTAAGGACGGAAGACTGGAGGCGTGTGGGCGAGTGTGTATGCGATGAGAAGGAGAGCAAGTTTGACAATGACATCAGCAGAGACAGAGCGGATATTATCCCTCAAAGCGCCACATGTTTCTCACTAAGTCTGAAACAATCTCTTACTTTTGAGCTCTCTGTTTGAGTCCACATTTTGACAGAGTTGATTTTTTTTGTTTTTGATCATTGTTACAGAAATGTTTTTGTTTTTCACTCTTTAAGTCATCTCCCGTCTTTCTTCTTCTGCGTACGCCCCGATCTAACTCCTCTCTTTCTGTTCCTCATCTTTATGTGTTGCAGAGAGGGGTTATAGTGGGCTGGAGGGAAGGGCAGTCATGTATAGTGCTTGTCTGGATGATTCTCACTGAAAGAGACAAGTATGTAATTTGCCCTTAGATGCAACACAACACATAATCCACTCTTGCATAATATGCTGGTTACATGGGGTAAATGTGATGATGGTATGATTTCTTTTTAAGTGTGATTAATTTTGGTTCAGTTATAGTATCATGCTAAATCACCCAGTGCTGATTCCTCTATAATAACATACAGGTGATGTTTGTATTTGCTGCTCAAACCACACAAAATTCCTTTATATTCACAGAGGGAATGTGCTCAACAAGCGGACACACAAACACACATGCTGAGACACATAAAGGGAAATCAGCTCCTGAATTAGATGTCTTTGAGACATACACACACATGTGTGCACATTGAGGAATGTAGTCTGTACACAACGCTTGTGTATGTGAACAGGTTCAGTGAAGAAAGTTAAAAGGGTTTGATGACTGAGGGAGCCTGCACACACTCTCTAATCCCATTCGCATTGCTGGTAAAACAAACAACACGTAAGGAGGCATCTGCTGCACACAGACAGGGGGATATACAGTAGAGTACTGGGGACAGTACATCACCAGTATCAGAAGTAGCACAATGTCTACTAAAGTAGAGGTTTAATTCCTGGGATGACTTTTCAGTGCTAATGTTGTATGAGCAAGATTTTTATATATTTTCGGAAAAACTGACTAAAATAAAGTCAGATGTTAGTTGACTGGCCAGTTTTTAAGCAAGTAACCAATAAAATGTTTTCAGGTTGATGTATGTAGTATGTTGTGTTTAGGAACTATGTACATATGCTTTTTAGCTAATCAGTTGCTATTACTTGTGTCAACAACAACTTAAACTTTCTACCGGTCGAGGTCAGATGGCCGCCCACCACAAGGCCGGTTCTGCTGGATGTTTTTAGGGAGTTATTCCTCTTCACTGTCACCTTATGCTTGTTCAAGTGGGACTGTTGGGTTTTCAGTGTGATTCTGCAAGGTCTTAAACCTAGCACTGTAAAGTGCCTTAAGACGACTTTTGTTGTGATTTGGTAAAATATAAATGCAACTGAATTGAATTGAACTGAATAAAACATCATCACAGTACAAGAAAAAAAGTTTAAAAAGTGCATTTAAAATACAAATTTAGACATAATCCCCAAACAAATTATTACATCTGAAACTATAGGTACCAACAAGTCTTAATTTTGTTTGTGCATGGTCACTTGGGGCGAGACGCAGTAGAAACACACTAAATTACCCGTAAAAACATTCACATTTTAAGTCATCACACAGATCTTCTTCTCCCGTCTAGGTTGTGAAGGCAGTATGACACAATAAGCAGCCTGCAGGCCTTGGCACGCTCATCACTGCTGTGGCACCATAAATCAACCATCACTTAACCACCTAGTATGATACTGTTTTAAATGTTACGGTCAGATATAAAGTCTTTGTATGGGGCTCCAGTTACATGGAAAAACTGACTTTAGTGGTACACTTTGTTTATTTACTCGGGTCACGGTCAGGATAATGGTTTCTGGGCACATGCAACATTTTAATACTAATTGTTACGCACATTGTGGTAAAATGTACATTTTACAGTGGTACAACAACTTCAAATACAATTTATAACATTAATGGCCTAAACACAGGTAACAAATAATATATATATGTACTCTGTATACTTATAATTTGTTGTGCAACATACACAAAATGTACTATTTGCCAGATTAAAAAAAAACACTTCCTTTCTTCATTTCCTTTGGACAAAAAAAACAACCCTTGTTTGTTGTAGTGCAATCCAGAGTTCAGTAAGGATGAGCCATGGTGGTGTACCAAAAAACATGGCCCAAGTCAAATCAAGTGCTTGTCTTAGAAGCGTCCACCCTGAGGCAAAGACGAACGCAGCGTTGAGCAGACTGTATGTGACATGACAGAGCTCCAAATGAACCCAAATGGACACACAGTGAGAGCCCAGACAAAAAAGGTTGTGTGCGTGGGGATGTGGTCAGAGTGACAATCATCAAGCAGTAAATGATACATACATATGTGCACATATGTCGCATGCAGACGTGTAGATTATAAACAAAGAAAAATGGAGCAGTGAAGCAGTACAGCTGAAGTTGTGCTCCTTCTGTGTGTGCTCCGTCCCCTGACAGTCATACTCCCTCAGGCCCTTACTAGTTCAGGTCAGTGATGTTAAAGAAAAACACATGTAGAGTAAATAGATACAAGTAAATGAAAACAAACAGAACAACCAACTGTCATGTTCCCTCTTTGAGAGACACTGGAGCATCAAATTTTCCACTGAATTTTCCATCAGAAAACACTGGAGCTGAAATTGAAACATCATGTCAGATGTTCAGATGTTCAGATGTTCCGGTTTTCTGTCTGTGTGTGTGTTTGCGAGCATGTATTTGTTGATATGTGTGTGTTGAGGATGTCAATGTCGGTGTGTCCATTTTGGTACTGTGCACATGTGTGTGTGTCATCTTTTCTACTCAGACATCAGCAAACAAGGCGAGGACTGTCAGAAGTCATTTGGCCACGATGGAGCCACACGGCATGCTGCCATTCACTTTAAATCAGCCACACACTGAGAGATCCAGCTCAGCCTGGGGGGCATAGCCACTGCCACACACACACACACACCTCCATCGTCCTACCTCATTCTGTCTCACAGACACACCAAACACAAGGTCCCTAACACGCCTGATCACCCAGCCCCTGGCCACCCCTCTTGACCTGCCTGGACACACACATACAGAAAAGAAATGCACATAAACACAGACACCTCGAAACTCAACACACACACACACACTGACGTGAGGAGGTGAAGAAGCACACACATTAAATACACATGCACCACATAAGCGCTGTCTCTCTCATTTATTGTCCTTCCTTCTTCCACCTTCTAAGATATTTCTTTCTTTCCCCACTGACTTTGCCGTCTCCCTCCTTCCTTCCTCTTTCTCCTTGTCTCCCCCCTCCCTTTTGGAGATTTCAGAGAAAATAGCTGAGGGCCAGTTTAGAGGTTGGCTGCCTCTTTGCGTTACCAGCAAAGATAAATATTCCCAGGATGACTCCCATTGCCTGGAGGATGTTTATGTGTGTACATGCTGCTCGACCCCCCGAAAACACACACACACACACTTGCACACGTATGTGAGTACATGTGCGAATGTAAACACACATACTGTTGTGTTTCCGCTCTGCTCAGTGTGACACAGTAGATTGAGGAGAGGGACAACACTAAAAATTTGTGTGCCTGTTACCAGCTTTATCTCCCCGTTACCTGTTGCCTCAGTGAGGCGCCCTCATCAGTGTGTGAGGCAAGTTTATGTGTGTATCAGTCAGGTGATAAATGCCAACAGCTGCTCTGTGATGTCACTGTCACAGGCTGTAGCAAGAACACAGAGATGAGGTCATGTGTGTCTACATTTGCAAGAATGTTACCACATTTATGAGGTTACTGTTAATAAGGTTTTGCCAAAGTAAAGCTGCAAGAATATTAACGATTGGCCAATTAGACGAGGACTGATACTTAAACTTATGTTAGATGAGACATTAAAGTACATATAAGACAAACAACATACAGCATCAAGATTGTGTTCTGTGTTTCATTTAATTCAAATCTACAACTCTGTTTTGATTTCAGATGTCAATGGTAAAGGTCACTAAACCTCAGGTCTGTCCTGTTCTGTGATATCACAGGAACACCTCGTGGAAATTTCTTCAAATTTGGCCCAAGCGTCCACTTTAACACAAGAGTAAATGGATTCGGATTTGGTGGTCAAAGGTCAAAGGTTAAAGACTAAGGTCACTGTGTCCCCATGTTGACAAGAATGGGACATAATCTTATTAAAATAGGAGTCTGGGCAGACACACATGTAAACTACAACTTCACTGGTTGGCGGAAGCATACAGTGAGGTAACACCATTCTGAACATAAATTCGTCACAATCAGAGAGTTACAGTAAGTAAACTGTTCAGTTCAGTTCAATTACAGTTTATTTATATTGCACCAAAACACAACAAAAGTAATCTCAAGGCACTTTAAAATGAAAGGAAATCCAACTTGACACATGGACTAGGACACAGTGAAGAGGAAAAACTCCCTTTAACAGAAGAAGAAACCTACAGCAAAACCAGGTTCAGGGTGGGCGGCCATCTGCCTTGACTGGGGGCAGAGTGGAAGGAGGAGAGAGAAAAGAAGAACAAGCAGCAGACAAAACACTGGGCAGTTTGGTAGGACCAGTTACTGCACACTGGAAACATACAGCTCCGAGGTCGGGGCTACCCGCAGAAAGGCAAAGAGAGAGGAAAAGTAAGTATGTATGCATATTTATGCATGTGTGTTTGTCTACACGCTGTGAACATAGATATTCATGTCTCAACTGTGTCACTGTGTTCAGAATACCAGCATTTGTGTGTTTATTTATTTATTTTATGTGTATTTATGTGCATGTGTATACATGGATAACAGAAGTACACATAAATTAGAGTGACCAGGTTATCATTCACAATAATGTTAAACGTACCGTATATTTACAGAGATACACTATATTCTATGTCAGTGTTTACAGTTATGTAATTGTTTAACTTGATAATCCCAGACAGAACAGGGTTTATAATGTGGGTAAAGCATTACATTAAAACAAAACACAGTATGACTTTGTGTTTGTACTTTTATCCAAACCATTGTTGTGGATGTGTTTCTTCTCAAAAATGTACACTGGAGCTATGTGGATTACATGACTCGTCTCTTTAGGTTGCTTTGTGTTTTCTCCTACATGGTATTACAACAATACATTACATGTGGCAAAGCTCATTGTCCCCTTCATCACTATGATATCAGCAGATATACATGTCCCATGTATATTTTGTATTTTCCATGAAAGCTGTTACTATCACTGCAGAATTTTCTCTTCACCAGACAAAGCACTAAAACGCACTCACACACACAAGTGTACTGCACATGTTTAGACCTATACTCTTACAAACAGTTGTGTAATCATCTCATAGGGGATCCCCTGTAAGGCAATCTAACCTCACAAACCAAGCTGTCCTGAGCCTTGCCCAGGGTGAACCAGCATCTTCATCATGGTGTCTTCTAGGACCAATAATTATACAGAAGAGAAAGAGCTGGTAGGGCTCAGTCTTGAGCCAATGGGAGAAACAGGGAAGTTGTTAACCACATTTGAGTTTTGAAAATACTGGTGGGGGACAGATTACAGGTCAGCAAGGACACATGTGGTTTCAGAGGCAACAGAATGCAATGCCTTATTGTTTTAAGAGAGTGCAGAGAGTGTGTGCCACAGTGAGGGGAAGTCAGTCCCGCTTTCTTGAGGATGCAGGCCTACAAGATGAAAGCTAAGATCCTCTTTTCCAGAATGTCCTCAAAGACAGTAATACCTATTAAACTGTACATATATAGGTTATAAACATGCATTGACATCATTGTTTCAGCTCAGATTTGACGTGCGTAATTAAAGCATCAGAATAAACAGACACAAACCCTGGACATGACTTTTTCAAGGAACAGAGATTAAGTTCTTTAAGGAAACTGCTTTCAAGGGGACACTTAGAGGAAATTGAAATAAGATGGTGATTAGTCAGTTAAGAATATGTTCCACCTCAGAGGTAAAGTAAGGATAGAGGAAGGGACGGAGGGAGAGGAAGGGACGGTTGTATAGCCTATGGCACCAGTGACCTGTGAACAGAGGAAATGGACTTATGTTGTAATCTCAGCCTCTCTGAAGAACTAATTTAGCCATTTCCCTCTAGACATTTACGTTTGTCAGCTATAAATCAGTAAGAAGTAACTGTGGATTTGTCTCTGTACAAACTGAGGGAACAAAGTCTCTTAGGGGACCTAAAAAAATAAAAGTAACACCTGGGAACTACATATACTACACTTTGCCTGGGCTATTACTTTCAGAGATGCATAAGCATCTGGTGTCATATTTCTAATTCAGATTTATCCATTCACCGTATTGTGGGTGTGTTATAAAAGAAAGCAACTGTTTGTAAGAGTTACAAATACAGTATATACATGGAATAATATGTGTGCAATATAATATATCAAATATAAATAGGTGTAAAATAATATATTGTTTGAAGAAAATAAGAAATTGTGGATATTTGAGGCCTTAATGTGTTTTTTAACCAGCATGTGGCGTGAATTTTCTGCTACTGTCAGAGGACAGCTGTGCTTTAAGTGAGCTGGTTGGTGTAGAGCAGAGAAAATGATGAGACGTGTCAGAACAAGACTAATATTTCAAGCTGCACATTTTTCTCCCTGTTGGAGACTTCTGTCTGTCTGTTTGGACAAAGCACTGAACACACTCACAAGTGTACTGCATAGGTTTAGACCTATACTTTTACAAACAGTTGTGTAATCATACACTCTGTCCCTTATTCATACTCACTCATGCATGCACAGATGAAGACAAAGACACACACATACACACTCTAACATTAACAGGCTTTTATAATATAAGTATCTACATAAGTATCCACAAGTGGATCTCTTTTAGTTTATATCATACCCTGCATTTTATGTTTTACAGAGGGAATAAAGAGCACATGCCTAATTTGTCTGCTTCACACAGCATATTGCATAAGAAATATCAAGACTGGTATCCAAGATGCAACTCAGTTGTTAGATTATTATCATATACTCTATGAAGGTCATGTTAACAGATATCTAGTGTCTCATACCACACGCATACACATAAACAAGCCCACACCCAAAACAGGTGCTCTCATATCAGGCGGCCTACATTGCGCAGATGGCATTTTAATTCCTGGTATCCCAAAATTTATTTCCAACACTCTGACAGGTCCTTGATTTGAATGTGAATGACAAACTTGTCAACAGCATCGTGATTGTCTTCCCCTGCTTTGGCAGAGCTACTTCCTGTTAAGAAAAACAAGAGGAAAAACATGACTGAAGGTTACTCATTGAACACCCATAGTATAGTATTCAGTACTGTATGACTATTTTCATAAGCAATTCCAATATAATACATGACAGGTTGTTAGTTTGTAGGTTTTTAAGTGAGCTCTGATAGGTGTGATACGTCTTTTTCTCACCAAACAATCAGATAGTATGCAGCAGCAGTTCTTTCAGTGTAAACATGCTGAGATATGAGCTTTATCGCCCTCATATCACTGACATCTGGGATCTCTTGCTGCTTTTCCCTCGTGCTCTTCATGTTCCTTTTTTGTTGTGTGTTTTTTTTTTTTGACATGCCAGTTTATCCAGCGGTGGTTGCATCAGCAGAACCGTTGTCTGTGGCAGTCACGCTAATTTAGCTTCTCATTTTTATATCCTGGATGGGCAGGTGCGTGTTGGTGTGAAAACAAAGACACATGCATTCAGTCACACTCAGTACACACATGCACAAACTCCTGTAACACAGGAACGTAAAGCCCTTTATTAATTATTAGTATGTGATTATTATTATAATTTTTTGAGCAATTATGTCTGTTGCAACCAGATTTGTTCTTTCCTATGCTCTTCAAATATTTAAAACAAGCACATCTCAGCTAGTTCAAACATTTGATATTATATTTAAATGTGTGTTTGTCTGGTTTCACGCACATAAACTGACATACTGTGCACTTCACACAGCCTGGAGACATCTGATTCATTTCTTCTATTTCCACGTTCATAAATCACTATATTTCTCTCTTCTTTCTTCCAACGTGCTTGTCCGATAATAGTTGTTCCTGCAGTTTGGTTTTGTCTCATACTTTATATTTCACTTTTTATTTGTGGATAACAATCAGAACATTAAATTATTTGTGCATCTATCAGTATGTCTGCCTCCTATCTAAAGCCACTGCAGAAAATAGCTCAACTGTTTCTTTGTCGCTGTCTCTCTCTTTTAGTTGTTTAAAGAGGAGGTACCTGTCTGACAGTGGACACTGACACCTTTCATCACCACTGTCCCTCTTTATGCAAAAACAGCGTATGGCCAGATGCCATGGGAAGGTACTGTAAACATCACTCCCTTTCTCTCCCTCTCTCCAGCACAATAGCATTCAGCATAATTGAGGCATGCAAGTCTGTGGCTGCCATATGCCAAACATGGGCTGGATAAATTACTGGGAAGGAAGGAATAAGCAGAGGACGGAAAGGAAAAAAATGGTTCTATGGCTTTGATTAAATCACTCATGAATGATTCATTTAAATTTATAGTATTCGTTTTTCCATATTTTTTAATTTTGTAAACTAAAAGTGCAATTTGCAAGAGTCAAAGAGCTGCTTGTTGGCATCATTCATGTCTTATCCAGTAGCTATGAGGCTGTCAAACTACTATAAGTGTTACTACAAGTTGCTTAAGTATGGCCTTTGCCAGTCTAAGATGTGCGCATCTCGCGCTCCATACACTGTCCTGTGCACTGCAAACAAGTCTGGACAGCTTTGTATCTCATCCCTCTTTGGATAAACACAGGCAGGAAATGAATGTGGTTTTACAATGATTCACTCCATACTGGAAGCATTTGCTGTCAAAGAAATCCATTCAAAGCAGCTTTGGCTTCACATGTTTACTATTTTCTCTTTCTTTGGCAGATATGTATCTTTTCATTTAGTTATTTCCTACCTCTAAAACACACCTTACCCAGGACATGTTTTGATTTTTGCCATCTAATTTGAATAGTTGTGTCTGAGTTTTAAAGAATTTTCACATAAGCAGTTCTCAGTTGTTTCTGTTCAGTGAAAATTATAAACTTGTCTTAACATATTTTTGCTTTATCTGTTTAGTCTTTATTATGTTTGTAACTTCTGTTTTTCCTCTCCCCCTTTCTCTGTAGAGTCTTCTCTTCTGCTCTGCTATCTATATTAGTGGAAACTCAAAGTGCCTGAGGCCAGAGCTTAAACCTTTCAGTACAGCTGGTTAGGGACTGTCGGCTGAAGTAATGAGCTTTACCTTTAGCTGAACCATAAAGGCTGGTTCCTGCCTATGGGCAGTCGTGCACTGAAGTGAGGACAACATACAAGCACATGCACAAGTATGCTTGATGCTGCAAATCTGCAGCTTTTAAATGTTTTCCCTCCTGATGTACTGCTTAAGACAATAAGACCTGGTGAAGAACCGTGTGTTGTTGAGTCTTGACAAAGATCAGTGTGTGTGATTTTGAAGTTTTCACTCTCCAGAGATGGTTGAAAAAGCTCAGTCATCAATAAAGATTTTTTCATTAGCCACTGCCTGTAAGATATTGAATTGGATTAAAGATGTTTGTCTTTGCTTTCTAATTAACTAACTAACTCACTAGCATGTAATGATCCTAACACACTTTCAAAAGCAAGATATGAAAGATTTTATTATTATATGGAGCTGTTTCAAATGTGGAACCCCTTCCTGTAAATCACCAGGAAATAAACAGCAGGGGTGCTATTTCACACAGCTAATGTCAGATATTTATTAAGTCTGTCTGTTTTTCAGGCTCCCATCTTCTGATAACCTGAATGAGGAGGCTAAAGTTTCCTTTCCTACCTAATTATATGTTGTGAGAACAGCACTATAATGGCAGCAGGTGGTTTTCTGAGAAACTCTTTTAATGCTTCTCCAATGCGATGCGCTGATTACCGTGGCATTAAACTCTTCCTGAGCCATGCAGTCACAGGCTCCGTTCACGAGGCTTGGGAATCAGCCATGTGTGGCCCAACGGTAAGATGAACAACTGATGAACAGTGAGGCACAGACAGATCAATAATCCTTGTTAATCCATAATCCCATAAACAGTAACAACAATGAGGAACAAATGTTACTTTTTGAGACTCTTTGAGATTGATCTGCAACAGACTTAAATAAATGATTTGAAGTAAACCTTCTGAGAAACAAGCCCCTGAGTAACCAGTGATACCACGTACAGTAATCTTTTGTTCCTATGTCTCTATCCTCAGGATTTCCGATTCTAGTAAACCAGTAAATGTCGCTGTGTGTACAGCACAGTACATTTTGTGTTTACAGGTCTGTTTGTTGACCAAACAGCTTGTTCCCATTACTGTACTCAGACCTAGGTGAACAAGACTTGCTTGTATGTTGGTTAGCATGGGGAGACACCAGATGCTTTTCATTAGATAGATGAGCAGCGACAACCATCCTGTGTAATGTATCTGTTTTTGTGTCAGGGTACATAAGAAGAATGAGGGGTTCTTGCTAGTGTCGGAGTCTGGTTGAAAGCAATTACGGTCGTATGTGTGTGTTGGGGAGTTTCTAGGCCTCAAAAGCCAATCCCTTTCCAGTTAACTAAGAGTTCTGGGATGTGGCAAGGATGGTATGGATCCTTTTTAGCAGAGGCCTGCAAAGAGACGCATGTTCCCTGAGAAACCAAGACATCTGTTGTCTGTGAGAAGAGGGGACAGGGAGGAGAGCAAGGACTGAGGAGTCTCTCCAGTCCTGTCCACACAGGCAGCGGCTACACTGCTGACTAATTGGTAAGAAGCCTGTGAGTGAGCGAGTGAAGGAGGGGTGTCTGAGTGGTCTCAGAGGAGTTAGTCAAAGAGGAAGAAGGAAGACAGGCCACCTCATTCCCACAGGATGAGTAAAAAAGAAAAGAAAAAAACTACAACAGCAACCATAATACAGAAAAGCACAGCAGTAATAGATGCCCCCCACCCCACTCTCCTTTCCCTCTGTAGCCCTTCCAGACCCAGACTCCAGACTAGCCTCATCCTTGTAATTTAGATTAATTTCTTCCACATTTTCCTCAGGGATTAGGCTGCAACCCGCCCAGCCCCCCCATGCTCCACACACACATATGCACGCACGTACACTCATCTCACCCCCTACCATAGTTTCTTAATGCTCTCATTATTGCACTACATTCCCTTCACAGCTAACCCAAACCCACCCCACCCCCAAAACATCCAGACACACAGCTACAGAAATAAAAATTTCTGAACCCTGATCAGTCTTAATGATTGAACTAATTATGTGAACACTTATCATTTATGTCTTATTTAACATCATTAGTGCAACATTGGCCACATCAGGCTTAATTTTACTTTCAAATATTGTCACCAGATGTATGAAGTATTGAACCAAGCTACTTTTGTAATGGCAGCAATTACTGACCTACATACCATAAGTGGCTTGTTATGGAATAGTCGGAAGGATTTTCTATTTTAAGTTAGTTTGAACCTCTTTTCCCTCTCTTCCCTTCCTCTGTTCTCTCTCAAAGCTGTAAACAAAAGGTGGTGACTGGCCACTTTGAGGAGAATCACTAAAATGGGATAAAGGTTTTTTTTTTTTCAGGATGATACACCCTGACAGTCCAGACAAAATCAAACCCACTATGTTCTCTCAGAGCTCACTGCTGCGTACTCACTATAATTCCAGGTGTGTTGGTTTAATGCAACAGGAGTGAGCCAGAGCTGATTAATCTTCAGCTCTAATGTCACGCCTTTAAAGAGTTCTGTTTGAAAGATTCTGCAGTATTTGTTCTATGCAGATGCTAAAACCTTTACTGGTCTGCACTGATAGAGCTGCTATCATTTCTTCATTTTTACTGATTCATTCTTTATATAGTTATATTTCTTTATCACTTGATCCGAGGCACTAAAACAGCAAATTTAATCATCTGAATATCCCTCCTCTATTTTTCTTCACATATTTTAAATTCAAACGATCATCTGCTTCCTGTGTTTAGTATGCCGGGAATGGCTTGACTTCAACTCCTGATTTGCACATGAGAAACTACTGTTGTCGGTATGACTTGTCGCTTGTGACAGGGGATGTTAGGACTACGGTTTAACTCATAAAGTGGTTTCAGTGGTTGGGAACTGCAAGCAAGCGATTAGTCTGACTGCAAATGAGCCTTAATCTACAACAGATTTCAAAAGCAAGTCGAAGGGAAGTGGTTGGACTAAATGGAAAGGGGTGAAAGTAAAGTGCTAAGTATCTGGGAACACGTTGGGCAAAATGCTGTAAAATATGTAACAGTGAGTGGTGTGTCAATTTCAGTTCAACGTTCAGGTTATTATAGTTTTGAAGTACAACTCTTAAGTGTATGTGTATTTAACCAGATGATAAAAAATAAACAAGCATTCCTTTTTCGAGGGGGGTTGTTTTTCCTCTTTCCTGACAGCTTTGTCATGTGACTTGCTGCGACCCACATAGAAAGGTCATTTAGTCAGAACTGACATCTAATACAACTATAGTTCAATGAATCTGGAGTTGACAAGTAGCTCTGGGCTTTCTAATGAGATCAAACTATTACATTAGCATGTGAGATCTCTGAAAATAATAGACATAAATGAGTTTTCTTTTTGTTCCTGTAAAAGAATAGGACGCGAAGATAACAAGTAAGCTCAACAAGTCTACGCTTGCTTTCCTTTTCCAGCTTTATTAGGTGTGTCAGAGGTGAATTACTCATACTGTCTCACAGTTGAGAAGAAAATGTTTGACCAGTTACCAAGTTGCCAAGAAAACATGATAATAAACATGTTCACTGTGACTGTAAAAAAGTTTCTGGTGTTATTTATATATATATACTTATCGTTTTGTTTTGCATCTATGGTTTACATTTACTGTTCTTTAATGTGGAAATATTCATGATATCAGTTGAATTAAACTTTAGATTAGAGATCAGGAATGCTTATGTGACACAGTTAGCAGACATGCTCAAAGAAAGGTGTCCTCTGCTGACAATGAAGGTGTGGAAAGTGAATGGGAAATGTGTGTTTAATAGCTCAAGGACTGCCAAAACAAAGCCCTGCAATTTGGCACAACTAACAGACTGACAACGTGAAAACGAGAACTGGGAGAGAGAAGTCAGAGCGAATAACTTTTATAAAAGCCTCAAGCATGTTCAGCTTGTCATCAGAGACACTTGAAATACAATTTTGTCTCCCTCCACCAACCTTCAACAATACATTCATCTCCTTTTCTACCACCACCGCTTCTTCCCCCTCCCCACTATCTCTCAGGAGCAAAAGCTAACATGATTTACTGAAGGCAGTTAAAATCAACCGCTGCAAAGCCAGTGAGCCACCAGGTTGACAGGTCTGGTTAAACAGGTTTCTGAGGGGAGAGGCTGATACTTGCTTAACTGCTAGGCACACTGCTACTGCTATTGCTGCTGCTGTTGCTTCCTCTGACATGTAGCCCGGCCTTTGTGAAATGCTGATTTCACCTACTAACCTCTGAAGTAGGATATGCAGTATGGCTAAATGCAACAGATTTAAGAAAAAAACATTGTAGTATATTACTAGTAGTAGAGTGCTGAACTTGTTATACATCCAGATTTGTGTCTGGTTGTACAACACAGGTGAGCAGAAGTAACTCACACCGGTTTTGAGTTACTTGTCTTGCTCAGACATTTGGCAATAAGCTCCTGAAACACACACAGACTATGTGAATCATCCGAGACTGGCTGGGCAAGTGATGATTAAGCAGCGCTGCGCTACGTGTATATCCCATTTGCAATTGTGTATCACTTCTACTACTTTCTCACAGACGTCCGAGAAATTGCCATCTGCACTGCATTGTAATAGAAGATATACACCTTAAAACTAAAAACAGACTGACACCTCACCTGGGAGCACACCTGCTCTAAAAACAGGAAATGGAAAGGAAACACCAGTGGCAGATAGGCTTTGAGTACAATCTATTTAGTGTGTGTCAACCGTTTAAACATAAACAAGCCATTTGTCTGCTCTCAGTTGTGCATCTTCCTTCATCACATGATGTACTTTTGAGGTCTCTGCCCTAACTGAGCCACATAGCCTATTTGTGAAGCTGTGTGAAAGCAGATAATGATGGCTACTGTTCCCATTAGTTTGGAAACTTTTCCTTGCTGTTTATTAATAGGAAAATCTTTCAACACATGACTAAACCAGTATCTGCAAAAAATACTGCTGAAAAGGAGGCTACATAACAATACTGCTATCCATTAACAAACAAATGTGTGTGTTTGTGGGGATGTACGTGTGTGTTTGCGTGGCCTCTGCAACATCACTGACTCACTGGATCAAACCTGAGTTTACTTTTTATTTGTAATTTTCCCGAAACTTTAAAACATTTTTTTACATATTTTCAAAAAAGTAGCCTGTGCCCACTTCCTAACCTCTACTTGATAAAAAAAAACTAACCCATTTATAAAAGTTTAACACGTCATCTTAAAAAGTGAAACCATACACCAGAATGATACCATTATTTACAGAAGCCCATTAAATTACAACATAAATTAGAAAATATTTACATCCAGGACAAGACACTGCATAAAATTCTATGTTTGAAATTTAATGTCTAATTTAAAAAAATCTTTAAAGAAAGGAATATGTACATTTACACACATTCTCACAACAGACATACACTCTGGCAGGACTGAACTGGTTCGTAGGTGGATGTTAACTTGGGGTTTTTAAATACTAAGGATGATGATTACCGAACATGTCACAAAAATAGCGTGTTCTCACTGCCAGAAGTAAAAGTAACAACGGAAGCATTGCTATGCCTTTAATCCACATGAACACTGAAGAGGCCTCTATTATACCAATTTTAAAGTCTCTGGTTTCTGACCGAACCAGACTGACACACCAAAAATTCTTTTCTCATACAAGCCTACATAAGATTTAAATCATCTTTCATGAACAAAACACAATAACACTGGAGCCAGTTTGAAGTGGTTGTACAAATCAAGCACAAAAAGTAAAGAAGATGAAGTGGATCTTCTTCTCTCTCTTTTTCATATAAAAATGAATTTTGCAAGTCCATTGAGACACAGGAAATCAGTGGATTTGCCTCCAGACAGAGCAGGAGGGGGGAAGCTGAGAGGAATTCACAGCCACAGCAGCTCATCTTGAAATGATGTCCTCTAGGGAGAAAAAAAACACAGTATGCACTTTGTTCTTTTCCTCTTCTTGTCAACAGAGTGCAGGTCCCATGGTTGCAGCATTGGCACATTGGCGACTGTATAAGACTGTTGTGGATGCTATGATCTGGTGTACATCTTAACAGGTTCTGATCCTATTCAGGACCACGCCACAGGCATCCATCATAGGTACCAACACAAACTGACGTGCAACCAGCTGTTACAAGTTTTTTAGAAATTCTCAACTTCTCAAAAATATGTTATAAATTCAATAGTTCACAGACACACACACACACATACACACACACTCACACACACTCACATACTAATTCAGCTTTCAAAAGGACAATACTAAATATTGATTTAAAAAAAGTCCAAAAAGGGCAGACAGGGCAGCAAGAAGCAGAAAGGACTCTGGGGTTCTCAAGTTTATAGGGATTTCCTTTGAGCTCTCATTTCCTGTGCTTGTCCATTTTGTCGGTAGATTTGCTCCCACTGTCTGAGGATCCCTGGGTGTCGCTACCAGAGCTCAGGTACATTTTGTCCACTTGTTTGAGTGCCTCATTCAGGTAGTTTTGAAGTGAGGTCATGGCAGCGCAAATGGCCGGAGAGCCAAAACCGTGAGTGATTAGGCTGAAGTGAGTCAGGCAGCCCTGGATTCCAGGCTCTAGTATGGGAGCCGGCCGAGAGTTTCCCAGAGGTGAACGATCCTGAGTGAGCAGGTCAGTGAACTCCTTGCAGATTTGCCTAAATGTAGAGACAGAATAATTTAGAAGGAAGAAGATACTTAAATTGAGTGAATAATTGTGATGCAAACATAAATTTTATGGATGAAAATGTAGTAAATCAATCAGGATCACTGGATTTTTGAAGTCAGTATTCCTCCAGTGATCATAGAAACTTCAAAATGCATTTGAAAATGGTCTAGATGTGGCAACTTGCTACATCCTACTTTGCTAGAGGTGCATATCCATGCAAATCAGAGGCAATTATTCCAGAAGTGGCACTTACTTGGCAGCAAGGAGCATGTTCTTGCGAGAGTTAACTTCATTGCGTTCCACATGCGGCCTGCCCAGGTAATCAGCAATTGCTTTTGCGGGGAACTCAGTTTCACAAACGTAACCAAAGTCCCTTGCTAGATGAACAGCTTCGCCTAAAAAGAAGAGGAATAAACAACTGTAAGAGAAAAATATACAAGTCACCCGCAAACCTAAGTCTACAATGACAGCGAAGTTCATGACTGGCCACTGAACTCAAACCAAGACTGTATGATAATTAATGAATAAACCTATTAAATATAAACTATTACTATTTACACAGACATTGTGGACAGCATGCCTTTTAACAGACTGGGTGAAGGTCAAGTCGTAAGCTTGCTGGCCAGAGCAATTTATCAATTTATAACATTACACTAGAAGTTCTGTTTTGGACCTGATATGCATTCGCATTAAGTGAAGCAATTGAACTACACAGTAATAAACACTGCTCAGTCTTCTAGCTTCAGGGAGGAAGAGCTAGTGAGATGAATATATTTCTGTCTTGAGGGTGGTTTGACTTGCATGGTCATAATGGGCTTATGTGGAAAATGCTGGCAGAGAGTGCCCACGGCACCAACAGCACCACTTATTGATAGACACGCACATCACTTGAGAACGTGGCCAGCTATTTAGAAGCGCAAGCTTTAAGGTCAGCTGGCCCTCCTGGCTAGCCGTAGACAAGATAACAAGGCTTAATTCAGCTTTGAAGGTCTCTAAATAACACAAGCCTCCAGTCATTCTGCTGCACAGAATCGTCGGTCCATTTATAAAAACTAGGCATGCAGGGAGCAAGAGAGGAAAAAATATTCTACCATAGCCTGAGGCAGGTAGATGTGATTAAAATGATACAGAGATCACAGTGAAGCTTCACTGTCTGGCTACGGTATGACTGACAATGCTGTTTGTATAACTCAAGGCAATGACAAGGAAAAATCAAGGTGTTATGTTGTGTCATGATTACAACTACATAACGGTCTGACAAAAATGTCAAATAATGTTTAGCTTACAGAAGCGTTTTCAGTGTTTTTTAAGATAACACCACTCAGTCATAATATTTGTTGTGCGATATTGTTCTGTGAGCTGGCCTGTTGCTATATAAACTGAGTTTAGGGCACAACAGTTAAAACAGTATACAACAAACTTGTATTTCAACAAATGGGCAGAATCACTATGTGAACTAAGCGACAACTAACATGCAACTGACTGTTTGTACCTCAAGATTTTTTTTTTTTGCACAATTTATACACAAAGTATTTCAACAATGAATTACGTTCGGAGAATGGCTTAAGATATTGTGTGGTACTTTAAACACATGTACGATTTTGAAGAGACTGACGTTCCCACATTCTCGTACTATTAGAGCAACATTCCAGCAAGGCAAACAGCAATTACACCTGAGAAGGTGCTATGAACTACTGAGTGACATGTCATACCTTCTACTAGTGATGTAAGCAAGGTGACATTGGCAGCCTTCCTTCTTCCTGCAGGCAGGTTGAGTCCGATTTTATCCAGTTTTTCTCTCAGAGAGCGACCTCCATTTTTTGACTTGGCTCTGCAGGATGAAAACAAAAAAATTCGTATTAAATATAGAGGGTTTTTTTGTAGAAATGTGCTCCAAAACACATCTTAATATAAAGAGGTACTGTCAAAAGCTTCTGAGAGTTTGATTTAAGTGCAGAAATATTCCCTTCTGAACATTTTTGAGCAATTTGCCTTTTGAACAGACGGCTAATTATTGGTGGGCTAGGTTGACCGGTAAATTTTACGGTATTCTTCTTTATTGTAATTTCATAATGACTAGTATTTGAAGAGCTAGGACATGTAGCAGTGCAGAAATAGTGAGAACACGCGCTTGATAGCTTGTTTCCTAAAAGTTGCACATTGCAGCTTTGTAGGTTTACACTTGTCATTAGGATTTCTCATTTTTGCTCCCATAAACTTTTTCGCCACTTTCATGATACATTATCATCAATATTCTCTTTCAACTAGTTTCTGCATTTTTTACATTTTGTGCTTTAATAAAGATCCAAACCCTTGCAGCACACATCAGAAAAGGCCTCACTCCTGTGTAGTACACAACACTACTGATAACAAACAAATCACAAACAAACAGGCTCTTCTGACCTAAATACTGGCACAATTGATGTTTCCACTTAAAAAAAAAAGTGCAACAGAGAAATCACTCATACATGCATTTGTAGAAACACTTAAACTCTCCACTTGCCATGGTCAGTTCAGTTTTCCGCATGACTGGCGGTCAAAGCTCTCCCACTCCATGGCGGGTGAGAGAGGAAGCATCTTTAGGGAGGCATGTGTGTGTCTTCCCCCACCCCTCCATCCCCTTATCCCTCAGTTGACGACCCCCCTCCTATTGCTATATGACCTACTTAAAAATGCCTGTGATTGTGTATAGATACATGTGTGTATGTGTGTGTACATGTCAGCATTAACACAGACACATGGGAAGCAGCAAATGTGCACTCCAAGCACAAAATGCTCCTTTCAGGACATACTGGAACCACACAGGCCCTCAACAGACAGCCACGCTAACATACGTGGCATAAGGTCAACTGCTCTGCTACAGATAATGCGACCCATGTTGAAAACCTTGACAAACACACACACAAATACACCCACAGAGTCTTTAGATCGGTACTAACTGTGCTGATGTAACCTATCCCCAGGAGAAGCAGAGAACCAAAATTGCAGACCACACAAAGAATGTCACAAACGTTACGCAAAAAACTGATGAGCCAGAGCAACTGAGCCAAGCTGTGCTTTTAGAAAACTCTTTCCCATGGGCTGCTTTAGTCTACAGATCACTAGAGCTACACTTCCTCAGTTTAACGGCTGTTTAATTTTGATCAAATCAGACAACTTTATTAACAGCTTAGCAAAACAGGAAATTAATGAATCTGGCATTAGTTTGCTTTTTTTATGAATCACTCCTACTGTCTTTCTGTATTATGATTTTTTTTTACAAACAACAAATGTTTATAATGTCCAGTCTGATGTCATGTTGAATGAGTCTGAGCTCTGACCTGCGTAAAACCCCTCCCAGCAGTGATGCGTTGAGGCACTCTGGGGGTGACAGACGTCTCTGCACCTCAGCCACGGTAACCTTGTACTTGGAAGTGGAACTCAGCAAGGAAAGACGGCCAGGTACAGAGCAGAACACCTCTGTGGGGTTTGATACCATGCCCAGCAGGGACTCTTTCTGGAAGGGTAGACCCAGCGCGTTGCCTTTGGGGAGAGTGACAGGACCTGGAAGGTGCAAAGACAAAGGTGCGTGAGCTGAAAAGTGAAGGAAAAAAAAGATTCTTGTTGTGCAACAGCATTTATTTGTATACAGTATGCACTTTTCCTGTACATATACATCAGCATTAACCATCATAATCCTCTCTGTGCAACAGGGAATTTGTGCCTGCTTGTACATAATCATAAGAAAAGGCTACAAATAAAACTCTGTAACTATGAAAACCAGCATCTGCTTTTCACTATAAAAGTGTGTTGTTCCAGACATTGGATGCTTGATTGTTAAACAGCTAAAACTGTGCTCAACACCATCCACAAACAGGTACACACATACAGACGGCCCCTGATCTAAGCCGCAGATTCTCACGCATACTCTTTCTTATCAAATCACACAAATTATGCTCAAGGTAAAAATCATTTTTTAGTTATCGCAAAGGTTTAATTACTTGCAGTTCATAAATTCAAAATATTTTATCACCCACAAATGCACAGTCATCGGACAAACAAAACAGTACACCACAACTACAAAACATAGCCATCTTCATCCTCACCCGCAAGAATGCCCCCCTGATAATAAGTCCTCTGTAATCGATCAAGGTTCCTGCCACTGCCACGCAGTCCTAATACTGAGACAGAAATCACAGAGTCACGTGAGTGCTTTAAGGCTCCTCTGGGCCAAATGGTTGGGAATGACATGCCATTGTTTACAAGTGGAAAACCTAGATTGCCCATAGCGTGCCCTTAAGCATGGGAACAATATAATGAGCCATCAATGATTTCTGTGACAAATCTTGACTGGTTAGCTTTCTGTGTTGTGCAAACGGCTTTCCGCTTCTAACTACACATCATAACACTAAATAACCCTAATAAAACATCACATATATGGTATCAATATTAGCCATACGCCTGTGATCTTGACTGATTATGATAATCTATCTATCTATCTATCTATCTATCTATCTATCTATCTATCTATCTATCTATCTATCTATCTATCTATCT
>JAUYWH010000022.1:17950468-17999716 GCA_034779795.1 Ctenopoma multispine
TATCTATCTATCTATCTATCTATCTATCTATCTATCTATCTATCTATCTATCTATCTATCTATCTATCTATCTAGTTCAAATATAACCTGAGAGCTGAGCAGTAGGATAACATAACTCAAGCTGATCTTTCTCTGACTCATAAGTCTGTATAATGAAGCCCTGATGACAAAACAGTGAGAATAGGTTCTCCCTAAAAACAGTTCATGTCCCAACAAATTACTAAACTGTCCTTCACATGCAATTCTAATGCCACACCCCGCAAAAAGCTGGCTCAGCAGAGCCAAACACTGTTTCAAGATCAACTCATAATTTCCTGTTAACGTGAAGTGAAAAGAGCTGCAATTGCAAGCTTAACCAGCCTAAAGATGATCCAAAGCTTTCCTCTTCTCTCACAGTCAACACGGAGGTTGTGAGATTGCTCAATTTTCATGTCATGTCAGCTATAGCCTGTTGCTTTTGAAAGAGATCAGTTCGTTCCCACTGGGCATCCATTCAAGCACCTTCGCCAACAGAATAGAGTAAAGATCACATCAAGCTTAGATAAGTGCATCTCATGGCTATGAGGATTATTATTGTATGCAGTGCAAGTGCAAATAGAAAACTCCTTCTTAGCTGTACTCTCACACTGAGTGCCCAGACATGCCACTATAGAAGTTATGACATTTCCAAGTATGTATAGTGAAAAAATACAGTTGTCAAAGGAAATTTCCAGTCTTTACCAGTAATTACTGCATCATTATTTAGTTGTACAAAGGCACATCAAACAGAATTTTCCAAAGCTTTCTTTATTTTTCTTTTCAAATTAACAGAACTGCTGTTCTTTTGCATAAATGGTTAGCTGAGTCGTAAACTCACCTTTTTTGATGACTGTCTGATCTGCCATAATAATACTGTGGTCGTCTACATGCTGATAATAAAGGAAGAGAAGTAGAAATGAGTGAACATGCACATCGTTTCAAAAAATGACAGACACAGCAAACTGCTACACAGTGTAGCTAAGTGAGTTCAAATTTTCAACATCTGTCTGAATTACTCCCCCTCTTTTCTGCCTTTGCATGCCAAAGCAAATGAACAAAAAAAACTACAATTGAGACCAGAGAGTCGTTGGTAATATTTTGTTCTTTTTTATCTGCTGTGTGAACAAAACAATATATGCATATGTAATTAAAACTATTTCATTTAATTTAATTTTACTTTATATATATAAATACGGTTGTGATGGACAGGGGTAGGTATGGAGAAAAAGACACAGTGCATCTCAGCTTGCTGCGGGGGTCGCTGCAGACCGGTCAGTGCCCACGCTGCCCCCTGTCCCTCACAACGGTAAACAGGTGGTTTTCAAGCTGTGATGATCTCAAACAGTTCCACTCACTTGAACATCGTCCAGTCCGTGTCCCATGTCGTGCATCCCCATGTTGTCGCCAATAACCGACGAGTCTAGACCGTGCGTGTGTGGTGGCACCAGTTCCGGCCGGCGGAACGCTTCCCTCCTCACCCCGGACGATCCTCCATCCAGGCCCAGGATCTGACTCGTCAGTCCGCTCCTTGCGTGGGCGCCGAGTCCTTCCTGGCCCTGCCGGCCGGGCCACGGCTGCTGCTGGTTCGACGACGGCGACTGGTGGATGGGGTTGATGTTGAAGGGGTCGCCGAGGTGGTAGGGGTCACTGGACTGCGGGTAAGAGATGGGTTGGTAGGGAGGCGGGAAGTACGGGGGCTGGAAGTCCGAACTGGCCGAATGTGACAGTGAGGGAGACGGGCTGTAGAGGTGCTGACTGACTGCTGGCAGGTGAGGCAGCCGGGGGTTCCCATTGCTGCTGCCGTCGTGCCTTTCCTGAGAGAGAGAGAGGAGAGAGAGAGACATGACAAGATGGCAGGTAACGTGGTGACAGTTGTCTCTCAGGAGAAAAGAGTGACTAGTTTCAGAGAAAATAATGATTTTGGAGAGTGCGTAAATATATTTCGGCTTCATTTTAATATTAAACAGCCTGTGCAGGTATTTTTATTATTATTTTACTTGAAATGTTAAAACGTTCTTACGTGTTAGTAATAACTCAAATCACTGATAAAGTCGCAGCAGCTGTTGGGAAAGAATAGTGATATTATGATATAATCATAACTATTATTGTTATTATTAGGCTGTTGTTCTTTGTGTTTTTAGAACTAACAAATAAAGTTATTTTTTGCTATTATGATGACAGTAATGACATCTCTTTAAAAAAAAAGTCTTATTAGCAGCGTTTGTCCACATGTAGTTGCGTTACGCTCGTTGTTAAGTTATGATGCATTTCTATTATCCTCATTCATCAATAACCAAAACGTATGGAGAGAAAAAAAAAATCAACCAGTTTTCATAACTATCGCAAAACTTTTGCTCGATGGCACTTTTTTCCCTCGTTTTTTGTCTCTATCCAAACTCACCTCACAGTCATCCTCATATTTCACGTTGTCGGCTAATTTCCACAACATTGTGACAGAGAAAAAGTCTCCCCCGATACAAAAGAAGAAGAAGAAGAAGAAGAAGAAGAAGAAGAAAAGAAATAAATCGTCGCCTGTGAATTAATCCAGGTATGAAAAAATGAAGAGCTTCCTGGTGATCATGAACCCCGATGATCTTCAGCCGCGACAAAGAGGCGAAGTTGTGGCTGAAGGCTGGAGCAGAGAAGTGGCGACAGACTGACTATCCGACCGCAGTTACGAGTTTCCACAGACACTATGAAAGAAGACAATCGTTGTCAAGCAATAGTTCCCCCCTTCTCGGGTCAGCGTGCTCTGCAGTTATGTTGTGGAAGTGGTCGAAAACGGCGCATTTAAGAAACTCGACTCCCTCTCATGGACAAAATAGCGATGTTCAGTCTTACTGGTGCAAACTTGTGCACTGCACTATATCTGCGCAGGCACTCGGAGTGGGCGGCACCATGCCCGGTGATGTCAGTGCAAAGAGAAAAATGAAAATATTACTGATTGGCGGGACAGGGGTCCAATCAGAATGCTGTCCGTCTGTATAATGTCACCCATAGACTGGATGTACAGTATATGTGTCAGACATTTTAACCCCTTACTGGTGCTCACGGTTTGTAGTTTGCCCCACAGTGAGTGAAGCCGCTCAGCACTCACTAGTGAGATAAGACGGTACCTGTAGGCTCAGCATGACAGAGGTTATAAAACCATACCACAGAAGGCCTGCTGGTCGGGTTGCTATGTTACCAAGGCCTCTTGATGAGGTTTTGATGTTCAGTGGAAGGCCTTTCAGCCAATCATATTGCTCGATTACATGTGTTGTAGAATTTCCACGGAGTTCTCCTCACGCATAATGAGGAAATACATTATGAGAGACAATTAGGCTACATTTATTATCACTGCTGTTTTTTTTTTTTTAATTAGGTTAATAATTCCTACATATTTTAAATGATGTTAAAGTCAGTAGATAACCCCGTAGAACATGTGCAATCATTTAGAAAATATGTTAATTACACTCAACAAATGTATTATTATAATTAGAATCATAGAGTAATATTATTATTAGTAGTATTGTTATTATTACACAAATTTGTAGTGCATAGAGTAACAGTCTACTTGTTGTATGTTCTTCATACATGCCACTAAATCTGACCACCAGCAGCAAAAATATTATTTTGTTTCATTTTTGGAAAATAAAATGTATGTATCAAGATAATGCATCTACACATAAATAATATGCATTTAAATATTCCAATGATATTTAACTTTGAAGTTTCAAAGAGGTGTTTAAATGCGTGTTTTAAATCGCAATGAGCCGCATCCCTTTCTTAGAAACCTACAAAGCTCAAAGGGATTTCAGCAAATATCTCTTTCTTAACTTGATTTACATTTTTGGTGGAGCTTTGCGATGTCCAAAACAAGGCTGCTTTGATGCTCTGCATATGCATCAAATTTCAAAATATAAAAATATACTGGTTTGCCATTGTTATAGTGTTCATACATACTGTAACGACTCTTTAAGGCCGACTTAAGATGTGACTTTCCACAATAAATCGCTTAAGAATCCACAACCAGGTGTTATTTATACTGCATAGTCACCATATAACCCCGAGTAAAAGTTGCCATGAAATTCAGGTTATATACAAATACTGTACAATAGCTATAATTTGTTATATAAATCTCGGAAAAATGTGTATTTTTAGGCAATTCTAGAGTATGCCTGCGTTAGTGACTGAGTGATGAGCATAATCACTGACATTACTGAATTAACAGAATTTAATTCCCTAATTATATCGCCCTGTTCCCGCAGGACTAGTTTAATTAATTAATTAATTGTTTTAGTTTTTTATGGTTTAATAATAATAAAGATGTTACAATAAAATTTAATAGGAACTTGTAGTTATTTGCGGAAATAAAAAGGATATATATAAAATATATAACCAACTATTATTTAGCCTATTTGAAAGCCTAAGGCAGCATCACTGGTTTGTAGGTCCTGTAGCCTCAAACCAAATTATTCGAAGTTCATCTGAGTAAACAGCCTTCGCGTTGTTGGCATTAATCACTGGTTACCCAAAAGCGCACACGGCGCTGCGCGATTACAAACAGGTGAATATGGTGGAAAGCAATAAAACAAGCATAGGCTCGGCAGCAAAAGCGATAAACATGAAGCAGGTTGGGTTAAATTAAATCAGCCCAAAGCGGAAAAACACAGACATGAACTCACCCTCCACTCTATCCTCTCCAGTACAGACATCTGCAAGGTTCCAGTCGCAACAATCCCACTGAGACAAAGCGAGTGAGTGAAACTACGAGAGGTTTACTTTGCCGACTTCACCTGATGGTCGGGCTATGCGCATGCGCCATCAACTGTATAACACCTGAATAGGATCCATCAAAAAATTATCTGTAGTTCTTTAACTAAACTTCGCTATTATCCTGTTTTATAGAAAGGATCATACATTTTAAATGATATTACCTTAGAAAAAAATACACAAATATAGTAAAAACTATTATATAAATAATGTAAAACAAATATGTGACTCATAGGATTAGATGTAGGCCTATAACCGGCGTAGATTAAAAGGTAATCTCATAATTACATGCTATTGTTAAGTAAAAAAAAAGAAACAATTTATTATAGACTAAAGTTTAGGAAAAGGTGAAATAAGACGTGGGGAAACTTCAAGATGAGGTAATTCCACCCCCAAAGCCACATCGCCCCGGGCTGACTGAAAGAATCTGCTTTCAAAAGCCACAGAAGCTTTTTAAGACCTAAAATGCTTCTTGTTATCTGATCTCCCAAATACTTTAGCTTAAACTAATGAACAGATCAAAGTGTCTTCGCTATGCGGTTGAGAATGTAGCTTAGGCTACGTATCTTGTTCTGAGAAAATGACCACGCATTTCTGATCTGCAGCCCTGACACCTGCCATAAAACACTCTCATCAAATCAAATTACAGCTTCGCGCGATGAGGAAAATGATGATGATGATGATGATCTTGTTCTGAAACGTTTATATTTCTGTTAAGATTGATTTAACTTACCTCCAGTATCCTTTAATTGCAAACGACCACCTATGGGAACTGCTTTGTGCGTTACATAACCACGAGGTAACTTAACTTGAAGAAATGTTAATTTTAATTCATTTGAACACGGATGTTATCAAATAAATAGCCTAAATAAAATAAAAACAGATTACAGTGTATTTTTGAAGATGTATTTAACAGCTAGTTTTGTTTCTGAACACGTCTCTTTCTCACTCTTGCAGTCTGTGGTAAATCTAACTTTGTGCTCCCAGAATGAAAAAGCCAATAGTCTGCCTTTAAAAACATGTTACTGGTAGACCATATGCTACCATGCATCTGTATTTAATGCCTCTCAAAGACAAATAATTTCTACGATTACTAAATGAGTTAAAAAAAAACAACTTTTGTGCTTCTTATTATTGATGTTTAATTTCTCTAAACTACTGCAGAAAGATACCAGTCAACAAAAACAGAAAAAAAACATATCCTAGACTGCAGCTGGATGAAGAAAAGAGAATGAGCTGTTTGTTTAAATGTTTAAATGTTTATCCACAGTGATTGGATTCTTAAGTGTGCAACTATGATTTCATGAGAACATGGCACATTCCCCTCTATACGCTCGGCTTTAAAAGCACAGTTTGATTTCAGTATCAGTGAGATAATCGCGCCTCTGCTGCCACCTTGTGTCTGCACCCTCCCATTACAACAGAACCATAAATAAAGTAAAAAGAAAATGATTAAGCGAAAAAATGATTTTCAATAGGGTCATGTCAAAGGGAATGGGGAAGTTTTTTGTTAAAAAACAACAACAACAAAAAACAAGAATAAATAAATGAATAGAACAACACACAAGAATAGAATTAATTATACCACATAACATCGCTTTAGCAAGAATTTAAAACCCCTCTCAGTTGCCTGGTTTAACTGTACTGGAAAACTGTTCCAGAGAACAACAGCAGTAAATAAAATGATATTGTTACCCACTGTTAAAAAACCTCATACTGCAGAAGTGTGATTATCCCTGATCAAATTAAAATAGATAAATAACAAGTGTTTAATTTGCATAATTAGTCTCTCCACATTGAATAATTTTATATTTTAAAGTGTGCCAGATCTAAATGTCCTCAATAAGACAGTTTACAAATCAGCTATATATATCGCATGGTCTGCAGCCTGTTTTTAAGGAGCCGAGAAGAACTGTTTGACCAAAAGATGGCAGCATAGTCAAAGTGGAATTACATTTAACTGTTATGCTTTGAACTATCAAGCAGAGCTGCTTTTCTGCTTTTCCATTATCACAGCAACAACATCTGCAGAAAGAAAAAGATCACATTAACAGACAGACTTTAAATTATTAATATATAATATAGGACACTCACCTGGGGAGTTATCAACTACAAACCACAGACAGTCCCATTTGCACCCACCTTTTAATGTATCTAACTGTCAGATAAGTCAGAATCCATTTAATGGTTGCTTCACTGAAACCAAGCTTTTAGTCTGTGTAAAAGAATGTCATGTTCTACGTCACCAAAGGTCTTTTAGAAGTCCAGCAGGACCATGCCACAAAATTTACCTGTGTCTGCTTCCTTTCTAATGTGCTCAAGTTATGTACTTAACAGTCATTGATCAACACCTGTACTTAAAAGGTATATTATAATAATAATTATTATTAGTTAGTGATAAGCATTTATGTAGCTTTATATAGTAATTTTTTTATTTTTTTTATTGCATATATTTAGCTGTTATAAGTTACTTCAATTTATTCAGTAAGATTTTGCAAATGCATATGTCAACAGTCAAACATGGTGGTGGTAGTGTGATGGTGTGGGGCTGTTTTGCAGCTTTAGCACCTGGACAACTTGCCATAATCGATGGAACCATGAATTCTGTGTTCTACCTGAAAATGAAAAGAATTTCTGGCCATCAGTTTGTGAACTCAGGATCAAGGCACTTGGGTTATGCAGCATTACAATGATCCAAAACACACCAGCAGCAAGTCCACCTGTGAATGGCAATTAAATTTTCCACATAGTAGCTGAATGGGATGACCATCAGACTGTGGATGCAGAAGGTGGCAGGACCAAATCGAAGCCTATTCCCCATATCCTGTGTGTCCTTGACCAAGAAACTCAGCGCTAGCTGCCCGGACACCTCCTGTGGCTGATCAATGACAATAAAGTTGATTATCCTTGCTTGGATGACTATTTTCCCTTAATAAATGTGTGACAATTACACAAAAAAAATCAGGAAGGGGGCAAATACGTTTTTACAGTGCTGTATTTCTAAAGAAAAAAAACCTATTTACTTTGAAAGGTGCTTTATGTTTGTGTTTTCAGACAACAAATACATTACTGCATCACAACTCTTACATTTACACCAGCTGTTTCAGTCTTATCATAAAATTCTGAATCTGTAAATATGTAATAATATTAATGCTATATTTTATATAGTTTAACTGCTGGACACAATATATTTATGACTTCACTTCAACAGTTTCAGTGTACAGAATGTGCTTATTGTGATGCGTTTCACATCCATCACAATAGGTAGCTTATTGATCTATGACCAGCTTTTACCGTTGTGATGCCTAAATTAGACAGTGTGTTAAATAGAGATTTAAAATGAGCACAGATTAACCTTTCTCCTTTAGAGAATGAATGTACAAATATCAAAGTGTAAGTGGTCTTTGCTTATTTCAATGCCAAACTAGACTAGGCCTATCTGTTCTGAGTTTGTTTTTATCCTGTGTATCAACAGAAGACATGAGGATATGCAGGCGAGACCATATGTGTGGCAGCAACCAGGTTTTCCATGTCCCCAGTCAACAAACCACACACGAGCTCTCACAGCCAATTTTCTTTTCACACCTCTTACATATAAACACGTAATCGACTTTATGTAATGAGCATTCGTTTGTTTTTGGTGTGAATGTCTCCTTGGAGAGCTCCCATGTTGCTGCTACTGTCACTGCAGGTAATTGTTGTTCCCTTTAGACTTCCTAGTGTTCTGCAATCACATATCATTTTACAGGCAAAACATAAAGTAAACATGACTTGTGGATTTGCTCATAATGTAGGCGGTGAAATATACAGAGTAATGAAATTCCTTTAAAAAATGTATGTCTTTAAAGTAGAAATTTATTGACATTTGGTCATTACATGCAAAAAAAGAAGAAAAAGAGACACAGGAAGGGTGTCTCCTGAAACAGGAAGCTCTTTACTCTGTGTGAAGAAGGGTGTGCTATCACAAACTAAAAAAAGGTCTTCCACTCTTCAAACAAATACTTAAATGTGTTCCTCACTGTGAGCCTTTCTTTTTTATTTTATTAGCATCAGTTTCCTCTAAAAAATAAGCAAGTGGCTTTATACCTGTCTTCTCCTTTTTATCCCGCATTAAAAACAAAACAAATGACTTATTTATTGGAGAAAAACTGGAAAGTTCTCTGGTAAAATTAAATATACTATATAAAGAAGAAACAAGCACCAGGCTTATTCTCACAGCACCTATGAGAAAACCACAAGCTAATTTATAGATAATTACTCAGGACAGTTATAATCCAACAGGTTCTGTTATGTAGAGCAAATATTTAACAAAATGCACTCTGAGCACAAGGAGGGAGGCGAGTGACAAAGATGACACTAGGATCAATTCTCAGTTACAGGTTACTGAGAACAGAGAGGTGGAGAATACATGTGGGAAAAATTAGGTGGGTTAGCTTGTGGCACTATAAACAAAATGTTCACAACATGTAAACACTGAGCTACTGGTGACTTAGGCGACTAGCTGTGTGTGTGTGTGTGTCTGTGTATTGTGATACTGGCTACGCAGAATTAGATTTATCAATAAAGCGTCACAAAGTTGAGGTTTTTGCTCTGAGTGACAGTTACTAGAAGTGATATGGGGTGTGGGTGACCCAGTTGGATGTCTGCTCTTTGGTGCGCTTGGCAGAGCTGTGGGTGGTGAAAAGGGATTTGAAGGCCTCTGACTTCTCCTCCATGTTCTGAATGGACCTCTTGGTGCCGGTGGCTGTCGAAGATTTTGTGACTTTGGAGGAGCTTGAGGATCCAGAGGGTCCAGCCACAGCTGTGCCTTAACAGAGATGAAAATGAAAATGATGAGAATGATCAGGATGGAAATAAGTGCAAATAAATAACAAGACAAAGAAAAAATATTTCTGAAAAGGACAGTACAGCAATAACTGGGATATGATCATTAGCAATATAAAAATTTTGCTGTAATTTGCGTTGGGTTTTTTTGGCTTCTGTTGAACATAACATAATTGCATGAACATAACATGAACATAATTCTATGTTCATATTGTTATATAAGCAATTTATCTCAATTCTGTATTAAAACTGAAATCACAGTTTGCTGAGGTTTTGTGATTTTACACCCAGTCAAATATGCACTCTGGACTTTAAGGGTAAGTTAGTGTTTAAGCTGACATTTAAACTGTGTTCGCATTTATCAAACTGAAGTGTGATTAGGTACCTAACTGGCTGGCTTCACCACCATTTTGTACTGAAGTCCTGGCTGCGTCCACTTGTGGAGATGATGTGTCTTCTGTAAGAAGAAAACAAGACTTGGATGATTAACCTTCAGTAAGAAGAAAAGCAATTTTACAAAAGCAAACGTCACATTCATTCACTATTAAGAAATCGGCAAACATAATGATGTTTCACATAATCATCATGATCATCACACATTAAAAATGTGAATCTAACATTAGTCAGTCCAGTACGAGAGTATAATGCCTAAACCAGGCTTCACACGAACCTTTTGATTCTGTTGGTGTGGACACAGTTTCAGCTGCTTTGCTCTTCTTTGATTTCTAAAACAGGAAACAAAATAAAGAAACAAAAATCATGTGTCAGAAAGAAAGTTGAGAAATTATCCCATAACGACAAAATGTATCACTTTACAAGAAATATATATTTGATTCTATTTTTAAAAATCCAATAAAATAATTCATAGTATATTATATATATATTAGGTCCTGGCAACCAAGTCATTTTACTGCCATTTTATCATCTTAGATTTATTCAGTTAAAATACAAACTCACCTTTGTTTTAGCCTTGGCCCGCCTCTCTTCCATCTTCTCCCTCAGCTTTTCCACTTCCTCCTTAGTGCCATTGAGCACAACGATATCCTCATCTTTAAAAGGCTCCCCACACTAAAGCATTAACAACAAACCCCAGTTAAAAGACAGAACTCAACAGTAGAAAACCTCTTCCAAGAAAGGTAAGGGCAATTCATAGTCAGTACGTTTCACAATAAATGCAAGAAAACAGTTCAGCAATCTCTAAATCATATAATAACTAATATATAATCATATTGTGTTATTTTAATATGTTATCCAAATAATGTAACCAAACTTTATAGCCACACATAATATATTTGTAAGTAAGCAGAGCATTTTACTATATGATTTTTTCTGTACACAATCTTGTAAAATACACTTCACAAAGACATAAATTAGGTTGTTGGGCTACTCTAAAGATGTACTTAAGAAAGCGCATAGACATCTTTAAAGGCACATTATCTCATAACTTATAGTTTGGTAAAAAGTCAAGAAATACACTTCAGGTTCAGGTGCACATCAGGTTAAGGACATTTGATTTGCAAAGCAATGGTCTGTTTACCCTGAGTGACAAAAAACATTATCTGTAAGGCATTTGTGGCAGGAACAAGTAGTCCAGATTGACAAATAGTAAAATAAGTTGTTTTCATATAAACAGTATTTTTCTCCAGCAGAAGAGCCTTTTTGGAACACAATTACGAAATTTAAATATTCAAATGATTAAATAATTTCCCTGGTACATCATATTCATTTTCATTTTATTTGCATGCAAGTAGGATTTGTTTACCTGTCACTTCACTTTTTCAGTTCTTTTCCTAACACTATGCTGTGTTGGATTTCAACTGGTCGAATTAGCAGATCTGCACATCAATCTCCACTCAGTCATTTTTGCTAATTCATTTATCTATATATATATTCTACAAAATCTAAAATTCGAGTTTGGATCCACATGAGCAGTTTGTCTGGGACTGCCTGTTGTACTGTCATTTTACACATTGATTTATAAAACAGGATTCATACCAAATGTTTATGTATAAACAAAACACTGAAAAAGCACATGTGAACATGGTGATTAACTTATGTCAGGTATTTAATAACTTCAAATACTTCAATAAAGAACCACAGATGTACAGTTTGTAAACAGAACAGATGGATAAGGCTCATCTGAAGAAAAAAATCTAATTCATAATTTTTACAATGGCAGATACAAATAAACAAATGATAAAAATAAAACCAACGTAAGCTGTGTGACTGCTTTAGGGAAAACACACCCATACGGGTACACACACACACACACACACACACACACACACACGCCCAAATAACCAGCATGGGATCTATTGTGATCTATTGTGGCTCAGTTGGATGTGAACTCCAGGCATGTGCTCTGTTCAACACAAGAGAGATAATCTCAGAAGCTGAGCAAGCAGCAAACAAACTCTGTGGGTGCTGGGTCTGAAGCAGGTCGCTCTGCTGTTGCCATTACCACAAAGGCTCCTGGGGAGATAAAACCTCTTCACGTCAACCACAACACAACCTGACTACAAAAACTGCTACTTCACTGGCAACAAGAAGGTGAATTAGAAGGAGAGACAACCAGTGGACAGAGATACTGTGGACACTTCAATTTGTAATTTGTTTCTAAATTGGGAGATTAATTGAAATTAAACATGTGAGAGCTAAAGAATAACCTGATCTAAAACTGTTTGAGGACCAGTAATTTAAGCAAAAAGAAAAACAGGATGCAATGCACCAGTGATTAGGAATTAGGGGGAGGAGAATGGAAAAACCTTAAGCAGAGAGAGAGCATGTGCGGGTTCGTTTCCTCGCTGGTAACCAGGCAGGGATGGAAGTTGTCTCGTGGGGCTGTGGGGGAAGCGCCTTAATCGGCAATGAATATAACTAGAGAAAAAAAAAACATATGCAAATAGGTCTGTTTCACTCTGGCACAGAGTTAAGCTCTGAGAGCACAGCTTCCCAGGTCACCCGGCGAGAAACAACAAAAAACAACCAGGAAACAAAACTCAGTGCAAAAACAGAAGCTACACTCAACCAATGCTGCACCTATGGTTCTCTGCTGGACTCTTTGAGTAACGATGGTTGGAACAGACGCTGATGTCTAATATTTTACTTTCTTGCCACAAAGACTACAGACTGAGCAGCCTTGAAGGTAACTTGCCCTGTTTTTTGGCATTCCTTCTTTACATACTAGAGCTCTTGTGTATTTTGTAAAATGTGTGGTCTAAATATATCCTTTGGAAGTCTCATGTTTTCTCTGGCAGACAACATACACAGATAAAAATAATCCCAAACTTAAGCAAAAACAAAAAAAATCTGAAACTAAACTATGGGTTTTTGACTCAAGTTGTACATGAACTTGTAATGAAGCAGCCATGTGTTTCTTGTTTGCATGATGGGTAAAGACATGGGAATGGAGGCATTTTGACAGGAGATTAAAAACATAAACAATGTCTATCTGCATATTAATATTGTTCTCAAAAACAACAGATTTCACAATAGGGTGTCTCAAGTGAAGAGGCTTCACTGATATGGCATTAAGAGTACTCCTCAGACATGTCTAAAGTTTCTCTCCTCTGCAGGGTGTACAGCGATATAAGATCAATATCTTGCACATGCAAGTAGCTTTCTATTGTTTATTTTGGAGTGAACATGAGTCCATAAGCCTAATGGCTCAACTGAAAGCAAGTTTCGAGTTGTATGTAGTTTTAGTTTTTTTTTATTTAGTTATGAAGTCTGTTTGAAATTTTTTCGAGTATTATCATGTCTCACAAAAATATTGTTTACCTTCTTTTTTATTAATATATCTTGCACACCGACTTCAACAAGGCTTGTTCAGTGTCTCTATATAGCATGTTTAAACTACATGTGGTCACTTCCATTAGGGCTAAAAAAAAATGTTTTATGTAATATCACCTTTTATCCTTTTATCACTTCTGTTTTCAATTGTGGACATTTTAGTGTAGAGACAGAAGAGTTATATAGTACTAATGAAATTTATTATGCATGATTATAAAAATCCCACCAAACTAAGATAAGATGTCATGCTATATACTTCAGGAATTGTAGTAATTGAAGTGTTGTAGGATGAAGATGAGATATGTTTCCAGGTATGCATCACAGATAATTATTAAGAGAGCAAAGTTGGTACAGCAATCTACATTTTTGAGCTGAAATGAGGCTCCATCAATTAGTGCTAACCTACATATTAAACCCTGTTTAATATCCCTCAGGGGTCCATGACCCTTATACAAATAACCAATCTGGATGTCTTTATTGCAGAAGTTGTATTACTTGTGGTGGTGCTGTCTGGATATAGTGAAGCTGGGCTATTATGTGCCAGTTTGAAGGAAGGAAGTGCAGATTTCTTTTGTGCCTGGGCTTTATCACCTTTTCAGTCATTTACTTGATGACAAGGATATCACCAGAGTCCAAGCTCATTAAGCCTTCAAGTTGCAGGCACATCTCCACTGACTGTAAAGCTGTTCTGCCTGGCACTGAAGGAGGAGTAGAATGGTACCGCCATGACTGCCAGGTATGCTTACTTTGTATGTACTCCCTTCTGTTTTAGACAGTATGGAAATTGTATTTACATAACTTAACAAGACTACTATTCCAACGCAGTATTAAATGTTTCATGTAGGTGCAGAGAGGGCACAGGGGGGTGTGGCATAGGAAACCTAGGCGTTACCATAGCAAAACCACAGGGTCACAACCGACAATTTTTGAACTAGAGTGACACTGAGAGCTAGATGAGTCTATTACACAAGTTGGGCCATGTGGTTAATGTGGTTAGCTCAATGCTTTATCATTTATTTTGCTTTTTCGAACATGGGTACATATTCTAAAGTGATTGGGACATGCTGGCTATGTGAGCAAGTTGTGGTTGTGGATTCAAAGCATGTTATGATTAACAGTAGCGGTTATAGTAGTATTACATTTTATTATATCTATTTATGTCATCATTGTTATAAAGTCACAGGTGTAAGGGAAGTGGAAATACAGTCAAAGATTACAAAGAACCGTGTAAATATTGCAGGAGTCTTTGTTACACTACATTATCACTACACTCTGGATGCCTTAACAGCGTGATACAGTAACGCTTTCATATAAAGAGTTGGTATCGATCCCCTATTCACATAAAGGTTAGAGGTCAGGTAGTGAAGCTGTCAGTGGCAGAGTGGAATGCATACACAAAATACAGTTTAGACTTTGCTAATAATGTAACAGACTATTATAGCAATTCCTATTTAAGTCTGAAATTTTGACCGATAGTGTGGTAAAAAATGTTCTAAGGATATATAGGAGGGAATCCTAATATTCCTGTTTTCTGTCTTTAGGTGGAAAGCTACATTTTAAATAATAGGCCACAGTGTTCCAATTTGATGAGAGACCTACACATCATCACAAGACCTCTAAGCCAGGAGGAGGAGGACTACCCTTTAGCATTCATTTTAACCGTTCATAAAGAGTTTGAACTTTTTGTACGTCTGTTACGGGCCATTTACATGCCACAAAATGTCTACTGCATTCATGTGGATGCCAAGGCTACAACGAAGTACCAGGCAGCAGTGCAGAAGTTAGTCAGCTGCTTTCACAATGTGTTCCTCTCCAGCCACAGTGAGACAGTGACCTATGCTGGGTTTTCCCGCCTGCAAGCAGATTTGAACTGCATGAAGGATCTAACGAAATCCAAGATAGGATGGAGGAAGGTAGTGAATCTCTGTGGGCAGGATTTTCCTGTCAAGAGCAACCTAGAACTGGTGCAATACATGCAAAGTAAAAAGTGGAGGGACAGAAATATGACACCTGGGGTCAGGCAACCAGTACATATGATGCATAGGACACAGTTCAAGCACACGGAGATCACGGGGTCACATGTAGCTTTGAAAGAACTGAAGAAAGGTCCTCCTCCACACAATCTGGAAGTGTATTTTGGAACAGCTTACTATGCTCTCACAAGAGCTTTTGTAGACTTTGTTCTCAAAAGCCCAATAGCCCATGACCTCTTGGAGTGGTCTAAAGACACATTCAGTCCAGATGAGCACTACTGGGTGACACTCAACCATATCAAAGGTAAATTGCCTCTTTTGAGTGCGTACACAGCCATGAAGCAAATTCCTGACGTGACCTTTTTCTGAATCCTAGTATAAAACTATTAATTATTAACTTGTGTGATTATGATGTTTAAACAAAAGTAGACTTGAAATACAGAAGCAGAATCAATCTAGCAAGGTCAAAAAGCGTATCAGATTGTTTACAATTTTTTTCTGGCTTTTATGGCACTTGTCAGGATTTTATGTTTGCATGGACCATGGCACATTAACATCTACCATGTCTTTCATTTGCACATTGTTCACACTTTACTGAGATACAGAGGTAGGTATCAAGAGAAGCAAAGGAAGAAGTACAATATAAACAGACATGTATGAAGGATACAACTTAACTATATACAGAAACATCACTGTAAAATCAACTAATCACGCATGAAAACATCAGCTGTGCAGACTGACTAGGAGACTGCAGGTTAAGATAAAAAGGGTCTAAGATAATGGAACTGTTTATCTTTAGAACTTATTTGGAAAATTCTATTATGTTTGGACAAGTCACACATTCAGTAAGTCTGTTTGGGGGATTCCCCTATTAAAGCTTATGAAAATGTTTATACACTAGCGAGGCAAAGAAAGTTTCAAGTATGAGGACTAACTGGCTGGTTTGGCCAATCTCTCATTTTCTCACATCCAGTTAACTTACCCACTCATGAGTAAGACCAGTAACATAACTGCTTTGCCAAGATTTTCAATGGGAAGCATCTTTGTCTCCCACATGACAGAACATGACAATCCTAAGAAGGGATAAGTAAACTCCAATTAAATTAGGTCGCATACTAATTCATTTTCTCTGTGGTTTTGAAGAAGCTCCAGGTAGCTACATAAATGGAGGCTGGGAAGGAGACATCCGTGCAATCAAATGGAAGGATCAAGAGGGAAGGGAGCACAATGGCTGCAAAGGTACAGTCCAGCAGAGCAAGTACTAATATATTAATTATCTATGTTGTAAGTTAAAGTTTTTGTATGTACTGTAATTCTGCATACTACAGACATGCCACTTTGGCATGTACTTTGCAAACAAAGAGTCAGTGCCAAAAGCAAAAATGTATATTTTTCTTGTGACATGGAACACTTCATACTCCTATTAAACAAAAAATAAATAAATGTCTGCTACTTATTCTTTGTCTTAGTTGTATTGTTGTATGTATATTGTATGTATGCACTTTGACTACAGTTTGAAGATGGAAAAAGAAGACGGGAAAAAAGATACAGATATGTACAATAAAAAATATTCACATAAAATTCCTGCAGTAGTACACACCTGCCCACCTACATACACAGCATCACGAAAGGGTCAAATGTCACAATTCTCTGGTGAAACAAACCAGTGTATATTATATATACAAGCTCATGAACAAAATTGTTGTCATTTCCAGGGCATTATGTACGAGACATCTGTATTTATGGGATAGAAGACCTACCATGGATCATCAGCAAGAACAGCATGTTTGCCAACAAGTTTGAGAGTAACACCAACCCTGAGGCACTGGACTGTCTGGAGCAGTGGCACAGGAATAAGGTGCTGAGCCAAGCAACAGTTCCCATAGACCTGGCATGGCTGCTAGCTCCACAGAGGAGCAGCAGCCGCTACTTTAACAGCAGTGCTGAAGCATGAAATTTCTTTTGATATACTAAACAAAAGTTGTGCTACACATTCAGTGCCCATGAGTGCAAAAAATGAAGCAGGGAAAAAAATGAACTGGGGGCCAAATGATGACGAACTGTGCACTTCTGAACACTGTTCAAAGCTACTGTTTACAGACATATTTGTCTAATTGTGAAACTTTTAAATGTTTTTTTCCTTTTGATAAACTGGGTATATTTAAAATAAAGCAATGCCATTATAAAATGATTTCTATTTAAAAAGACAAGTAAATTACCACACAAGAAATGAGGTCTGCAAATTACCATTAGATAGATGTCCTACATACATTTTTTTTCATATTATTTAATTTAATTAAATGTTGTTCAACACTAAATCATACAATCTATTTATACTTAAACGTGAAGTTTTTAAGATCCTGTATAAGTCTTTGACAAGGATTCATCATTCATCACAATGACATCTGAGGTTCTCTGGACCAAACTCACTCAGCTCACTGTACCTGTTCCCACCTGTCAGTGGTAAATCACATCCAGCATACAAACAGTCAAAAACAGGTAATGCAAGGGTATGTCCCAACTGCTCTACACAAAGGACTGCACCTTCAAAGACCTATCTGTTACAATAAATGACTTGACAATCTATAAGACAAGCTGCATATATTGTATTTATATTAACCAAAACACATACAACCCTGCCATAATAGCATTAAACTATTAGGGAAAGGTAAGGTAACATAACACTATTATATATATTTATATAAATTTTATTTATTATATTACATACTAAGTTATTTCCTAGATTTTTTGGCAAACCAACAACTCAATATGATTATGATCTCTATTCAAAATGATTCTTGAATCAGTTACAAGTTCTGATAAAATGTGCTACTAAGCCACTAATTTAAAATTAAGACATATTTTATAATTTTTAAGTTTGAATTTAAAAGCCAGTCAGACTGTCTAGTGACAGTAGTAAGGTGCACACCAGCCTGTAACTAAAAATACACATTACTGCCATTACATTATATTCTGACATGAATTTTGGTTAACGCAATAGAGTGACTTTTACATGGGCAATAGTATGATGGAATTTTAGACTTCTAATCGAAGCTGGGCTATGATGCCATGCAAACACCTGATCCAGGCTTCTGACCACTGGTAATGTTCGCATGGTCAATTTCATCAGCTCAAACCATGTCAGCAGTTACAGTAGCAAGTAATTGCCTCTGTAACTGTACATGTAAATGTTTTTGCTTATTTTATCTTAGCTCAAATCACATTATGAATATTATTACTGTAAATGTTTCTGTCTGCTGTATGAGTCTGCACACCAAGCATACTGAACACAGATTTAGAACCAACTGGTATTAGCACTGATCAAAAGAAGCAAATAAAGCAAAAAAGTAACACCTTTACTTTACTTCAATTGGCAGACGCTTTTATCCGAAGCGACTTACAAAGAGACACAAGCAATTACAATTTGGGTTCTGTAAAGAACCCAAATCACCTCTAAATTGGTTAATCCTGAACTCCAGAGGAACTCACACATGCTACAGACATGAAAGAGACTGGCTTGGTTCACAATAATTCAGCCATCTTACAATAACAGACATTTCTTTGTCCTTACATGCTGTTGTAACCCTACGCATTTATAGTGCTATGCAAACCCTTTAGGCACTTTTCGGTGTTCAGATTCTTATTCATCACACAGTACAATCATTCATTCTGCAACATGGAAACAAGCAGAGACACGCAAAATACAAACATCTCATCATTTTTCGTTGATTTTATAATAATCCTGGCTAAACTTGTGATGCAATCCTAATCAATAACTTTGTCAAATTCTAATCATTTTAAAGTGAAAGATACTGATGTTAAAATTGCGTATAGGTCTCAATTTTTTGTTGTTGTTTTTTAAGTTTGTTTTACAATTGGAAATATTTGTGGTTAAATAAGTTGAAGTAAACAATACACCGGATGTGTTGAAAATAATCCTACAAGTTATGATTCCATACAACTGAATTGCAATCACGAATATGTACAAGCATAAATGCAACCAATTATATTTTGTACCAATTACCACATTCAACTTTATTTATATAGGGCCAAATCACAACATCATTTACTATTATTGTAAATGGAAAGTCACAAATACATTGTCATCATCAGTAATTACTGACAGCTTAGTCTGTGCTCTTTATTTTGAGAAGGAGCTGCTTGACCAGGCTGATTTCTGTCAGCATGCTTCACGCGGGGAATTCTGTGACAAGACAGTGGATCAGTTGGTAGGGCTCTCGTCTACAAACGCAGAATTTGTAGTTCGACTTTCAAATTCCTTAATTCCTGGCCCAATGCCAAAGCATCCCTGGACAAGACACTGAACCTTGAACCCATAGTGTCTTAAAAGGGCGGCCTGTCGAATAATTTCCCCAAGGGGATTAACCCTTCAAAGCCGAGAATTTTAACAGCCTCCCTGTAATAATTTTGTTAGGGTTAGCTGTGAAAGTATCATGAAATCTGCAGTGAGTATGCGCTTGTGTCCCCTTTTCTTTCAACATTTGTCAGTTGTTTCGGTGCACTGTATGCTGTAGTGTCTTAACATGCTGTAATAATGGACAACCACAAAAAAAAGGAATTGAAATTACTGAATAAAGCATGAGAAACGAACGTTTTCCTAGCGCTGCTGTGAACACATGCTTTGTATTACGAAATAATATCGCTGAGAAGTGAAGAATTTCCGCTATCAGAAACCATTTTAATTGCACAAATGGTGAAAGAGTTACAGTGATTTCAAAACGTTGTGAAAAGGTGATATTACACCTCTCATTTCCTGGCAAATGTTTTAAAACTATTACTACTATTAAATGAATTCATATGATTTTTTTGTATTCTGTTAAAACATTTGCCAGGAAATGAGCTGTAATTTATAGACCATAGAAAAAACTCACTATCACTCATGACACCCTATCTTGTCCCATTGTTACTTCATTTAACAGAGAATACCAAAAATCTTGAGTTACTGGGGCTTAAAATCACATAAAAGACTTGTGTGTCAGGGATTAGAAATGAACCCTGATTCCCCACACCTGACCTAAACTGGAGGGTCAAAAAGAGTGGAGCTTAGTGACAAGGTTACATAAAAACTATAAGGATTATTTTTTATTAGATGAAAACATATTTACAAAGTTTAGACCATCCGGTAATCTAACCAGTAAAAATAGTTTAAAATTAAGTTGGCTCCAGAGCTGTCATGAAAGTAAACAAGCTGTCAAGAAGTGATGTAATCTAAAGAGCTACTACAAGATAAACTTGTGGGATGAGTCGTCGGATTTTGACACACGTCACTCGCACAGGTTTCACAAGCATAACTGAAAAGTGTCACATGCATTTCTAAAGCAACCTTTCACCACTGCCTTTACGGTACGCCTCTACCAGCTTTGCACATCTAGATACCGCAATTTTTTTTTTGCAAATTTGATGCTTTAATGCTCTCCTTGTCCGGCTTGTCAGTTTAGCTGGAAATGCCATGTCTTGGTAGATTTGCAACCGTGCCACTGTCTTTCTACTTTCGGATGATTGATTGAACAGTGTTCCATGAGATGCTCAAAGCTTCATTTTTTTTTTTTTATAACCCAACCCTGCTTTAAACTTCTCCACAACTTCAACCCTGACCTGTGTTTCTTGGTCTTCGTGATGCTGAGATTAAATCACACACAGATAGATTCTACTTTACTAATTATGTGACTTCTGCGGGAAACTAGACACAGTTAATATTATTTATGGGTACCAGAGTAAATGGAGCTTTTAAAAAAAGATTTCTGATTTTTATTTGTAAAAAATTCTGAACACTATGTATTAGTGTATGTACTATTAGACACAAACTGAAAAGGGTAACAGTAAAACCTAAGAAACTAAAACTTAAGATGCCTAGTAGGCTGTATTTGAGGTAAATGTGTGATGTTCTCATGTTAGTTGTGTCTTTAAGCTATGTTCTGGTGCAATCATAACACAAACAATGCCAAAAATGCAAAAAGCAAATGATATATAACCAAATTTTTCTGCCAGAGATAGATACTAAACTAAAATGTTCATAGCAGGTACACATAGACTATTATAGGTTTATTGGTTTAACCCATTTCCTATTTTGAGATTTCAAAAACGTTCAAACCTCACACTTTTAACTCAAATTCTTAAATACACACATTGTATCCATCTGAGCAACAGACCATGCATCTGGAACCACTCCACTGCCAAAATGGTATTGTCTTTTCTACACTGATAGCAAGGCTGTTTGTTTACAAAGCATTAGCATTGAGGGATCTCTGTATGTTAACCAAACTGGGGAGGGGGACAGGAATGGTGAGCAGCTGTATGTGCTGTAAGCTTAAGTATTCTCAATTCCAAAAGAAGATCAAATATGAAGTTATGTTTTCTAAATAACAACAGTCAATAAACAGCATAGAAGTACAAGTGCTTTCATTTCAGTATAAGCACAGACTATAGCATAAACATGAAAGTGATAAGCTGTGCTTGGGTGACAGAGTGACTGGGAAGAATAGGATGAAATATTGCTTACCTTATGGCAGATTTCTGTCTTAACCTCCTTTAGTGCCCGATCAGAAAAGACACAGCCACAGCTCTGCAGGTAACAAAACCTAAAAATCAAAATATTAGGAAATATAGAACATAAAATGTTTGTCTTTTTACACATTTTATCCCCTCCACAAAATCAATAAATGTGGTGTACTCATTCAAACATAATGCTGAATATCATACAGGAAAATCAAGATACAGCTTGTGTTATATCATAGACAGATGCACTATAGTGTTTCCACTACCATTATACAATATCATTTAATTAGATTTTCTGTACAGCGCCAGATCATATTAGAAGTAATTTCAGGTTTCCTTTCATATAGAACATGTCTGTATGTTGTTCTTTTATTAAACTAACTAAACAGCCTCAGGTTATTTATCTTATTTATGTGACGGTGTCATTTCTGTCTCTCAGTATCGCATGTGGCAGAGTTATGCCATAAATGAGGGTTTGCGGCGCGTCAACGCTGAAGAAACAGAACAGGGGCTAATCCCAAGAATTACCCCCCTCCCAACCCCTAATTGCACTTGTCTACCAAACACAATACATTTTGCACTTGACCTAGAAATCAAGGTCCCAGAGTCTAGTGGAATGAGATTGGAGAGGTACAAAGTTGTTTAAAGCCCAGTTAGGGCTGGAAAATTATTTTGGGTGTCATGTCATGTGCTTTAGAGAACTTCATTCTTCCGTCAGCTGCTGTGCGGGAGGAGTGACATGACAGTGTGGATCACACTCCGACATTACTTGGACTATGTACTAATATGGCTCGTGAGGTACAGTCCAGGTAACCTCCAGGCTGTTTGACTTGGACATTTCTCACATGCAGTTCATTAGGGTAAATTAGTTCAGGGTTCCAGTCCAGGTATGTCATTTAAATCAACAGCTGGATTACGCTGGCATCAGGGATCAGCAGATGAGTGCAGGTATCGATATCAAAACTGAAAAAGTTAGATAAGCGCATCCCTACAGTGAACCAGTCAATAATCTAATGGGTCTATAAGTCTTACCTGGTGAGTAGGTATTAGGCTATAGAATTACAGGTGCACATTTTGAACTCTTAGATTTATGTTGTTTACCTGTGCTTGCCATTCATCTCCAGTCCAACAACTGGGCAAATGAACATGCCACAGTGGATGTCTTCATAACGGTCTCCTTTAGTATTTCTTCTTTCTCCCTCCCATTCAGGATTATCTGTCAAATTCAACTCCTTTATATCCTAGGAAAGGATTATATTGAGCAAATGCACAGAAGCACAAAATGATATCAATGCACACAGCCAACATAAATAAATTTAATTATTATTTCTCAATGAAAAAAAAAACATACAGTTAGGGCCAGAAGTATAGGGACAATGACAGAGTTTTGTAGACTTTCAGCTTTGCTTTAAGAGGTTTCCCTACTTCTGGGCTTAACTGTACATACAAAACATCAGTGACTTTATACCTTTGTCCCACGGATGTGTGCAACAGCCTCAGCATTCGGTCTTTCAGCAGACTTATCCAAAAGATATTCAATGATGGCATCTTTGTTGTAGAGCCTGATAATGTAACAAAGTTCTGACATTCAATACATATAGGATTGTGTCTAACAAACATCTGCAGATGAGTTGTCACTCAGTGCCACTTTAGCTTATCAAGCCTTCTTGTCTCTAAAGTCGTAACTAGGAAACTGATCGATCATGAAGAGGAAGTCATGTCTCACCTTCCCAGTTCACAAGCGACGATGGGGCGTCTGAGTTTCTCCTGACTCAAGGCGCAATACTTCCACTTGGCGGCCAGTTCTGCATTTCTGTCCACCTAGATGCACATTCAAAACGCCATACTGAAAGCTTATTCAGACTGTAAAACCAAGATCTCACATTTATATCCCCTGCTTAATATATAATGTCTTGAATGTTATGTTATGACTACGCTACAATACTGACTAAGTCGTAATGGGATGCTATAAATAAAGGCGTGCTGGCTACATAGTTAAATAAATACATAAATAAGATATTATTACTTTGTCATTTCTCTTCTTGTGCTGTTATATTTTAAGGCTACGTTTAGCTAAGCTAACTATATTGCCTGACCGTGCCCATATCCAACAAGTAAACCGTGCAGACAAATAATCCACTGCCTAACTATACTCTTTGTAACTACATCGTGCGCTTAAAAGTAATTAATAAACCCACCTTTTAATAATGAAATTGATAAAACGCCATTATAATACAGCGCTAGCAGGCTAACAGTTAGCAACCTTTTGATAACTACCGACAACGTCACCAAAAGTTGACTGGAAATTGAAGGAAAAAAAGAGCAACACACCTTCTCCACTTTTTTTGGCCCTTTCACCAACTCATGTCTTTTAGGAATCGTACCACCATCACATCCCATCTTGAAAGCTGATTGTTGAAGTTTAATTACGCACTTAGCTTAACTGTTCTAAAAGCTACACAGCCAGACCGGAAGTTCCTGAGTTGTAAACAAACAACGAGAGAAGTGCAAACATCGCGGGATGTGCGACATTTTGATGTCGCCCTCTGGTGGCTGAATGAACAAACCTAATAATTGCATGTGCATTTTGTAGCTTCATCCACAGCGTGGAAGCATCACTCCAAGTAACAGTTTATAGGTTTCTGTTCAGCAAGACGCCCACACAGGAGTTTTCAATAGAAGTCGACACAGGTGAGAAGCAAGTTACTTTTTACCATAAAAATAAATACAAAAATTAAAAAATACTAAACTTTTTTTTAACACAGGTATAACTGTCTACTTAGACTACCTACCATGAATAACCTTTTTGTAGTTATTTTATTAATATCACAAATTATTTAGTTTGCAGACATATGCAATAATAATGTGAAGGATGAGAAGAAGAGTTGTTGTTGTATGGTATACAGGTATCACACTATAAACCTAATACAAAATGTTTCTGGTCTATTGTCCTGATAAGATTTTTAAGAATAAAGTCACTGAAGCGAAATAACTTGCATAACATTGTGTGGCAAAGCACCTTACACTACTTCAACCATGAATGTAAACATGAAAAAAACAACTTCATGCTCTTTTACGGTACTGCCCATCCACATCCATCTATTAGACATTTTCAGTCAGCCATTAAACGCAGAACTAGTAAGTGACATTAGTCTGGCTTTCAGGCCTGTTGTCAGAGTGGTCTAAAGATGAAAGTTTCCTTGGAAGACAGTTCACTGAGTGCTAATGAGATCTGTTTCCTGTGCCTTCCAGTCTGCAGATTAGTTTACTATTGATGGCGCTGTCCAAGAGCGACCATTAGTTTGGGGAATACCTCAGTGGAGACATCTCTGGCGGCATGACTGATAATCTGTATAGGAAAGAAGATTGCATAAAAACACAGTACGGGACTTCATTTTGGCTGAGAAAATAGATTTCAGCCTCTTTAAACTCACCACACACAGGCAGCTGTTATTGTGGTTCCCAAAATGTAGCAAAATGAATACATATAAACACAAAAACATTTCTCCATATTTCCAGTTGGTTCGATTAGTCCTTCCTGTAATTTATAAATTGTGTTACGTGTCTTATTGAATTTCCCCCCTTTCTCACACAGAGCTAAATGTTTAGTATGGATTTTCATTAGAGGCAATGGAGTGAAAGCTCTGTTAGCAAACTATCTGTCTGACAGAGTAGAGCACCCCAGGCTCATAGTGCAAACCAACACCTCAACAGCACACAATGGACAATGGCCAGTGGACAGAAGAACAGTAGAACAATGGTCTACTATCCCTATCATGCATGTTTTGCTGTTTCAGTGCAAAGTTGCAGAGTCAGCTAGAGTTGTTTTTACTGGATTATTATAGTTTTGTGCATTCACTTTGGTGTATAACTGTTAAACCTAATCATAAAACACACCACAGCAAGTAGTAACCAATTTTAATCTCAGTGGAAAGTCATTGCTCATTAACTCATCATTTACATTTACAGTTTCAAGTATATTTTCATGTAAGAGCCTCTTGCTCTAATCGTCATTTGTTTACGGCTTGTTATTAACTCTAACCAGATATTGCAGCTCCAGTGTAACAGTCTGGTGTCAAAAGGAGAATGAGATTTTATGGGTTAAAAAAATTTGAAGATGATTGAACATTGCAGACTACATGTTAATTTTTCCCTTAATGTGATAATGATTTGTTCAGATACCTTAACAGGTTCACAGGTTACACAGTGCATTTTAAAACATCTTCAAATAAACAAATAGTAACCTGTGGCATTATACGCATCTGAAGTCACTGGAATCCAAAACCAGAATATGTCACTGCCAGTATGTATTAGTTCTCGCTGTATTGATCACATCCTCTGTACTGTAACAGTTGAAATGGAAGATTTGTACAGCTGAAATGCAGCTTCCTCTTTCTCAGATCTCCCCCTCTGATTGACCTTCCTACCACACATATCTTCCTGGCCTGCTGCGGTGCTATCCAGCACTGCTGACCCAAAGAAAACCTCAACCACCAAGCGCCCATCCAATCTTGTGTTTATACTTCCATGATGAGTCCAACCTGCCCAATCAGACTTGCACTGACTGGCCTTGAACTGAAACTGTATACATCTTAACCATCCCAGTCATCCGAAGCAGCCAGTGGAGACCAAGGCTGCATTAATTGCACCGACCAGCTCTAGTAGTGCACCGAGTCCAATGCATTTAGCGTTTCTAATTGGGGAAGAATTGTTGTGTTTACATTGGCGCTTGTTGATAGAGCTGGACCCTTAGCCCTCACCCAACTAAGCTGAAACTCCCTGAATGAGAAAAACAAAACTGCCTAGTCCCTGAAATCTTTCTGGCCACAGCAAGAAGGAAATATTTGGAACAGAGTAGGTTGCTATTTACTCTTATTTAACAAGGAAGGCAACAAGGGAGGTGGTAGTGTGTGTGTGTGGGTGGGGTGTTTTTTTGTGATTGAAAAAATGAGGAAAAACAGTGAAAAAAGGCAGGATCCATCCACTACTGCAGCATCGTGTTAGTAAGAGCTTTGTTTAAAATTACTGGACATGAGTTTGATCATTCGTGCAAACTGGATAATATCTTACTTTGCGGAGAAATTAGTTTTATGTCCCAAGGGGCTGATTTAAAAGACCTTAGGAAAACCTTTGTGTATAACAGAGAAAAACTATAATCATGACCAGAATTATAGCAAATATTTTCAGCATAAATGAATATATCGTTTATTTTATGAACTATGCTTTTTTATGAATGATTAAATGTTTTTGTCCATAAAACATTATAAAACTGTAAAAATAAATGTATCACAATATGTGAAAACCTTATGTGACCTGCAGTCAGGTACCAAAACATTTTTTTTAAATTACAGCTGTGTAATACCGAGGCGAATCCCACACATTTCATAGTCTGGAAAAGGAACATTTTGGTGTCATTTTTTAATTAGCAATTCATTAATCATCTAATCATTTCATAACAAACAGACTTTCACAGCCTGAACGCTCTTAGCTTTCTCAACAGCATAGATTTATTTTACTATTACATTGCTAATATTTCCCAAGCCCTGGAGCACAAAAAATCCAATGATCCATAAAGTTGTTGTAAAGACCTTTCATAATTTCCTGTAAAACCTACGGTGGATGAACTGATACCATAACATGTGCAAGAAGTTCTACATCAAGAATTTAGCAGCAAATTCTACAACAACACCACCACAACATTTCCCTTCAATAAAATGGCTGCTTTATGAAAGAATTCTTTATTTGTGATTTTACGTTGAAATAGGAACACTGCTGCACTCAGTCAACTTTAACACCATACATCAGGCCATATGCAAGTTCATGTACATAACATATAATGAGAAACCCAAAACCCTGGAAAAAGCACAGCATATCCAACATGAAGACTGCAACGGGTTACCGCACACACCATTCGACCACAATTATTTTCTCAGTCCTTTTTCTGTTTATGTTGAAACTCGTATTGCTAAAATTATGTCAGTTGGAAACATTTCCTATAACTAATTTTCTATCCTCTTGGAGTGTGATTAACCTTCCTGAGCTTTTTCCTTATACTGATACAGATTGTTCATACCCCATGTAGTGTGTCTTAAATGAACATAAACAGCTAAGCTGAAGAGATGTTCTTTAATGTTTTTAGTGTCATTGTTTGTATGATCAGGATAAAGTCACAGTTTTAAAGGATTAGGGTTTATTATTTTACGTGATTGTATTTGGTTTTGAAATTATTGCAGATGAGTCAGGAACACTTCTGCACTCATTCAAAATCAGCTTCCAGAATATGACTGATCAAGAAAAACATGCCTAATGCTGCCGCAATTCCTCCAGCAAATTATCGTGGACCAATTTTCCTTGTTGCAACAGTCTGCTATGTGGCAGTTTTAATCCATCAGCTGTGCTGAAGTGTAAAGCTCAACATTTTATTTACCACAAACTTCATGAAGCACTGGAACCTTTTGTGATGACAGCCAAGACGAGACACAGACCCCTGCACGAGAACACACACACAGTCCACCTGGACATATTTTTACCATCAGCCAGTTTATGATTATCTTTTCCACTGTGGCAAACCAGACTGAACACCCGCAGACACAAACTCCCTAACAGAAAAATGGATACATACATCCACACATGGCTCATATGCATGAATGTATGTGTATACATTTGCAGGCTGTAGATACAAACGACTTTCTGACACACGAACATGTGATCTTTGGTCTCTCCTTGATGACTGTGACTGAGGAAGGAAGGTCTCCATACATCAGTGGAGGGTACATTAATAGAAACAATTGCTTGTGCACTAGCAGCATAGGCTCAGTCACATTTCATTAGCTTGATGGGATACCCAAAAAGTTCTGACAGAATATTGGCTTTGACTGGTGCAGCCTGGGGTGATGGGGACATACCTGTGGCTGCTTTGTGTACTCTGTGGGCACATGGTGAAGACCAAGCACACATAGCAGCTGAGGCCTGGCAGCGACAGTGGCTAAGGTTCTGGGTGTAAACGGCAGCCGCCACCTCACCATGCCCGAATTCTGCAATAATAAAAGTCACTCTCACTTTCACCATCTCATTCCTTTCTCACACAATCTTCTGCCCACACACACACACACTTTACATTGCACAGACATGTTGAGCTCAGTGCTATCTTTGAATGCTAACCAAAACTACTTTAGAGTGGAAAGTTTATTTTTCATAAGAGTTCTTAGAATGTAGATAATCTAAGCTAACCTGTTGGATCTAGCTCTAACTTTAACCATATAGACTGGAGCAGTATAAATCTTCTCATTTTACTGTACTGAGAAAACAAATAATCACAGTTCTCAAAAAGTAGAATTATAGCTTCATTATCTGAAGACTGGTTCTCCTGAGCTCCTTCACATTTGAATTTATTTCTGTACACAAGTGTATATCTACAGTACGTGTCTGGTGCAGGACGACACACATTTCTTCTTCCACGATGTGCTGAAAATGAGCTCTCAGACCGCAGCCTTTTTATTCTGTCCCCTCATTGATGTGTCTCTGAGGGGTCTTTGGAAGAACATATGTTTTTAATAAGAGTCTTTGCGACTGGCCTTGCATAAATGTTTAGCAGCGTTCCTTCTGGGAACTGGGGCCTGTCTTTACAGTGGAGGCTAATCAGCTGTAAATTCTCTTTTAAAAAGGAAAGGGAAGGCATGGAAGGAGTTAATCCCCAAGGCCCATTGCTCTCTATGTCTCACCCTTTATTTTCTCTCTGTCTCTCGTGCTCACATGCACATACAATACATGCACACTCCTGCTTTCTGAAAGTGAAAGGGGAAGATCACAAAAAAGAGAGAAGAAAAGCTTCAGGCTTTGACAAATGATCTAATAAACGGGTAGGGAGATTACAGGCTAGGTGCCCGCTGGGAGAGGAAGTGGTGCAGTAAATATTTTTAAAAAGCTGTCAATAAATTTGCTGTGTTGAGTTGAGAGATCTACGGCCAGAATCAAAGAGATTAGGCTCATGTGCTGGATGTGTGCTTGTCTGTGAGAACTGTTGGTTAATAGCCTGTGTTGTGAGTAATTTACGTTCCAAAATATGTTTGAAAAAACTAGTTACCAGATATCAGACACTTGAGAAGCACAGTTATACACAGTCAAATAAAAAGCAGCACTGCCATGCTGTCAACATCCTGCTGGACACTGGTCTCAATAACAACAATGGTTAATCATTAAAAATTTTGATCATACGCTAGATCATTTTCTATTGGCCTACTAAAAAGTAGGATAGGCATTAAAATGCATTAAACTGAGAATAAAAAATGCTGGCATTCTATTATTTTGTTCTGCGAGGAAGCAGGTTAGAAGCTGCTAATGTCTTTTTATTACAAAAAGTTATTGTTTGGCTTCTGTCTTTAGGCTAGTTCACAAGTGATGATAGGGAGACTATTATCGCTAGCTCTGCCTCCACAGCTTGTGGGAAGTCTGCCAGAAACTAATAAAGTTCACGGACATCAACCTCACTTTCCCAAACCTTTCAACCACACTGCTACTCAGCAGCCCAATTAAAGCTGATTTATGGGTTCACCTGTGTGCCTATTGGCAAGTGCTCCCCTCAGGGCAGAGCTTCCTTTTGACTGATGGGTTGATGAGATAATGACAGACAGTCACAGGTCTCACCTGTAGTTGCCTGTTTCAGTACGCCAACACTGATTAGCTTATTATCTGAATAATGCAGATCTTCCAGAAACCTGCAAAAGAAAAGGTCAACCTGACAACAAGATCACAGCGAGGAAGGCCGCATCGGCAATAAAAGTTTTCTATTGCTTTGTCATCTTAAGCTGCAATAGAAAACACATAAGCGCTTGTTCTTGCATTGTGTTATGCTGACATGGTTACCTTTTGACTCGCATTGTTATAATTATCAGTGTTATTATCCTTGACAGGTCTAATTTGCCTCTATTAGCATACTAAATGTCAAGCTGTCCCCACATTTACAGGGGATAATTACTGGATTTGCCAGCAGTTGGATTTAAGTTTAAGAACAAAAACTATGTTATAACGTTCCTTTGCAAAGCATAGATGAAGTAATACATCTGGGTGGAACAATACACAATAACTGTACTGAGATTTCAATTGTCACCAATTTCTTGTGTTATAGAAAAAAGTTATAGTAAATAGAAATTTATAGGAATCAGATATAACAATTAAAAACATCAGCTTAATTTGCCTTTCCTGTTCGCTTGTTAAAAGATCATCATTAGTCACCATAGTGTAAAAATTTTGTGCTGGCTATGATGGGTCGAGTAAAATGTTTTTCTAACCCTGGGAAATGTTTTGGAAAGGTTATCTGTTTGACAGTGTTAAGTGCAATCTTTGTGATCATTAGTGACTGAATATGTGTGCTCATAAGATCACACCTAGCCAGAACACAACAGAAGGCCCTCAAGATATATGAATGGGAATCAGTATACTGATACCTTCTTTAACACCTTCCTTTAACTACCTCCTTAACTTTGGAGCAAATCCCTTTTCAGTTTCTGTTTGGTAAGCACAATGGTCATTCTCCACTCACTGCTACTCTCCACTCCGCAGCTGGTTTCCCATCCTGTGGATAATGTTTCACTGATCTCTTGACTGACGTTGTTGCTGCTATCAAGGTGTGGTGGTCAGAGGTTGAAGACCTCAAAAACAGAACTGATAACAAGCTTGTCCACTGCACAAGGTGTTAATATTTCTAGCCTGGGGCTAAGGTTGCTAACAACAGGTAAGGGTGTGTATGTGGAAATAGTCAATGCCAAGAAACAAATGATAATTATTTAAAATTATTATTTGGACATTTTTTTAAAAAGCTGATAAAGCTGTTTTGAAAAAGTAATACAGTCCAATACTTTGCCAGTATTTAAGAGAAATGTTGTGTGAGCATTAACCCATCCCAGCCAGTCGGGCTTGATCTCATGTTCCGGTAAAGTAGCACTGTTACCTGGGTGCCCTTACGACAGCATCAGCTAATAAATGCCACTCTAAATCACCTTTCAGCCCTTCACACACTTTAAGGTTTGAGTTTGCCCAACTGTGCCAAAGACCAAGGTTCAAAACCCTCTGACATTTATTCAGCTGCTCTTGAAGCAGAAGCAGCAGCTACGAACAGGCATCACTTCCAATCATCATCACAACCTCAGAGGCCTTCAAGAACAGGCAGTCTGACTCTGGGTCTCCAATTTCACTTTTGAAACTTTTTTCAAAACCTCACCGGCTTCACCACTCCTGTTCGTTTGGACTTACAGCATCTTCTTCTGCAGGAATACACCCTAATGATAAGTGAAAATCAGTTCAGGATGATATAATGCTTTTTAAGCCATTATCTTTTTTTGATGGGCAATTGACTTTGGGAACAAGATTTTGTGGTGAGGGAGGGGGTGGCGGAGTTTGTCTGTGCTTGCCAATGAGCACAGGCCTCCTGCCCTGTTCTGCTGTGATGCCTGCGTGCTGAGTTTGACTTGGCTTACGTATCTGCACTTGATGGTTTATTCATATTTAGCGGTGCAGGATGCTGTGCCATGAGGTTCCTCTCACACTCAATACGTCTGCAAGGAAGTGACAGAAAGGAGTTCTGAATCCCACTTTGCCTGTACGGGCCCTTCGTTCTCATCTCGAGATTCTAACAACAATCATTTTTTAAGTCAGCCAGCACCACAGATTTACACAATTTCTTCCAGGAAAAAAGATGTTTTACAGCTGTCAAAAAGGGTCTTTTTAGTTCTGTTTATCTTTTTAGTTCTAGTCATAATGTTGTTTTACATTATATTTTATTCTGTATTCTTTAGTTATTCCCATGTCATTTTCTGTTCTTCTAGTTTAGTCTATTTCAGGTCCACTTTAGTTTCTATTCTTCGTCAGCATCAACTCATTTTTTTTAAGTCTCATAGATACTGGAAAAAGAAAGAAGTTAACAAATATAGCTCATGTTCATCCAACACTGAAGAAAAGCTTGGCATTTTGAGGAAAACTGTATGCTCCGTGTATATTCCAGCCTCCCACACAGTCACCACCCATTCCCACAACTTGTACAAGCACATGTCCAAACCGCACATACTGTAAATGCACAAATAGATAAACAGCACCACTTCTAATCTCTTTCCGACCATTGTGTCCATGGCATGCATTTATCAGTTAATAGTTACTTCAAAAAAATAAAAATATAAATAACATCAACTTCCCCTGAAAGTCCCAGTCAAAACAGGCAGCAAAGGCTGGCTTGTCCACACTGCCTCTCCTAATCAAAGCCAGATGTCTCAAAAATTGCTATTTCTCTCTTTTCCTCACTGCACCTCTTTCTCCAGTCGCTCATTCCCCTTCTCTTCCCCCCACATTCCCTTTCCTGTCTGAAATTGTGTAGACGGCTGGTCCTCAGCAGTCGTGATTTGGCACTCTTGCCGGCTCTCTGTCTTTTCTCTCCGTCTCATGTCTACTCTCCCTTTCCCTTTTTCTGTCTCTCGAATCAGCATCTTGTCAAGCAGGCATGGACCTGCGTTGACCCTCCGCAGCGTTCACAATCATTCAAGGTGAAAAATTAGACCCACATGGCAGATGCTGTTGTAGAAGTTCCTCTTATAGAGTAGCTTCCAATTGATTTGCCTCCCCATTAGATGTGATGGTGATTTTGAAATTCATGCCATAACCTGCCTGTCTAACTAAGAGCTCCAGACTTCTTTCTGTTTACTTTAGCAAGAGCCATGTCCCCTTAGCTACAGCTCTCTGAAGACAGAAATCTTGCGGCTGTCAACACACTATCGTTAGTTTGTCTTAGCCGGAGCCATGCATAGGATGAACACTAATTTACTTTTCCACCTCACTGCAGAGAGAAAACACCCTCTCCCAAAGATGCTAAACAAGACAGACAGTGCTTTTCTGCTAACTGCTCTTTAGGGGGGAAACCTCTGGAGCTTGTCCTCCTACTGCTGCTGCTTTTCAGCTAGCTATCTTGCTCAGCCTCTTTAATCTGGGAAGCAAATAGCCCCCAGTGTTGTCCTTAGAGCTCAGGCACAACTCTGGACGGCTCAATGGGTCCTTAGAGAGCAACAACAAAAGCACAGGTCGGTGTGTTTGAAGTGTGCCTCATGATTGGCACTAATTTACTGGCTCTTTACCCCCTTTGTACTTTTGTATTGCATTATGTTGTAATGCCTTATAGAATTAGTTGTGTTTTTCTTCAGTTCTGGAAAAACAGGAACTGCTTTGTCAAAAGTGTCAAATGTTCTGAAATCTTATAGTCATTCATTCATTATGGAAACCAGAGGTGAGGTAAGAAAGTAATGTACTTTAGTACAATTTTGAGGTACGTGTACTTTACTGTACTAATTAAATTTTTCCTTTTTGCAGGAATAGATTGTCATATAATCATTATACAATAATAAAACGCTGATAGATTAGACTTTTTTTTTTAATTAAATGGTGCTTCTACTTGTAGTGGAATATTTTTTTGGGCAAGTAATTGCTCTTTTACTTGAGTATTGACTTTGTGTACTTTATACACCTCTGATGGAAAACAGAGGAGGGATCTACTTTTCTTCTTTCTTTACAGTAGAAAATCACAACATTGACCTTAAGTACTAATGTAGTTCGAGTCCTAATTTATTCAACAGTTTTTTGAAACCTTTGTAAAACTAAGCACATTCATAAGCAGGACAGTGCCACTGTCTAGTATTTCACAATAGGCACGATCATTAATAATAATATTATAATAAACAAGATTCATTATGTGTTAATTGAACACTATTAAATAGCACATCTCCACAGGTCACATTTCATTATTTTTACTCACCATTAAAATGCACATTGAATACAGTATATTATACAGTATATTACCAGTGTTGGCCTTGGAAAAGGAAACAGGCTGATGCGGGCCATTTAAAATAAAAGCAGATTGACTTCCTCCAGCCTACTTCTCTATCATTTCCAGACTTTGTTTTTCTCTACATAGCGTAACAACCATAACATTTTCAGTAATATCCGTTCTTGGTAAAACTGTATGAAAACACTGTCAGAAACAAGTATTTTAGATTACAACTATGGTTAAAATTCATTCATAATATCTGTAAAAATGTTTTGTTTATTTCACTAATTGCTGATTATGCTGATTAATGTGACTTTCCAATACACTCAGTTCTTGCTCTTATCAGACTGGATACTATGCCTGCCTTGCTGGCTGTGGACACTACTTCACTGCTGCTTCACTACTTCACTACTTCACTAAGACTGAGGGGATGGAGGATGGGGCAGATTCTTGAAGGGGACACTTGTGGGAAGGAAAAGGGTCTCATTGCAAGAGATCAGCTTGTGTAAACATTCAGGTTAATGAAGCTCAGTGGGCCTAATCCCCAGCCCTCTTTCTCACTCTCCCTCACCCTTGCCTCAAAACCTGTCACCCCTCCTCACCCCCAATCCATCTGCCTCACCATTTTCCACCATAATCCCTTGCAGAAGCCAGTACTGTCAATCAAAAGGACTCCAGGGAAAAAAGCCAGGGGAAGACGTATGTGTGTGTGTGGATGTATGTGTTTATATTTGCAAACAGTGTGTGTGTGCATGGTTTAATATTTGGGATGGGAAATGTACTTGTGTGCACAAACCATGAACATCACTAGCCTGTGCACACACATGTGGGTGCTTTCTTGCTCTAAGGTGGGAGTTGGCTGAGGGGCTCAAGCTTCAAACCATATGAGCTGAAAAGGTGGAAATTCTGGATATAGACTTGGACATGAGGGTAATCAGCAACACATGAACCATATTTGAGTAAGAGGAAAAGGGGATGAAGGAGAAAAGAGGGGGAGGACCAGTCCAAGCTCTCCAAACAGAGCTTGAACAACACCACATGAACAAAATACTGTATATTGGCCCCGTGAAGAATATGTGTTGAACTGCTGTTGTCTACTCCTTTATGTGAAAATAGCAATAATGCTACAGATTAACAACCTTGAACAATAAACTTAGGAGAATCTACTCTGAATGTTACCATGTCATTTTCAGTTGTCATTACTCCATCAGAAGGAGCAAACCCCATGTAACAACAGGCCAGAAGGTACATATCATCAATAATATCACTGCCCTAGTCAGATGAAATACATTTGTAGGGGACATTGTTTACAATATCCACATAAAGAAGATGGGTGGGATGACAAAATACATGGTTGTAGGCACATAAAAATTACCTGTTCAATTACTAATGCTATCTAGAGTACATGCTAAAATGTCCATGTTTATTGGCTTGTACAGGAAATACAAACAGAGCTTTAAAAACCCAGACTTCAGAACACAATATACACAGATGACTACACAGACTGAAACCAAGATAACTCACCCTTAATTACAATATTAAACAAATGATGGATGGCATTGTTGGGCATAGATTCAGTTTGGTGATTTAATTGAAAGAATGCATAGTGTTGAGCTAAAATAATTTTTTTTAACGAGTCCATGCTTTTTGTTCTACCTGCACTGACTGATTTATTGGCGTGTTGGGTGTTGAGTTCATACGTTGAACTTGTGAACAGTGTTGCATTAGCATTCAATTTTAACTAGTCAGTAAGCATCTTGCTCAAAAGTCAAATATTTAAGTCATGTTAAAGTGAAAAATTATGTGCTACAAATATAGGTTGATTAAATTAATCAAAAAAACAGAGAAAACCGTTACAATTGTAGTAGGTAGGTGTTGTAGATCATATAGTGTAATTTCAAAAGACTGTAGACACCATGACTAATCATGGCAGTATTATTTTACTGGCCATATCTGGTCTTTGGTCTTTATCCTTTTTTTCTCACAGTTCTCATTTTTCCGTCGTCTTTACGGATTTCCCTTTTGCTTCTACCAAAGGTTTGGCCTCTGTTTTATGACGGCGTTGTTATTGTGATGATGATTTATGTTCTGATACGCTTTTCTCTCATTTATTCCTTTTCCATGGGTTCCCGTAAATCAGTGCAGATATGCAGACAAGCTTGACTGCATGCCACTCATGCCACAGCAAACACTCCTTGAGGGAAATGCAAGGGCTAAAAACCACAAAGGCATAAAGGACAAATCAGACAGTACCTGAATCTCAACACCATTCAATTCATTTAATTCAGTGGCAATTACTGATGATCTAAGAACTTCTGCGCCTTCTCTTTCTCTCTCTTAAACAATGAATAAAAATCTGCTACTATTTATTGCCTGCCTCAAACTTTTTATTGGCAAAGCTGTCACCGAAGTTTTCACAGCAGATTTGGTGGAATAAAATGAGCTCTGTTAACACCACTCAGACCAGTATGACTGAGCTGTCTGGGTGCTCCTGTCAGAGGTCTGTTCACTGAAGCCAGATGGCAGAAAGAGAGAAGGGGCAAGAGAGACATATGTCAAAAAATGCAAAAAAAGAGGGAGGTAAGAAAAGGACAGGATGAAAAACTGGGTGGTTTGGGGTTCCCCTGGCATTCTGCACTAAGTTGAGAACACAAACATGCGCACAAACCACACATACACACAAATGCTGAAGTATTATGCCCAGATTCCGTCTAACTGCTGGCTCTGATTCAGCATTAACATGGTACAGTCCATAGCCACGTGTGGCATGATGCAGAAAGACTTGTCCCGCCAACTTTCTTCTTCTGGGTTAAAGCTGGTGTGTAGCACTAGGGAATAAAACCAGCAGCATCCCACTGCCCCTGCCAACTCCTCCCCTTTTCTCTTCTTCTGTGGTAGTGGAGCCAGTACAGGGCAGACCTATATGGTCACAGGGGCAACCTGTGATGCAGTGAGAAACCCTCACTTGACTGAATTATCTCATCGGGGTCCTTTTATTAAGAGGTCAGCAGGCTTATTATTTTTATTATTAATGGCCTGTGTTTTCATCCTCAGGATGCCAGGCTTCAGTGCACACAGCTGTTTCTCCTCAACTCTTATGTTTTCTTAACTTAAGAGGTGCTTTTGCAAAATGCTATTCAGATATTTTTCTTTGGTATCCCCCCTCTCTATGGCTATCTTTTAACTGGTCGGCCTTGTCTTTTTTCCCTCTTCCTTAGGCAGGATTAGGTCAAGTTTAACAACCATGTCTACAGGCTGGAGTGACAGGCTGGTAAACTTATGTTGAGTACAGTGAGCCAGATAATCATTAAAGTATGAAATAATAAATCCATGTTTGCCTGGTTTGTCTCAAGTGAGGTACATCAATGTGCTTCAACATTCAAAGTGACAGTAAGAAAGCACGCCTTTCTCAGTAGCCTTTGGTATGAATTCTTGGTGGACGTTGCAGACATCAATTATGTACTGAAGATTAAATATACACCACGAGAAGAAAAATAGTGATCAGCACAGTGTTAAAGGAGTTATTTGTCATGAACAAGAAAGTATTTGAAATAGACACTCTTTCTGTCTAAATGCTGAAATCCTACTGGGAAGATTTATGTGGTGTGTTTTTTATCATTCATCACACCCCCACTGTCTTTTAAGTCATGAAGTGAATACAGAGACATCAGGCTGCTAGCTAATGACCTGGTAGTGGAAGTCTGATCAATAGCTCAGCTCAGGTTTCTCAGCTACATCACAGTGAGAAAGCCTAGCAGCATCTGTTTAGAGCTCCAAGTTTTGCGATATGAACGGCAAAACTACCAAAAAGTAAAGAGGTCTTCTTCAGTGAGGTTTAACATATGGACATTTTGTTCATGTAGATGATGGCAATTAGGCCCCAGGGATAAATCTACTTTCCTCTTAGAGATTATCTTTGGAAAGAGGTGCAAAAAATAGAAATTGCATTCAACTTACTTGCACAGTTCATTATACGGCATAATAAGGCTGGTTCAGTATGTTTGTCTTATTGCCAATAATCCATGTATTAGTCTACCTCTGAAAAGTTATCAAACTGCTTCTTATTAGCTCACACTACTTCCCATTAGTAAATCTTTAAATGCAAGTAACAAATATATCTATATACTGTATTTCCACGCTATTTTGTAAGGCCTTAAAAGTCACAATTTAAAGTGCCTTGAGATGACTTTGTTGTGATTTGGCGCTAAACAAATAAAACTAAATTGAATTGAATTGAACCGGTCAGCCAAGTGCCTTTCTGTGTGGAGTCTGCATGTTCTCCCCGTGTCTACGTGGGTTTTCTCCAGGTATTCCAGCTTTCTCTCACAGCCTAAAGTCATGCAGGTAGGTTAGGGTAAGGTTGACTGGTCTAAATTGCCCATAAGCGTGAATGTGAGTATAATGGTTGTCTCTATATATAAGCCCTGCAATACACTGGCAACCTGTCCAGAATAATGAATGGATAAAAGTCTGGTGGGTGTTTTAGATTTCTAAGTTGATAAACTGATGTATTATGTATTATTTTAAACAAATTAAACTTCTGTTTAATTCACCACATGAACTATAGGATCCCATCTTTATGAACACCATAATGTGTGAAGATTGTGATAAAGACAGAGACAGAAACAATTTTTCACAAATTCAAATGTTAAAGCTGACCTCAAGCTGTGTTCAGAAGCAGAAAACACGATTCACACTTCACACGCAGCCCTACAGTCATCAGTTTTATGGATCCCAAAAGTCCTGTTATCACAGCTCTTGTTTGAAACAGGCGCAAGTTCTCTGAATCTCTGTCACATGGCCCAGAGATTCAGGGTTAACATGGCTATCCAACTACACCCAAAACTGTTCAGACTTGTCAAAAATCACTGCGTGGAGAAAGATTTCTCCACCATATCAGTCTAGGAGGGACTGGATCAGCATTCGCTGTTGCCAGAATTAAATCACAAGAGTGAAAACACAGAATGAAAACGTTTCTGTGGATAAGAGATGAAAGGGAGATAAGTAAAGACATATTGGAGCAGTACAACTTAGTGACAGTTTGAGTAAATGATCTGTTGGGAACATGCAGCGCTCCAATATAAAATATGATTTGGGTGGTTGTACTGTCAACTAAAAAAGTTCAGCTATGTAAACCTACTTTAAATGTTGAAACTCATGCTGCTGAATTTAGATATCCTGTTGAGAATTACATGACCTTGCCCAGCTCTGTGTGAACTTTGTTGGGCCACCATGATCTTTTCATGCATGCTGCTGCGTGTGAAGAATGATTTTTCCTAATGGAGAGGACTTAACCACTGAGTTATATTTTACATTTCCTTCACAACAGCTTGATGGTGGTAAGTCTAGATCTGGTCAGTGGGGGATGGTCAGAATAGATGGTCAGTCACAATGTTAAAACAATACTCAGCATTTTTCAGTCATAGTCCCAAGAGAGCTGACTTTCTTTCCACTCTGGTGGTTTATCAATAAAGTGATTACCTTAATAGTGCCTTTTAAAAGCCCCTTTACTTGTCAGATAATTAAATTAGCCAATAAAGAATCTGTTCCTGGTCAGATATGTAAATTATTTATAAGCCAATGGATTCTTTTCAGACTCAAGGGTTGTTAATAATTGATATATTCCATCTGGGTAAATATATATGTGCATCCATGAGATCTGTAGTCTTACATTTTTTCTTTTTACAGTGACCCATCCATGAAGTCATCGTGATCTTGGACAATCAGTTGTCCAGTAGCAGGAAAGTGCAGCAACTTTGTCTGACTTTAATTGCTTTAAACTTTCCTTGGAGTTAATAAAACCAAGCTTTTTGTCCTTCGGTACTGTTTGAGTAATAACAGGGTAATGCAGTAAGTCAAACAGTCTTGTTCTAATTATGTGTGGTTGTGTGCGGCGTTCCAGGGCCTGTCGACTGCTCGCAGACATGACCATAAACACACTGGGCCTCAACAGTCAGTGGATTCACAGTATGGTCCGTTGAACAGGGATGGATCCAATAAGGTCACTCTCCTGTTTTCTTTCTTAGATAAACAAGGAAAAACACAACAGTGACAAAGGGACTCTTTGCAGAAAAAAAGAGGGACACAGGAGGAATGCAGATGGAAGGGTAGTGTAGGAGTGGTAAAACTGAGATTTTGTTGATAGAAGTTTCTAGATGTTTTTGTGATTATCTTATCTTTGTGTGAGAATTTCCTCTTGACTTCAAGTTCATAAGGAACAACAATTGTTGTTAGAAACACTTTGGGGGAAAAAAAACTTTACTTTTCTCATCTTCAGGTTATTTAATATATGTACAAAAAATACAGTAATTTTCTGCAACTGGAGCTTAATTATGGCCACTGAGTAGCGTCCTAACACAATTTGTGGTATGTTACTCACTAGTGTTGTTTTGGGTTTATGTGGTCTGCAAAATGACAAAGTGAAGCTTTGAACTGACACGATGACAAACTATGCTTTGTCAATGTTTGGTTTACAACTATAAAACATTACATTTTGCATTCTCATATTTAAGTGATTACAGGAGGTATGGAAAAGTCTCTTACAAAACACTGGCGTCAGAACTATCTCTATAGAAATGATAGAAATGACTTCTCTTTAGAAATCATCGGCTACTCAGGAATATAATAGGAAATTGCTGACACAAAAACGTCTTCGTTTTCTTCCCCTCTGCCTTCAGCTCTTTGTGGGTGGAGTTTTCACACACTTTGCTGTGACAAGACAATGTTCAACAAGGTGAGACCTCAGTGGAAATCCACTGCCTAGAGCCACCAAGCAGACCGGAGAGGAAATGAAGACATCGCTCTACCCCGTGCATTCCCACCTCTCTCCTCTTCCTCCCTCCCTTCTCTCACTTTATCACCCGAGGCATCAAACTGATAATCCTAAAGGTCACCTGTGGCCTCTTTCTCTATTGCCCCTCCCTGTTTCTCTCTTTAACAATGAGAAAAAGAAAAGAGAAAACAAGTCAGGGGGAGTTTCAATCCTCATCACCCAGGGCAGGTAACTCAGTGAGTCAAACAAGTGTCTCCTCTTCTCATAGCACTATTTTCCCACATCATTTTCTTTTTTCATTGAGAACCTTTTCTTTATTTGTGGAGGTGAAAAGGTGACATGGATTATTAAAGACTGTAAAAGAGTCTGTTGTCCCACAGTTTTCTAAGGTGACACATGCAAATGCATGTTGTGTATATCAAAAAGGACATTGGACATATCAGCAAGAGTTGTAATAGAAAAAGCCTTGTGATAATTTGCTTATTGTATGAGGTTTCATTTTCCTGTACTTCCTGTACTAAAATCAAACCTGGCTTGACTGTCAAAAGTTATCTTTTTACATCACACGACATGCTACTACGTCTTTTAGAAATACATTTTTTTGGAAAATACTAATTTGTTTAACTAATTTTGAAGAAGAAAATCCCTCCATAACCTTGGCTAACAAACCATAATTAAAGATAAATGTAATCCATTATGTAGATATATATATATTTAAAATGAATAAAATGATTATCGCAAGACCTTAAATTGCCTACAGCATTATTCTCTATATAAAGTACCAAAAGAAGTGCACTTAATCAACGTTTGACTTTTTGTTTTTTGACATTGCATACACCATTTATTTGTATTTATTTAATTTACATTGAGATGAAAATGTCTTCTTTGGTTTTTCCGTCAAAGTATTTCAGCACTACAAATCTCCATTTTCATTCATTTGCTTCCCGTCCAACTATCGTGTTGCAAATCATTGATTTTCAGCTATCAGTTGCACAGTTTTATGTAAGCTTTAGGTAACAGGTCTGAAAGGTCAAAGGCAAGAAAATGTCACCGTCCCACATTTCATTTAGAATAAATCAATGTTAACACAGTCCAAGCAGATGGGTAAACCAGCAACAGCAATTTGTCCTATTTGGATTTTCTATCAATAATCTATGTAAAGACATCATTTCTGTTGATACTTATTCAATATATTTCTATTATAAATATCTATATATATCTATTTTAAGATGCATGAAAGGACATCACTACCTATACACCACAATACTGTACTGAATAACTCTTCTTCTGGCCTTTCTGACTCAGACTTGCCAGTTACAGTATTATTTTTTATTATCACATTTTATAGTTTCATATTTTTCAGTCCGACATACTGTAAAAGTAAAATTCTTTAAACGTGGCTCAAATTGGCCACAGTAAAGTAAAACTAAATTAAATATTAGTTTTGAATTTTTTGTTAAGATGTGTTTCAAAATTGGCTTTAGTTGAAATTCATTCTAACTCTCAAGCACAAGCTGGAAACAATTTGTTTTTACATTAAACCTCAACATGGTGGTAAAAAAAATTTTTTTTACACAGAAACATTTTAAAGTGTGTAAAGTTAAAGACATTTGAGGGAGTGTTTCATGACCACATACAATATACGAGTCTCTGTAGTGGATTTATTTTTCACCTACAGTTTTTAATTATTCTATTATGTTGTGACTGAAGTGCTGTATGATCCAGCGCAGTGAAGAAGCAGTTTCTCCATCACCTCACTCATTTTCTCTTTCCTTCAAAGGCTAAAATCTGTTTCAGATTGTGAGGCAGCAGGGCTTCTGTAACTCAGGAAGCCATGAAAACTGTCTAAGATTATCTTTTTCATACAAAAAGACACCCTGCCTCCTTCTGCTCATAATCTTTCACTTTTTTCTCTCTCTTTTTCTCAACTGTTCCTTAGTCTCTGCTTTCTCTGTTATCTCATTTGTTTGTTTTACATCTGTTGTTTCTCTCAGTGTTTTCTCTAGCACCTTAAACTGTTTTTGCATTCAAAATGAAAATCTATTTGATTTCTTTACTTTCGTTCAATCATTTTTTTCTTCCTTTTCTTCTACTCCAGTCCTGTTAATCTGTATTCCCTACAACTCATTTCCTTTGCTGACAGTGATTAAATCTCTTGTTTTCCAATAAGAGGGCAAAAAACATAGAGACATGCACATACAGGTCATGTAATGAACTCTTTCTTCCTTCAGCCTTGTAGCCTTGGGAATCAGCACAATATCAGCAGCAATGGCATCATACTGTACCCGCACACAACAGCAATAATCCTTTATCATTATAATAACACACACATGCATGCACATAAACACAAGCTTTTGGTTTCAGCCCAGTGTTAAACAGGTCATGAACTTCTGCAATATATAGGTCTGTTCTATAGCATACTGTACTAAACAGTTGTGCTTTCAATTAAAATAACTGCTGACAGTTGACTGCTGACTTTGTGTACTGTTTGTCATTAAAGCTTTATTGTTTGCTGCATATTAAGCAAGGGAATCCCCTGCTCTGATTGCTTTGTTCAGTTTTGTTGCCACAACAGCAATGTAAGACAACCAGTTGGTACTGTTTTTAACAATGGCCATAATGTCTTTTTCCAAAATAGATACTATATGATTGCACTTAGCAATATTTTTACATGTTGTGTTGAGCATGATGGGATGAAATAAAACTTCTTTTTTTTTTGCCATGCTCGATGCAGATGCCACAGGCTAAAAACAGTCCTGAAACTAAATATTTGTGAGATACATATTACTAGATATCACAAGGATGAGAACCATGCCTGTGTGACTGAAATTCTGACAAACAGGAATTGTCCTGTATTAAAATACCACAGACATTCTTTTAAATCACAACAACTAGATGAAATTATAGATCAGTATAGTGATCAACTGTAGTCCATTTGATCTTGCACTACCACCGACTGTGACCATAATCAACTCTGGCTTTAGGGACTCACCGCACCCAGTTAAGGTTAGATAAAGTTTGTGGTCTGATCTAATAGAGAAAATCTTCAGTCAGCAGGGGATTTCCTTGCTGTGCATGCAGATAGTATTTTGTAACAGACAGGGTTGCATGGTCACAATAACAAACATGCAGTTAAGGTTATAGAAAGTTTAGGTTAGAGTCAATAGTCAAAGTCATTTTGTCATTCTTCTACTTTGATCCAAAATGAAATATCTCAAAAAGTACTAACTAGATTTTCATGAAATTATATACAGACAATCACGGTTCTAATGAGGATGGGACACACACACACACACACACACACACACACACTGTTTGACAAATTTGGCTTTAAGTATTGCATGAAATGTCATAAGATATGTCACATATAACAATATTCATGATTGTGCCAAGCTGATTCATCCTAGTGAGATTGTTGGTCCCTGAATTTTCAAGGTCAGACTAGATGGGCCAGCATAAAATCTTGTACAGGCACATATGGTATTTAGAAGACAAATTCCTTGATCTTCACTTCCATTCCTTGAACAACACCAGGATGTTTATGTTTGTATTTTCTGACTGATATATCTTAAACACTACTGGATGGATTTGGTTCAGACAAAGGTTTCTCTCAGCCTGAATTGTAAGTTAGATCACATTTTGAAGTATCATCATCAGATTTATGACCAAATACCTTTAAAACTAGTGGCATTCCCATCAGCTCTGAAAATACTTTGTGTTGTGCCATTAAACTATCAGTTTATATACTATATTATGTCTGTGACCACAATATCTATGAATGCTGTAAAGCAGAATGTTAATAAAAACAAAATAATAACATATCACCTGTCTAATTAGCCCTGTTTTCTTTTCAAATTGAGGTTAGGGCAAATGATTGAAACATGGTGAAAATCCTCCACAAATGGAAAAAGATCCACGTGTTCAAAATGACATCACATTTTGTTGAACCCCAATTTGACATGGGTTTTATTTTTTGTTGATGACAACAGAGGTGTAATTGACTCAAGGTCATTCCTTTTTTTCATGTCTTTAAAAAAAATTACCTGAAGGAAAATCATTCAGAGGACAATCATCATTGTCCAGTAATGTCACTTGTCCATCGTTACCAAGAACTCAAAAAATCTGAAAGAAAAACCATTTGTTGTTAACAAAACAATAGGTTGTGTTGTTGCGAAACTATTTCACACCATTCCTCAAGTCACATGGAGAGGACAGAAATCCAATACTCTCGACACGCCTAGTCTTTGTCAAAGAGAAAGTTTAAAAGTCCCCACGCTTTTGAGCATGGATCCTAAAATGTGACGCTTTCTGCTTTGTCGTGGGAACTCGTAACTCTACGTGCGAACATATCGGCCTCACCTCTGCGCCTATGCGCAGGAAATGGAAGCACTGAAAGTGTGTATTTGTGTGTTGGTTCAGGGTGTGTGGGTGGAAGGTTGTGGAATTCTCTCAGGAGATCATCCATCATACGAGAGAGAGGGACTGACTGAAGTTTTTCTTAATTTTGATTCTTTAGGGAATATAAATCACCAGAAGTGAGAACCAGAAGCGGCACTCTTATGAAGTGTCACTTGAAACACGTTTGTGCTTCAGTTTTCTTAAGAGTTTTCTCGAGACAGACAGGAGTTTATAGTTATTACAGTGTGGTTGCACCTTTTGTTATTCATAGCAACTGTCATTTTGTTGATCCAGCACATACTGTGTATTAAACAGAGCGGAAATATAAGCTATTATCACACAGGTTGTCACAGCCACTGTTGTGTTTGTACGCATGGGAAAACATACAGAAGAGTCAAACGAATACCTGCCCTGAGGATGTTCAATTCCACATATCCGCTGAGACATTTCCTTAAAGGTTTAATGCTGTGTGTTACAGTTGTTGGGTTCGGTGAGACAGTGGACGAAAGGTTTTTCTCACAGTGCAACAATAAACCCACAGGCAGGCCAGATGATGATATGACAGTCTTACCTACTGGGTAAACAAACAGAAAATGTAAATGGTTCAGAGATTGGATGACAGCTACAGCGACACTGGTGTGCTGGACTACTAATTAGATAACAGATAGATTTAAGCCCATTCTGATGTAAATGAAGAACAACAAGCATCTGATTAAAATACATGTATTATAAGTTTGTTTATTTATTATTATCAGTTATACTGATCCCATAGTGTGTAGTAAATGTTTGGTTTATAAAATGTGAGAAACTGTGTAAAATGATGTCACAAACTCCTAAAGCCCAAAGAAGAATAAAAGAGTATATATGATAAGCAGGACCTTTTTTTCACCATGACAAGTTGAATCAATGCCACTGTGAAGTTTAAGAGGTCACATCCTCAGATGATTGACAGGTTAGACAGAGACAAAATACCACAAGCACCTTTCAATAAAGTATAATACAATCCAACATAAAATAGTCATGACAATACGGAGTCACAAACAACCGGAGATGAATCATCACCTCGCTGCCACAAAGGTGGTTTGTGTTGCATGGCTGTTGTATTGTGTAGGTATGTATGTCGCTGTGTGTCCACGCTCTGTTGTGGGTTAAAGCATAACAGATGCAAAGTTCAGCATTGTTACATGTGCATTTCTAAAGCTGTTTCTCATACTGTACAAACATTAGTCATTTTATACAGTAGATCAGTCCAGTGGGGCAGCTCCTGCAGGCTGGGGTTTCATCCCCGCTGTGGAACCAACTCCGTCTGAAGCTCATAGCCTGAAACATCTGTTGTAATTTCTGTCAAATTGAACTTTTATTACCTGGTCATTAAAGCCGCAGCAATGGCAAAACCAGATGGGTTCTTGCTGACCTTACAACTGCTTCTTTTTTATGGTGTTGGTGAAAATTGAACCAAAGGAAACCGTGTGCTTTATAAAATTAAGGCAATCATTCCCACATTCCTGAGACATGGGGGGCACTTAAGAGGGCGAAGAGGGGTATGGAGCAGCAGTAAAGGGTGGGTATATTAGCATACTTTGTGTTTATGTATGTATTGTACACTATGTAATATGCATAGGTTTATATGGGTAATTGCTGTGCAGAGCTGAAAATGCATTACATGTTATGGGTTTACAATAATTTGGTTACATAATAAAAATTCAGTTGTGGCCTGTAAAAAACAAATCCATCTCAAATATTATTCATTTGACCTCTTTGAGTGAAAGGAGTCTTACTGACACAATACAGATGTGTTATTCAGAAATGAGAAGTGGTACTGGTTGCTTTTCCATAAGGCATACTGCACATTTTCTATGAAAATAGTCCTTTGGATTATCAACTACTTAAAGTTGGCGATGTTTTATCAGATAAATATCTGTAATACATTACATTTAGAAGACAACCTTCCCTGCCCCTACACATGTGTGTGTTCTTGAGGGGCCTCTTGGCTGTACAGTTAGAGGCCAGGGTCAGTCAAATAACACACACAGCATACAGCCAGCCTAGGTGAGACCTCTCTCACTGTGAGGGAGGGTTGCTCCATCACCTTTCCCAGTCTTGAAGAATGGAGGGATGCTGGGTATGTTTATTAGAGATGGGGGGGGATGGGGGGGGACAAGTGGAGGAAGCCTAGGGGAATATGCATTCTGTTCTCTTAACATACAATAAAGCCCTGAATTTATACTTAAGTGTTTTACAACTATGCTCTGAGATACTTTAGATACTTATTGAAAGGAGCCAAAAGGACAGAAAATTCTATATAAATGAGACACAACTTGATGGGTGTGAAACTGATGTGATAATATTCTGTAGTAGAATAAGATCTGAATATGATATAGATAGAGCTCTCTAATTCGCTAACACCTAAACTAGGCAACATCTTTTAAAGGAAAGATGTGTGATTTAGAAGTTGGAGGTGATGCATCAGTGAAATGTGTTTATTCTTCCTGTGTTTGATAGGTGGACATCTAAATGCAGATATGATACATATAATACTGCGAGATATAACATTACATCAGTCTTTGCTCATGTTTATATTTTTTCTCCCTCCATTTTCAGAGTTCTCTTAGTATCCCGCAGCATGAGAATAAAAATCCTCATGTGACATTCACGTCAACGCTGCTGGCGACAGAGTGTTTATCGTCACGCCCAGACACCACCCAAGACAGGTTGTTCTCAATAATTAAACATCTTCACTCTAATTAAAATGTACTTTTTAATACTTTGCTACTTTGCAGAAGCAGCATTTCCCTGTATTATGACAGGAGGAATGCTGGTGAAACACTGTGTTTCAAGGCGACTGCCAGCTGGCAAGAAGAGCCAACTAATGCCATCAGAGGAAGAGAGGTACAATAGCTGCTTTTATTTCTCCACCACACATTCCAGCGAAAGAAAGAAGTCTGCCTGATGTCTGAACCTGAAGCAGACTAGTCCAACGTGTCTGGTTCACAGTTATCTCCAGAGTTGTTGTTAATTTGTACCTCAGTGTTATAATGTCATAAGGAAGGTGTGTATGCAAATGTTTTTACCTCCCTTCAATCAACATCAATTTTTCCTCCATTATATCATATTAGTTTGAGAGTGTTGTTATTGGCAGAGTGTAAAGTGGCTGGTTTTGGTTGCTGACATATCCCTTGCAACATCCGTGTTGATCATCAATCATCATGTCACTCAATTCATTAAGTCACGCTGTTGATTTCAAAAACAAACGGCAAATCTAATAGTAAAATGATCCTTTCTCAACCTCAACACTATTTTGCACTTCAACACCTCTCTGTTTCTGGTGCTAAACATTAAACAATCGCTAACCTGGAATGCAAGCTGAAGAGTGGTTTGAAACTGTTATTACAGCATTATGT
>JAUYWH010000022.1:18000210-18045731 GCA_034779795.1 Ctenopoma multispine
TATATATAGATTCCTTACCAAATATAAATCCAGACTTTCTATGAAGATTCATTATTGTCAAACCATTGCTGTTGCCACTGTGCAGTGAGTGAAGGCCATAAATCATTTTCTCATCTAGAAAATGTTCTCTAATTATTCCTGTTACTATCACTCTCACAGATAAGACATGCCAACAGGTTCAGACACGTTTATGTTAAAAATGTAATAAGCAGGAAATAAATAACTGAAGTTATTCTAGGACTGAGGAAGGTAAGTAGTACGTGAAAAACAAAGTTTTTGAAGAAGAATGGATTTTTTTTTTCAATCATTTTGAGATCACAGATGTTTGTTTGTTTTCCATCTTTTGTCACAGGTTGGTTTCACCAGTGTATTATGCAACATGCACACTCTCCTAACATGCCTGTAGCCTGTGGTGATCTGTGGATAAAAACATGACAGAAAAGATGTGACAAAAGTTATCTTACATCTAGTTTGAAAAAAAAAACACATTTTCACCCAGTGCACATGTTGTTATGCATCTTTTAGGCCACATTTTGAGGATGTTCTTTTCTTTTATCTAGAAAACGTCAATGATACCAACACTAGCCCAGATGCAAAGTAGACCATGAATCTCCCCCAGGTGCCCTCACATATCCATGTCTGCGGGTGTTGTGATGAAGTCAGCAAGGGCATCCTGTTGTCCCTGCTCAAGAGAACCTGTTTCCTCGTGAGTCATGGCTGCCATCTCTGACACAGTCTTCCTCAAATTACAAAACACACACAGAGACAATGGCAGGCAAGTTGGGCACACATAAAGCAGACACACATGTACGCATATTCGCATTATATTAAACAAACAGGCAGACAGAGGACACGTGCATTGCGGCGTTTCTGATTCAAGGGATGTTATGGGAAGATTATGACAGTTGCACTAAGACAGACAAGGCAGGTCAAACGTTGTTTTTTTCAGTTCAGCAGGTGTTGTTAGGATTACACATCCACATGACCTGTTTTGGTAACCTTGAGAAAACTTTGACATTTCACATGTACGTATCCAGAAGCAGGTGATATGCTCTAGGCCTTGGGTTAAAAATGTGAATCTATAAGTGAATGTAAAAAATGAGTTTGATGCCCGATCATTCATTTTGGAAATAGACTTCATCAAAGCTGTATGGGAAATAGAATGTTAACATACTGCCTTAGCTACTGGAAAGATTTAATAGTGATGAGTGTAAAGATGTCAAGAGTGCATTCAAATATTACATATTAATACATTATATTACATATAATATTAAAATATATTGCATTATATTTACTTTAGGGCAACACTGCACTACATTTGTTACACTACGGCTGTGCCTGTTATCCTGCATACTGAGGCTTAACATATAAATATAGTGTATTAGTATATTTGAAAATTTAAAAATCACAAGATATAATAAGATATAAAGTAGCCTATATAATATACCACTATATATGGGGACATTCAACAGGTGCTTTTATTTTTTAACCATGTCATTTTTTTGCCACATCTTTTTTTCTTGTTTGCTAGTCAAAAGCAAAAAGTTCTTGTGAAATAAGGAAGTAAAGCACATTTTATTTCTGGAAGATTTGCTGTAGGTAATATGTTGTGTGTGTGTTAGTCTACATACTGATTTCAGGGCATCTGCTGGGTAAAAATAAAATAACGAATTGATATCAAGACAGTGAGAAAGTTAGACACAGTAAAAGATAACAAACGATCTTGATAAAACTGTCAGTTGCCTAAGGTGAACTAACAAATCCTCATATCTGGAGTGCAGACAAAGAGCCAGTCTCTTCACTGAATAGTTTGTGCGTCGTTGTATAAACAAATGCGGAGAAGATCCCTTCACCAAACAAAGATTTAACACAGAGATAGAGACAAGAAGCTGCGAAGAGAAGGACTTCTGCGGAGCGGATAAAGGAAAGGAGTGGTTGAGATAAGAGGGCGCGCACGCACACACACACACACACACACACACACACACAGGCGCTCACGCTGTGAGCAGCACGCACTCTGCCCAGGAGGAGGTGGAGGAGGAGGAACCAAAAATCTTCGCTCATTTACTTAACATCACTTCCCCACCGCCGGTAAAGCAAACACGCTCCTGAAGCTGCAGAGGAAGAGACGTGAGATCGATGATTAGTTGAGCGTCTGCAGAAAGCTGTCAGCACCTGGAGACTCTCGACCCGAAAGCCGGAGCTTCTTGTTCCGCTTCTCAGGAGCTGCGAGTCGCCAGGAGCGCTCACGTTGTCGGTGATTTGCCGGGACACTTGTGAGAAGTCTGCGGAGTCCCTTTCTGAATATGGAAAGACAACTGCTCTGACTGACTATCGGATATTTTCTGCAAATTCTCCTTTCTGAATAATGGTAAGTGTGAAACAACTTTACTTCTGTTTATCAGCTGTTGTTGTTTATCCTGTCAAACTATTAGAGGTATTTAATTAAATAGACTTAGCCTGAGTTAATCCATTAGTGTCTCTGCTAAAGTGTTTTTTCAGCTCTGAAATACTGTTAAACTTTCAAATAAACATACATGTACATTTAGAGTAGAACGATGAACCCTAATATTCTCTTATTCCTGTATGGAAAAAAAAGTAGTTTTATTTTATTAATTTCAAATAATTTTTCTTAATTTTAACACTAAATCCAAATGTATAGTTATTCTACTAAAATGGTGCCAATATTAAAAATACTAATAATAATATTTGAGTATGTAAGGTGTAAGTGTGTTTAATTATTATGGTAAACTTTGCAGTTAAATTATCTCACACGCTTAATATAAACAGCAAATACACATTAACACAACATGATGTCAGACAAATTATGTTATAATGCAGAAAACAGACTGCATATTGTAAATGCAAATTAATAAATAAAGTTGTCAAATGATGATATTATCACATCTTTTTTCTATAGATAGATAAAATTTATTTTTTGAGTAATCAGTAATAACAAAAAATCCTCAAATCCTCCATCAACTGCAACTGTTTGTGTCTCCCTGAGCTCTGATGCTGGAGAAGTGTGTGAGGCACCTTCTCTTTTGATTGAGCTTCTTTGTTTTTCTTGGTGCTGGTTGAATCCAGGCAACACTTTTTGCTCAGCTAAGTGCAGAAGATTACACACAAATCATGGACACCCCCTCAGCAGCCATGCGGGGACCCCCATTAACTAAATTAGGGGAGCCTTGCTAAGCATTTTTCAAAGGCTGGCATTCATATTTTTCAAGGAGCCCTTCATAGCTGCAGACTTAAAAAAATAATCGCTCACTGTGTTTCGCCAGCCATTTAAATCACCTTTAAACATTTCTATCAGCTGCACAGTCCACTGATTTAAAAAGATTTCAAGCACAGAAATCAGTTCATCATTTGTCCTTTTTATTTAATTCGGAGATTATGTGAAAGCAATAATTTTTCTATTTTAATTTAATTCATGAAATGTATTTTTAATCCGTTGTTTTTTTCTATATAGAGCTTCAGAGTTTTTTCAACACCACCGTTGTTGCAGTGCTTACAAAGTTAAACAACGGAGAAATATAATCCCATATATGTCACAGATTTCTCAGTTTTATAAAAAACACTTGGACATATGTCTGTCCTCGTCAGCATCAATTATCTGAAATAAACCTGGAGGGGCAATAAGCAGCCAGTGGGCAACTGGGATTCTTATTTAAGATAGTTGCTGTATCAGATTCAGGTCTGTGGCAGATTGTAAATCTCTTTACATACCCGTATTTTAACCCGCACAAATAATATCCACACTTCTGATGGAGAAGTACGCTTAGACCACATACCAAAAGGTGTGTGCTTGCTCGTGTTTGATTTAACACTGTGGTTCATTTCTTAATAACATTAGGCCCCATTTCTGGACTCCTTTTTCCACGGCTGGACCGAGACCCTCTCTCTCAGTTTCTCTCCCTCTCTCTCCTCAGCCTTCATGGCTCTTATTACTAGCTCTAATAAATTGTGAATAAGCAGCAGCCCAAAAAGTCCCGGGCTGTGGAGAATTCCCCATCCTGTAGCGCTAGGCACCCCCTCTTAAGAAAACACAAATTAATTCCAAACCCCTCTGTAGCCAAACGTTTGTGGAATGATAAATATTTTCATAGGAAGCTCTGTTCTTCCTGACTTTATCTGCACCAACTTCATTATATTTCTGCACAGCTGAATAATTCTTGATGCCTTTTAGCTTCTCTCACTTTATCCATCTCCTCCTCCTTCTTTTCCCTCTCTCTTTCTCTTTATCTGGGAGTCAAACGGTGTTGCTGAGTTGAACTCAAGGTTATACCAGGGCTGTCATGTTGACCCATATAGTTTCATAATGTAGTCAAACCACCCTGTCAGTCTGAAATAAAGGTACGATCTCAGGAATAAAAGCAAGATTGTTTGACGAAAAGATATTTACATTTGAAAAGATCACAGAAGAGTTATTCAGTTATCAGTCTCGCTAAGTTATTTAAAACAGAACGGCTTGTATTGTCCTAATTTCTCTATTCCTAGTTGATTGCTCATTGCCATCCTATGTGTCTGCCTCCATTGGAGATTATTAAGAAATAAAGAGAAAAGTCTCAAATAAAAATTGGTGAGTAATGAAGAAGTACCGTGTGTACAGCAAAGAACTACAGAAAAAGTAAAGTGTTATAAAATATTACATTACTTTTGGTGAGTTTAGGGTTTCAGTGCGTGAAACAACTCATTTCTGACCTTGATGCAGCTTCCCCTCTAACCTGCAGTACCTCTGTAGCCTCTCCGTTACTACCTTTGTGTTTTCTACAGTATACGTTTTGTACGTGACCTTGTAGGTAGGTGTGCAAAACTGCCCGACTTTGTCGAACAAGTTTGGTGAAACCAATGATTGGGATTGAAAAAACAGATGCTGGTGACTCTAATATGTTGCTTCTCAAACAGTTTGGGGCTCACAAGCTATCACTCTTCCTCCTAAATGTCTTCTCCTCTCCCACCCTTCCCTCCCCTTTTTAATTCCCTTAAGCTCCAGAGAGCACCCGGGAAGGCCTTGTGGTGATGTGTGTGTGTGTGTGTGTGTGTGTGTGTGTGTGTGTGTGTGTGTGTGTGTGTGTGTGTGTGTCTGAGTGTGTCTCTGTGTAAGTGTATTAAACTCTGGGCTGTCAGCAGACAACAGCTGTCTCTCTGGCTACCTCCACTGTTCTTATCACATCTTGAGAATGGTGAAGCCACACACATCGTCGCAAAGCCCGCAATTACTATATTTTATTTTGTGCTTAGTAATAGTTTGGGTAATTTCAAATGAAAAGAGAATTTAATAATTCTCTGTGGTGCTTAGAATATTTTTATGTCAGAATTTCTCTGCATTTGGTGTCTTGAAATGCAGACTTACATTTGATAAATCTAACCTAATTTGGCTTGCATTCTTATTTCTCCAAAAAGGCATGAATCACTTGCATCTTTTCATTCACTTTCTCTGTCTCCCAGACACACATTTACACACACAGCAAACTTACCAATATAAGAAGTAATCCGCCCTCAGTTTGTCTGAAATGCGTGTGAGCTTCAGCTACCAGCAAGCTCTGCCTAGCCAGCTGTTAGCAACTACGGTGGCCACTCGCCATCATCTGCTGAGGAGACGGATCGAGGGCAAACGTTTTTTGTCTTAATGACTAATAAAGCAGCAACTCTGAGAGTGTGTGTTCATTAGAGTAGGCAGGAGCACTCACGCAGTCAGGCGTGTGTCAGTTTCGAGTGTGCACGCGCGCGTGTGTGTGTGTGTGTGTGTGTGTGTGTGTGTGTGTGTGTGTGTGTGTGACCACCCTTCCATCACTAGACCAGATGTTTTTTTACCTGGGAGACAGACCACCATCTGACTGGGGTCAACCTAGTCCTCCAACTCCACACACTCCTCGAGGCTGCCGGGAGGTCTGCCAGCTGTCCCTCACTCTGACCCTCGTCCCGGGGCACTGGTTCTGGGGGAGAAATAGTCTGGGATTTAGGGTAGGTGGTCCTTCTCAGATTTGGCAGTATTACTGGGGAAAATTATTAGGGATGTTATGTGCTGGGGGATGGGCGGTGAACTCGAAGGGTGGAGGAACAAAAGAAAGAATTAGGAAGTAGAAAAAGAATGCAGAATGTTTTGAGAAGTAATTTAAAAAGGACTAAAGAGTGTCTGCCGAGGAAATAGGGAAATAAAGACACTGGCATTGCTGAATAAGGGAGCTTTGGGTGGGGGGGGGGGGTGTTAGCTGCTGGCATTAAAGTAGTCTTGTTGCAGAAGTTAGTGAAGTGGAAAGATAAGGCCACCAAGTTTGTGAGGTAAAGTTACAGAATGCAGACAGAGTTGGCAACAGGTTCACTGCTGCCAGATATTTATCAGAGCCTTTTGTTGAATAACTTCTGTTTCTTTCAACAGACTTCTGCATATTTTATTTTACGACTAAAGCATTAGTCAGGTGTGTTGTGTGTGTGCGTCTTATTTGAAGTAGAGGTTGCAGAGACTCCAGCTAGAGTTGAACCTGTCAATAAAAGGATTCATCATTTGCGGATGTCTTAAACTGGTTGCTCAAGTACCCTATTGTTTGGTTGATGATGTAAACATCTTAGCTTCTTTAGTATAAGCTAGAAATATTTGCATGCTGGCTGCGCGAAACCTCAGTGAGACGAGTCGCTCTGATAGTAATCTTGTGATTTAAACATGGAAACATCTTACTCCTATGGTTTTGCTTTTGACTATCTCAGCATACTTCAAGCTTGGAATGTAAAGTCAACAAAAACATGATGGTTTTCTGTTGTGAGAATATTATTTTTCCCAACGTCAAAGGTAAACCATTGTTGCTCAGTTTTTTGTTTTTAGCTGAGGGACGACTCTGTCTATGGGTAAACAGGAATATTCTGTTAATTGATTCATGTCAACAACAGTTTCAGTGTATCAGATATAAACAGACTAGGGCAAATAGGACCTAAACTATCATGGCAAGTAGACTGTATGCATATTTGGTCCTACTATCAGCTGATATCATTTCAAAATATTTGAAGACTGAACACACAGAGAGTTTTTGCCTGCTAATGAATTCTCTGGTTGCCGAGGTCATGGTGGCTTGAGATTATCAATCCTGAACATCTGTTAGCAGACCACCGACACCTCATCAGCCTCTTTTTCTGCATGGATAATATAGAAAGTTAATTTCCCCCTTGAAAATTTTCCACTTTTATCTCTCTTAACACTATTTTACACCTCATACATTTGCCACTTATGTCCGTTTTAGTTTTTTTATTTAAGTCATATTAAATGAACTGTATGTGCCAATAATATCTATTTATACTGTTTTTTTATGATCCAGCTTTTAGTGGAGTTGATGATGCCGTGAACAGTTCCTACCTGCTTGCCAATTCAATTTATTCATGATTTAAGGCTAAGATTGAATTGTAACGTGAAACTCAATATTACCGAAGTAGACGTTCTTATATGGTTTTTCTTTTTACTGTTGTCTGCTCTATTGAAATGTCAGCTGTGTGTCAGAGGTGATTAAAAGGGGCAGTAGCTGGCAGATGGCATCGATTTCCATCAAGAAAACCCTGATAGTGTCACACAAACTAGACCCTTGTTCTGTGTCTTTTATCAGTGACTGAGAGAGATGGTTTGTGTGCAGCAGTGAATCAAGTCCCCTCTCCCCCCCGGGCACTTAGACAGATTGTCCAAATTGAGGACTCCAGGTGGGGTCCCATATGGCACAATTACAGACCAGCAAGTCACCTTGTCAGGCTTGATTGAGAACTACAAAGTTTCAATAAAAACGTCTAGCCATTGAAGGGTCGCTTCCGTGTGTAACCACACTCTGGCGTATTGAGTATTGGACAAACACTGACACAGCACTCGTATTGACACTATAAACACATGACAACCCAGACAGACGCAACACCTGACATACTATTCAAATAATTTGGAGACTTATGTAAATAAGATGAAATGGCACACAGCCTTCATAGGAAATTTAGCAACCTGCCTGTAACTAATTTGCCACTGGCCTCAGCATCTATACAAGCACACAGTTAATGAAAAAGTAAAGAGTCACTCAGTTACTGTACTGTATGTAGACACCAAACCCTGCTAATGGTATTCAAAGTAGAAATAAAAGTGACCTTTTATTTGACAAGTTGTTAGTGGTAGTTAGTTTTATTATATAGACTGGAACGATTTATATATTTCACATATGAAAGATAATCCAGCTTTGAGTGAACCTGATGCAGTGTACACTTTGGTCAGAGCATCATATTTATTGTGTGAAAATTGTACACATACACAAAATCTATGTGCAGTACTTGGCTACATATGATTTGATTTCTTAGCACTTAGTAGAGCTTCTACAGGATCTCTTCTTCTTGAGGTGTCAGCTGCTAAGTATCACTCAGCATGGGGATACTATGGAGTTAAGGGCTCAGTTTGCTTAAAACAAAGTGTTCGTTGGACGGTCAATGAGCTTTGGAAAATCCCCTCCCCTCCCTTGTTTCCGATGTCAGAGTTGGGGGAAGTGCATCTGACAATTTTTTGTACCTTTTCGAACCTGACAATCAGAGGTGAAAATGTATCATGTAATCACGGTTTCAACTTTTCTCTCCAGCATTGTTTATTGATTTTTTTTTCTTTACACTTACTGTATATCAGATTGGAAAGATTGTTAGAAAGTGTGCTGTTATCCTGATTTGAACAATTACTGCATCTCCCAACTCTCCGTAACAGCCAGCTTTTTACCACATCTTTGCATGTAACAGCCAAAAACACTTGCCTTGGGCGACGTTGTACAAATTAGTTGGTTTTGAGTATGGCATCCTCCTTACAATTACTTCCGGTTTATCATTGTTGATCATCGCAGGGCAGTGTGTTATGTTGTGCTGTATTGTTTTGCACTGCGTCCTCCTGTCTGCACTAGTTAGTTCTATGTTTGGTTTTATGTTTTCTTCTGTTTTGCACCAGGGTCCTGGAGGAACGTTGTTTCATTTCACTATATACTGTGTATATTGTTGAAATGACAATAAATCCTAGTTGACTTGACTTGATAAACTCAGTGTATTATTTTATCAAATAACTTTTCAACCTAAAACACAATACAACGTCTTGTGATATAATCCATCAGCACAAAGGCTAGAATTTGATATCCGTGAAAGAAGCAGTGGTGCAGCAGAACCCTGGGACCCAGGTGAAGCTGATGGGACTGGCCTTGTGGCCCTATGGCCTCCTGTGGCCCTGCTGGGTTTGTTTTAGCTTTAGTTTCAGCCACCAGCCCTGCACATCTCTGCTGAGCTGCGCTCATCTTAACTCCGGTCTCCTGCAGTTCCCATGGCCTTGTGCACTCTCCTTCCAGGCCTCACCCTGAACCAGGAAGTGCCTTCACTATCACACACAGATTTTGTGCTTATGTGTAAGCACGTGTGTGTGTACAGGACTGTTGCAGCTGAAGTCAAGAGGGCTCAGTATAGGCGTGACTTTAACTTTTGACTCTTAGGAATATGAAATGCAAAGCACAGAGGCACTTTTCAGATTTTTCCTCTTTGCTGTGGGATCTGTGTGCTCTACCTGTAATAAAAGTCATATCGGGAAAGCAAAGGATGAAAAAAAATTGAACTAGCATGTCTGTGTTTGGTAACACACGTGTGCAGGTGGACTTCTGGCTGTTGAGTCTTTGTGGCTTCTTAGTAGTAAAAATGTACAGTATACATGTATCAGTTGATACAGAATGAAATTTGTTTTGCATTTCTGTATCTGTCTCAGAAAGTTTAAGTTAATGAATGACATTAGAGCAACACAAATTATATTGTAACTCAGCTTGCTAGTGATGCAAATGACAGCAGTCACAATTTCTGTCACTCTTTAGAGATCTTCTAATTTTCCGCAAACCCTCATCTCTGTGCTCCTGTAAGACCCTGCTACCCCTATAATTCATGACTGTCATTTGTCTTTGTCGTTGTGTTGTCAGTGAGGTCAGAGGTCAGGCGGTGAGCTGCAACTTTGGCAGATTGGAATGGCCCAGAGGCAAAGGGAGAGCGAGAGAGAGAAAGAGAGAGAGAGAGAAATTATATTAATAAGATTGTTCAACCTGTTGGACAGAGTTATATAACACAAATGAACAAGTAGTTGTAATACTGCTCTATAACACAAAGACAAATTACTTCAGGCCTTCACACTAGAACAATGAAAAAAAAAAGATTCTCCACCATCCCATTTCAAAACCATTGATATGCTGTTATACAACACCACCTCCACTCTTTTAGGAAGACTTTCCCTCAGATTTTTGGAAGCGGCAGCAGCGATTTTGTTACATTCAGGGATGAACATTTGACTTAACATTGTGTTGGGTGACTAGGCTTGGCTTGAAAACTCTACCCAAACATGGTGGTTGAGGTTTAGGTCATGGTTCAGTGGTCTGCACACTGTACTGTCACACTAGAATGGGAGTTTGTTGACATTTCATTTCATTTTCATAATTAAATCAAAAGGGATCGTCCCCAAACTGTTTTCCCCAAAGTTTGAATTACACAGTTGTCTACAATGTCATTGATTGCTGTATTATGAAGATTTACCTTAACGGAAACTAAGGTGTTTAATTCTTTTGACCCTATAATGTAGATAACATTTTGACCTTAAGGTTTCCCAGTACAGCTTCAATCACTGCAGCTTGCTGCAGTCTGACAGACTGACCTCATTCAGCTCAGACATTGGCACTAACCTTTTAACCTTCAGCCATCCAAGCCATCTCTCACTCTTTTCTATCAGTTCTGTTATTAGGTGCCCAACATAACATAAAAGATCAAATCTTCTTATCACAGCATGGCATTTTACACTTACATATTGCAATATTTTTTACATATTTAACATAAAATAAATAAATAAATATTGATTTTATTGAACAGTAAAATAGCTAAAGTGGGTTCTGCTTTTGTTTATTACAGCAAATTAAATGTCAGACATACCAGTGCATTTCAGAAACACCATAAATGCATGAATATTTCCATAAAGCAGCTCTGCTTATTGATTTGCAATATTGACCTCAGTGACCCAACACAACCAAGATCAGTGCAAGAAATGCTATCCTACTTGAAATTGTTTTGCTCTCCTGTCTCTTTGAGTCACCTTCATTCTTTCCTCTCTGGCCAACTTCTTCTGTCTCATCTTATCGCCCAAATTATATGAGAAATCTTCTGAACTAAGAATGATGACAAACCAACCCTCTGCTTTCATTTTGAATTTGGACTGCAGCCTTGCCCTTGATGTTTTTCTTTTTCTTTTTTCATGGTTATTTGACTGTCAGAGTCTCTAATGACTACACTTTTCACATCAATACCACATTTATCTTGTTCTGCTTCAACAATGCTCGAGGCGCATTGCCATGTGTCAGTCACCTGCATACTTGTGTTCTGACATTGTGTGTTTGCTATTGTTTCCACAGGAGAGTTGACGGCTTATGAGGAACCTGACTAACAGCAGTGGGACAGGATAAAGAGGATAAAGCTCTCTCTACAGAGGCAGGTGAGAGAACAAACCTTTCAAGTAAAAAAAACATGGTGCTACACAAGAAAAGTACCTGTTTGAAGTTACATGGGTTTAATGCATTATTAATTATTTTTTAAATTCATAACGATGACTTTCTGTAAATGTGTTTTTAATCATATTTTTGTTGGAGATAGTTTCTCATTGTTCATTTCCTAACTGGTTTAACTGTTCATTCTCTAACTGTGCCATTTGTTGCTCATTTACAGGGCTTCTGGTTACATCTGTTTCAGACTCGTTGTACCTTTTGCAGGTGAGTTTTATTGACTTTTGTCACTGAAATTAAAGGTGGAACTGCATTACTTCTTTATCATACATTGAACTGTTTAACAATCTGTTTATAATAAGAAGAATAAAAGCATTTTTTATTAAAATAATGTGGCAACATATCTGTAAGTCACTGTGACTTAAAGACTAAGTTGATCAGAACCCAAACTGTAAGGGATACTCTTAGGATTTCTTTTGTTTTAATTAGGTCCAACTGAGTTGCTACAAGTAGTAAAGATTTGAACCATATATTCTGATTTCACCAGTTTATGCAGCACAGCAGACTCTTTGTTCTGTTAATACATAGCTTTGGAGTCCTTTAGTCAATAAAACAGAGAAGGTCAAACAAAGTTTATGCATGTTTCTAACTGCTGTTTCTCTTCTTCCTTGTTTTAACAGTGTCAAAATGAGTTGTAACTGACAAAGGGAAGTTGTCAGAACTTGTCATCAAATGTCTTAATGATTTCTTCCTTGTTCAGGATCAGGTGACGGGGACAAGCGCCATGGCTGCATATGGACAGACACAGTACAGCCCCGCCCTCCAGCCTGCAGGACCATACACACCTTACCACACACAGGGTTATAGCATGCCCTCTTACAGTACGTACTCATAATAATAATAATAATAATAATAATATATATGTTGTGTATGAGTATAGTACAGGACGACATCAGCATAAAACCAGAAACACTTTTAGTCATATTACAGAACTATCAAAGAACTAACGTGTTACAGATACAGTATATTGTAGATTTGCAAGCACCATACAAATGTTGAGTTCAGAGCTGGTGATATATTTTTCACGAAATAAAAACAGTAAAACTATAGTGTGAGAAAAAGCATGTACATATGCACAGTCAGAACATTCATTAACTTGCATGCAAAGAGAAACAGTTATATGGAAATGTCTCTGGACTGGAAATAATATATCAGCAATTTTAAACTATTTCTCTTTTGTGTGGATGCCTCTAATATGTGTTAACAAGTTTATTCTGAATGCATCATCAACCTTTTTGCTATCTTTCTAGACATTAAAACTGAGGATGGCCTGAGTCACTCTCCAGGACAGACGGGACTACTGAGCTACTCAAACTTCAGCAGCACTCCACCAAGTCAGAGTCTCTACAGCTACCCACACACGCACGGTTAGTCCGACACACTGAATGTGCTCAATGTCACACACACCAGCACCCATCCCTTTGCTGCTTTTCTCAAGTCTTTTATTCTCTTTTCCTCTCCTCTCCTCTCCTCTCCTCTCCTCTCCTCTCCTCTCCTCTCCTCTCCTCTCCTCTCCTTCTCTTTGCCACACCTGTTATCCATTAGCTGCGGTCTGGACTTCTGGCGTCAAAAGTCTCCCCACCCCTCCTCATTTCTTGGGGTCAGGCCCCCTTTCTCCACTCAGACCAACAACACAGCATGCAAGCACTTGTGTCTGCTAGAGGAGTAAAAAAAAGAGAGTAAGAAAACAGACAGATAGCAAGAGAAATAGAGAGGTTAGAAGAAAGAAAAAAAACAGAATAACGGGGGAAACAAAGGCTAAGAGAGAAGTCTTTGGAGAAAAACAAATAGTCAAATAAAGACTTAGTATCTGTGTTTGTAAAAGTGTGTGTGTGTGTGTGTGTGTGTGTGTGTGTGTATCTCTGTTGTACACATTCCTGAGTCGACCGGCGCCCAAAGCAAGACTCACTCAATGTGACTTTATGGCTTTGAAAGCAGCGTGAAATTGACCTTGTGTGTGAGAGGGGAGAGGTTAAGGTGCATTTGGCAGAGGGGTGAGTAGGTTTAATGTTGCAGACGGGGGTATGACCCTGTTTCCACTGTAAAAGTGACAGAAAAGAAAGACAAAAAGCATCTGCAACAGTAAACATATGAACATGAACACGTTTGTGTTTCCATGTTGTTAATATTCACTATAAAGTATGTTCTATTTATATTAAAAAAATGGTTTTATTCACATCTGCTTTTATAAGTACTTTAATAACTGGAATTTAAGCTTGACTATAATTTATAAAGGACCAGTGGTTCCAAATGCATGCATGTCTCATAAACCCGCTGATAACTGTCTTGATCAGCAAAGTTTGTTGGGTTGCACCAGGGGTAATTTCACTTGGTTATCAAAGGCTGGTAATTATTTTCACTATTTATTAATCTACTCGAGAAAAAAAAATATCCATCACAAATACCCAGAGCTTGCATTCAAGTGACCTCTGTTTTTGACAGTTCAGAGTTATATAATATCTGATTTATGTAATGACATAATATATTCGCTGTGAGAGGGATTTTTGTCTGCTGAGAGGAGAACACTGTAAAATCACTAGGAAGATCTCTCACGGAGGCTTAAAACAAAGCCTGTAGTGTTGAAACAAAGCAGCAGCATGCTTGTGGAGAAATTACTGTTCCAAGAATTTTAAAGACAAAAATGAATTCAGAGAAAAATGTGCAACAATTAACCAAACTGAAGCCAGACTCCATCACAAACATCCATCACAATTTATAGACTGACCGACTTTAGTCTACTGGACTTTAGAGGTTTGAGAAATGTTAACTGTAGCTTCATTTATTGATTATTTTCCAGATATTTTACATGTAACTCACTTTCTTCATGACTCAGCGGTCATCAAATATTCATCACATGTTAACAGGTGGTCTTCTATGGGGGGAAGACTGTGTGAGCTACTTGAACTGACTCCCCATCAAAGACTTTTTAGTCCTTCCAAGATAATTTTCCCATACATGGTTTTCCATATTTATCTTTTTATAACAGGATATTTAAATGCCAGACAATAATAAATAAGAATGTAAATCTTTATGTAAACACGTTTGATTAAACTCCACAGAAGTTGCGCTGGTGGATCACAACCCTTCAACCAACAAACAGTTTTTGACCAAGTGTAGTCTGACTTTGAAGGACACTGTTCCTAAACAAAACAAATTTGTTTGAATATTTTTATGCATAAATCATTAACTGCAAACTTCAAACGGTAATAACCTGCCATAACAACCAAATGTTTGTAGGACTTCAGAATGTTTCCATGTCATCCATTATACTGTACACAATACACAAGCACACACACCACAAAAATCCATTGAAACATGTACTGTACACTGTGTAAAACTGAAACCAAATGGGGACTTTGGGAGCCTTTTTGTGTTTATTCAATAGACCTCCTGTATTTTTCCTTTAGTCGTTTGAAGACTGTTGTGTTGTCCAGGGAGGTTTCAGTGTGGTTCTTCCACTGAGTCATTATTCTCCTGCTTGTCATGTACTGCGGAGTGGAGACGAAGAAATGTGAAGCAAGAGAGAGCAGTAGTTGACGGATGAAATGATTGGGAGGTAGACTTGAGGAAATGACTCCTAAAAAATATTTCAGGATGGTTCAGGTCTTGTCATAGACGAAGAGAGTAAATATTTTTCTTCCCCAATGGGAAACGTGTTAACCAACATTCAAAACAAAGACAGTAGTCAATCACAGAAACTGATACTAAATCCACTTTCAAACCATCACCTATGTAGTGACACCCACCCGTTTAATAAACAGTACCGTTGGAAACCAAGCACCTATTTGGGAAAGATATTTGACCTCTTTTCTGTTTGAGTACAGATAATCGAATTGCAGTGCACACACTCATCTGTATAAGCAACACCCAAGACTTGCAAATAACAGGCCCCTAACTGACATGTCGAGTGTCTGGATGTGCGCATATTAACTATTTTTAACTAAAATGGGACAGTATACAAGCTGTTTTCACACATCAGCTTGTGTGCCGTTTAAGCACACACACTTCATGCTGAGGTTCTTTACATGAGAATGCAAATGTGCATTATGTGGGCTTATCCTGCCTGCTACTGTGTGCAAATCATTGTAACGTCACTGTTTGAGCCCATGTGTGAATAAAGAAGGTCATGATCTGGAGAACTCGTGGAGAGCGACTGAGCCCGTTGACAACTTTTCTGTCGTGCAACTGGAAGTTCTGTGTTTTTAATCATATGAGCAAAGTTGCTCTAGATCAGAGTTTCATCGATGTGTATGTGGAGATTAGCATTTAGTTCTAAGTGCTACTGTTTCTAAGTACAGGTACAGTCTCAAAGGGCTTCTACCATGACATCACCACATGATCTGTAAGCATAATATCTGTTCAATGATGTTCTACAATGTTGGAAAAGCCCTCTCATTTGCATTTTTTGGCCGATCAGCGGAAGGTTATAAATGATCTACTCTGTCCTCAAGAGCTCTCAAAGCTACACGAAGCCATTGCAGAACTGCTGCATGCTTTTGTGTGAAGTGACACCCAATGAACTCTTTTGCCCAATTGCTGTCAGAAGTTCATCAGTTGCTTCTCGGTTTGTAAAAATCCATTTGTGAACTTCTGCGATGTCAAGCCAACAGACAAACAGAAGGAATGTAATGAAAATGAGATATGCTGGCCAGTGCCCTAGGTGGAGGCGATAATATTACAAGAGAAATAATTAATCAGATAAACAAACAGTATGGACAGGCTTGACAGAAAAGACACAGGGTGAGACAGCCTCACTGTCGGGGGGAATTGCTAGAAGGAAGACATTCCTGCCTTGGCTTGATTAGACTGAAAACTTTCCCAGAGCAGCAGAAGCACCAGATTTTCCCACCTGTATCATTATATCAAACATAAATCTCAGTCTCAGGTCCTGCAGCACTGAGCTGTCACTGAGGAAGGAGTCGAAATGATTCCTCACTTCCACTACACAGTTCCAATGATCAGATGCTGTCATGTAATTTCAGGAGTTTATTCATAGATGAAAAAAAGGTAACACAGTAAAATATGCCACCAATTGACCGTTTTGTGACCTTTGTCTTCACATTGTTTTTCAGGTGGTGGTATTTCATCTGGAATCTTTCAAAGCACTCACGCTATCTCCAGTTCAACCCCATTCAACCCTCCCCAACAAGTGAGTAGCTTTTTTTTTTATAGTAAATGCAGAGCACTATTTTGAAATGAATGTCATTGATGAGCTACTGTGATGTCATTGTCTGTGTATTGACAGGAGTTTTCAGCATACTCCAGCTACAGTCAGAGTCAGTATCCTCCATATTATAACTACAACAGCCCCTACCTAACCAGCAACAACTTAAGCCCTGCCGCCATCACAGCACCACTAGCCTATCAGCATCCAGAGAACCCTGTCATGTTGCCTAATCACAGCCCAGAGTCACACACAGGTAAGTGTGTTCTAAACACAAAGCACAGCATATAAAATGTTTACGGTTCTCACTCTTTCATAAATAAATCTGTAAATTTTATTTTTGTGTTTTAGGAGAGTACCACCCGCCACCCAGCCCCCTCACACCAGGTAAAGAGGAGGGGGTCTCAGCACGAAGGGGGTCAGATGGGAAGTTGAGAGGGAGAAAAAGAGTCAGTGACCCTGCCCCACCTCTGGACTCTGATATAGAGGTAAACATGCGCTCACACAGTGTTCCTCTAGAGTATTTATCTTACTCTGTCTCGCTCACACACACACACACACACACACACATAAACTTTCATGAAGTTAATATTACATATCTGTTATTTCACTGCAGCGGGTGTTTATCTGGGACCTGGATGAAACCATCATCATTTTCCATTCACTCCTCACGGGAACCTTCTCCTCACGATTTGGCAAGGTATGCCGATACAGCCCCTCCCTTTGTCATTTACCGTAAGAACTATGCGCTGTAGCTCGTTGCACTTTGACAACAGTTAATTATGTGACAGGCAGGTAGAGTTTGGCACTAGATCCTCACAACAACAAACTAGTGTAATCTTGCTTTAGTCAAATCACTCTTTGTTTTAGTGACCGAGTGCTTATTTGACTAACAGTCAAAGGTTTGGCTGCCTGAGCTGAGTCCATGACCTTTAGGTCTCATCCACCAGCATTTTCACACGCTAGCTGTTTTGCCTTTCTACCCTCTTGTTTCTTTTCATAATGCACCGGGGTTGTTTAGCTTCGCTGGCATCCTGTAGTGTGATTGACAGCCAGAGAGACCTTTACATAACACATAGGCAGCTGACAAGGGGTTGGACAGTGGTGCGTTCCTTGTTTTTGGCTGCAGATCTGTGTTTTGGATTCTCATGGTCCCCCTGCGGGTTGACACAAGGCTGATGGGAGTTTGAGAGCAGCATTTCTGATCGGTTCAGCTCCCGGCAGGCCACGCATGTCGTTGTTTTTTTTCTTTCTATTCTGCAATGGAGAGGGGGGGGGGGGTGAGGAGAGAAAAGCAGGAAGAGCCAGCAAGAGAGAGATGGAGAGCGAGTGAATAGATGTGTTGAAATGTGACTCATGTGCCAAACATTTCTGATTCCTCCCACCGCTCGAACACCCCGCTGCTGGACCCAGGGAAGCTCAGTTGGACCGACTCTGACATCAAAACTCAGACATGCAGCAGTGGAATTGAATGAGTGACAGCGGAAAACTAGATTAACAGCACAGAAGAGTTAAGACAGCTTACATGTTAGCAACCTTTCTATTCTTTTCCGTCCTCCCAAATTTACGACTAATTCAACTCACTTTGACACATATTAAATTTTTTGTGGCATTAATTATTTCCAGTTATGTCCTGTGTACTTTCTGTGTAGTCAGACTCTTCCGATTACAGTCAGCTTATTAAACTCCTATCATAAACAAATGTTTGGGCCTATATGCAAAAGCAAGTCTGGGCCTGGTCTGCAGGAAAAAATAATGGGCATGTTGAAAGACAGTTGTTTTCACCAGGTTGGTGAGCCAGAGATGAACAGAGATCCACATGAGGAGCTGATTCCTTCCCTTGTATCAGCTCTTCCATTATCTCATCTATCATACAGCACCCCACTCTGTCTGCTAGTGTGTGAATTTTCTTCTTTAGCTCTGCCTTCCATAAAGAAAATCCCCTGTGTAAAAGTTAAGGCGGGAACAGAATGAAATGGTTTTTTTTTGTCTTTTTCTACCACTTTTATTGTCTTCTTTTTAAATTCTTGTCAGGGATTAACAGAAAGAGGTCTTTATTTGTCCTTCTGTCATTCAGACCTCGCCTTTTGAGTAAGGTGATTACAGATAATTATTTCAATTATAAGACAAGAAGAACGAACCTCTCTTAAGCCTTTAACACCTCCTACTTCATCCTTTGCATTCACCTCTTCCTCTTTATCTCGCCAGTGTTTTTCACTTCTACCCCTCGTCTTTCATCTTACTCCTCCTACTGAACCTTTGCTGCCCTATGTCCTCAGTTAACTTTTTTTTTTTGTACCCTTTATTTGGAGAGCGATTAAGCAATAATTTATAATTGTCATAATTAACCCTACTTGTGTCTTCAAGCCCAGTTCTACCTTACCAGCCAGGAGACTGTTCTGCTTGTCATTTTAGATGCACTAATATAATGTTGACCTTTGGCTGACACCTTTCTGCTTCTCGTGTCTTGTGCTAAACACAAGCCAACGCTGGCATCGAGACAATGCACCATGCACACGTACACACACCTGCTTTTGTAGTCTTGAGTGACAACACGCCTACGATGACTATCAGCCTGCCTGCCCACATATTATGATCTATGAGTTTTTTCTGGGTGATAATTTATAATTTATTTGTTAAGAAACACAACTGGAATTTCCCTCCGTGTTAATAAAGTAACTATCTGTCACTGCAGTTGGTATGGTAATTGTAATTGTTTTCCTGCGAGAGAAAAAGAGAAGATACACAGGGTGGTGTGAAGCGTTGACAGAAAGAGAACAATCTGAAAGAGAGCGAGGAGGCGAAAGATGTTATGTGCGGCAAACACTGTGGAGAAAAGATTTACAAGGACCTGTTTAAATCATTTGCTATAAATCGCATAAACACGTGTGTATTGTTTTAGACGTCTTTATAATTTTGAATCCTTTACATATTAAAATCAAAGATTCATTGTAGATAAATTGTGTAAACTATTGCAGTAACAGCAGCAGCAAGGCTGTTTGGATGGCAAACTGTAACTGTAACAAGACAAGATAAAGATGGTGGCAAACATTATATATATGTGCAGCAATACGATTTAGCTGTAGAATACGTTTAGCTCGTAGCTCATGGCAGTGTCACACACATAGTTTTAGTCATGTTGTTTTATTTGATGTGTTATCTTAGTCAACTCATGAAAACTTGCAAAAACATTGATATGACTGCCTGGAAGTTGAGTAATGACAACTGGAAGTCAGCTTCCAGATAACCTCAACTCGGTGACTCAGAATCTTTACCAGCATTTATAAAGCTGTTTGAACATTGAGATTTATTTAAGTGTCTGAAGTAAATTCCTGTACTGAATTCACTGGAATTAATCAGGAAAAAGGCCGTCGGAGAGCAGTGGGAAAAACTGGCAGCTGCATTAAAGAGAGCTAAAGCAAACAAAGATAAGAATCAGCAGCGTGTTTGACAGGTAAATGTTCACACCTCTCCCTGAAACCTCATTTTTGTATGTCAATCCAGTTGATGAGTTCGCAGAGGAAGTAAAAAGGAAGGCAAGGAGAGACGCAGACAAGTATAATGACAAGCATAATCATCCAATTTAGGTGATTATTTTCTTACCAAATCACCAAATCTCTTCACCCTCCGTTTCGCCCTCATGTCATAATTGTATTATTTATTAAGTAATAAGAGTAGGTGCAGGCGCAAAACTGATACGAACTACATCCGCTCTACGAACTAGATCAAACCCTAAACTATGGTTTATATTTTATAATTTTAGTTTATCCATTTTTTAATAACTCCAAGCTTCTACGTTAGTTTCGACATTAAATGTGTACTGCACAAGGCTCAAGACATAGATACAGAGATACAAATTTAATTTATAGGAAACTAATTGTATCAGGAATCTATCAGTTGTAGTTTTTGTTGAAGGAACCAAAGACAAAACTTAATTTGGGATTATAAAAATACTGAAGCGTTAAAAGTAGATTTTAGACTGTGGAGAGGAGGTTCACTCTGTGTACTTGGCAGTGTGAAGTCACTGTGTCTTTCTTTCACTGTTGTTTTTCAAAGATGAAACACACACAAGATTTTTTTTTTTTAAGCATGTCATTAATTTTAGGATATTTGTGTCTGTGTGCGTTAGGACTCCTCAAAGGCGGTGTCTCTTGGTTTGTGGATGGAGGAGATGATCTTCAATCTGGCTGATTCAAGACTGTTCTTTAATGATCTGGAGGTGAGTTTTTAAATCTGGGTGATAATATGTTACTCATTAAGAGTTAGAACTTTTCTGTTAAACTGGTATCTTGGACACCTTCCTACATCCAAAAACTTTACTTATATTATATTCAAAGTTTTTTTTTTGTTTTTTTTTCAATAAACATGAGATTTATACCTTTAACCAGAAAATAACCTCTGGTATAAACTGGCATACTGTTGGCCAGAAAACCATCACTTCAACAGCAAGTTTGACATTTGGATGCTGTTTTCTTACCTGGCAGAAAGAACAGTAGCAGCAATTGTAGAAATTCCCTCACACAACATCTATCCTGTATTAACTCTTACGACAGCATTTTCCAAACAGTTTCCCTCCCTGTAGCAACAGCAGGAATACTAAATGAAAGAGTTGTTAACTGCTGACCTAAGTGCTCAGTTAGATCTCACCCGCTGCCTCAAAATCCACTGAAGCTGTGTATTGATACAACATCTAAAAGTATTGATTCCTCTAAAAAACGACTCAGAGTGGTCTTTAAAATGGTATTTGCTTGTGAGTAGACGGTGCATATTTTTTATCTTAAATTCCTCTGCCTTGTTCTGACAAAGACAAAAGGTCGTGACGGCCAGAGAGAGAGAGAACAAGTACACATTGAACCATAATTACAGGTGTGTGCCTGAGCATCCAAGAGGAAAATTAGTCAAATGGGCGGAGGAACAGTCAAAAGGAGGGAAAGGAGCCAACAAAGCCATTTACAGACATGGCTTTTATCCCTTCTTTTGTTGTCAAGGTTCAGTAAATCTCTAAAACAGTAGGCCAGTGCAGGCTGCTGTTAAGTCTTGAGGTTCAATTATTTTGTCCTCCCTGTCTTAGTAGCTACATCAGCAGTTATGACTGCTGTCATCACATAAATGTAATTGTCTGTCATGGCCACCCGATTAATCAAAGTCAGAGTTTTTGTAATTTTAATAAACTGAAATCAACTTATTTTGGTTTTATTCCACATCACTTTTATCTCTAAAAAAAAAAAAAGTGCTGCGGCAGTGAGTTTCAATGTGAATGTGCTGTGGTCGTTTGCACTGTACGGTCGGTAGTAGCAGCTCTGTAGGAGTGGGTGGCACTTGAGTGGGAGGTGGGTTGCAGCTCTTGGGAACTGAGATATGTAGTTGTGGAGGAAAGATGAGGTAGCGTCTCTGTCTGAAAGGTGATAGGAGAGTCTGTCTGTCCAGGGTCACTGCGTGACAACTAGGAGTTATACTAGTCTCCTATAGGAGTCTGTTTTTGCACATATGTGGCTATATATGTGTGTGTGTGTGTGTGTGTGTGTGTGTGTGTGTGTGTGTGTGTGTGTGTGTGTGTGTGTGTAAGAAAGGCAGTTTTTTACTTTTTTTAAGAGAGAGTTAAAGTTTCACTTGTGCGTTGTGCATTATTTTCTTTTGGCTTATGATGATTAATTTATGCTACTTGTTTTTGTCCAGTGGATTCATTTTTTAATGAGTTTCTGAACTGCAAATTGCTGAAGGTGTTTTCAGTCACAGTCTGTGGCCTCTCCATTGTGGCCAATAGAGAGGAACAGCATGTACCATCCATGCTTGTCAAAGACAATGGGCCATTCTTAAGTTTTTTTTTGGTTGTTGTTGTTTTTACCCAAGTGTGTTGGTGTCTTTAAAAAAATGCAGATTTGCTTTACTTTAATTTATTACACAATAGAGTTGCACCATCATGTGACTCTGGCGCCTCACTGTTCCATGTCCTGATACCTTATTTCCTCCTTTCTTTTCATTTATTTTGCACTTTTTCTTTTTCTTTTTTTTTCTTTGCTGCTGTCACTCCTGGAGGCTCTCTTAAAGAAGAGAAACCTGCCCGTGCAGGGCTCCAGTTTGAAATGGATCTCTTGATATATCCGCTCTCCTTTTCATTTCCCAGGAATGTGACCAGGTTCATATTGATGACGTGGCATCAGACGACAACGGACAGGACCTGAGGTAAAGCTTCTACTGTGTTACTGTACTGAGAGATCTGTCGAGGGGCTCTGACAGTTCTATTGTGGCTTGTGAACCAGACTTGCCCTCCAGGCTCTAATGTGCAGGAGGAAAAAAAAAAAGCTGGGAGATGAGATGAGGAGTGCATGTGTTCATGAATGCAAGCATGTGCATGTTTTTCATTTTCAGGACTTCCACAGCCATATAATATGTCACAGGATTACCCAATGCTTTCATTTCTCATCAAAATATTTCTTTATCATTCCCTCTCTCTCCCTCAGTCCAGACGTTTTAATGCATAAGCTTGTTGATACACTTTAGGATGCTTTTAGAAGTGATTTGAGAACGTTCCAGACTGTACCAAATTATTTTTTTCATCTATTAACTTTATTAAACTTGGCCCTTTTCATTTTCAAGATGTTTTTTATATTTATCCTGTCCATGCTAAATGTATATACTGGATGATTTAATACCGAGAAACATTCATTCACAGTTTCTCTAAAAGCTGAAGCATTTCTTTCCTTGAACATTTTTGTGGTTTTGTTGGCACAACCCTGTATATTTGATGAAGGGTTTAAGCACTGCCTTTTTGTTCATAGCCTGAAGAGTTTGCTTAGGGATAGAAAAATGTAACCATGAATACAGTTGTACATACTGATGATAGTGCTGCTATAAGATGCTCTGGAAAAATACAGATATGTTTTTTATGATCTATATCCTGACTGTTTCCTGTATTGTGATCCTGCAGCACTTACAACTTTGGGTCAGACGGTTTCCAGAGCCCAGCAGGAGCCGGTTCTCTGTGCCTGGGGTCAGGAGTCCATGGAGGGGTGGACTGGATGAGGAAACTGGCTTTCAGATACCGCAGAGTGAAGGAGATCTACAACACATACAAGAATAATGTTGGGGGTAAGCTGTCATTTTATTTACATGTAACACTGGTGCATGTAGGAATTTAAACTAACTAAGATTCTAGGCGCTAAAAAGACACAATCACAAAGATATATCTAAATATTTACTTGCTGCAGGACCTTGAAAGCTTAAGATGAAACTGAACAAAGCACAGATTCAAACCACAATTCTTTAATTGGGGTTTGGCTGGTGTCAAGTTGTGAAGTAGACCTCCTCGGGAAAGGAGCGTGTTGTGTGTAGTGGTAAAGGCTGAAGGAAACCAGGCTGGTTTGTTTGTCGAGATAAATCAGAAGTTGTTCGATATGAGCTTTTGTACAGTGGCTGAACATAGGCACTACTGATTACAGCTGTCTCCCTTAACTCTGCTGGAAACCATGTGTCTGAGGTTTTGGCTAGACAGTCGTCTGTGTGAATCGTACACGCAGAGCCTGCAGACTGTCCTTTTGTCAAAATAAGTCTTTGCACTGTCCTATGAAATATACAGTAGAATGGGTTCAGCAGAGGTTCAGGTCCTCACTGTTTTATTACAAACACTGACGATCAAGCTTGTGTCTCTCTCTGATGGGCAGGTTTGCTGGGCAGCCCCAAGCGAGAAGAGTGGTTACAGCTAAGGAGAGAGATGGAAGTCCTGACTGACCTGTGGCTGACTCACGCACTCAAAGCCCTGGCTCTCATCAACTCCAGGTTAGTTCATGCTGCCATGGTTTGATTTATACCAGTGGCTTAATTAACATTACCTGCTTCTTGTACAGTATAATATTTTATCATGATTTTAGCCATCTAATATATCCATTGTGAGTTTAATAATTCTCAGTTGCTGCTGTTCAGAACTATTTAAATAAAAATAAAGTTTATAATTACTATTATTATTATTAATGTTTTTTCCTTATTTATCAAAAGTATGAATTGCGCAGAAAATAATATCCTCTATAAGACTTATTGAATATTGGATTATTATAATCAATTTCAGGGATTAAAACAAAAATACTCAAGAACCTTAAATTTGTACTTTCAGTATGAATAAATGTACTTAACTGTGCACCACTGGTGATGACTTAACCGCAAAGCAAATGTGTCTGTCTTGCTCCAGGCCTAACTGTGTGAATGTGTTGGTGACAACCACCCAGCTCATCCCAGCCCTCTCCAAGGTGCTACTGTACGGTCTGGGCTCAGCCTTCCCAATAGAGAACATATATAGTGCCACAAAAACAGGTGTGAAAAACCTTATACGGATGGAACAAAGAGAGAATGAGAAATACAATTAATTTCTTTCTGTTTCTTCAAAGAGTGCCTTTTTTAACCTCTGATTTTCCCTGTTTTCAAAGGCAAAGAAAGCTGTTTTGAGCGTATTGCTCAGAGGTTTGGTCGAAGAGCAGTGTATGTGGTGATAGGAGATGGAGCTGAAGAGGAGACTGTGGCCAAGAAGGTATAACTCACTGCTTTTTATGATTCTGCCTGCTGAAAAATGGGCCACAACTAATCAGTTATTCTTAGGAGACACCGGATTTCTGTGCTTCTGTCTGAGTTTGTTTTGTTGGACTTTAGAATCTTGTCAAAATGTCAGAATTATTTCAGGATTTTACAGTTTTATGTGCAACACAGGCCAACATGTTCTACATGATCCACATGTACTTTGTCACATACAGTCCCCCTCTCAACCACAGTCCATATTTCACATCTGCACTGCATTTGCAGGCGCACTGCCAGTATATCTGCCTTGAATGTGCGTTGTACGTGTGTGCTGTATTACACCTGTAGTACATTCAAATTTTATTTTTGTTTTCTCAGAAGAATATGCCATTCTGGAGGGTGTCCTGTCGAGCCGATCTGGAGGCTTTGAGCCATGCACTGGAGCTGGACTACCTCTAGAGGGCGCCAGCTGTCACATTCTGCTTTCCACCTGAATTAGGAGAAGACTCTGACTCTCGAGTGCAGCTAATGGGTGTAGGTGCCCCTAGAGACTGATGCAAAGTCAGTGTTGCATTTCGAATGCATACCCAAGCAGACACATCAAAGCCGAAGGAACTGTGAGGATTTTGAAGCAAAACTCCAGTATATCTCTGACACATACCCTAAACATGAAGCCAAATGTGCTGGACCAAAGTAAATAAGGGACCAATAAATAACTCCCCGGTGTCAGTGGTTAATACTGCATAAACATAAAAAAAAACGTTTCCCTTTTTAACATTGGGTTCATCTAAACTTTTCAAAGATTTGCCTTTTTTACATGGACACTGTTATCCTGATTACAAAGTCTTATAGCCTCTTTAATGAACACAGTGAGTATGTCTGCATGGATGAAAAATTCAGATTATTTCTACTGTGTCTTTTTATATTTGCTATGAGACTTAACTCATTTTTCTCTGGTCAATACAATTTTAAAGATTAGAAACAAGTAAATTGTGCTGTCACATGGGATTGATTTCCCCCTTTCTAAACAGTTGTTTTATGATAGTTTTATTCATATATTGAATAGATAAATGTCAAATAGCATTCTCCTTATAGTTAGAGGCTATCAAAAATAGTCTGTATTTTATGATTAAAATGTGAGCTATTTATTACTGGTTCAAGTCTACAACACAATGAGGTATATAGAGTTTGGAAAACAAATCCCCCTCAAAGGCCAAAAATAATGCTTTTGTAAAAATGTTTTGATAAGTTGTCTTGAAGATGCTGTATAATAGGCTGGTGCTCAAAATTACTCAGCCCTTACTTTTGATTCTGGGTTGTATATGTTTAAATTCTTCTTCTTTTCTGTCATTGGCAAATTTCCTAATAACCCATTTGTAATATAGATGAACTGGTATGGTTGTGCATGTGCTGATTACACTGCCTGTCAGCTTAGCTATGATTTGTATATAATGCTTTATCGTCTATTTGTTTTGACAGACAGTTAAAATAGATTAATAAAAATAAATTAATTGCATTGTGGGGAATGAGTTTTATTTAATTCTGTTTCTCTGAATTTCTTAACCCGGAGAGATACGAAACTTGAGGATTTAGATGCCAAAAGTGTAAATTACATATAATTATGTACACGTTTAAGAAGCATTTCTAGAAGACTGAACCAAAGTTGTTCTTTTGAGGAAAAGTCTCCCTCTTCAGGGCAGAAAAAGAACTGTAATCCCACACACTCACACACACTAACTGTCAGAAGAAACATGACTTGAGCAGATTTAAGTTCACATTTTTATTTATTGAAATTATAATAGCAAAAAGTTTAGTAATACAATAAAAACTATTTGTTGCAGGTTTTCAATTAAAAGAAAATTGCAGTGTTTCAAGTAGCAAGGCTGGTTTTCAAGGCTCAAAAATAAATAAATAAATAAATAAATATAATTTACATTGGCATTTATATAATTTACAACAATAGAAAATCATGAGGGTGGCTGTGTGTTTGGGCAGCAGTAACGTTAAATTACACATTGTTGGTACGTTGTACAATAAGCAAAAAACATGAAATAAGGCTCTAAGCTTTGTCGACAATGACCATTTTGAAGCCTCTGATTGTGGAGCAGGGGTTTGTCAGCGACAGGCTGGCCTGCAGCATCTTTGTTCCCATCATGCTGGGGATGAAAGTGACGCGCTGCTCCACTTTTCGTCCCGGATACAGTGGGAGCATTCTGCAGAAGACACAGAAGATAAGCAGGAGTTGACAAAAAGTGGAAGTAGTTTTACACCTAAACTGTGCACACTGTAGCATCAGGTTATATTTTGTTTATACATAACTTAGACATGAAATTAAATAGCTTTAACACTAAACACTAGCCTTTTACATCAAACACGCAAAAACATGCATAGAAAATGAAGACAAGCTGTTCTCAGCCTTACCTGAAGTGAACCTTTTCCTGGATCAGCCCAGCCCCTGCCACGGTCAGTATTCCACTCACTGGGTGAGAGTATGGATTGGTGAAGGACACTGTGGCAGCCTGCTCCTTGTTAGGCACAATGGAGTCTTCATCTGCAATCTGAAGGAGAAATACATTTCAGCAAACTCTATTCCATTAAACAGCGCCTCCGTTAATATGTAAGAGAAAAAAATGAGATGAATTCTGAATATGTTTACTGCAACGCTTAAAAAAAATTATGTTAGAGTTTGCTACCGCATTATCACACCATGTATTTAAATATATTAGATGTGAAAATGTTTACACCTTATTCCTTTGCTCAGCATTACATAATAAACATCTAAAGGTGAGGCTTTTTCTGACGCGTTTCCTAACAAGAACGACTACTGAAACTTACAATGACACACTTAATCTAAAACATACAAACATGAGTTAAATTTCCATCTAAACTAATAGCGAGTAATGTACAGATTTGCTTAAGGTACCTTTATGTTGATCTCTGGGCTGGCAATATTAAACTCCTCTGAGGCCAAGGCATGCCCTTGACCAGCCATGTCCTGTAGGACAACAGCAAGGTTGATGATTTTGTCTCCCACCAGATCCCTGTACTGAGCTGGAAGGATCTGCTGGTTCAGCACCTTGACTGGACAGAGAGACGTACAGAAAAGAGAATGAGGTGAATGAAATTCATCGCAGTCAAATATAATAAATGACGAAAACCCATCAGAAGTGAAACACTGAGTTTGTAGACGAGTAAATTTACCTTCCATGGGTGCCAGTTGTATGACACCGTGGGTTTCCCAGAAGGTCTTCAGACCCTCAGCAGGTCTGTGGTTGTATTCTTTGGCCTGGGCATTGAGGTTCACCTTCATCGTCTTGGTCACCCTCTGCTTGTTTATGACTTTAACTGTGAAGGAGATGGGCTCCCCAGCAACAGGAGCTTTATCCAGGTTCAGGAAGACCAGCACTCCCTCAGACGCTCCTGCTGAATAAATATGACAGCCAGTGAATGAGATGACGAGATGATGAGTCTGATTAATGTTTTAGGATTTCAAAACCCCTTAATTACCTCTTCTTAATGTTGAGTCCACAGATATTGTGGAACTTCTTTTTCTAAGCGTTGAACTTGGACCTACATTGTGAAGAAGAAAAATGTGAGCATGCAAGATAGTTATGACTTTCAGTGAACACCATGCCACTTTCTTGGCTAGTGAGCAAAATAGTAATGTATTTTTTTTTATTTTAGACTCGTACTTTTGATGTATTTATAGTCTCCTGTAATGTTGTGGACTCTGGGGAAGCCAATCGCTTTGGTGCAGATGAGCGACCCGACTCGCTCTGTGTCTTTGCTGAGACTGAGAACCCGACCCTGGCTCACTATAATTGTGTGGACGGCAGCGTTCACCTCAGCATAGACAAAGGGGACGTCATAAAGCAGGTCAATACGCCGCTCTCTGACCGCTTTGACTGGAGCTGGGCCACAGCAGAAGACTCCTAAAATGCAGGAAGGTAGGAAAGAAGGTTAATTTAAAGTAATCATAAATGAGCAAAACGGGCAAAAAAAACCATAAGAAACGTAATGTAATGAGTGTTTCCCATTCACCTCCACTCCTCTCCTGTGGGGTTGGGTCCAGAACCTGCCAGCCATCCATTCCAGATCCCAGATCCTGACGATTCATCCAGCACTCCACCCAAATATGGAAGTTCCTGTAGAGAAGGGTCAAAATGAGATATCACTCAGAATGAATTGGACTTTTTGTTTCACAAAACTACATCAGAAATAAATGGCATCAATGCTTTTAAAGTTGTTTAGATTTTATTTCATAAGCCAGTGACACATAACAAATACTATTTTTCATATGTTTGACACGTACATTATTTCTATCATTACTCACCATATGCTGTCTTTGCTGTTGTTCAGCTTCTGCCCTGTTTCACTGTAGTATTCCTCAATCACCAGGTTGTTGTTGGTGTCATGAGCAGAGTTGAAGTTTGTGACGACACGACAAGGAATCCCAAGAACTCTCATGACTAAAACACAAACAATTGCATAGTTAAAAAAATATCTGAACATCGTGTCATGGAAAAAAATAATACACTACATAAATAACACTGATAAGACCGTGACCATAATGGCATATTTTAGAGGTTTAGTCATAACAGTCAGACCAAAAGCCTTATAAGAGAATAGAACACTTGACTGATATGCTCATAAATTATTTTGTTTCAAACGTTTTTTAATATCTTGATGTACTCACCTGTGCACATGACAGCTGCAAACACCCAGCACTGTCCATACTTGACTGGGCTGTAACCAGTCTGGGCCCACTGTCTCAAGATTTCTCCACTCCCAGTCCACATGGAGGGATGGACTCCTTGTTTGTCGTCGCCTGACCAGTCGCCTTTCAGTACTCCACGGTCATCTTCACAGTTGATCTGTGAACGTGCACGAGAATCGTCTTGTTTTGTTCCTTGCACCTTAAATTCCTCTCTGATATGATTTTGACTGATTGACATTGACAGTTTTACTGATGTAATTACAGGGTTCCTGCATGTGACAGTGTTCAGAGATTTGAAGGATGTTACAACCTGCCGAACACTGTGTCCCAGTTCAAGCTAGAACTTGTTTAGCTAGAACAGTGACATGCACGTTGTCACACAAGGTATAAATAAGGACATCAGTGAAACATGTTATTTGTTTAAGATTTTACTCAGAGTCTGTTCACACTCACCATGGCAGACACAACCCGGCTGATGTAGACAGGGTTGTTTCGATTTAGGTAGTCCATTCTTCTGTTGTTTTGGTGCTGAGGGCTGATTTGGAGCAAATTCAGACAAGTCTCCAAAACACCAGGCTCATACTTAACAGAAAATGAGAAACAAATGAGACAATTATATTAAATTTGATTCTGAAGTGATTTGTAATAGTTGTGATATTTCAGGTTTAGGATTTATTCCATATATTTATAGCTACTATTTCTGAATTAATTTCAATTGTTGTTTTACAAAAACATTTATTCAGACTCAGAGACTAAAAATATGTACCACAAATGGACAAAAGCAAAACTTACAAGTCCTTAAAAAGACAAATGTCTGTGACATTACAAGAGAGCTCAGTCAGATTCCCTTTCCCAGTGCAAATTGGTGCAAATGCAAAATAAAGAAATTAACAAAATAACATTTTCATACCAGATCAAAGGACCATGGTCTTGACACAAGGTTCATAGCTGTCCCCATAAATATCAGCCCAGAGTCATTCTGGACGTATTCCTCTTTCTGGTCCTCAAAGGGAATATACACAGCATCCTCTGCAAGCAATAAATATGATATTAAGTAAAACCTACAATAGGTAATTAACATTTTAAATGACATTAATGTTTACGATAGAATTTGTTTAAGCCCTAATATTCTCTTTTTTTCTATTTTGTAAATTCGCAGCCAGACAAGTGTTATGATTAATCCTTCTGTCACATGTATGAATAAATCATACAAACCAAACCTAAGTATATTTCTGGTTTGGTTAGTTCACTGCTGATACAACATTACCTTTCGCCAAACTTTGCATTTTTGCATTAACTTAACTAAATTATATTATTCCACTTGATTGACTCGTGCTTTTTTTTCACTCACCGTGACACCAGGGATTGCAGAGCAGGATGAATTTGCCGAAGGCGCACTTCTGCTGGTTGTCACGAGTGAACACACACAGCTGAAGCTTGTAGCAGCCCACCGAGGCAGAGGCAGGAGAGGAGATGGAGATGGAGGGGTTCTGGAGGTTCAGGCCCTCTGGTTCAATGTAAGCTTTCCAGTGGGAGGAAGAAACCTTCTGGTGGGTGAGAGTGACTGGCATTATCACATTGAGACGGCCTGGAAAGAAAAGAAAGATAATTAAGCAAAGAAATTTTGAAAAGTGGTTAAAACAAAAATATGCTAACTGTTTAACCACAAAAATATAGATTAAATCTAGATTACCAAGCATCACTTTGATCCTCATAGTGTCCGTCTTGGGGTTAAAGGGTCGGCCCTTCAGCTGAAGACTGATTTTAAAGGGGGCTCCCCTTCGCACCACCAGGGCATTGGAGTTACTGAAGCCCTCTGTCCTGTGCCTCTCCAGGTTTTCAGATTTTTCCAGGTTGACATATTGGATACTGAGGTCTGCAAACAGTGACAAAAAAATAAAGAAATTATTACAGAAAAAAATCCTCTGTAAGGTCAAATCGCACAACTTCAGAATTAACTTCATGAGCAATACATTTTGCAGGAAGATTTAAAAAAAACACCAATAGAGAAAAAAACTCTCCATTTCTCTAAAAATGTCTTACCTTCCATTTGTCTGTGCCTCTGCTTCACAATAATGTTAAAGTCTATGTTCCCACAGTCACCTTCTACTGCTATATAAACATTTGCCCCACCCTCTGAAAGCATTTGTCACCTGTCAGAAAGAAAGTTAACTGCTTTTGTATGTGATGTTACTAAGGCCCTGAAGTCATGCAGAACAAAACATACGCCACAATATGGAACACCCCTCCTACAGATGTACAGTTTCATTCATACACAGAGAGTACACAGTACTGGAGATGATTACCCCAGATTTTTTTGGGTGTGAACTCAAACTCGAACAAAATATGACAACGAAGACATGCGACCAACACATCCCTGCATGAATTACAAAATCAAATGAAATCAAAACATTATAAATATTATATTAAATATATTAAACAGATTTAAGAACTTTAATAATCTGCATAATGTTAGAGGTAGGTTGCTGCATTCTGCATGAGCCGCAGTCTTGAGATTGTCTTTTTTGGTTGTCTGGCAAAAAGAGCTTCAAAGTAATCCAGTCTGCTAGCGATAAATGCATGGACAGTTTTTCATAGCCACTATATGGCAAAAGAGTCTCTCAGTGCTGTACAAAAAATCCTCTAACACTGTGTGAGCTCAATGTCTGTTTGGAACTGTTGCAAAGTTTAGTTTGAAAGTAAGAAGTGATTCAGAGACATGTGCTTATCAATAATCCCCATGATCTCACATTTTGACTCACATATATAAATATAACCCTCAACTATATATATTTTTTAAACTGACCCTATAAAGAAAGGTCATGGGTGTGTCTCTGCTTCTTTCTAAATTGATTCATAATAATTTATAACATTAATTTTATGAAACGTACAAGAAATGTTTATGGTGACAGAAATTATCCATTGTGATTCATATGTACTGTGGTGCATCTTTGCAATATGCCTGTAAGTGTTATTAATGAACCAGTATTGGTATTTGGTATTTTACAATTCAAGTGCTAAATATGAGGAGGAACTGTTTGGTTTATGCATATGTTTACGTTTTTTTTGTATTAAACATATTTAATAATTTTCAATCAGATTATTTTCATTGTTCTTTAATACCTATTAGTGAGACCAATGAATGAAGACCAACAGAATTTTTACCAAGGTACATGTTATGGTATACTAGTGCATACTAGACCAAGAATCTTCTCAGATTCTCCTGACAGAACACCTCTGCCCCCGAAGCAAATGGTTATAACACCTACATACTAAGTATGCAGATATGTAAATCTTTAAAAATGTGCATATTCATGCATAGACAGCATACTATCTTTTTTTACTTCTCTCTTTAGACACACACCCTTTGACTAACCTTTGGCCTCAGACAGTTAGGTCTGCCCCAGAATAGAAGCGTAGGAGTTGGCTTGGAGCCGATTATTGCGCAAATCATGTTCAAAGGTTAGAACAGTCAACTGTTTATTATGTCAGATATGTACAGTACATTGTGTGGGAAGCATTTTTGATGACTGAATATTGACTTGAGCTCATGAAAGAGGTATCTCAATATCACACCGTGAAATGTAATTTTTAATGACAACATTTTGAGAAATATAAGTAAGACAAATATTAATATTATAATAATTATATAAGTTTCAATCAGTTAGTAAATAATAAAGTAATTGTGGTTTATAGATGCTTCTGCTAACCTACATTTGGGTCTAGTAGGAGAGGGGGTGAGTTGGCCGCTCTTTGTTTATTCCCCTCATTTGTTTACTTCTTAGTCTACATTTTATAACTTTCATTTTTTAAATATGGAAGAAGTGGAATAGTGTTTTGATAAAACAAAATTATTCAGCAAGTCAGTCAAACAAAGCCTCAGTCTTTAAATGATTCTTAGTTTGTCTCCTGATGTTGCTACAGTATTCCTGCAAATACATTTACAGTTTGTTTTATTAGCATATATGTTATTTTATTGCCACCATTAGTAGTGGTATAGCACTTAACACAGAATAGTTGTTAAAGACCATTCCCACTTACATTATTATTAGCACGCTGTAATTTTTTTTTGAAGAGCCAATAACTCCTTAGTAGTTAATGACCTATATCTGAAAAAAGAACTGTACTTCAGTACAGAACCTGAGTTTAAATTACAAAGTCACGTACAAATTTCTAGTTTGTATGTCAGTGTAAGATAATGACACATTTTTAGGTCTTATTTTCGTTAAGACGTGATACTGGAGTCTAGTAGGCAAAGAATCATCTATCTACGTGACAATGTGTTGCAGCTCCGTAATTATAGGCAGATGCTGAAATTACCCAAAAATAAAACACTGGAAACTGGTTTGACTAAAACTGATTCACTAATCCCTCATTAAATATTGTGTAATAATGTGGCACCTTCTGCTTTTTAACAAGCATTACTAAATAAACAGATATTTGATCATGTACACCCAGTATTTATTGTAGAGGTGCTGCAGGGAGAAGCAGTGAGAGGGAATCCTCACATTAAAATGAACACGGAAAGTGTGAGTCAGTGCTTAATCATGACACCGGGACTGAAAAAGCAATATTTCAGGTGGTGATTAGTATAACCTGCATACTGCTTTGTAGACCCTCAGTGGTACCCTTGAACAGCTCCTGCTTAAAAAAATGTTCATAAACTGAGTATCATGTAGAAGAATGCTATGTATGTTATTGTTGATAATAATATATGTTCACAAGAGATAACATTTGAGTCTCTTTTGCAGCTGCATTTAGTTGCATACACCCGATAACTTGACAATTAAAATCAATCCATCATAGAATCAGTCACGTCACTAAAAATCATAACAGATCAATACAGAGGTTGCTTTTTAAAGCGAATTTTGTAAAAACACACACAAAAAACAGTATGCATACATATGCTCACTTTAGCTGGAAATCTGGTGTGGGTTGACACAAGAAAAGAAATACATACACTACCAGTCAAAAGTTTGGACACACATAGGAATTGGTAGTGTTGAGTCAATCAAACATTAATAAAAACTCACTGTATAAATTACACTAATTCTTAAAACAAGGCAACATTTAATAACATTAGATTAATAATTATAAAAATTATTTTACTGTATAAATCTGGATAAAACTAATGCTTCATATCTAAGCAGCAGTCCTTGGCTTGTTATAAACAAGGAAGTCTGAGATGTCATGCCACACATTGCTGTCGTGGTAGAGGTAGTTCATGGAGGACTGCAGAGAGGGCTGGAGGGTGTGTGGGTAATACTCAAACAGCCACAAGACGATGCCCCACACCAAGGTGGCAAAGAGTGGAAAAGGGTCATGTTTAGGCTGGGTTATAAATCCTTTCTCTACAGCCAGACGAGACAAGGCAAAAAGGATCCTGGACAGCAAGTACATGTTGATCTACAGTAAAATAAGAAAAGAGTAAAAGAGTTTTAATACATAAAGCATGTTTACTTTTTTTCATTTATAGTCTTATGTTTATAAAGCATGCTTGTTAATAAACACCTGTAATCAAAGAAAACACAAAAAGGACAATGGGAGCTTGAGGCCTTTATAAAAGTCATACCTGGCTATTAATGTTGTTATTATCTCCGAACACTAACCATCCTCCAACGCAGGCAGCTAGGAAGGAGTGTGACTGCAAACTCTTTCCTTGGATCTTCTGCTGCAAGGTTTGAAGTCCTTTGTATGTGAAGACAAAGCATGCCAGGTTGCGGGAGTGGGTATAAGTTGCCTTCAGAATGGCCCTCAGCTTGTCTTTCAAACTACCATTGAGGAGAAAAAAACATGTTCAGACTCCACGTGTGTTATAATAGCAGGGTGCTGTTATTTAGGAAACAATTGCAGTTAAAATTCTTACCTGCCATTTCTGAATAGAAATGTCATAACCAGGGCATGAGGTGCTCTGATTTTTGCCCCATATCTGAGGAATAACAAAAACTTGAATGTCACAGCTTACTATTAAACAAACTTCATGTGCCACATCACTTATTCTCCATAATTAATATAACCATAAAACACTCTAATATACGAACAAGCAACAGACTACAAAGTCTGCAAAGTTAAGGTGACTCCAGGAAGTAACTAGAGCAATACTAGAACTGATTAGCTAAAGGCCGGCTAGCTAACAGCTGTGTGGTACAGAAGTAGTTCAACTAGCTTAGCCAGCTAGCTAGTTTTCAGCTAGAATGTATTCACTCACACGGCGCCGTTTCGAAATCCTTTTAAAACGGCCAACGCCGCTTTGTATTTCTCTTGTTGCAGTAGACTGTTGACGGTATAGAGGAATGTTTTTATCAGATCTGGACCTGCCATGGCGTTCAATAGTGCCGAGGGGACAGAAATACCTGTTGCACGCTCATTCTACATTGTCGTGCCACAGCGAATGTCCGCCGTAATGCAGCGTTGCAAGGTTCCTACCTGTGTACATATTTTAGTTTAGCATACAGTTTATGATAGCAATTTTAAACAAATAGATTTAAATATCTTAAAGGCATTTCATAATGTTCATTATAATAGGTTGTAAGATTTTTAATCTTACAGAGAACAGTACAAAACTTATTGAGTAATACACAGTATCAAAATAGGTATATGTATGTATATATGTGCATCTCTTGATACAGACTGGATGAAGAAAAAAGTAAAATAATAAAGGCAGTCTTGTACGGACACATGGAAAAGACAGAAAACCAAGATCTTGCAAAGAAAACAGGAATGACGTTATTGTATATGACGTAAAATTGCCAATGAGCATGCTGCAGTGATGATAATCATGACGCTTCACAAGTCTCCTGTTGGATGCCAGTGTTTTAATTTGTTTTATTTTGTTTTGTTTTCTCTCAACGTGTTTAGTGAATTGTTACATGAAACCAATTCTTCAAATAAATAGCATTCAATCACTGACTTCCACTTATCAAAAAAAGTTAGAACTTCAAAAAACAGTGATTACACCATTGACATGATTTACAATGTAATCAGGACAACTAAAACATTTTGCATATTTCTATATATTTAACAGCCCAGTGACCTGGAACACAGCAGTGATTTAACAGTGAAGTGGTAAATTTTGAGTGTCAAGCTGCTATCATTACTTGTTAAAATGTTCAACAGTCGACATTGTAATCACAGAACCTTTTCTATTGAGGTTTATTTATTTGAGGTTTATTTATTTACTTAACAATAAGAATCTCCTCACAGGTCTGTAAACCAGTAACAACAAACTCAATAAAAATGGGAATAAAATGTGAAATATAATAGCTTAGGTCAGTGAGAACAACCAGCATTTTTCCTGAATAGAACTAGCAATATTTAATGCAATACAGCCATGTGGTTCATACATTCCTTTTACACTGTACTGGAAACCTAAGAGTCCCTGCTCAAATTTGAAATGCAATTACAAATGTTCAGATATACATACTGAATTATATCATGTAATGATACCACACTCCACCTACGCACACACTACAAAGCTTGATGCTTGGACAGTTATTGGTCATTAAAAATATCACAATTAATCAATTTGGCTCTGCTGACATTAAGTAACAAGTCCTGATACATACTCACAGTAAGAACACTTACTGTGTATAAATAAAAAATATTTTTTGTTTAGGCTTATTAAAGGGCAATTTCAAATCCACAGTGACATTTTTAAGCAAGGTTACGAGTAGGCTTCTTTAACACTGCATTTGTTTTTAACAAGATAATTTAAATTCTGATTAAATTATGTGTTTAAAAATCACAGTTAACTTTGTGCTGATATTAACTATGTAAATGTTTAAACATTTAGGGGATAAATTAATCTTTAAAGTCAAATGGTTTACAAAAATAATTCAATAAAATCCTTTGGTAGATTGGTTCCATTGTTTGTCATTTCATTTCTTTAAAAGATCCTCCGCCTGATGTTACAACAAAACATTAACTTTACAAATATGTATACCTAACACCCTATAAAACTAGGGTCAATGTGTATTACATCAACTCAGGTATTAATTATCAACTCAAAGGGGGTAAACTGTTTTGGGAATTATATGTATTATTCAACACATTTTTCTACTTTGTAAGTGTATTTACATAAACTGTATTAGACACTAGACATGTAAAGTAAGATTCATTATCTTCATTATTGATCTAGAATAATACATAATTTATCTACCACAGGACTGGCTACTCTTCAGTGGGATTAGGTCATTACTTAACATATCATGGTTTTCTTTTACATAATACACCTTATTATTCCCACATCATCAGTAATAGCTCAAAATGAAAAGGAAAAAAAATATTTTCAGTTTCCCTCATTAATAAAGGAAGTGACCATCCTCGGTCAAATAGGCGGACATAATATTTTGGGAAGGCAAAGTTTGTCAAATCAAATTGCAATCCAACCAGTTTCACAGAAAGCACTTGTTCTCTACTTCATACTGTGTCAATTTAAATCAACAGTAAATGCTGAAACTTGCCAGAGTGTTATAAAAATGATCAAACAAATCACTGGCCCTATCACTGGCAAAAATGTTTTCTACAAAACTATTGCACATAAAAATACAACCTCTCTCAACAATCACAGACATCTCACTGCTCACATAACTATGTGCAAACTAGTTCAAAGTGTTATCGCGGTATCAAGTTAAGTAACCTGTCAAAATAAGAGAAATTATTAAAATTAACATGGTTACAGGTGTCAGTCAAAACAGTCAGCTACTGAAAAAAGTTCATACATCCAGTCATCTATCCTTTCAACAAATTCAAAAAGTCCTAATGCATATACATGCATTTTCTATGAAAATGCATAAATATGCTTCTGATGTCTAAATGATTTATTCTAGTGCATAGACCCGGCAAAGGGGCTCTTACGAAATGACTACTGCACAGATTCACAGATACGTGTAGAAACTCCATTTGCGCAACAAACAGCAAGTGCAGACATGACAGGGTGAGAAAGGCGTCTGTTCTGGCCTCATCACCTAATGGTAGGCTAAGCAGGGATTATTGAGGAACTCATCATATGCGTGAGAAGTAAAACAGGTTGAGGAGGATTCACATGTCTCTCATGAAATAAATGCATTGATTTATTAATAGAAATAGCTCAAAACTGCAGTTTCTGCATATGATAATGCGACAGACAAAAAAACAAACAAACTATACGTCCATCTACCAGTTTATAAGCAGCTCCCGGCTGCAAGCAGAAAGTGTTACTGTCTGAAATGGATATGGCTCCCCGAGTCCTACTGCTCCTCCACCCTATTCTGCAGCTTCTGCTCTTGTTGCATTACTCCTGCCCAAAGCCTTCCGTCTCTTCTATGGCGAACATGAGCTTTTCCTTCAGCTGCTCATAGCTCTTGTAAGGGGGGAGGTCCAGACGATTAAAGCTACATGGAGAAATAAGACAGAAGCTAGATGACTCTTCACCTTAAAAAAAAAAAACATACTGGATTCATTGTGTAACCTTTTAGATAGACAGGATAAATAATTAATCCCAGTAGAAAAATGCATCAAAATCATCACAAAACAAAGAATAAAAAAAGAAAATAAGAAAAAAAAATATATATATATATATAATTTTAACTAAAAACTAAACTCTTGGACAAAAAAAATAATAATATACTACATACTATAATAAAAAATACTCCCTGGTCTGCACATGTTTAGTGTTGCATATTCAAGTGGATAAATGCTTAGTTGCTTTTAAATTATTATTAAACATTTAAACATATAATAACAGCTGATGACATATTTCCTCCTCTTGTTCAGTGTCTGGTTACCTAACCTGCTGATGCCACTTTTGTCGTCGATGTGTTAATTTAACATGACACAGCTTAAGAGCATCTGCTAAATAAACACTTCGTAAAGTGTTGACTTAAGGGATAACGCACTTTCACAGTTTTAAATAATATCTAACGCTAAAACAAAGACTAACAAAGGAAGGCTTGTAACTGGATGGGTAAGAAATGACGAAAAGGGTTTGGTCATGAAAGTTTAATCCTGCGTCAATTCAGACATGACATCTGGACAAATACCTGATATAGAAGAATTATTAAAAATAATAAGTGGAAGTAGAATAAGTGGCCTTACCATGTGTGGCTTCGTGGAAGCCAGTTCTCTTTGCCCACTTTCTCAATGCAGAACTTCTGGGGGCCATTGCTTCCTACATTGATCAGTCAGCATAAAACAAATTAAAGCAAGCAACCAATTATGATGTGACATATTATGTGCAGTGTGTGTGTGTGTTTCCATTTTGCCTACCCATCAGGTCAGCAAAGCCACCCACAGGAAGACGACAGGTTCCTGTGACAAACTGCAGCAGTCTCATCCTCTTCTCATTGTCCATCTCCTTCACAAACTGTCAACAGATCATTCTGTTAATATTGTTTAACAAAAACCATTGTGACGCAGACTTTTTAATATAAATACGTTCTATGATATTTAAAATCTGAGGAGCTTTGTGTATGCACTTCAATACAAACCTGCCAAAACCAGAGAATCTGCTTGCTACTTCGGGCATAATGTCTATAGATTGTGTTTCTCTGCCAGTCAACCAGGTCTATCTCCTGCATCCCACACAGCATCACCTACAGACAAGAAGGAAGTAAGAATTGTCCAGTGGAACAACAATGCCCCAAACACCAAACTTCATAAAGCATCAACTTCCCTGTTTTTGGAAAGGTTGTACAGACAGAAATATAAATACCTCTAATTCCTTAGCATCAAAGTACTGAAGATATTGCTGGGGCAGAACTTCATTAAAGCCTTCGAAGAATGCTTGAGTCTGCTCCTCTACACCTCTAGAAAGCCTCCACTCTGCCACCAACCTGTACACAAAGACATAAACAAGCAACATTGAAACATTGCTGAAACTAAAAATCACCTGTATGTGAGCCGGGGTGCTACCTTTGAACTACTTGGTTCAATGTATTACACATTTCTGGAATTCCTGCAAACAAACCCGGCTACCACCCAGTCAGCAAATTTGATGAACATACGAGGGGATGATGACAGAAGATGAGTAAAAAGCAGATCATGTTGCAGCAGTACCTGATGTATTCCTCCTTGTTGTTCTCAGTTACTTGGATGTTCCCTCCATCTGGTTTTAGCTCATGAGTGGTGACCTCCCCCAGGATCTCCTTGTCAACTGAGAAGAACATCTCCAGACCACACTCCTCTATGTTATTATCCCTGCAGACCAGAGTCGTCATCGTTAATGACAAAACTGGAAGGCACTCACACACCTCATAACTGAGGCTACAAAGTACTTCACATTTTTCTTTTTAACAGAAAATGTTGAATGTTTCATATTTGGATGGGAACTAATGTGGTCCAAAAAAAATCATATCACCAAACCCTCCCCATTATGCACATGTCCATCAGCTAGTGATCCACCAAAGCCCACTTTAAGACCTACTTGATCCAGATGAGTGAGTTGTAAAACTCTGGATCTATGGACTCCAGGTCTTTGAGAGCCAGAGGTTTATTCAAGATACGCTTGTAGAAAGGCAACGAGAAACCAGTGTCTATGAATTTGCCATGGAACAAGGCCTAGAACAGAAATACATTGCTTTCAGGTTATATGAACCTTCATACGGGTCGAATAAATTATGTTGTGCTAGAATATTAATGGTACAGTTTGTGCGTTACATATAAATAGTACAGGTACCATGGCAATGAAGCGTCCTATGAACTTGAAATACTTGAGGTGATCGGGATTGATGTAAGAGGCAGGGTTTATCTGCAGGCAGTAGTTGTCCTTGCCAGCATACTCAAACAAACAGTACATAGGGTTCAGTACTTCATGAGACAGCAGGAAAAACCATTCCCTGAAAATGTAATCAGAGGACAAAATGTAGTTAAGCTGAAGTGATCGCACTGGTTGAGTGAGATTTGCAGAATCTTGCAAATCAGGATATTAAAAAGAAACCACATGTTCAACATGTTATACTGTCATTATTACAACAGGTTGTGTAGGGCAAGTCTTGTAACCAAAAGAAAAACTTCAATTACACACCTCACAAGTCACATAATGACAAACAAAAAAAAAAAAAATCAGTTGGACGTACCTGGCCACACCTCCATAATCCAAACCCTCCTCTCCCGGGAAAATGATCCAAAGCCTCCGCCTCAGATCTTGAGGGTGAAAGCTCATGATCTTTGAATACAAACAAAGAATTAAAACAGTTCCACACCTCAAGAATTCACAGAACAATACTATTAAACAGAATAAAAAGAGGATCACCTGTTGGAATGAATCCTCAAACAAGGTTTTCCGGGACACGGTAATCTTAATGTGCTGAGGCATTGACAGTTGCTAAAAGGGTAAAAAAGTAATTATATATATATATATACATATATATATATATATATATATATACATATATATATATACATATATATATATACATATATATATATATACACATATATATATATACATATATATACATATATATACATATATATACATATATATATACATATATATACATATATATACATATATATATATATATATATATATATATATATATTATAATAGAATAATATACTTTATTTTGGACAAATTAAACACTCACACACTGTATAAAAGTGTTTGTATTCATATAGGTTAAATACTGATATGTTAAAATTACACATACCTGACACCAGAACCTGAAGTATTGCACTTTGGCTTTAAAGTCCCTGACATAAGTTATCTGTGGCCCATTTTCACTGTAGAGAAGACCAGATGACAAACCATCACTGTCAAATAACCAAGTAAACCAGTGCAGTTGAGGTGATGCATGTATGTGACATAAATGCCTGTCTTTATTAATATACACGACTTTAAAAGTTTTATTATGAAGTATATAATGAGCAAGCAAAATTCTCTGATGTGGCATTGATCCTAATTGTCATCTCTGGGATTATCTGACATTACACAGATCACTCATTTAAACCTATACTGTACCCCTTCCAAAACACTGGCCATTGCTGAGTTTAGGAACGGGCACCTCAAGTCTCATCTTTTCACGTCACGGGTACATTTCAACAACTTACAGTGAAGATTTCCCTGTGCGAGGGTCAATGTAAGTTGTGGTTCGTCTGTTGTGGTCTACAAAGTAGGGGATACCATCCACAGTGAACCTCATCTCCCATCCTTCTGGCAGGGGTTTATCATTCAGCAACCTGAACAGTACAAATGCATTTGAATATGCACAAAACCAGCAATACACACATTACAAGGGGAATTAAATTACCAAACAAAACACATTAAACTTACACTGTAGCATAAATTACTTATGTCCAAATCCAATATAATTCAAAATTTTATATTACATTAGAATTTGAAAATAATGGTATTAGAATGACAAAAGTATAACACCATCAGTATACTTATAACATCATGTGCAAACGGAAGTGTACACTTACCCTTGCGTCCTGGGATCCTCCCACTGTGTTGTCCGAGTTGGATGATGAACAAAGTACACTCTGCCGTTGGTGTCTGTTCTCTTCTCTGACATAAAAAATGCCATATTTTTGCCCAGTATTAATGTACTTGTACTATCAACTTAAGGGACAAGTTATGTCCCTTAAGTATTATATTAAGATAATGTTTAAGTTCAGTGATATTTACCCCAACCATGTGGCAGAGGTCCCAGTGGGTCAAACTCTTTATTTGCTGTTGCTGTAAACTGATCTTGGAGCTGAGCAGAAAGGAAAATTTGACACATTTTAATTAAGCATAAAAACTCTTTACTTAGTGAATAATAAACAAACGTTGCATTTTGTATATAAGGCCAAAATAAGTTGTGGAAGAACAACCATGAAAGCATTTATTTCTAAACTGATAAAAAATATATTTAAATAATAATTAAATTAAAATATTTGTGTATGCTATCTTAAAAAGATAAGAAATCGGAATCGGCAGGTTAGATTATTAAAAAAAAAGTCAGAAATTGGAATGAGCCTCTTGAACAATTACAGCTCAGATTGGCTACAGCACCCTCACCACCCTTAACAGGAAAAGCAGTTAGGATAATGGATAACTTGAAAATGAAAATTAACATTTTGAGAGCTGCTTTAAAAAATGTCACATAAAGGAGTCTGTTACTTGCAATATTAGCATAACAGCAACAGTTATCAAGAGTTCTCTTTTAAAGTGTAATAAAAAGAAAAAAGAAAAGGTCAGGTAACACATGCCTCTGTCCTGGGTTTTAAGTGTGTTGTAGGCACCCAACTCTAAATTTACTTAGGTTTACAAAATACAAGCTGGTCAGCAATAACACTGAAAATGTTTCAGTCAATTAACAAATCAGTTTATTGCATCATCAAAAAAAATCATTTCACGAACTGGGGTTTATCTCATATTTTTTCCCTGAATTAATGCACTACTCACCCCTTTCTCTGAGTCTCTTTCTCTCTCTCTGCTTCTCTGTTACCCCCGTGATAGCGCAACATACAAATATACTGTGGTTTTACATCCGCTAATGTAATATATCACTCACACATTTATCTGTGCAGTAATTTCTGTTATGGGTTTTACTCCTGCCAGAGTTAGAAAACTAATAGTAGGTTTAATATATCCTGAAATATGACAGCTTTAGTTTTATTTTGTAGGGTCACAAGGATAAATAACAAATGCAGACCTCATCATTTTAGGGATCAATGTGTGTTATTTTATAATTTTAGTACTAGACCCTGTATTTAAGTGCTTTCAATACTTCCTTAAATATATTGTTTGTAATACAGTGTGTCCACATGTTTTTAAATTACTCAATTTACTTAATTTTTTCCAACCAAGCACATGCTTGTACCATTAAAATCATTAAAAACGTCTTTTTTAATGAATGAATGAATGACAAGTCTGACTGTTCTCACCCCATAAATGAACCTCTGGTTAAACTGTTGCATGGCTCCCTGCAGCTGGCTGCGCTGGTGCTGCCACTCCTCATAGTTACGTACTGACTCCTGCGTGGGGCGTTGCCATGTAGTAGTTCGGGTTATGTGATCGACATAGTACACTCGACCCATTGGGTCCACCCTGCGCTCCCACCTACAGAAAAAGGAGAGTAAAAAGGAAGCCATGCTTTAATGAAAATGTAGGGCAAATTGCAGAAGTGTCATAGGGCTCTAACAAACATCCATGGTTAAAGCAGAAAGCAGCTATTTGAATCTGTTCCACAATTGTCTATCACTGACATCAAATGTAAAAGCATTTAATGTAGTCAGCACAGGAGTGGAATGATAATGATAACAGGAATGATAATGGATATGGTAAAAGCTGCTATAAAATAATGTATGTCTGCAGCAGTACACGATCAATTTGTGATATTATCAATGCACAGCCCAATACAACACAGCAAGAACCATGTTAGATGAGATAAAGTGTCTGGGTACCCCGTAGGAAGAGGTTCAGGCCTGTCCCAGGTTGTCCTTTTCTCAATGTGATCCACATAGTACACGCGTCCATTCTGGTCCACTCTTTGCTCCCACCTGCAGAGACAATACAAATGAGCGAGTAAAGACAAAGCTAATGAAATAGGAGATGGAGAGCTACAGAACTGCAAAGAAAAATAATCCTGTTACTGAATATCTAACTATAAAATAT
>JAUYWH010000022.1:18045831-18107066 GCA_034779795.1 Ctenopoma multispine
AATATATATATATATCTCAACACACAAATAAATCATTCTCAGTCTGCACATCCTTTCTTTTCAGATCTCTCTAGGAAAAAAAAAAACATTGCTAACCTGAAGAGGATCTGGTTAAATAAGGACAGACTTTTTTCTAAGGGGGGAGATAAGTGTAAGTTTAGTTTTTGCTCTTTTACCCTGGTGGCAAAGGACCATTGTTCAAAGGGGTTATTCTTGGAGCTGCTGTAAACGGAGCTGCTGAGGCAGAGGTCCCTGGTTTGGAGCTGCTTGCTGTCTGAGAGGAACTTGCTGTGGCTGCACCAGATTCATCCTGCTGATCAGAACACCCACTGGCAGAAGCCTGAGAGGTGCCATCAGAAGCTGGACCTTCACTCAGCTCACTAGGAGAGGAACTGCTAGAAGAGGCTAGGGAGAGGAGTGAGTAATTAGTTTTTGCTTTAACCGCAGTCAAACACATACATATATTTACATAAACTGTACTGTGTCTACATTTTAAATAAAATGAACGATATGGGTCAATATGTGACTAGTAAATAGTAAGTCAAACTGCATGTCAGCTAATGTTATGTTGTAAAGTCTCTGATGTCACATTGCTGCCTCATGAGTTTCTTACTTGGTGAAGCAGCAGGTCTGCAGGGTGTTGGAGGAGGAGGTTGGGCAGATCTGGCAGGACGTGAGGCAGCAGGGCTCCCAGGAGAATGGGAAGGAGAAGCCGTACCATTGATGGCATGACCATAAGGTACAATGACCCACTCCTCTGAGTCACTGGAGGGAGATGTGTCTCTGCTTGACCTGGGGATCAAAATGTGGCTCTACATGAACAGTATCGTTTTCTAAAAAGTAAATATATCTTAATTGAGAGTTATGCTTTTGTCTTACCAAACCCTACCCCAACAAACATAAAAACCTGTATATGTCTTTAATTAAAAGTTTACTACACCTGTTGCCAGTGCCGTCACTCTGTCTCTTATTTCCATTTGGAACTGCAGCTAAAATAAGAAAACGAGAAAGAAAGTGACTTAGATCTTGTACAGTAAACAGCTGAACAGATGAAAAGAAAAAACCTCTTTTAGTGCTCTCTAGTGGGGAAAGTTTATAATGGCAACACTGATTGTGAAGTACCAGCCAACATATGCACCAACAATTAGTTAAATATGAGTTAATATTAGCCATGCCAATGTAACAATTACGCTGGTCAATTTCATCCTGTTCATTAGGTTTATCTGTCCCTGTGGTTCCTTACCGTGTTCTCTTTCTGCAGTAGCAAAGGTTTCCGGGTCCACTTGCATGCCGTCCAAACAGATTGACAGGTCACCTACAACATCCTGGGGGTCTTTGTCAGAGCAAAGCTGCAGTGTTTGCACCACCTCACACACTGGGGGAAGAGGACAGTTGTGTTGAAAACACAAGCATGAAATATGGTTCACCCCTAAAGTGAATTCACTGTGCAGTGACACACATTGAGTTATCACGACAGAATGAAAAGACAAACTAATGTAACGTAATAAAGGTAATGGGTAATAAGGTAATAAAAATTATCCATGTCTCTGTATTTTTCCGAGTCTTATATGTGAGATTAAACTTAAACACTGATAAACATTTTCAATAGGAGGACTCCAACTGCTGGTTTTTCATTATCATCTAATTGTCAGGCATTTCTCTTTACTGTTTTTAGCCTTGTTATTGACAGTGTGAGACTTTTAAGATGGCAGTGTGACTGAACTCAAGAAACACAAGTCACATGACATGTAACAAGCAACATATCCTCAAGGGGCTGCCAGCGGGGCTTACAGAATCCTTTTAGCAAATTAAAAGCAAGCAGCTGTAACACACAATATGGACCAGATTTTAATGTCACATGGTGTGCACATGTTGACAAGATCTGAGGGGAGCTATTGTACGGAGTCATAAACATACTCTTGAGGACACAGAAGGTCATCAGCTTAAGTGAACTCTCTGTCTTAGTGAAATGCTAACGTGATACATAGTCTGCCAGTTGCTTGTTAAGCTTCTCAAAGCCTGGTGCAACATTCCCATAAGAAACATAAGCAGTCTTATATAACAAATGTGTATAATGTGTACAACATCTACCAAATAGAATATGCCACAGACAAAATGAACACTGAAAACGAGACTACAAGGGATATAACTTATTACTGGCCTAGAATAAATAAGCCACACAGTGGGAGCTTTCCCCTGACTATCCCATAATATTCTGTGGGAATCCAACCTCCTGAGCCTGAAATTATCAATACCATGTGAAAATGTGAGTGGGAGGTTTGGAATACTTTTGGCAGACTTATAGGAAAAAAACTGAACACAAAGATTAGCTAATATGAGTTAAATAATACAAACTCACATTTTAGGTCATTAGCTTTGAGGATCTCAGAGATTTCCAGATTTCCAATTCCGAGCAGGATGTCTGCCTTCAGTGTCTGATGGCTCCAAACACGAAAAATCACTTTGCTAACCGGGGTCACAATACTGTAGAAAAATCAGTAAATTATAAGATACTCTATGGGCAAACAGTGGAGAAAAAGTTTATAAACTTTATAGTCTCACTCACCGTCAATGAACCATTACCACATATTCCAAAATATAATATTTCTCTTATCATCTAGTATATTATCAAACAATGAAGACACTTTTGTTCTGTATTACCTTATCTTAAACAAAATGTTTTACTTACACTGTTAGAGCTTGCTTCCATTTGGGGCTGTGTGTGTTGTTGCACTTTTCAGTCCTTTTCGACTGGCCGTCCACAGCCACCTCAACATATGGACTGGGACCAAACCAGTTCTTTTTGTTTTCCTTCAGCTTGGCTGAAATAACTAGTCAGTAGTAAAAAAAACAAACACCACAGTGACATTACCGAACTACAGGAACTTAACTATTGTACTCATAACCAACTAGTACTACACACAAACTGCAATACAAAAACTTTATTTAAAAAAAATGTGGGACCTATTAACAAAAATGTTTTCAAATTTTTGTTAAAAACTTACCGGTAACTTGTAACTGGGCCTTCATGGTTCAGCCATAACAAAATCTTCTGTCACAGCACTGAAAGGGCCTGTAAGAACAGCAATCAGTGACATCAGATGTAAAGATGGGACACCCTATGCAGGTTACCTATTTAGAGAGTGACAAGGATATTAGGTTGCTACAGTCACTGGAAAATATAGCTTGGATTTATGTATGATAGCTTCAGGTACCTGAAGTTGTTTATTTATAAGAGTGTGTTTGTAGTAATGCGTTTCAAAAATCTATCTATCCTTTAGATGACTGCACAAAATCCAAAGACAGTTAAACTACCTAAACTGTGCTGTCTGACTGTTAAATCTTAAATGTTTTAGAGACCTCCAATGCCTTTTCTGTTTAAATTTGATCAGAAATAAATTTAATTGTAAAGCTCTGACACACACTGCAACATGTATGTTACTCAATAACTTGGTTTAATCTTAGCGATTACAAGATATCACCGATTACCTTGCATAACAGAAAATCCCATCCTTTACTTAGCTGAGTCCTACTGAATATACTTTGCTAGTTTTCTTAATGGCCTTTACCAGACAGACATACAATAGATATGGGGGTTACGTAAAACAGCTCAACAGAAAGATAAATAAAATAATCACAGAGGCGACGTGTTCATTGCCATATTCGGCATGAAGGCAGTAGAATTTAATGGCTAGCTTATAGCTTTATTTGCCAGGTTAGCAGAGCCAGCAGGAGAATTGTTGTCAAGACAACTTAAAAACAGCAGCCTTGTTTTACACTAATTGATTTAAAGGTGACATTGTTATGGTTTGTTATCGGTTTGGATATAACATATATGGCTTTGTGAATTGGCGCTGCCACTGGAAAATGAAAAGTTTCACCACCTAAAGCAACTTTGCTCGCCGACCTCCGTTAGTTTTAGCTAACCATGCATCAACTGTTAATGGTAATGCTAACACCACCCGGCTACCCCGAGGCTTCAATCATTCGGGGAAATAACACATCTTTGAATCACTGAAAAACTGAATATACATACCCGTCAGACGCAGACGATACTGGACCACGCAGACTTCACGAAGCATCAGCTATGTCTAGATTGTTGACAGATAGCTGCCTGCCATCACCAGCATCATGATGAGCACAGATACGGGTTCCGCTAGCCACCGTTTCCGATGCAAACCTTTCATAAGAAAACAGAATCTCTAACATATTATGATTAAGATTCTGTTGTAATATAGATTCTATTTTTAGCAAAGTGACAGACATTTGATGCTTCCAGCTTTTCCGCTTTTACCATCACACACTGGAGCAAACTCGGTATCTTTTGGTTTAGGAATATTTTCGCTACTTTCTGATGTTTCACAGATTAAACAACTAATTTATTAATTTGATATATGATCAGCAGAATTTATATTCTTCTTAGACTAATGAAAATAACTATATTGTAGCCCTAAATTAGGTGATATATTTTCAGTATTTTGCAACTTGTTGGCTGCTTGTTAGGCAATCAACTTGTTGCATTTAAACATAAATGCTATGTGACTCTTAAATAAACCAAGTTATAATTATTATTAGTACTAGTAGCTATATTAGTAGCAGCGGTAGTAGATTGTTGTAGTGGCGATAGTGGCAGTAATTATTATTATATTATTATTAGACTTTTATTTTGAAGGTTTAAACTAAATGACGTTAAACGCATATCGTCGTTACCATACAACACTTTTAAACTAACGTCAAAATGAACAGCGGTTTTTAGCCCTTTAAGTCTGGGTTAGTTAGTGTGTTATTACGCAGAATATAGGCTGCAATCAATGCTACACAAATGCGTTAATTGATAACACAATCATAATAACTTTACAGTAACGATAGATGGTGCCATTTTCGGACACGCCTACGTGTGACATCCTCGAGCTTGGTCTCGTGATAGCAGTTAGCGTCGTTATTCAGCTAGCTAACTAATTTACAAATGACAACTCCGTTAGTTAAATCAATAGTTGCGAAATAATCACAACGAACACTTGACACGATGCTGTCTCGTCTACTGAAGGAGCACCAGGCGAAGCAAAATGAACGGAAGGATTTACAGGGTGAGTTAAGCTAGTGAGCGCTTAGCGGTCTAGCATTAACGCTAGCTGATGCTAAAAACAAAGCTGTGCCACTAACGGGGTCCCCTGCTTTCCATGTATGTCGTTTTAATTTGTCTGTGTTGATTTGGCCCCTTGCACAGAGAGACGCAGACGTGAAGCTATTGCCGCAGCCACCTGTCTGACGGAAGCTCTTGTAGACCACCTCAACGTCGGGTATGAAAGTGCTGCTATTGTTTTGTTACTTAACGTTGTTAGGTTTTCCTGGTTTGTTGTTAGGCCCTTGATATATTTTAATTCTGCTGTTGTCATCACTTAAATCACTTAGCTTAAACTATAGAAAGGAATCACTTGCAATACACAGGCAGACAATGCGCTTGGTAATGATTATGCACTTTAAATAATTTTGACTTGACTAAACTTGACCATTAGTTGATGTTGCTACTGAATAGCAATCTTTACAGATAATTTACATGTGACTACTATCATAGAATTGTTAATTGAAGTCAACACCCAGCCACTATGCTAGCAGCTGGCCCTAACAGATTTCACTCAACCCCACAAGCTTGGGTTGTCCACAACCAAAGCTCTCTTGGAGCCAATTAAATAAACCAATCCATTCCTGGAAGGATAAATCGCTGGACTGGGTTGGTTAACATTTTGAAGGTTGTGATGAAACCAAGACAATCAGCTTAAAGATCAAGAATGGCATGAGTGATGCAAAGACCATTGTTGTGCTGTTCCTTTATGAAAAAGATTATGACCAAAATTCACTAGTGACTTGGTGAGATTTTGGCTGGTACAGTATGTTTTCAGTGGAGTTATCAATCGATAATCTGTATATAGAAAGAGTAAATGCAATAAAGTTTCTTGGTGTGATCTTAGACCACAAAATTTGTTGGAAACCACACATTAAATATGTTAGGGGGAAGTTGGCACAGAGTATTGCAGTCCTGGGGAAAACAAGGCATATCTTCAAACAGAAAGCACATTACACACTATACTGTTCATTACTGCCACTATATTTGAGTAATTGTGTAGAGGTGTGGGGAAACGCATACAAATGTAATATACAAATATTATCTATAGTGCAGAAAGGGGTCATTAGATTAATATCGCAGGATATAAGGACCATACAAATGAACTATTTATAAACACATGAACTATAAAATTGATAAGGGTTGATTCAGTTTAAAACAGTTTAACCCATAGTGGTAACTGAAGTAGGAAATAGAAGTGTGACTTAGTTTTGTTTTAGTTTTTTTATTTAAAAATTTGTGTTATGTATATTCAGTTTTTCAATCCTCTTTCTTTTTTTCTTTATATGAAAAGAAATATGTTGTTTTGTTTGTTTTTGTCTTTTCGTTAATTGAAAGGAATTATTTATCAGGAGTAAGTGATGTACAATATGAATGGGGTAGAGCCAAATAAGTTGACACTTCTATCTATTCCTTTTCAAACATAAGAATGGAATTGTGTTATGTAGATATGGTAAATGTGCAAACTGTCTGAAATAAACTAAACTAAATACACAAATTCAGTTTTACCTTCCCCAGTGGATTTATACTACATAATGCTCCGTATTTGTGTACAAACAAAATGGTACTGCTTTTCATTATTCTTTTATATGTAACTTTAGAGTTGCTCAGGCTTATGTAAACCAACGTAAGCTCGACCATGAGGTAAAGACTCTCCAAGTGCAGGCAAGCCAGTTCTCCAAACAAACTGCTCAGTGGATCAGTATGGTGGAGGGATTCAATCAGGCTCTAAAGGTATGAGAGGTCATACACATTCACTAAGCATCGTTAAATGTGTTGTCTTTCAGATTAAAATTATGTTTAGAAATGTTTAAAACATACATGTTTGTTGCTTGTTTTTGATGATTGGTTACACTGGTAGATGTAAAAGGTCACAACCACTAATCTGTTTTGTACTTTTGGACAGGAAATTGGTGATGTGGAGAACTGGGCCCGCAGTATTGAGATGGACATGAGGACCATTGCCACAGCTTTGGAGTATGTTCACAAGGGTCAGCTTCAGTCAGCTTCCTCCTAAACGTCATGGGGAGACATGTTGGACAGTTAAACCTGAAATGAAATCAACTGGAATTTAACAGAAATCTGGGTCACTCATGTCAGCTAGAATGCAAGTGGCAGTGACATTGCTCACCTCTATGCCCACCTGAGTAGGCTGATGATGGTTACTTTGTTTCAGAGAAATGTTGAATGTCTGTTGCATTTCACAGTTAACTGTACACATACATAACTGCTTAAGTCCTTCTTTGAGCAACAGTAGAAACGATATAAACCAGAGAAAGCACACAGTGATGCAAGAGTTGTTCAAAGATCAAGCCTGAGTAATGACTTCATTAACAAATAAATCTGTAATGATATAATTGGTAAACAAGGCTATATCAGTTTGGATTTTTGAAGGTGTTTAATGTGAAGACAACTCACCTGTCTGTAATAGCTTTAAGGAGCCATCGACAAATTGCCAGTTGTCTTCTAGTGTTTTACGAGAAGGTTTTTTCTGCACCTGATAACTGAATTATGTACATATATTTATCTACACTGCTGTGAAAAGGTATTTGCCACCTACCTGATTTTGTTTTGCAAATTTGTCACACTTAAATGATTCTGATCAAAGCTGCCTGACCTTATGTGGAAAAAGTAATTAGGTATAAGGGAAAATAGGTTGTCACATAGAGCTAGGCAGGTTTGGAAGCTTTTTTCCATTAATAAAATCATCATTTAAAAACTGCATTATGCATTTACTTGGATTATTTTTCTGTAATATTAGAATTTGTTTGATGATCATTTAAGTGCCACAGAAATCAAAAAGGGGGCAAATACTTTTATACAGCACTGTATTGTATGACTGCTGTTTCTGTCAAACAATGGAACTTTGAATTTTGTTATTGTTTGGAATGTAATATTGTTTTTAATAAAGTGTAAAATGCACTTGTGTATTATTTAACTTATTGTAGCACAAAGAAAAATTCTGTATAAAGAGGTTCCCTTTTCATGATCTCCGTGTCCTCAGCAGGTGTCGGTATTAAACAAGTCCAGAAGAAATGTGGGATTTCAGACTGTGAGGGATACAGTTTAATAAAGCATGTGAGGAAAGTTTTAGTTGCAAAAGACTTCAAGGATTTGTTTCAGCTGATGGTTTAATTATAGCTGTTGTAAAAGTGGAAAGCAAAAGCTTAGGTGACACACTAATAACATAAGGAATTTAAGGTCTTATAACAGGACAAAGTTTTGCAATGAAAATGTGTTCAAACCACTAAATACTATGTCTGGATAAATATTTGCCTAGCGTGATTGGACAATTCAAGGAATTTGTGGCGTGAAGATTTATTCTTCACATCATGACGTACTTTGCTGTACATTTCACTCATGTAATCGCAGATATGTTTGATAACTAATTATATATTATAATTGTATAACTATGCATGTGACAAATAAAGAATCTTAAATAATTACATGTTCAATTCACTGCAAGCATAGAAAACAGGTAACAGTACTTTATCAAGTTCAACATTACGACAGATTTCCTGACTTTCAGACTTTTTGGAAATTTTTTTCTTTTTATGGAGCATGCAAGTCATAGAAAATACCTTTTCTTTTTGTTTTGTTGAAATGTACATTGATAAGCCAAAATTAAATGTAAAAAGCCACTGTTTACTGTCATTGCTATTACAAGCTATTTACAAAGTGATCTCCATGAACCGAGTTTTCACAAATTAAGTTCAGGGCCTGTATAGGAGCAAGCAAGTTCTAAAAAAAGATATTGCAAGAAACTGGAATATGTTTAAGAATGTGGTTTAATAAGAACACATATTGGACAAAAAGTTCTCTTTGTTTTCATACCAACTTTTTTTGGGGGGGGATTGGGGATTACCAGTTGTGGACTTGTCTTAAGGGATCAGCCACACGGATAAAACCCCTCTTTGACCAGCCCCTCTGAGTTAAGACAGAAAAATATCCAGAAAGGGAAAAGGAAGAGGACGGATAACTCCATCACTTCTCAGGAAAAGGTATGATAATACAGTTTTTAATATAAGAAAATCTTTCATCATTGATGAATGTATTTTTCTTGCATGCTACGGTCTGCACTGGAACTCTCCCAGGTTTAACAGAAACATATATTGACTTGTTGAAATTTGTAAAATTGATAATGATCACACTGTTTTGTTGAATATATCTGAATATTAAATTAAGAAATAAGTAGCTTAAATGTGTAATTGAAACTTACTACAAATACTAGTGGAGGGTTGAAGACTCCTTAGTTAGGTTTGATCATCTTATATTAATTTCTATGCAATTATGAGGTACTCTGGCTTATTTCTTGGTATATATACTTACTAGTGTTGAATGTTCTGAAACTAAGATTTTTCTTAAACACAATAATTATTTTACAGGATCGTATATGTTCTAAGCAATGCTTACAGCAACTATATTGGTAGCAGATTTAATTTTCACATGAATGTTGATGTCACACATAACATAACCCATTGATTTCTTTTTATGTTTTCTCACTAATAAGCCTGAAAACAAATTGGTTGTCAGCAATGAGCAGCCTAAGCAGCTCTGTCACGGGTATTAAATTTATGCTTCAGAACAATGTACCCCCCTCTTTGTGTCTCCCTCCCTCACAAATGCTTTTTTCTTTTTTCCATAAGAGTATTAACCAAAGATTTCTCATGTGCCCAGAGCATTTCTGCAACACAAGCAACTCTCCTACTGATGCATGAACAAAATTATTGTATCCCATAATTATCAAACTGTTTTAGTAACCCAGCGCAATGCTCCAGTAAAACCCAATATTATCATGAAAACATGTAGGGATTTGGTCGTGGGCCAGTGTATTTCCATTTTCAGTCAGTTTTTAGTTCCCCAGAACTGTATTTGGCACTTTGCCATGTCAGTACCTAGAAATTGTTGCTCAACATGTTTTTCAAGCCCCGCAGGTAACCAAAAAAGCACACTTCTAAACCAGGAAGTACCATGGATACACAGTTTGTCTACAGCCTTTTAGGGTAAGATCCCTAATGTTAAAATATTTTACATTTTTATCAATAATTTGGCAGCTGTGGCATACACCTCTAGAAAATTTATAAATTTCCTGAGTCTTATCCTGACCTTCATTTTGTCTTCACAACTCCTCTTAATTCTCTTACAGGGAAAATGCTTGGGTGTACATCGCTGCTACCTTTGTGATACTGTGGATTGTTGTGTGGCTGTACAGAGACAGCTTGGAGATTGAGAACATCACCGATAAGTATGTTTTTGTCACCGGCTGCGACACCGGGTTTGGAAACCTGCTGTGCAAGAAGCTTGATCGCAAAGGTTTCCATGTACTGGCTGGTTGTCTCACGGAAAAAGGAGCTGATGATCTGAAGAGAGCTGCTGGCCCTTATTTAAAGACAGTCGTGCTGGATGTGACTAATCAAGACAGCATCCAGAAAGCCATGGAGTGGACTAAGAAGGAGGTTGGTGATAAGGGTAAGAAATTATCTGCAATATTTAGATGCAAGATTCAGTTCATTTAATTTTCACAAAACATTTTTCTAACAAAATATTTCTCATTTGTCTTTCCTTGGTCCCCTGTAGGACTCTGGGGTCTTGTGAACAATGCTGGGCGCTCTTTACCCATGGGTCCATCAGAGTGGATGAAAGTGGAGGATTTCCACAGCACGCTGAAAGTCAACATTATCGGGGTGATCGGCATGACGATGACCTTCCTGCCCCTGGTCAAAAAGGCTCGTGGTCGAATTGTAAATGTATCGTCAGTGTTGGGAAGAGTGGCTGCCAATGGTGGAGGATACTGCATCTCCAAGTTTGCAGTGGAGTCTTTTTCTGACTGCCTCAGGTACAACCTCATTATCTTTAGACAGGAACATACTGTAACAAGCCCCTATACTGCTGTGCTCTGTTTAAAAAGGATAGTAATAGGGGGTTTGTTATTTCCTGTCATCTAACAAAAAAGCCTATATTCTGATTATTAAGACAATCGTACAAGACATTATTGTCCCATAAGGGAAATTTTATATTACTGAACATTTTCAGTAATATAAAAGACAAAATTTAACACACATTTCGAGCAATGAAGTATTCGACAAAGTCGAAGTAGTAGGCCCAATGCTTAGCTCTTTTATTTATGAGGAAGAAAGTGAAAACGTTGCAAGAATATATTTGTTGATTGCTAACATTTATAGCTACATTATTGCCAAATATAAAATTTCACAAGCTGACCGCCTAAACATGCTTTCATAACTGAGCTTTAAAGCACAGGAGTTTATTAGACAATAATAAAGACGAAAGTATGATTTTTAGAAAGTCGGATAATTTATTTAGAGCTTTGGCGTTTATGTGAATGATATACGTGTGTATTGGTTGTAGCCAGATGATGTTCTTTGTATGCAGGAGAGATATAAACTACTTTGGAATCAAGGTGTGTATCATTGAGCCGGGGTTTTTCAAGACTGCAGTGACAAACCTCGACCCCATCGAGAGGGAGCTACATCGGCTTTGGAACCAGCTCAACCCAGAGGTACAAGCCAGCTATGGAGACAAATACCTCGATAGGTGTAAGTACAACAGACTGCCGATCATCACTTCAGTGGACTGTAAAATGTATCACAAAACCTACTGTTTATGTTTTAGATTCAGATTTTGCTTTGACTATTTGGCAGAGAAGCTAAATTAATTCTTTACTGAAAATGTGTTTCAGTGTATTGTGAGATTTAAAGACACATTTTAAAAAGTGATATATAATCCCATTGCATTAATTTAATCTTTTCCTTTCCATTCCAGACATAAAGGTCCAGCGTTTGATCATGAATGCTGTCTGTGACTCTGACCTCACTAAGGTTACTGGCTGCATGGAGCATGCTCTTACCGCTGCCCACCCTCGTTCCAGATACAGCGCCGGCTGGGACGCCAAGCTTATCTGGATCCCCCTCTCTTACATGCCTTCCTGGGTAGTTGATGTTGGGCTTAAGCTGGTGCTGCCTCGTCCTTCAAAGAGTGTGTAACTAGTGAGGACTTTGAAGAAGTAATTTTGATGCAGTACTGAGGCTAAGTTCAAAAACATGTATTATACCTTTTAAAGCACCCATATTCCTTATATACATTGGCTATGCAGCCATCTGATGTTCCAGTTATTAAATTTGCATTATCTGCCATGTCAATGTTTTTCCCATGCAATGTCTGCTTGACACTTTTAGACAACATAAAAGAAAATGATGAAACTGTACAGTAAAATTTTGTGTACACATAACATTTTGTTTGTTAAAACTGTGCTGTACCTTTTAACACTATTATTTATGTGTACAGATGGATGCTATTAACCATCAGATGCTAAATAAACAGGATTTTACTACCAGGAAAAACTTATTTTTTCCAGAAACAAATGATCAGCTTATTGTGGATTAGTTGTAGTTTTGCTTCAGTACACAGTGACAATTCCATACCTTTGTGGATTGGAAACACATGCTAACACTTGGAGCACAAGTCTCAAAGTGGTATAACTAAAACATTTTCATAGATCTTATTTTTAAATTTTAATTATTTTTAAGCAACAAGAGTTTCACATACTGTATTGGCATAGCTTTAACATTAATTTACTCTCCTAGACACAATGACAAACAAACACTATTTTCCAAGTGTGCTAAGCTTAAAGCCCTACAACACATTAATTGTATGCTTAAAATTGTCAGTTTATATTGTCCAATAATACAATTCAGTCACTGGAAATTTCATAAGGTGGTAAAAATCACATAATGTTGTACTCACTTCATTATTCTCAAAATGTAGTACTAAAATATTTGAGTGTATTCCATAATAAACTTTATGAGAGGCCGGTGTTATCACACAGGCATGTGTAATATGAACAACTGGCTGAGGCTTAAAGCAGGTTATCGTGTGAATGTGTTTTGATATTGTCATTTTCATGACAGAGCCTGGGAGTTATGTCATTAAGTAGCAGCAGCAAGATATTAATATCATTCCAAAATATCCTAGTATGATATATTTTATAGAAGTCTTTAACTGAATATTACTTATTTTCTTTGTTGTCTTACATATTTTAAAACCAGATCAGTAACATATTTTCCCCACCCTGATTTTGTGAAATGCTCCCTGAACTCTACCTGAACTCTGGCTCATGATCACTGCCTATCCTTCCTCTTACTGTACCAGCTGATAATAGCATATTAAATTATACCATCAGTGATACATTCATTTATTGTTTCACACTGTGTAATTAGTTGTGCTGAAGTAGAATGTAGTGTTCACAAATGTGGGAACTAAATGAATGTGGCAATTACAATCAGCATATTTTTATACAAGCAAAATGACTCACTTTGTTTTCAACTTTATTCAAATAAGGCAGAAAAGTTTGACTATGTAAGTAGTGTACCTTGGATTTTAAAGACATGACTATGAAACTGACATGACCCTCTCAGTATGCACAGAGATGCTGCAGGAGATAAAATTCTTTCCTTGTTCCTACACTATAGAGTTTGTGAAAAACGATGGGTCAAGAATATTTAGGACTCAGCAATGTTAGACTGCACTGTCAAATTATTTTGCCAACAGAAAATGATCATATACAAAGGGCCACACTAAGACACAGTCGTATGAATTAGTCCTACGGCTTGTGAAGGAGATCGTCTAGTTTGCACCAGGAACATATAAGACTGCTCCCTTAGAGTTTTACTTTCAGGAGTGGATCTCAAAGAGTCATTAAACAACCTTTTGTTGCTATTGTGGATTCTGATATTAATTTAGCTGAAATTAAAATAGTTATAATACCATAAAACAACCCTCCACTGCTCTTAGCTTTGCTTCGGTGACCTGCAAAGCAGGACGTATCATGGCCCCTCTGGGGCCCCATCTGGCCAATGGGGGAATTTGCCCGATTACAGACGGGCAGCGGCAGCGTGAAACACCAATATTTCTCTGATATGTTTAATTGGCTTCATAAACATTAAAGCATTGCTGCATGTGCTGCTTGGCATATACTTTTATAGGCACATGCTTTTATAGTTTCAGTGTGAAATCTCCTACTGATATTCAGCTGGGTGGAGACTGATGATCTTTAATAATTTTCATTATGCCCTATGAGGAGGCATTTGCATTTGAAAAATCATTTTGCTTTTGATTATATTTTAAAGTATCAAGTGTATTGGAGAACCGACCCTTTAAATATTCCCCTCACATTTTCTATCATCCATTGATATGGATCAGCAGCAGAGGGTGAACTCCAAACCTCTATTTATTTCATTTACATAGGAAATGTTCCAAATCAGTTCCACAAGTAAACAGCCTGTAAACAGTCTGGAAACAAATCTGTATGAGCAAAGGGCAAAACAATATTATAGTATACAGTATATCCTCTGATTGTAAGGCTCAAAGGAAGCATTAAACATCAGAAAAATAAGAACTCCAGTAAAATGTAACTAAAACTACAATGTGAATAATATATCCCATATTGCGTCATAAAGACTGCACTATTTGATTAGACTACTTGTGGACTGTGTGGGTAGGTACAGTTAGGTCCATAAATAATGCAATAAAAAGTTTTTTGGCATTTGGCTTCTGTACACCACCACACTGAATTTGAAATTAATCACTCAAGATGTGAGTTAAGACTTTTATTTTTATTTCAGGGGTTCAATAAAAAAAGTTGCACAAAATGAGAAAAGCCGCACTTTTGTCAACCTTATTATTGATCTTATATAATCACAAATTATTGTTTCAGCACAGCTCCATCCAACTTCATTTTGAGCTAGTCTAATAATCAGACAACGTGAAGATACCAGTGTATAGTACTCTACTGTATAACCAGATAAAATATCACGTGATTGTTGCTGATCGAAACTACACTGAAAGTCAAAGTCATGAAAGTGTGGCGACTTAACAAGTACAGATGTGGATAACCGTGCATATTGTCAGAGAGTCTTTCTAGGAAAACATTGTTGTTTATTGTCAAGTAAACAGTCAGATAGTCATGTAGGTACTGAACAAAGAACAAGAGACATGAGTCTCTCAATGATAAGAGAGAGAAGTCACTTGTTCTCTGGGGGATGGGGGCTGTAACTGTTCAGCCAAGCACTGTTCTTTAGGAAAATAAATCAAATGGAAAACGAGACGAAAGAAATCTGACACTACAGGCCATAATATGCTTTATGTGGTTCAAAAATGACAAATGTGGAAGTTAGATAGTTGATCTTTTACATTGATGAGGACTATTTGAAATACAGAAGTGCAAGAGCAACTTTATCACACAGGCATCTATTAAAGTGAGATCAATAGGATGTGCATTACAATTTAGTGAGAGACCAGAGGATTTAATATTACACCCTGATGAGGAGTGCAGCGTCAGAACATGCAGAACGATAACTGGACAGCTGTGCATGGGGTAAGTGATGGGTTAAATGTAGTAGCAATTCTCAATAAAATATCTTACTTTCAGAATTTTCACCAAAGCTTTATTTTAGCACTATTTATGTGCACTATACAAAATAACACATTCTAGTCATTAGTGTCCAGCCAGTGAATCATGCAGTCACAGTGTAAAATGCTTCTGTCATATGTATTTATCTGTGACTGACAGAAAATCACTTCACAGTTATTAAATTATTTGTTTTGACACCCGCAGCTGTAATTAATGCTAATTTTCAATTAATTTGTTTTCATGATTAACTATACATGTTCAGTACCCCTGGCTCACATTACACAAAACCACCAATAAGTCAAAGCACACAAACGGCACCATATGGCTGATATTTGTCTACTGTTGCAGTCTTAAGTTTATTCAGAGCAGATTTAATGCTCCACTGCACTGTCCTAAACAGTAACATTTTTCAAGAAAATGTAAGCAAGTTATTAGTTTGCAAGAAAAAATGGGAGTAATCTTCAAAATGAAAGAAAAAAAAAAGTGTTGCACTCCTAAATATGATTACAAGTTGAATTGTGAGTCAAGGAAATAATTACTCAGTTTTTTATTTTTAGCAGTTTGATGCGTCTGTCAGAGGTATTTTACTCAAGCTTCTAATTTTTCATGCTGATAAACTTGGAAATAGTGAATAGCTTGCTAGTTTTAGGTGGTGTTTTATCATAAAGTTGCTGATAAATGTATTTTATTTTTACTGGATTTTAAGACAAAGATTGTCTCTAATTATCTGTGACATCAACATCCATCTTTTTTTTGCTCCATGTCACCTAGATGTGGTTAGGTTTCATACTGAAATCTGGAAAGTTAATCCATTCATAGATGACCGTCTAGATCACATTTTTGACCCCATCCATCTGCTAAGAATGTGATTTCCAATCTTAGTGGTAGTACCGGAATTTTTTTAAAATGGTTGAGTGAAAGTGAAAAATCTCTTCAACGTGACCTTTACTCATTGCTGTGCAGGTGGAGGAACATACCGGACGATGATGGTATGCGGTTCGAACATAAAGAGATAGTAAAGGTGTTGAAGTACCAGCATAGCTGCAGGCAGCAGGAAATGTAGCTTTTCTATAGCTGTGCATACCCCAATGCTATTGATGGCGTGTTGTGATACCTTTTAAATATGACATGATCAAATTAAACTGTAATTGAATGGCTTATTTTAATCTATTATCTTTTCTCAATATGTAAAGTTGATCAGATATGACATATTGTCCCTTTACTGACCTGGTTCATGGTGCACATACACAACCACAGATCACATGCACTTCCTGTTTGTCTCCATCCACCAGATGGCACTGTGGTTCTGTCAAAAAAAATGTCAGTAAGTCAGCTGGGGGAACCTACTGCATCCGTTGTGCTGACCATCAAATGGTCCCTGCAGGAAAGCAACATTACTAAGCAGAAAAGAGCCTATATAAGTCTGAGCTGACATTCAGAGAGACCGCTGCTACCTGTTCAGACAGTGATGTTTTTGACAGATCCTCTACTCTCTTACTTGTTACTTGGAACATTGTACAGCTTGTATTCATTCTGGGGTTTTTTTTAAACAGGATCTCAGATTTGTTTTACTCATTTAATATCTGTGATTTGAGCTGCAGTTGTCACCATTTTGTTTTCAGTACTTCAAAACAACCATTTTAAACATTTAATCATTTCATATTGATTCAGTGCTCCGGGAAGCTTTGTTTGTTCCAGCACTACTTTGCTAACGTGATAGAGAAAAATAAATGTGCAGATATATTATTTACCATACTGTAGTGCAACTAGCTTACCTGTGCTGATTTATCTCCTCCTCAGAGTTGTAGTAGCCAAAAGACTCCCACATGGGTTTGAAGACTATTTAATGGTTCCAGGAGGGACCAATAGTTTAATTAAGGAGGAATAATTTATTTAGATTTAAGCTTATGTTGATCTATTTCATTGTGATAAATTAATTAGCTTTAGCTAATATTATTATATCATAATCACTCATACTAATGTAAATAATTTTTGGATTGTTTCACTTTTTTGTATGTATTATGTGGAGAAAAGGATCAGACTCCCCCGCTGAATGGTAGGTGTTGAGGGTTGGGCGGTGAGAACCTATAAAGGTGCTGCTTGTTCACGTTAGGAGCTGCTACTTGTGCTACCTGTGGTCCTCAGTGTAGAAATATTTCCATTTGTTTATTTATTTAATTTTGTAGTACTGATTTAGTGGCTGTGTATGAAAGACAACAGAGTCGTCTGCACATTACTCAACAGTCTCCTGAACAGAAACCCTTAGAAATAAACACTGGGAAGATGACCTGTTTCAAGGTGAAAAGAACTGAAAGCAGGTATGAACTATGTTGGTTTCGGAAGATTTGTTGTTCATTTTAGTCATGGTAGCATGGAGACAGAAGGAATGCTAACCCTGTTTCTGTGGTTCAGTCACTCCATCTCTGACATAGTTATTTGATGAAAACGGAACATTTCAACAGAAATTCATGGTCAGATAACATACTCATTGTGCTTTTGTGTCTTGATGGATTTCCACCTTAAATTAGCAAGTTAACACACTAAACTAAGATGGTGAACATGGTAAACGTCATATCTGCATCAGCATACTAATGTCATTGTGATCATGTTGACTTGCTGATGTTGGCATTCAGCTTGTTTAGCAATGCAAAGTGCCACCACAGAGTTACTAGGATGCTGGTAGTGTTATATAGCTGATGCTTCATGCTGGTAATGATATTACCTTTTTTTATGTGGAAATTTTACTTTTACTTGCCAATTATAGCATGTAATCAACCAGGAAATTTCCCAACACACAGCCAAAAGCTTATTAATTTGTTTTGCTTCCCCACTCTGACACGTGTAATGATTCAATCAGATACATGGGTGTGTGTGTACAGTGAATTAGCAGGAGGTTACTGGGGGCAGAATCTGCCCAGAAAATTGGCCCGTGTGCGGCACAGGGTGGCCTTAGTGGATAAACCAGCCAGTGAGAAGACTTAAAACATTAGACTTTGTATTCAGTGTGTTTAAATCAGGAGATGAACATTTTTCACCATAAGAATATGATTAATCAAGCAGAACAAAGTGATGGATTGTAATTACTCCTACAAGTGAACAGTTTCTCATTAAAGCAGTGAACAAAGATATTACAGATACATTGACCTTTTGATTTAGTTCTGCCAACTGAGAAAGTGGTAAAAACAAATGATGTTGGTCATTAATTTTGAGTTGATTAATTCATGTAATCAGTCATTTGTTTCACAATCTTGACTAGATATCTCAAAATGATGTGCTAAGATTATTAAATATTCAAAAAGCTATTGTTTTTATGAAATTGGGGATTTATGGAACATTTGTTACAGCTTTTTCATAAAAAAATACATCACATTAAAAATACCCTACTATATACTTACTATAAGTACGTATATGCACTACTTCTTTTTACTATAAAATTGTCATTTTTAAAATTAAGATAAAGATAAAATTCATATAAATCCAACCTAAACATATTTGACATTTGAGTTGTTCAAAGTCCTTCCCACCAAGTTTAAATGTTCTTCTGACTTGTTAGACAGTTCCACTTATCTTGAATTTACATCAGGTGCCTTTGTTACAGCAGAGCGATCTGACAGGCATTTACTGGAATATGTGAAGCAATCATCACCACCATATGGCCACAAGGCGGAGACTACAGAAAAGGTTCTTACACACTTAAGACAATTTAGACAATTTGACATAACAAGCTGATCGATGTGTCAGTAATGTCTTGACATGGGTTTCTTTGTGGTAGACACCACAGCAGAGCAAAATATGACACTTACCCTCATAAGGAATCCTTTCCATCCCCTCATGGGTGATGTTTTGACAGAGGTACTGTACTGTGAGAAAGTTCTAGGCACTAGATCAGGAGCTGCCGATCTTGGTCCTTGAGGGCCACTGTCCTGCTTGCTTTTTGTTTGTTTCTTTCTCCACTACTCTTTGCTTGTTACCTGGTTTAGGTGTATTCAGCCAGTCAGAAGCTGTAATTGCAGGGATGGTTGGGAAAACAAGCAGGACTGTCTGATTTGTTCCAAATTCATTCTGCAACACGACCGCCTCACGGTCACAAAGAATTATCTTTCATGAAGATATGAATTTGCGGCAGATGGTATGATCCTGTAGAACCATGATCTCAGCAATGTGAGTCACTCTGATATTACATGAAAATTCAGAAAACGGGTCAGCCTAAATTTAGTAGGGCAAGTTCTCAAGATGCTTTTAACAACCTACCTGCCAACTACCTAGAACAACTCTGCACAAGTGTAGCCAGGAGAATCAGTGCTGTTTTGAAGATAAAGTGTCATCACACCAAATGTGCATATTTTTGTAGCATTTCACTGACATTTATGGCTAAAGAAATCTGATGTATTATTTTAAAGCATGCTCAATTTACTTTTTGACACTAAAACTAAAGCAAGGACTGAAGAGCAGTATAATTAGTTGTATTTGAGGACATGTGCTGACAATGTGACATTAACTGACAGCAAGTAGAGTTTTCCTTCCATCTCCTAGATATACAGTACCTGTGGCTCTGGCAGAATAGCTACGGAGGAATAATATTAGCTCACTTCCTCAAAGCTGGCAGAACTGTCTACAGTAGTAGACTGACAAGTGCATGTCAGAGCTCACTGCCTTTTCTCATATATTCAGTAATCATACTTCACAATATGGAAGTGTTAGACCTCAGCTGTATGTGATGTAACTTGTTGTTCTTTCCCCTAAAACCCAGATGTTTTCAATCTCACATGTATCTGCCACAGTCAAGACCATTATTAGACTGTAACAGGCTGTTTTTCCTGCCTCTTACGCTTTAAATATTTTGTTTGTTTTTCCTCTGAAAGCAAGTTCATCGTCATTGACAGCCATTTTCTCCCTATGCCACTGGTGTAGGTACATCAAATGTGTTTTATAGCTTTAGACTATAAATTACTCCAAGTCCCCAAATGGATTTTCTATGGTGCAACTTTTAAATGGAGCAGATTTGTATTTTATTATTTGAAACATTTTAGTGTATTTAGTGTTTTGTTCTCACTTGAATGAATAATCCATCTTAGAAGTGGCACAGTGTTATGGATTTCCTCATTTCTATCATTCTCTAGGCACTGTATTCTGCAATATTCTGTTGAAGGAGATCTTTTGTTTCTGTAGGGGAGGGTGCATGGCAACACCAGTAACGCCATATATTTTATAGCAATCTGTTCCCCAAAGCCAAGGCACTAGAAATAGAAGAGTTGCCACAATTAGGGGTTAAAAACAATAACAAGTCAAATGATTAATGTAGCTTTGAATACTTCCAAGAGGGTTACTGAGATCATTGTTTTCTGTTGAGAAATGCAGGATTTAGCAGCAAAACTACTTTCATGGACTTCTACAAGTCTGTGCGTTGTAAATCGATGTTTAGGGGACGTCCGCTAGAGGCAAACACATCTCCTCCCAGCTGTTATTGCCTGTCAAGGAATTTGAGACAAATGTGGTTAAATGGTGTAAAACAAAAGTGTTGGACTGAGGCAATCATCAGAAATCATCAAAGTGTTTGTAGTACGCACTTAATGTAATGTAGTTAAAAAGGCTTTAGACAAATTTTCTGTCAGTGTGTGTCTCATACGTCACCAACGTGTACTGTAATGTGAGGGTTTAATGAGTGGTGTGGTTGTAGAAGGGAGAAGGATTGTGTTGTCCTGGGCCCAGCCAGGGCTATCGGCAGGCTTGCATATGACCATATCAACTCAGAAACTAGTAGTATTTAGATTAAGGTAAATGCAAATTATCAACTGTCTAAATATATACATGCAAAGAGTTTCACTGTAAATATTTTAGCAAATTCTGTTTTTAGTAAATTAACTAAAATACATGAATTTACACAAATTCTCATATAAAGTACTCTGAACAGTACTTTGAATATGAGAACAGGTTGGGTTACACAACACCAGCTTATTTTAAGTTACCTGCGGGCACTGTGACCTTTTTTTATAGTGTGATAGAATATTAGATTTCAGCCTTGGTTAACTCTGAATAGAAGGAAGCAGATAATGGAGCATAGCTAACAAATATGTAAAAATGCATGTCTGAAGCATAAATGTCACCTACAGATGTTTACACCATTTCTAATTTACACTTAATTTAGATTAGTGTAACTTGATGCTGATAATTGTATCAGGACTATATAACACCCGGTTATTGAGCTACTTAAAGTCATTAGTTTGTTACTGTCTCTACGTGTGCAATTATTGATTAATATGGATGTGACATTGTAAATTCAATAAATATTAGAGCACTGATATTAATATGTAAGATTTGTTTCTAACATAGCATCAACTTTATCAATTTAAATCCATTATAGGATTATGTTTTATGTTAACTTTGTTTATGAATTTTCCACATTATAAAACAAATCATTGAACTGCACTTAACTCTCATAGTGTGATTTTATGGCTTGAAGAAACTTTGAAAATAACTCTTTCCACTGCTTAATTGCAACAATGGAAGTGTTCAGTTTTGGAAAAAAATAGCCAAAGGTTGTCTCACAAAAAGTCTTTAAACATGCCATCTGAATAGATCTGAAGCAGTTTAATTTTCTGCAGAACCACTCTTGTAACACCTCTTAGGCTACTTTGGCTTTTATGAATCTTAAGACAATTAACACTTGTGGTCTCCCAGACAAAAATGAAGTGAGGCAAATGCACATTATAGGACATTTTATTTTGATTTAGATGTTCAGAAACTGAGATGAATCCGGAGTCATTTCCCAACTCTATGGCGATTATTCTTCTCAGCCCATGATCTGGCAAAACAAGGATAAATGAATCATTATGTGATTATCCTGTAGAATCCGAACAAAATACTGCACAAATACATGTATTTGAATGAAAAAATGAAATCATATGCTGTACTGCATAGGCAAAATTATAAAAGCATATTATGTAACTCAAGTGTCGCAACAGCTCAACTGAACTGCTACTTCTGAATATCTTCTATACATACGACACTGTTTGATTCATATGGGTATAGTGTTAAATACTGACGCTGTTCATCCAGCTGATGTAGGCAGAAACACGAGTGAAGACGGTGGGCCTCCTGTAAGCGTTGCAGCCAGAGGAAGACACAAAGCTGGTCACACCATGGACAACCCACTGGCCATTGACTTGACAGTTCAGGGGGCCACCAGAGTCACCCTGTATTCAGAGAAAACACATCAGACTAATCTTGGAGCGACAACTCCACAACTAAACACTTTGTTTTTGCACATTTGAGCACAGTTAGTAGTGACGAGCCCATTTTGCAATACAGTTACAGTAGCTTGCTCCTCACGTCCCCAAATAAACTCACAGCCTTGAGCAACTTTGTGCAGAACATGAGTTTGCAACGCTTTGACACTTTGTGCAGCTTAAGCACTAGCCCGGATCATTGTAACTGACTTATGCCCCTGCTGATGCAGCAAGTAACCCCTCATGTGCCTTCCAAAATATCTTCCTTGACAAGAAGGGGTCAGACCTCAGCTCAGTGGGAGACATTCAATTTTACTTTGTCATGCTGGAGTGGGGCTGACTTCTGACAAGTTCTTTTCAGAGTTTCTTTACTCTGCTTGTACCCAAATACCATTCCTATCATCTTAATCACAGAAGGACCCCATGTTTTGGGACACAGCTTGAGAAAATGGGCTGAACGTCTTAGCTGGGAGAAATCTACCCTGCAGAAATAGATGCTACTTTCAAATAATAGCCTAAAACCTACTAGTTATAATAAAATAAATCATGTTAGGTTAACTGTGCTCACAGAATCTCATTGTAATTTCTTATTTAAGAAATAGCTATTGTTTGCTGCAAGTGTGTATAAGTTATAACTAATAGCTTATTCATGTTCGCACACATGACATTTTTTCATAAACCAGTATGTAATTATTTATAAATCAGTTCTAAGCAATGATTATGATTACAATATAGCAATCACTTAGGACAATTTTTATAATTTCTATCAATATTTTTTCTAGGTTGTTGCTGAAAGGATCCTCAAGATTGAGTAGCCATGAGTTCTAATAATTGATAGAGTTTTTGGCATGTAACTGAACTATAATTAAGAAATCGTTGACTCACCTGGCAGCCGGACTCGCTGCCACCACCAGCACAGACCATTGTGTTCTTCACAGTGCTGCCCCACCATCCAGAGCTGGAGCAGGTGCTGTAGTCAACAACAGGCAGGTAGGCCTGCTTCAGCTGAGCCGACAGCTGACCTCCAGCTGGGGACATCAGCAAAAAACAGTTTTAAGGTTCTGACAGCAGACAATTGTAACTATTGTGTTATTTACATCTAGCTTTATTAATGTATGGAAAAACTAACTGAATAATGGATCTAAAATGCAAACAGATTGTGTCAGTCTTACTCTGGGTGCGACCCCATCCGGTGATGTAGCAGTTGTTGTTGTGGGGCAAGACCTGACCAGAGGGGGGAAGGGCTCCAAGCTGGACATAGGAGTTGAGTGTAGCATCAGTGGACAGACGCAGGAGAGCAATGTCATATCTGAGGGTAGAATAACATGGCCTCCATTAGGTGACTTAAAAATCTTATAACTCTCTCCACTCATAAAAGGTTAACTTAATGGCCTTGAGCTTTGTTCCCTCACTTTGTCTGACCTTCCTGTTTCAAAAGTTAAATGAATTTTGGTCAATTGATGGGTTATTGCAGCTTTAATTATATTGTACAATTTCATTCAATTAATTTTCTTGATTTGAGATTTATCAAAATGTTTTTTAGAATTTTGTAAACAAAGATTGAGATTTAAATTATTTCTTTTAAATGAAATTTTATAATCAAACATATTTCAAAACATGCCCTCTTACATTTTTCATTAGTTTTGTGTTATCTGTGTGTGCGTGTGTGCGTGTGTATCTGTGTATCTGTATTCTGATGATTTTTTTTTAAACTGTGCCCAGTAACCACTAACCCTCCAGCAACATTGTTGGTGTTCCAGTTGGGGTGGATGTAGACACGGCTCACGCTCATGTACTGCTCTCTGCCCTCCTGGGTGTTGATGTTGTGATCTCCAAGTACAACACGCCAAGTCCTGGAGCTGTGGATGTACAAAAAAATGTTTTCTTCCACTCTTCTCACACTTATTTTGTGTAGCAGTTAGCAAACTCTAGTAACTCGGGTATCTGCAGAAAATCCATGTTACATAGAAAATGTGGGTTGTGGGAACAGTTACTTTTATTTTCTTAACAGAAACAGACAGCTTCCATCCATCCGTTACTGTAACTGCATGTCCTTCTAAGGGTTGCAAAAGTGCTGGAGCATATCCCAGCTGTCATTGAGCAAGAGGCAGGAGAGGTCGCTAACATGCACCAAGCAAAATTGTGCAATTGAAGTGGGACAAATATGGGAAACCTAAATTCAAATAGGATTGTTGTCAAATTAAACTTGGGAAGTTATTTGATTGTAATTTTATGACTGCACACCTGTGATGGCTGAATTGGAATGTGACCATTTTCTAAAAGGTAGAATCTGATGTAGAGTTCAATCACAGGTCAGTGATGAACGCTTTAGAGTAACTGGATGCATTTTACATTTGCCATTTGTTCTCGGATGATAGCTGCATTTTCTTTTCTGATACAAAAACACCTTATAATGGTCTTGTGTACTGATTATATGTTTTTTGGTTCATATTTAAACATGCTGGTCATTACATTTTTTGCAGAAAGTGTCCCACATTATAATACTTTACTCCACTTAATATATATATATTATAAAATTATTTATTATGTATTTCAGAACACCTACAGTACCTTTCCACTTTATCTATATCTCTGTTAATTTTAGGCAGCTATTCTGTGATGCATGAAACTCCCACCTGTCCACACAGTGAGCAGCAGTCATGACCCATCCTCTCTTGATCAGTGTCCCTCCACAGGTGTGGTAGAAGCTGCCGCCAGATTGGTACTGGAGAGAGATCTAATGAAATGACATTGGAGATCATTACAAGTAGAAAACACTGAAGCTACACATATTTGCTAAATGTGTGTTGGCAGCATTCCTAATTGAACTAAGCTTGAAGACATTACGATTCCCTAATTAAACAAACAAAATGAAATTAGTGGGGGTGTGTGCGTGTGTGTGTGTGTGTGTGTGCAGAATACATATTGTCTGGTGGACTATTTTAAACAAATATGGCATGCGTAGTCAGAGAGCAGTATTATTATATTACTATATACTTTTACTAAAGTTAAGATGTTCGCTATGTCTGCTGCCACTGCAGTAGAGTAAAACAATAGTGTACTATACCTGCCAGGGCCAGGAGTTGGGTCTGGCCACCTCTCCTCCCACAACTCTCTCCTCAGTACGGTCTACCTCCAGGTACCTGGGCTGGGGCTCCAGCCCAGCCAGCACTTATCAAAACAGAAACACAGGAAGCATGAAAAAGTTAGAGATTGTGTAGTTAGGTGTGTCAGGGGAATGTGTGCAGAATGTTTTGTCAAGAGAGAAAGAATCTGGGAGTTCTTACCAAGGGCTGCGAGAGAGGTCAACACAAGAAACCTGAGCATGTTTGCAGTCTCCTAAAACTTTCTGCCCTGGAGACTTTTGTCCACTGCTGTTTTATACCCTCAGGGGGGCCTCTGTTGAGTGTGTGTGTGTGTGTTTGTCTGTGAGAGACTTTTTTAATACAGCACCTGTCCATCTGTGCCCGTCTCACAGTTATCAGTACTGTGAAGTAATTCATCAGAAAGCTGACTCAGCTATTGAATCTATATTTTCCACGTCTACTAACTGTATATGTTTTTCCAATTGTATTTATTGCCAGATGAGAGATTGTGAACATTACATTTTGTAGTGAAGTCGTACTTGAAGGTAGCTGCTGTGTGTACACAAGAAATACTTATTTTTTTATTTTAAAAAAATTCTTTAATGTCTCTTAACATCACCCTCTGTCTTTGGACCCCCAAGTCATTTTTTCGCAGCACACTTACTTCCTGCCAAAGTTAGACAGGGACTCAAAACGGCACACATACAGACACATTCTGGCATTTTCTCCAAGTGCACCCCTGCTGTTAAAACCCATCTTCAGATGCATTTTACTCTGCAGAGTGAGTGTGTATGACTTTGTTCTCTTTCCGATTGTGCGAAAAGCCCACTGGAGGCAATCAACTACTGGGACTGATCCCAGAAAGGACCATTTTTAGTTTCACACGGTATTAAAGTGTAAATCAGTTACAGAGAATGACTTTCATTTGTAATGTGCTATATGAGAGGGTTGTCAGGTTGTGGAGCACATAGAATATGCCATGTAGACTCATGGTAGATGAAGAATAGGTGCACTAGCACAGGAATTCATTTTCTGGTCAAAGCTGCTCTGAAGTTGACAGGCTGGAGAGATAGCTGAGCTTCATATACTCGGAGGAGGAAAACATGTGGAAGGGAACATGTAATTAGGAGGTACTGTAATGGGATTATGATAGGTGCACTGTATATCATTGTTTATTGAAAGTTGTTGATTAATACTAGTAATAAGCCAAAGGTGCCAGTGCCTTATTCATTCATCTTTAAGTACCCCGAATTACTCTCCACTCACAGCACTCTGTCTATATGTTTTTTTTTTTCATTATCACATGTCTGCAACATGTGTGTGATTCCCAAAATAGGCAGAATGTACTTTTGATTATTGCATCAATACTCCCTGCAGCCTTTTCCTTCTAAAATGTCACAAAACCATCAGAGAGGAAAAAGAAAGAGCAACACAAACATTACGTTTATAAAGCACCAGTTTTATTTGACCATACTCTGATGGAGGCAAAAGAAACGAAGAACACTTATTTTCAAACATAAAAATAATAGACAGACAAATAAGAGGACAAAATACTACAGAATGAAGGTCAGAAATGCTGAACGGCTCAACATCAGGACACATTAAAATTGTATTTATGTGATTTAAAAATACATATTGTGTTAGGTATTTGTCTAAATTGTCTAAAAAGATGTTTTCTTAAATGTTTTTTATGCATTATATAACACAGACAACATAACAACAGTGTGGATCTGGACACCAGCTACTTGTGAAAACAAAATCATCAACACAGATCTTGATTTGGAAGAATTTTATTGGTAAAATCTTAATTCACTTTAGAATGAGGTTGATTCAGTGTAGTTTCTTTAGAAAAACCTCGATTTCAAGGATTGTTCATGACCTAGAAGAAGACAATTGAATATGTTTAGCATGTAATAACATCCCACTTAAAATATTTTATAGCAAAGTGAAATAACGGTGAAATATGTTAAAGTTAAGTCTTTATGTTGCGTTTTCCTTTTTGTCATAATTCCACTGACCGAGTTCATCCATGTGATGTAGGCTGAGACACGGGTGAAGACAGTCGGCTTCTGGGGAGTGTTGCATCCCATACCAGACACAAAGCTGGCTATGCCATGCACATACCAGCTGTTGTTAACTTTGCAACTTAGAGGACCGCCAAAGTCCCCCTGAAGCGAAACAATGAAAGGTTTGTGAAATGTAAACAGATACACTGCCATATCATTTTTTTTAATGGTAGTGTTGTGGTGGAAAAACTTGAATGTGCAGTAGTCTCTCTTTGAGACTTGTACTTATGGTGGATAATGTTGCATTTTTATCAAACTCTTTGTACAATTTATAAAAAAGACTTCTGAGAAATTTAAGATGAGTTTCATGTAGTAGACACCAACCTAATTTGATTGACAGTTGCAAGTCAATTTGGATTAAATTTTAATACTTCACATCAGCAAAGCCTGTATTATAAATGGGATGAGACTGATTTTCAAAAATAAATTGTGAATGGCTGTGTTACCCACTTGGCGTTAAATGTTATGCAACACACATTAGTTTGAACAGGTACATTTTATTTTAATGTGATATTAAATAAATAAATAAATACAAGAACATGATGCGTTTGAGATGATGGCATCAGCAGACTCACGTTACATCCTGAATTAGCACCTCCTCCAGCACAGATCATGGTGGTCTTGACTGTGCTGCCCCACCAGCCCGAGCTGGTGCAGGTCTCATGGTCGACTACAGGAAGGAGTGCTTGCCTCATTCTGGAAGGCATGCTTCCCCCAGCTGAAGGTACAGAGAGACAAACGAATGCATGTGTAAGATAACGAGCCACTTCACAGCGTGTAGTCGGAATTCTGAACGTGAGGATCTGCAACTGACTCACTGGAGGTGCGCCCATATCCAGTGATGTAGCAGGAGTGGTTGTGGGGCAGGATCTCACCGAAAGGAGGAAGAGAGGCCAGATTCACATATGAGGTCAAGGACACCTCAGAAGACAGACGCAACAGGGCGATGTCATTGCTATTAGTGAAATGATGTCAGTGTTTGAAACTTTCTACTGGAAACAGACACAGTCATTAGCTAACTCCACTGCTGCTGTGGAGATAAAAAAAAAAAAAAAAAAAAAAAGCACTGGCCACCAAATTGTTCGCTTTGTGTAGTCTGTGTAGAATGGAATGATAGTTACAGAAGACCCACCCAGAAGAGATGCTGTTACTGTTCCACTCAGGGTGAACATAAAAAGCGATGACATTCCTGTATTGCTCTGTTCCAGAAGCATCATGCAGCACAAGATCACCGAGGACCACACGGAAGGAGCTGTAACTGTTTTAGCTTGAATTAGTTTATTTGCACAGTTTAGTAAAACATCAAGACAAAACAGCAAAATGCAAATAGAGCATGAGTCTTCGTATTCACAATAAGAGAAATATTTGTGTAGAATGGTAGTAAAAAATAGAGCATAATAATATCTTATTAGGAGGTCATACTCACAGTATCTTACAGATAAATACACTTACAATAAGTAAAAACAAGACAAATAAATGTCAGGTAAACGCTGTGGTTACCATCTGCAGCGCCATCTCACAATCAATAGGATTTTTCTCTGGGATCTCTGATTTTGGTATAAAATTTAATGCCAATAGAATCCATTAGGAGGATGATGATGATGATTTTACTGAGCAACATAAATATCTGCAATAATCTTCATTAAAAGCCATTTAATAATAATTATTATTATTATTATTATTATTTCTGTTTGGACCAAAGTGATGCACAAGTCGACAGACCACAACTAGCATCACTCTTAAAAACAATGTGAGGTTTACTATACAATAGTAGTTATATGATACCTGTACACACACTGAGCAGCAGTCATAACCCATCCTTTCCTGATCAGTGTTCCTCCACAGAAATGATGATAGGATCCTTCTGAGTTGTACTGGAGAGATACCTGGAACGCAGCTCACAAAATATTATAATGAAGAAAACGTCATGCTGTGATAGACTTCATACTTAAATTACATTTAAGCAAGTAAGTGTAGTTTTAGATTTATATGATTATATTATTATTATTATTATCAGATTTCTTGGCATTTTTCCTTATTTGATAGTTGATAGTCTACAGAGAAATGAAACAAGAGCACAGAGGTGTGTCACATGTAGAAATATGCACCTTAACCATTTAACCACTGAATTCATTTTAGTCTTTGTCCTAAACTAAGCTAATTGGCTGTGGGCTGTAGCTTCATATCTAATGAATGTTGTCAATCGTCTTATCTAACTCCTTAAGAGAGAGAACATATTTTTATTTATAAACTGTTCCTTAAAAAGCAACCCTCTGTATCATTATTGTGGAGACCATTAACCATTTAAAAATGTCTCAGTCTTGCAGAGTTCCCATTTAGACACCTATAACGACTGGTAAAATCAATATCCTGTAGTTGTACAACCTTGTTTTTACATGTTTTGCCTGACTACGTTATACTCTACCTGCCAAGGCCAGGATGTGTGAGACGGCACATTTTCACCTCCCACAACTCTTCCAGCAGTGCTGAGCTCTGTGTAGCTGGTCTGAAGCTCCAGCTCAGCCAGCGCTGAGACACAGGGGGATGCTCATCAGAACACTACTGAATACGCTTTCATCTTGTGTTAATTGTATCTATTTTTATCATAAGCAAGAAAGATTGCAGAAGACTATTTACAGTAGAGCCTTGATGTCTCTTACCCGTTGCTGTAAGAGCGGTGAACAGCAGCAACACAAGCATGTCTGCAGCAGCTTCACATCTCTTAATGCATGTCTCATTTTTATACGCTGAGCTGACCTTCATTTTATGTTGACCAACTGCTGAGCTTAGCAGTGGTCACAGATGCACCTGTTGGCCATCTCACATGTTATCTCAGTTTGTGATAGTGTGTGAGAACATGTTGCTACATCACACTCTTTACACACAAACACACACAAACACACATATATACCGTATATATACTGTATATCTCTTTCAGACTGCATGTACAGCACACCTGTTTTTACAATCTGCGACCACACTTTCCAACATGATTATTAGGTGATATTATTAACACATTTTATGTATCCTTCATAAATGGTTTGTTGTAGTTAGTTTGATGCCTAAAGCAGAACTGTAACCTTCATGATGTACAATGTTAAATGTTTACATTGCTTTTATTTTCGGTTGAAACATGAGTCACCATGCAACATTTAATCAAGTTTATTTTTGTAGACCAACAACTGAACAAGCACAGTGGATGAAGCAATGTTCAAATTCAAACCAACTGTTCTGTCTCTTAGCTCATGATCTGGAAAAGAGAAGAAGTGAATAGTGATTAAACATACATAACAAAAGTGACCATGTAACAAGTTCCAATTACTCACTAGCATATAACTAATATATATGTTGTATAGGTTATTATTTATAATATTACTTAGGCTACATTTTATAAATGTACATAACACATAACACTGACCCCGTCCATCCAATCAATGTAGGCAGACACACGAGTGAAGACAGTGGGCTTCTTGACTGTGTTGCATCCCAAACCAGAAACAAAGCTGGCAATACCATGAACATAGTATCTTCCACTAACGAGGCAGTTCAGGGGGCCACCTGAGTCTCCCTGAGAGCAAGGAGATTACAGAGAGCAGCTTCAGTAGTGTGAACATGGTGGTTCAGTGTGTAAAAGTAAAAAAAATATAGTTTATTTTATTGGAGAGATACTTTCTACCCAACTGTATGTTTCTTAACAAAGTTAATCACTTTAATAAAGTTTATCAAGGTACAATAGAGTAAAATAATGACTTTTTTTTCTTTTTTTGTTTGTTTTTTTACATAGGAGACTCACATTGCATCCGGCCTCAGCACCACCGCCACCACACACCATGGTTGTTTTCACAGTGCTGCCCCACCAGTCAGACTTGGAGCAGGTTGCATAGTCGACCACAGGAAGGTAGGCCTGCTTGAGCTGTGCAGACAGGGGGCCGCCAGCTGGAAAATGTCAAAATGGAATAGAATGGCACATTGAGCTTTATAGAAATAGCCTCAACCACAACATTGTTGAAGTGCGCCAAAGTAGCATGCAATCAACTCACTGGAGGTGCGTCCCCATCCGGTGATGTAGCAGAGGTTGTTGTTGGGCAAAATCTGGTTAAGGGGAGGCAGATAGGCCAACTGGACGTAAGAGTTCAATACGGCATCAGAGGACAGACGCAGCAGGGCAATGTCATACCTGAGGTGGAGATCCATGAATCAAATAGGAGAAACCAAATACTAAAACCAGTTAGGGCCGTACACTCGCAGGTAACATTTTGCCTCTCAGAAATGAGAAATGAGAAGAATAAATCTCTTCTAATCATCATAATAGAAAATGATGATATAATACATTTTAAAAAAATAAAAGCATGTCAGCTGTAAAACCATGAAATGTTATGAATCTAAGAAATCCTCACCCGTTAGACACCCTGCTTGAGTCCCATTTGGGGTGGATATAAACCTGGCTGACTCCAAAGACCTGCTCTCTGCCGCTGTTAACGTTGAGGTCATGTTCTCCAAGAATGACACGCCATGTCCTAGCGCTATAATATGTTTTTTTTAAGCAAAGTTATTGTTAGCAATCAATGATTAGATATAATATAGTAAAAAACAAAACAAAATATGCATTAAATTACCTTTTATTTTGTTTATTTAATTGTTTGGAGGCTTTTCTTTATTTCGAATCGAATAAATCCACTTTGGTATTTGACAGTTATAAATGAGGTAATGAAAACTGTTGGCATTTAAAACCACTGAAATAAATCATAGCCGGGTCTTGAGATAAGAGTAAGCAATTAATTTTGAGCAAAAATCTGTATTGTTTGTATTTACCTCAACATAATCAAATACTGTGTACAAATAAACCCACACAGCTTGAGGACACAAAGTCTCTGCTCTAGTTAATCATTATGTTACCTGTCCACACAGTGAGCAGCAGTCATGACCCAGCCTCTCTCAATCAGGCTTCCTCCACATGTGTGGTAGTAGCTGCTGCCAGACAGGTACTGAAGAGAGATCTAAGGAGGAAATATATGAATCAGCTGGCTGTGTGTGAGACACAATCTCTAAATTCCATTTTATTTTCCTGCTGAGACAATGCAACGATTAATCATGCATATTACTAGTGACTTAATGTTACAGTAGGTTACCTGCCAGGGCCAGGAGTTGGGTGTGGCCACCTCTCCACCCACTACCCTTACAATGCTGTCCTCCAGGTACCTGGGCTCAGCCAGCACTGGTTAAAAATATAATAAACATGGTTTATATGCATTTTTCCAGAAACCCTAAAAACATAATTTCCTTTCTAACTACATAAAAAGAAAACAAAAATTAGGGCAGTGAGAGTGTACTGTTGTTGTTGTACTTGCGTGTTGACTAAACTAAAAATGATGGACTCACTGGATGACAGAGTGACTGATACTAACTGACTGATGACAGAGAGAGTGACTGACTGATGTGCTGGCTGACTGATAACCAAGAGTAAGAGAGTGAATGAGACAGAACAAGATGAATAATGAATGGTTATACAGCAAAGTGTATGCTGTCATTTTCTTACCCACGGCTGCGAGACTTGTCAACACCAAAAACCTGAGCATGTCTGCAGTGCGTCAAAACGTTTCTGCAAGGTACAAATGCTTCTTTCCCTCTTTTATACCTCAATTTGACCTTCAGCTGGTACAGAAAAGTGTGGCTGTTCTTTCATCTGTGACCAAAGTCAGGTATGCACCTGTAGCCCGTCTCACACAGTGTTATCACAGTCGGTTACCACACACCTCTTACTCTGACCAGTGGAAAATGGTTCAGAATCAAGAATGACACGTAGACGTAGAGTATATTTGGATGACATGAGTCACAGTGATTCAAGGGTCTTAGAAAGGTTATTTATTTTGGCTAAAACAGTCCACCACATCTATTTTGGGGGGATGATTTTTTTATGTCAGAACATGGTCTTAAAGCAAAGGAGTTTAATACTGATTTGCTGACCTTATGACAAAGTTTCCAATATGGTCTTTCAGTGCATAGTCACACTCCATATTTGACTGTATTGACCAAACAGAAATGCATTTTCAGTATTCCCAAAACAGAATATTCTTTGTTTAATTGTAAGTTCTGCAAAAATGTAAGTACTGAGTTAATAAAGAAGGTAGCCGTGACATTTGGAGCTGTGGATTTCAGTCTGAGTGAAGAAGGAATCTATATGAGTCTATTGACTAGGTAACATTATTTGTAGTTCCTTTGTAAATCTAAAAATGCAGTCAGTGAAACTGTAATTACACTATCATTTCTTCACAATTACATACAATTAAACACTATAATGTAAGTAATTTTATTTATAGAATACAGGCAGTAAATGATTTGGGACAGATGTAAAAGTATAAATTATTTTGACATATTACACAATACATATTGAATTCAGAGTCAGTACAGTGATGACAAGCAGGGCAGGCTACAGTTCAACACTAGAGGGGGCTAAATACTAAAAAACACACAGTAGCTCTACTTAGCCTCATACATTATAAAGCCATTTCATCTATATTTTACAGGAGACAGATGACAGACAGATGACAGACAGATGACAGACAGATGACGTGTAGTTCTGGGATTTCCTTTATAATACCCAAATCTTCACACAAGTCCATTTTCAATGTGTTTCAGATTTTTTTGTGTAGTACTAAAATGAGATAAGAAGACAAAGTGAAAATCGACGTTCCCAACTTAAAAGATTTATATCCAGTGTGAGAACTGAGTTAAAGAAGATTTCTCTCCTCTACTTTTCACTGACCTATCTGCCGCTGAACAGTAGAATCACAGATGATTTATGCAGAGCTAGTAAGTAAAAAATATAATAAATAGATTTTTTTTTTCCAAACCATTTAGTAGTTCTTAACTGGTCACACTGATATTTCCAACAATAGTTTTCTGGACAATAGGAAAGTCTCTGGTGTGTCCATCTTTATAAAAACAATTCTTAATTAGACAGGAAGTCATTAAAACTGTATGGATTTTGGATTATTGCCTTATCAGGCTATTACAGAGATAGCTGTGCTGACTGGTAATTGAGCAGGCCCCCTGACACACAGGGAAAAAAGGTCGTAAAGCTGCACAACTTTATCATCAGCAGGGGCGCAACAACTTTTCTATTTTCTTTCATAGAGCCTCTTTTGGCCCCTCCAAACTCCCCGTGTACCCCGTCACCACTCTGACCTTTTCTTGCAAATGCATAAATCAAATGGAGAGATCAAAGACAGGAAGTGGGGATGTGCTAATTAAAGATGTTTCTTCTTGATACAGTTTCCCTTCGTTAATGAACAGTCGATTTGGTTCCCATAAAGATGCCTCACACACACGGGCAGGAAATTGAGGTTCCAGAAAAAAATTAATGGGATGCACTGATTTGGTGTGTGATAGAAAGTCTGCAGTTATCACTGTGGTAACTGGTGTTTATGCCAATGTGACAGTATTTGAAAATCTGAAATTGTTTCCAGAGAGAGCTTCAAACTCCACTAAAGGAAGTGCACAGTCATTCATTCCAGCATTTTCTGTTATTGGTGCTTGCGTGTGATGCTGGGGGGCAACACTGTATGTAATGCAGAAACTGATGATGCTTTAAAAGGGAAATCTGATCATGTGAGGTATTTGCAGATATGGCATTAGTGAAAAAGGTGTGTCTGTCTTCAAGCACATGATGACAACCAGTTTTTTTGGGGGGTACCCTACACAGGATGACAACAGGACAATAAATCTTCTAGCTCATGAATAATATACAGTATGTATGAGAGTTGAGCTAGAAATACAGTAGTGATGATTATGATAACCTTGAATTCAATCTGGCATACCAAGTTCTTTAATGTAATTTCTCTCTGCAAACTACTTGAAGTGGCTCGAGCATAAAACATGAAAGCTTTTTCCCCCATCACTGTCTGTACCCCAGGGACAGACAGCAGATATGTGTCCTGTGATTTAAGATTGGAAGATGAACTCTGTGAAATGAGTTTGCAAATATACAAGGCAAATTTGTCTATAATGGCTTTTATAAATAAAAATATAGCCTACCAATGACTCATACAGACAAAATTTTAATGAAGCCATTTTCTTGTTTTCTTGTTTTGCCCTTTTCTAACTGCTAATGCAGATCTTACAGTATATTCCCTTTCTTTCTTCATAAGCCAACATTGTAAAAGAATCCCAGAATGCCTAAATAACAAAAATATCCTGAAACTCACAATTTTAACAATAGCGTCTTTGTGCAAAAGAGTCGGAAATACATCAAGATTAAATGGTAATGGTACAATCATTTGGATGCTAATGTAAAGGCAAAGAAAGAAATTCAAAGAAACATTTCTTGATCTGTAGTTGCTCTCAAATCATGACGTTTGTCTCCATCCAAACGTATAACAACTTAATACTGTTTCTTGTGTTCATCTGGCTCTTGTGTAAAATATATATGTGTGAGGAGATGAAGCACTAAATTGCTGCACATCATGGCACTAATCTACACACAGTCCACAGGGACCAGCAGTGTATTAGCACTTTTTCCTGCTGGCTGAGGAAATGTGAAGGAATGCTTCAATGCTGTCATGTGTCCTGCTGGGTGACAGCAGAGAAACTGATCCACTGGGCTGTTTGCGACCTTTAATTGCAATTATACAACAGTGAAAACAATCAATACATTCTCCTTCTACCCCCTAATCTCCCTTTCTCTCTCTCTCTCTCTCTCTCTCTGAGGAAGCTGCACAGCTCATGTTCCCTCTCATGTTTCCTTCCTCACTCTTCTTTTAGTCTGCCTCTTTCTCTATATATCTCGCAAAAAGCTGCCATATATAGTGGGGTTAGGTGCTTTATGGGGGGCAGGGATGAGATGGTGCAGCAGCAGTAACGTGCTACTAGAGAAAGATGATCTGTTGTGGCTACGAGTGCCTGATTGATCCTGTGGAGTAAGGTTCATCCATCTCCGTCCTCCAGCGGCTGCTGCTGCTTTTACCTCTAGCTGCTTGCTTGTTCCCTCTCCTCCGTTCCCATTCTGCCCTGGTCTCAGCTGCAACCGTGCTGCTGGGTCCTGGCCCTTGGTTGCAGCAGTGATAGGGTCTATTGGAGTGGAAAAGGAGGCTGCTGCTCCAAGCTCCCCTTGGCTCAGTGATAGAGGGAAAAGGAGAGCTAATTAAAAACTGGTCTACAGCGTTACTTCGTTCTTGTCACTCTGTGTGTGCCACTGTCATTAGACAACCTTTAAGGCCCTTCAACTGAAATACCCATTCAATTTCTCAACAGAAGAAAGATTAAGTATCACCTAACATGGAATGATGGAGATAAAACAAGCTTTAGTATGAACTTAAAATACAATATGTAGAACATTTAGATGCATGCATGTATTGTGATAACTGTGTTAGACCAAAATCTAATTAAAACAACAACATGCAACTCGAGGGAGCTTGTGCAGCTGTTTTTTAAAGCATGTTTTTCGTTGCACTGCACATTCATACAGTACCTGTCACTAGCTGTCAAAATAATTATTCCCTCAGGGAAAGGAGAGAAAATGACTATATGTCAATTAGCGCAATTTAACAAAGGGAACGTCAGTCAGTTTGAATAAGTGTGCTGTGATAACAGTGACTTCTTAATTTGCAGACTAATGTGTCACTGTAGGAATTTTTGAATTAACATTTTTTTCACAGTATGATAAACCATCAAAGGCAGCATACAAGCCAGCCACGGTGGTGTAACGTGGTGAAATTGGACAGTTTTGATGTTTGATGATGACGTGAGTTTAACAGTAAAGTTCTGACACTAAGCAAACCTCTGATTTCCAGATCTATTGTGTATTCTGTCAATCACATTTTACCTCTGACAGTTGAAAGTACAGAGAGACAGTAAATGCAATCTCAGAGCTTCACTGGCCTGTGCAATATTACCTTCATGCATGAATACTGTCTACATTATGAGCCAGAGTTGGAGATGAGAAAATTAACTTGGACCTAGGTAATACTGAACAGTCAAAGGAAATGAAGTTAGGATGGTGAGTGGAGGAATAGGCACAGTGTTGCCTGTACTGTGCTCGAAATGCTCTTAGATTCCTCACATGATCATCATTGTCATACATAAATAAGAAAGACCTTTGCATTTCGAAGTATTGGGATTTATAACCGTCTAGGCTTAACAGTAGGAGTACTTCGCTGCAGACCACCAATGAAATAACAGACAGAGACAAAAAGAGGGGTGTGGGGGGTTGGAGTGGGGTCTGCATATAAATATTTAATTAGTTGTTAATGAAAAGAAGTCATTAGGATTAATTCCTCCTTAAGGCTAATTTAAATGTTCTTTTGCACTTCTTGTGAGAGTAGATGTTGCTGTGCAAGGGACTGACATGATGTCTCCATGCTGTCCCATAATGGGGCTTCAGCTGTGGACAATAGCCAATCATTCAAAGCAGTGTAGCACTAACGAGCTCACAAGTCTTAACCAAATACATAATTAGCAGTGATTCTGAGCAGCTTGTTTTGCTCATGAAAAATATGAAAAGAAAAAAAACAAACCAGGGCGATCATTAGCTTACCTTCCAAAATGCAAACGTAGCTGTGTTGTTGTAGACGTCAGTGGTGAAAGAGAATCTGCCTGCAAGCCAGAATATTCGCAACAGCACATTAATTGAAACATATCACAGGGGCTGCCTGGCGCCCCGATTTGTTAAAATGTCAACATAGTGAGTGTAAAATAACTTTAAAGGTCTAACATTACCAGCTTTGTAAATATCTAAAGACACTCTTCTTGAATATAGCCTAAGGCTGCGAGCACGCAGTTTGTGGCTGATGATTCTAAAACTTTTTCTTTTACGGTCAGATAATCAATCTTGCAGCTGAGAGACCTGTATTGAACTGAAGACACAGATGAATAGCCCATGTTCAGACACAATCAACCACTTAAAGTGGAGCAGAAATAGCAGTGGTGAGGTGACAGTACGCCCTCATCCACAAATTGCATTCCACTATGTCCTTCATCTGTGCAAACCTGACATCGGTATCAAAGTGGCCTGAGAAGTAATGGCTCTGCCTTTTAGCAATAGTCTAAATCCCCACCATAGACTTAGTTGCTGAACGGACATATGTCAAACTTGAGGATCCAAGTAAAAATTGCTTGGTCATTTGGCATGTGATTTATTTCTGCAGGCCATTCCCCCAAGAGCCTGGAGGGGTTGTAAACTAAGCTGTTTGCACATTTGCTCTTGAAACACCTAGCAACAGCATAATAACAGCTTGCAGGCCAGGGAAGTAGAGAAGTATTACTTTTTCAAAGTTGCACATAGCTAAATATAACATCACTTAAGGGATCAGGCATCTTGAGCAGAATCACAAAAAGCTCAATTGGGGGTATCAAGGCTTTCTGTTGATGGATTTCCCTGCTGTCGATGAAGGTGTCATTGACTGATAATGATCATTGCACACTAGGGTAGTACACATTTGTCTGGGCTGAAACCTGCAGATACTCATTATTAGATCTAACGACCATCTGTCTATGAGGACTTTGTCTGTCACCCTTTGATGATGTCATCCTCGGGACTAGTGCCAAGACAACATTTGCTTGGAAGCAGATTCTGGATGTGGGTGGGAAACAGACTTAGATTATCAGGGTCAAAAGACTCTTGCTCTCTCTGTTTTGTGCTTGCCCAACGATAACTAAAAAGACTTGTCAATGGGACCCTAGAGTGTATTCATATTCCCTGCCAGCTCCCTCTGTGATCACTGGCACATCACATAGCTTTGGCCAAAGTAAAAGCCAATCTGGGAGAGAAGAGACTGAACAATCTTCCTGTATGTAAACCTACACATGGCATTATTGAAATCCGTATTAAAAATAGGGGCAGCAGTATCTTAGTTGCTAGAGCAGTTGTCTACAAACCCCAGGGTGGGGGGTTTGATTGCCGGTTCCTTCTGGGTACATGTTGAGGTGTCCTTGGACATGATACTGAAACCCCGTAGTAGCACCGTCATCTACTGCTGCTGTCCAAACAACAATTTTTTTCAAGAGGATCAATAAAGTATGTCATCACTTATTATTATTATTATTATTATTATTAAAGGAGACAAAGTGTTGATGACAAAACGCATGTTTCCCATGTTCTAACATGAACAGTTTTGCCTCATGAATTGTTATAAATGGACTATCATACTTATATACATTTATCAGCCAAACGTTAAAACAACCTGAAGGCTTTTAATGTTCTGGAGGATAAATGTAATGCTAATCAAGAAAGACCAAAGACTGTTTAGAATGCCTACTGTCCACTACAACATTTAAACAGGAGATAGATTTAATGTTGTGTTGTTTAACAACCTATTTATATATATTTTTTCTATTTAGATCCTAGATAGATCTTGGAAGTCCTTGGTTGCTGACTTTTGACTGGACTTCACACCTTTTAGAAAATAGCCCCTTTTAAACAGAATTTTTAATGTAACTTGTAAAACATTATTTTAATTTATATAATATTTTTCTTTATTGGCTTTGAAAGTAGTTATTGTATTTATGTGATAAGCTAGTTGGCCAGAACACTGAAGAATGGAGTTTACCATAAGACTGATACATTTATTTCATACACTCTTGTCTTGCTTCTCTGGTTGTGGTTGCTAATAGGATAATCAAATATTTGTAGAGAATGGTCTGTTGCAAAAGCAGCCCAACTGAGGCAAATCTACGCAGTACTAATTCTTATATGGCTTTCTCTCATACTTAAACTTAAAATATTTTCAGAACTCACAAATCACAATGGAGGCTGTTGGCATCATTGTTTACTGCACACCACACAAAATGGGGGAGAGAGAAGCAAATTAACACAGCAAAATTGAAGACTATTTTATAGGAGCACAGAGACTGGGAACTTTTAAGTATATGCTTTTTATATCCATGTGTACGTGAGGAAGCATACAAAAAAGAGCTTGTTGTCATTAATGCATTTTGTTCCCTCTTATTCCCCATGCCTCTCAGTGCTTTTCTGCTTAGAAAAACAACTCCCTTCCCTTCTAACACCTAACTTGCATTGGAAAGGCGTAGCTGCCAGTGTATTCACATATTTCTATGATTTTGAGGGGAAAGAAATAAGCATTTTGTTTCTTTCTCAATTAAAAATAATTAGAAAGTTAATGAAAAGTTGATGTCTTGTGTCAAATCATCAAATAAATAACATTTAGCAACAATTTAGTTTTGGATTTCAGTTTGTGTGGCTTGTCCCCCCTTCACATTATGCTCATATAACTGTATTGTGCAAACAAATAATGTCTTAAAAGTAAAACAAATGTCACACGTAAACACAGTTTAAGGCCTGATAACTGTGATAATATACTGTGTACACTGCAAAAATACTATTACTGTGCAAAGATATAGTCAGTGCTATACAGAGTGATTGTGCATGAACAATCTTGGTAATTTTATACAGTACTACCCCTGAGTTGATAATCTGTTATTATAATCAAGTCATTCCCCTTTCATAGAGTAATGCTGCCAATAAATCTTTTCAACTCCTGAGCTTTTAAAATGGCCTTTGTAAAATAAAAACCCACTTCCATGGTGCAAATAGAAATGTATTCATAAGCCGCATTGGACAGCAAGAAAATCTAGGCAGAGTTAAACTAAAGAACTGCCTCCAAAGAAAGCACCACTGAAAAAAGACTTTGTAGAAAAAGGCCTGTTCATACAGGTATATCTGAGGTTCATTCAGATTCTTCAGAGTAATGTGCAGGGACAGAGGTATACTCTCAGTAAGCCTCACTGTGGCACAGAAATGCATGACACGGTAAAAGCTTAATTTGGGTACAATTATTGTTCAGTGCAATACCTGCGATCATAATGCACCTCAGTAATTAAATACATACTATAATATCAAGCCCACATATGTCACTCCTGCACAATGTTGAGCAGAAATCACATCATCTCACCAGAATAGAGCATGGCTCATCTTTTCAGCACTGCTGATCAATATAGGGTGCAAGCTTTATAGATGACTGCCACATTGTCACAGTCAATACTATGGCAAATGGCAATTATGGACGCATTATGAACAATTTCATGGGTGAGCTCCCCTCGCCTCTTGGCAATATGGTTCCTATGACAGATTTGGCACTGGCGGTCTTGCGACACATCTGCCTTATTGCCTGTGTTTGGCTCACTCACTCAATCTGACATATTTGGATGTTCCATTCAGTCAACTACAGAGAATTGGTCAGAGGAGAAAATAGATTTGTTCAGGGATTTGTGTGAGTCTGTCTGCAAATTGGGTGTATATCTATATTCATGTAGTAGAGTAAACATGTGTGAATGTTTATGTCTAATATAGCATGTGTATGCATGTATGTGACACATGTGCAAGTAACATTTTAAATATTTTACATTTGTTTATATGCAAGTGTGCCTAAAACAACATACACCACATGCTGAGTTTCTGCATTTCCTTTTACAAGCTGACAAATATATTTGGTCATCACACATTAGATATGCTAGTCTTAAAATTAATTATCAGTTAAAACATACTGTGTGGCAAACACAAGCCGTGTTTTGTAATGTTGTTTTTTCTTTTTGTCATTTGTTTGCTTAAATTTTATTTAGTTTTGCCCTCAAAAGCATGGTTGAAATTGTTGTTGTTGTTCTTTTGCTGCCTACTGTTCTTTTCTTTATACTCACCCCAACTGCTGGAGGTTTCTTCCCTTAAATGGATTTTTTCCTCTCCACTTTCGCCCAGTGCTTGCACAAGTGGGACGGTTGGGTTGTCTGTATAATTCTATATATGGTTGTATTCCGTAAGGTCTTAAACCTTACAATGTAATGTGTCTTGAGATGAATTTTGTTGTGATTTGGCGCTATATAAATACATTTAAGTGATTGCAGTTGGTATTGCCTTGCTAAATTAGTAAACATCAGGCTATAAATAAGGAAACATTTTTCACCATTTAGCTTTAACTGAAAATAGTATTTGGTCTTTCACCGCTAGAAAGATAAATGTGACAGAATTATCTTGATTTTTTTTGGGATTTTTACTATAATACAAAAACTAAAAGAGTTTTATTGAGCTAAATTCAGTAAAATTACAAGTTTGTTTTGTTGCATTTTAAATTTTCTGAAATATTGTTTATAGCTACACTAATGACTAAGAGAACAAATTCTGTTGTTATATTATTATTATAAAACATATGACTATGTCCACAATGTCTGCCACAATGTCAGCATTTTGCTTAATGAAATAAAAGTGGAAGGTTAGCTGGCTACATCTCTGTCATCTAAGAGACACAGTAGTAAATAAAATAGGCAACACATTTTCTAAACTGGGTCGTTTAATACAAGTCCAACACCATATTTTGGAAGATTTTCTACTAGTAGTGAGTTTGTACAATCTTCATGCTTTTTTCTGTTTTTCATTTGTCATGTAAAAATTTATTTAGTTTTGCCTTTAAGTGACTCCATACATTAGCTACCTACACTCTTAAATTTAAGTAACATGTTAATGGTAGAAATTCGAGCCAGTGGAATGAAATTATTTAAACAATAACACCCCCTGCAACTTAACTTTACAGAATAAAACTTTCATCAGTAGAAAATAAAACTTGATCCTAGCTATTTTTGTGCTAACAAATATGACTGCCGGGGAAGAAAGGTGTGAGCAAACAGGCAGAGGTTTGGGTAATGACTAAATTTTGAGTCATACTGTGTGTCCTAGCTTTTTGTATGTCCACTACACAAGCTCGCTTCTGGGTAAGTAGGTATTGCTGTTGTGACACCGACGTTGGACTTCGTCACCCGGTGTAAAACACATGCCATCCTATCCTTGCTCTCTCCTGTTTGGGGCGAATTTAATTGATCCGGGCAAACCGCAAACGCCTCTGAGGTGGCTTCGCTTCAATTCACAACGCTGAATATTTCAGGCGGGAATTGGCTCTTTTTTTTCTCCCCCTCTTGAGGTGCACACTTTCTTTCCTGGACACTCGTATTTAAGGATAAACCAGTGAGAGTAATTATCCCTGCATTGTTGTGGAGGCAGCTCGGAGGAGGGAATGGATGCGGGCGAGCAGAGGCGCACCGAGGCATCTAAATGACAGCGCCAGCTCCTCTGTGATGCAGCTGTTTATCCTGCTTGTGGAAAAGCCAGGACACCCCGACGGCTGCTTTTTCAAACGCTAAGAAGCGAGATATCAGCCGATATTCATCGTTCAGCACGTGCTGAGACCGCGTATGAGGACCGAGGAAAGCCGTATGTCCAGTCCACCTACTGCCACCGCTTTGATTTTCCAAATCAGAAATTGCTTCTTTTTTTTTTCTCGCTGAGGTGTTTAGTCTGATTGTTATTCACGTCTAAACCGCGATCTGCTTCTTTCTTCTTGTTCTTGTTTTTTTTTTGTGTGTGTGTGCAGACGTGTCCAGTGTTTGTGATTTTCGTTACGAGTGTGGATGCCAAATATCAACTCGGTAATATTACAGAAGTGTGCGAGGAGCGAGCAGCGTTGGCATCTATCCATGCGCGCTCCTCACTGGGCTATTTTTTTTTATGGAACTGTGAACACAGCTGAGGTACAGTACAACACATGATTTGTCTAGCTGTACTTTCTCCAAGTGTCTTCATGTAAGGACGAGGTGCTTTGAGGATATCTTGCTATCATCACGCTGTGAACGTGTGGCTGTTTTGCCGGGTGTCATCGACGCAACATCTCTCGCTGCATGAGAAACACATGCGTGGAAGGGCGTGAACTAGCAGACACTAAACCTCCCTCGTATTAATAAAGCACCTACTTATCTATAAAGCCAGTTTTGCTCCTTTTGCAGGCACCTCTACCCTTCATTCATCAGAACTCATCCCGGAGACACGATGGATCTCAAAGCAGACTCGGAGGACATAGAGTACCAGGAACCGGCTCCTATTGAAGTTTTCGCCAGCAGGTCCACGCTGCATGGCATCTCGCACATGTTCACTTATGAGCGGATGTACATCAAGCGCACCCTGTGGATTTTGTTCTTCCTGGGCTCCGTGTCTGTGCTGGTGATGGTGTGTGTGGATCGGGTGCAGTTCTACTTCCAGTACCCCCATATCACCAAGCTGGACGAGGTGGCGGCTCCTAGGATAGTGTTCCCTGCAATCACCTTCTGCAACCTCAACTCCTTCCGCTTCAGCCGGGTGACGCGCAATGACCTGTACCACGCTGGGGAGCTACTTGCCTTGCTCAACGGCAGGTATGTGTCTGGTGCCCATGTACTTCACCTGTGTATTTAGGTCTGGCTGTAGCATACAGCAGGTCTGCCTGTTGTTTGCATGATGTCACAACCAAGTCTCTTGATGAACGAGTGCTTTTATAGCCGAAATCTCTTTGACTTCCTGCCAGTCATTAACCCACCTCAGCTATAACAGCCAGTTTCTTCTTTAATGCTGATTGAAACAAACCAACATTCAGCACACAGCCTCCTGCTTGCTGCTTGGATAATAAGGTTTTGCCTCAGGGAAATCCATCTGTGAGGATTAAGTCGTTTAGTTAGATTTAGGAGTTGGTCCTGTCCACTGCACAATATGAGTTATCTGATAAGATTGAGTCATTTGGCTGAAGAAGTGCAAATTATAATTTTAAAGCGGTTCTGCTGTTGTCATGATGAAGTTATTCTATTTGAACCACAAAATCACTAAATCTTTAAGTCTGCTCACTGAGAGACAAAAATCCTTCTTTATAGAGTCTGTAAAGGGAAGCAGTGTAAGGCCTAGCAGTCTAACTCTATTAAGTACGAGTGAACTTCGAACTTTCATGAAATTTATATAGTTTGAGTGGAAGTGAAACTTTAATGTCACTGTGATGTCCAAATAGTTTCAGGCGAGATCCGATGTCACATGAAAGTGCAAAACAGTGCTTTTATCCGTCTCACTGGTTGTCACTAGAAGGCCACAGGGAGACATGCATACAACATGGAAACAGGGAAATGGACCGACCTTAGCCTGAGGTGATGTAGAGAGAAAAAAATATATATTCTGGATAAAAGATATTTTCTGAAAGCGGGGAAAATGTTCAGCATTGCAGTTGGTTATTGATGATGTAATGATATTATAGATCATGTTTGCTGATACATACATAAGCTGCTGAATGTATGAAACCTTCTGCGACAACATGAAATACACCCTTAGCATTAATCTGTTAAAATATGTTGATACATTGTTTGATTAAAAAATGAAAAGGAACTCTTCTTTTTTTTTAAAATCACAGATCATGTGGTTCCCCCAGGTAACAGATAATGGATGAGCTGTTTCTAAGTGGTTAATATAAAATGATGAAGGAGAAAATGCCGCTAGTGCAACTCCTTGGCTCATCATTTTACACTTCATGTGATATGAATATCTCAATATTGGATAAATAGATGAGTGGATTTTTAAATCCCATGCTGACAAAGTGTGGGGAGACGTATGTGCGATTCACAGCTGCCATCCCCTCCGTTCGCACTTGTTGCTTCCTGCTGTGCTTTGATCATTTAGTCTTTCAGCAGCCATAACAAGCTCACCGATAACTGATGAAAGTTTTGACTTGAAGTTTCTTTACTTTTTCTTTCTTCTGTCACCCAGCTTGTTCTGATCTCATTTGCAAGTACATTACAGATGACCGTCCTCTTCTTTGTAAAATTCACACGTGCACAGACACAGACTGGGCTCACTGCACTTATGCAAAAGTAAGAGATCTACTATACACAAGTAAATCTAAATACCACCTTCAACACATTACTCAGCCTATTTTTAGTGTATTGATCCACACAGCTCTGCGGCTCAAGGCACAGTCAGAGAGTACCTCTGTGGTACATGCTAGAATGACATAAATCCAATTTTCCAGTTTTTTATACTGGATATAGTTGCTCTGTGACCTCTATATATGCATCCATATTACAGGCAGTAACCTTACAGGAAGGCAATAGATTCCTTTGCTTGGGGCTGCGGTTCTAGTGCTTTGTATGGAATAAATTTCAAGCAGTGTGCCTACATCTTACATGGATTTGTTTCTCTGTGTTTTTACTGTCAGCTGTAATCCTAACTATTAAAATATCAACATAGGCTTTCACTTCTTTGATTTATTAGCGGAAGTTCAGCTAGATTTCTTGGGAGTAGTGAAATGCACATGAAAAAATAAGGGCGAAAGCAACACAGGAACAATAGGAAGCTGAAAATGAAAGCTGTGGCACTTCAAGTGACATTGGAACCAGTTGACTTTAGATGGAGGAAGGGAGGGAACTACAAGCAGAGGCAATTAACTTGTGTCTCGTAAGCTGTGTGATGAACAAGTCTTTATCCCCGTGTAATTAGTGCTGTTTGTTAAGCTACAGAGTTGTCCCGCTGATTAACACTCTCTCATCTCTCTCACACTGTTTCTTGCCCGCTCTGTTTCATTTGGCCTTGGGGGAGATGTCCTTTTACTTTCAGCCCACTCCGAGATCGGCACAGTAAGTGAGGTTTTTGTAAAAGATGTTGATAGGAGGTATTACTCTCTCACACTCTTGGAGGCGAAAAAAGTAGCGTGTGATATGCACTTAGGAGGATAAACAAAACAACGGGGGAACAACTCGACTCTAACTTGTAGATAAAAAGTTCCTATGGCTTCCTGTTAACATTCCTGTTAAATTAAACATTGATTGGGTGGAAAACATTTCAGTGGTAAACTTCTGGATATCAAGCGACATGCTGTGGGCTTTTGTTAGAAAAAGGCAGAAGAAAAACAAAGTGTCATGTTGCTGTGAGTATGTGTCTATCACTGTCTCAGGAGGAAGCACCAGCCAATATTCACTCTTGAGGTGCTGCCAGGCTGTCTTAGATGCTGTGAGGTTTATAGCTGAGCTCCTAGTAACTTCACCTTAACTTACTCCACCCCAGCAGTTCTTGTACAAAAAAAAACAAAAAAACCAACCAATTACCTTCTCATTGTGTTTACGTGCAAGTCACACTTGATAGTGCGGAACATTATGAATAAATTGCTAAATTTAATTTTTATTATGTCGCAAAGGCAATTATATTATAATTAACAAATGAAAGGTCATTTAGGAATAGGTGCTGGTAATGTGCTTTGCTGGCAGAAAGTGTTGGATCAGCTCATGAAAGTCAGAGAAGCGAGTCTTTTGCTTACACAGTTTCCGAGGTTTAACATGTTTCCTGAGCTTGCAAACATACTTTAAATTCCCATAAGCTGTGGGTGAAGTGCCACAAAATGTAATGCCTGATAACTCTGACTGCGCTAGTCTCAGTAATATCACAGGACCTAATCAGGATGTGACTGCTGTGAAAAAGTGCTTGGGAGAGCACATGTGGAGGCCAGATCATAATGCCGTGAAAGAGCAAGAGTTCCTTCTAAAGCAGATTTTTCAAATGTGAGTTCATTTGCATTTATATTGTAATTGTTTACTAGAGAGACTATTACCACCGGAGAGACATAAGTAGCCAATTCAGTGTTTAGGTAAGGTTTTTAACATATCAAATGCGACACATTATGGCAAGGTGTAGAATTAGTTTAGTATTCATTAGTGGATTTTGCTTCATTGGTGTGTTTGTATGATTTCTTCTCTGTATAATAGAGGCGTATTTGGGTTTGCTTCACCCTCAGTGGTCCTTATTTGCATTTCTACGATCTTAACTAAAGTGGCATAATGTGTACATATTATAGGTACAATATAATTAAGATTTGTCAAAACTCTGCCACCAGGAATCATTCCAACTCCATATACTGATTTAGAAATCATTTTCAAGGACACTGCACAAGCAATATGATCCTCATTAATGTTTGAGTTAAATTAGTGCTAATAAGATAATTACCTGAGATTATATCAAGATGTGTTTATTGTTGTGTGACACAGCCTGAGGTGTTTAATGCAATGGAGTATTAACTGTTATGGAGGAAGATTATTTATTTTTTTTTATAAGTGAGGTAGTGACCTCAGAGAGTACAGTTTTGATACACAGTCTCACTGTTGAAGTTCACTTCGAAAATCAGTGGTTGCTCATATCTACTCACTTCTCTTGGGGTGGTGAAGTGATGCAGATGCTTCTTCATTCGTTTTAGTCCCCACAAGAAAATTAAAGTGCTTGTGGCCCATAATCCAATTTAGTCTCCCCCGCCCCTACGCAGTGAGTTTGTTGTGATTACTTTAGGGAGCAGTGGCAGGGCAATATTAAAAATCTAACCATATTATTGTGATTGTATGCGCTTCAGCTAAAGCCTCCTGACTTGGGGAGCTGAGCATGGCGTCTTAAGTGCTCTCCTGGCAGCTTTGTGTTGCTCATAAGACACTGGCTCAGGGTACAATTCAATTAGGTTCAGACTACACCACAACAGGCTGTATCTTCTTATTAGAATAAAGCATGACAACGTCCTGATGTAGTCTCAGTGTGGGCGACAGTAATGAAGTAGTTTTGAGCAGTGATCCTTTTCATCAAAGATCCAACTCTTTCACCCAGCAACTGGTCTGTCTGCATAGTGTGGCCTGTAATTTTGAGGGTCCTTTACATTACTGTTTCTGTCAAAGGTAAATGGTCTATTAATTGTCTTTGAAATTTAAATTCATGCAATAAGTCTCCTTAAGATAAAAAGTAATGAATAAATATGATGTACTGCATGAAAATATGTTATACAGACTAGTCTGTTTTTATATGTAGTTGATCTCTATTCTCACTCTATCTGAAGCCCACACATATTTCATGTTAATGAACCTCCTTAAAAAGGGTGTAATTAATACATTTAAGCTGCACCAGCCATCTATAGTGCATCATCTTATCACACTGTCACACACAACTGCAGTTAAGCATTGAGCCTATATAACCCCAATTTGCAACAACTGCCAGGTGTATTAAGGACAACGTAGCAACCGATGAATAATCTTTCTAGAGTTAATCATCTATTAAATCTCTGTATAAAGTGTTAGTCTTAGTACACTGCGGTCTGTTAGTCTGTTGTACCATATCGCTGCTGCTTCTGCTAATTCTTTTTACATGTTTTATTTAAGACACTTTAAATAAAAATGTGAAGGCAGCTGCTGCTATTACAAATGAAAGTTGAAATAGTACCGCCATAATAAGCCAGGACTGATTTGAAGTGTTTGCTTTGAATATCTGGAGAAAGTTACAGGCCGACATGTTAAACACTACATGACAATATTGATATTTTACTCGGTGATGTTGCTGCTTTAATAGGTTTCACTGGTGAAATATAGAATATCCTGCAAACATTTATTTGCTCTTAGGCGCCATGTTACACATGTTGCCATGTGCAATTTGACAACAGTATTATGTGAAATTCATTTCAACTCTTGGTTACAACAGTAGTCCCAGACTTCTCTGTCACAGCACCATTAACTCCGTCCAACACGAAACATGACACATTCCCATCTCTCTTCAGTGTTATGAGCACAGTAGAGAGAAACAGTCCTCATTTCAAATTACAGCACATACTGTCTAACATGGTGAATATTTTATTTCATTCTGTTTGTAGCAGGTAAACAACACTGTGACTGCCGCAGAACTTATTACATTCCTTATAATTTGGTTGGGGCATGAGTTGGAAACATATCACCAATTGAATTTTAAGGCAGTGCTCACAAAAGAAATAATGTAATATTTCATTTTTTATTCATGGATCGACTTCCATTATTCCCATCATCAAGGGACAACATCTTGTTCATGAGCACAGACAAAGTTTGACCTTGTGGAATTAAAAGATGTTCATTAAGATTTACCACCAATTACAGTTCCAATTAGTACCTATATTCACAGATTTATTATCATAGGAAAAGTGTATGTCTTTGTTTCTCTTTGTGTCTCATGCTTTTACAATTCTGGTTTCTTCAGCTTTGGGAGATATTCATGTTTGCAGTTGTAAATTATTATAGCACAACACATGAACCAGCTGTTATGACATGGCTTGTGCTCTTTCACATTACAAACAAATTCAGGACTTCATATTAAAAACCGCACCTTAACCATTTTGCAATAATCTTATTAGGAAGAAATTGCAGAAGACACTATCTAGTTTCTAAGTTAATTCAGAAAACCATTATGCAGTCTGTTACAGTGCTATTCATGCTGATGGACTCTGTGTGTCCTAACAAATTATTCTCCTAAGTGTCTGTCAGTAGTGCTTAATCTTAGCACTCCATAATTTGGACGCTTGTGCCGCTGATGGCCCATCGCTCAGCAGGGGTCACGGATAGGCAGTCTTTTCTCTGAGCAGGGCCACACCAGTTAATTGAGGTTAATTTATATCTGTGAATCACTGTGAGCAGGTGCTGGAGGTTGGTACTTGTTGTCATGCATTGGAATGTCAGAAAATATTATATATAGGCACTGAAGTTAAGTTTAACTTTGGTGTTTGTTGATCCACACAAATTAATCACACTTTCAGTATACGTTTGTGTGATCATGTGGATAAAAGACTGGCGGAACAGAAGGATGTGTGTCTGCTTTCCAGCATTATACAACTGATTATGTTTTGCGCTGGAAAAAAAGTTGCTGCAGATGCTATGTGAAGTGTTCTGCTTTGATTTAAATGCTAAATAGTCAACATACGCTTTTCAAGAGTGTGTATTATAAACATTGTTATGCTTACTATGTGAAAATGCTCTCTCCCCACAGTTATTCCTAATTATCTGACAGAATGATTAACATGATTGTGTGAAAAAGAAATACTCCCATTCTATCAATAATGAGCTATTTTGTCCCAGTCAGCGCTGTCCATGGTGGCTGGCATGCCACAGCTAGACTGCCAGTTTCAGACAACATGTGGATAATATTGTGAGTGCTTGCTAACTGCAGGTCTGGAAGAGGTAGCGTGCATGTACAGTATGCAATTTTGGTTCACTTAGAGGGCGAATATGCCGTTTTGTTCTGGCTTCTCTATTAATCTTTTACATGTCAGTCCCTATTGTCCTGCCAAAAATGCTGTCTGCCTGCCAAACTCTTTAAATGCACATTTCAAAATGGAATGCAGCTACAGCCGATGTTGTATCTCGCCGTATTTTCCATGAGAATTCTTTAAAGACGTGTACTTTAACATTTTGTATTTAAAGATGATTATGTATGTATTTTGTTGGGAACAATTTTTCACATGTAATTCTGAGATTTGTTTCTTTGAGAAAACAAAGAATAGGCACTCTAGTACAAAACAAAATGGTCTTTGTAATCATAGAATTACAGTACTGTTATAGTGGGCTAAGTAAGTGAGAGATGACAAAGGGTGGGTTATTGGCAAATGTTTATGTTGTATCAATGTGCCTGCCCCTGATCTATTAAACTAAGCCCAGAACCTTCCTGTCCAGGTACGAGATTCGGGACCCACACCTGGTGGAAGAAAATGTCATGCAGGTCTTGAAGGAGAGGGCAGACTTTGACAACTATAAACCCCGTCCCTTCAACATGCGTGAATTCTACGACCGAACAGGTCATGACATCAAGGACATGCTGCTTTCCTGCTACTTTCGAGGCACTGAGTGCAGCCCTGAGAACTTCCAAGTGGTGAGTCACGCAGTTTTAAGTCCTCTGCATGGCGAGCTGATGCCTGCCAAGATCAGGGTCAGCAGAACATGTTTACAATAGAAGGTCATACGGTCAGTGCTAATAAAAATTTTAAATAACATAAAATGATCTCTGTTACACAATTATCACTGAAAGTCGCTTTTGGGAAATGGCACTTAAAGTTTTATAACTTAAATTAAGGTGAATTGTAATGGCAAATTTTTTATCCTTAACTCAAACTGTGGGGCTCTGTCAGTTCGGAGCCCATTGTTTCCCCCTATGGACTGTGAGCCTATGTGTATACCATGTTATACAAAAAGTTAAAACATGTTGTTTTTCTTGATGAACCCTTGGTCAATTCCATAACATTTACTTTACGAGAAAATCTTTTGCTCTGGAAGATTTAGTGGGAGTGTTTATTTTTCTCATCTGTTGAATCGTTATAGACCATTATTACCTGGAACCTGACCTTTGCATCTGCTGTACAGTATACAGATTCATCAGATAAAGCTGCTGTTAAAAAAACACTAAGCTGTCTGAGGCACATGGTGTTTACATTGCCTGGTAGTGTAGCTTTTGTGTTACTGCACATTTTTGTGTCTGTCTAGAAAAACCCAGAGTATGTATTTATAGTGATATAGAAGCTGACTACATAGTTTAATTATTCTGAAGTTGATGTGCTCAGTTAGTTGGTAATGTGCATTTTACTGTCACCAAGACATACAGTACATTTTACTTGTTGCGAAAAGGATAAAACGTAGAAAAGAAACATTTATTTCTTCTGCTTCAAATAGTCACAAACTTTGTTTACACTTTGGAGCTGGGCAGCTAGTGTTCAGTGCATTTATCAGACCTTGTTGAGAGTGACTCGTTACTGGTGCTGGAAATGGAGTTCATGAGTTTGTTGACTCTCAACCATACATTAAATGTGTGGGTCATAATACAACACAGCTGCAGCATTGGCTGATTTTTCTTTTGTTACTTTAACCTCCTTCATTTAAAAGTTCACTTTTCTTTTGCTCTTCATTCAGTGTTCATTTTAAACAGTATAACAATGTAAATAGTAAAGCAATATTATTATTTACACTGAAAAATAATAAAACCTTTGAGGGGGACGCAAGGCAACTTCAACTCAGAAAAAATAGTTGGGAGTGACTGTTGCTTGCACAATAGATGCATTAGGGATCCCAAAATAATTTTCTAAAATCCTGAAATTAAAATAAAAAATCATAAGAGATACCATAACCCAGAAAGACGCCCAAACGAAAAAGCATCTTACAATACAGTGTTACACATTGTAACTGGAGGATGCCTGCTGTGGGAGCTAATCCAGACAGAACAGCTATCCAGCAGATGCTTACGCCAGAGCAGGTGGTGAATGATGATGGCACTGTATTAATAAAGTTGATGTCTCCTGAGAACAACACGGTAATTACGATGTAATACACATTTGTATGTGTCTCATAATGAGTCCAGTTGTCATATATCACTGAGTATCTCCTCTTTAATGCATTGATGAGAAGATGCTACAAGATTATTTTAGAGAAAGTGGCACATTTTGTCACTTGTACAGTAAGTTATCATTACCAAAGAGAGATAAACTGGGTATAAAATTCCAGTTATTGATTGAAGCCAGAGATATTTGTGCTTATGTGTGGTTCTTCATCTTTTTTATCTCTTTTCAGCAGAGAGCAGCCATAACATTGTAGCTATTAATGGTGTTTTTGAATCTTGAATCTAGAAGTGTATACCAAACTAGAAAATGGTATTTCCCCCTTTCTTCATGACTGCATATGAATAAAGTAGGAAAGCACATTACTGGTCACAGGTTTCCAGACCAGTGAAACAATGGTCTGGAATAAGTAGGAATAAGGTCTAAAATAAGTAGAGAATAAGTGTGAAACAAAGCAAGAAAAGGCTTAGTAAATCTAATTCCCTCTTTGTCACACTTACAGCCTGTGTTCCCTGAGTGGTTGTTTGAGGTACAATATCTTATGCTCAGAGTGTTTTTCCCCCATATCCTGTAAAACCATGTAGTACAGCAGTGGGCTGCAACATAACCCTCATGGTGCAACTCCTGTAATGTGCTGATGTGTCCACATTTACTGTAGTTTGTTGTGCTTATGGCACATAGTGCTACACGGGGCTCAGTTGTGAACAACCCAGCAGAGAGCAGTAATGGTTTGGGAAAAAATAAAAGTAAGGGGAAAAAAAGTATGTATTTAAGTATTAAGTATGTTGAACACTACCAATGGCAGACCCCAGAACACGGAAGCAGTAAAACTGTGATTAACACTGTTGACAGCTCTGCTTGTTTACCCCCAGCATCAGGGGCACGCCTGATCACTGGTTTCTGTTAAAGACAGCTAGAGACAAATGGTCTCAGCCACATATGACATCAGGATGTCCATTTACATCAAATCATTTTATCAGTACTCAGATAATGATGGAAAATAGAACAGTCAGCCCACAGCAGTAACACTTAATGCAGACTGAGAAGGTAGAAATTATCAGTGTGATACTATATAATCTTCTGATGGATGAACGGACTTGGATAGATTCTACCGTGTCAGAACTGATTTTACACTGTCAGGTTCACACTCAGGCGTTGAGTCCATTATCACATTACAAGTACAGTATGTCCATGTCAGAGACCAGTGTTTTCATCAATTGATGGCAACTGGTCTTAATACCTAATTGGACATAGTGTCATATAACCAATTTTCAATCATTACTTTTGGAACTGGTATCTCTCTCTATCTCTAACCCCCTCAGTTTCACTGATTTGGTCCCTGCCTTTTCGTTCTCCTTGGAAAGACTTTTGCTAATTAGGAATGCTGAATGTTTGGCTGACGTCTTTACAGCTCAGCTGATATTAAAGAACAGCAGGAAAGAAAAATGACCTTCAATTAATATTAATAGGTGGCCTACAGCTTCTGAACTACGTTTGCTGGAGATAATAGTAAAACACTAAAATTGAGCAAGATACAAAATCCATAATTAGATTTTTTTTATGACCTTGTGTTTAATTAAAGAGACATATACATTGACAAACGGAGAAATCATAAACGCACATACTCGTTTGAAGAAGAAAATTATTGAGTACATAGTCTATCTTGCTGCATCCCTAAGGACCACTCTGTAGATAATGTGTTGATAGGTGATTTATCTCACAGTCTGTAAGTTTTTTGTATTGAAGTATTTTGAACATTTCAAGACATCAGTGTCTGACTTCAGTCACCAGGGACAACTCCGACACACTTAAATGTTTCTGTGCAAGACTCGAAACTGGAGCTCAGGGGATTGGTAGAGAGCATAAGAGAGAGACTACACATGAGAGAGTAAGTAAGAACAAAAAAGAGGGAGAGAACGAGGCATAGGTAGACTTCTGAGGCACAGGTAACAACAAAGTCCCTTGGATGAAACTGAACATAATGGTCAAGTGCTGTAGACAGACACAAAGACACAAAACAACATCTGCCAGAGCAGTAGCAGCAATAAAAGTACTATCAGTAGACACACAGGTTTGTGCTCATTTACCCCCTCATAGCCTGCAGAACTGCACTGTACTGTATCTTCCTTTTGCAGCTGCTCAATTGTTCGTCCAAAGACACTGAAGTATAGCTACTCAACAGGTCTCTCCTTTCCACTCACAAAATGTCAGCCTCTGTCCAAATGTTTAGAGATAATCATATTTTAGATTGTGTAGATTATGGCAGTATTTGGATAAATCTGTCGATTATGTTTGTTTTCTCCATGTCCCTGTCAGTGTCACTATAGGTAAACAAGCTAACTAAAGCTTCCCTTGTTCTGGATTCTGCTAACAATATTTCAGTTTCTTTGTTAGCAGCCTAATTTGGTCTGCTATATTCACGACGATGTCGAGCTGCCAACAAAGTGATAAAAATATCAACCTTAAATATCAAGGACATGCTCCTATAATTAATTTGTTTTGAAACAAAATGCAAATATACGGTAGTAATTTAGTTTGCAGTTAGTTTTTTAGTTGACATTTTATTCCTTTTAAAAAGACAGAGACTTCAAAAGTGCCTTTCCTTCTCTTATTGTTAAATTTAAGCTGTCTTGCAGGTTAATTAAGATAAGCACAAGGTGTGAGCTGGTATATTGTATGTTAATTAAACTATATAGAAGTATATTTGTTATACTTCTCTTTCAGTTTCCCATTTAGTCTCCCTGTCAAGTGTGTGACAAACCACCCTCTCTCTACCTTTGCGTAACCCAGACTCTTACGTAATTACCACGGTCATTCTATTGAGCTATTGGATCCATCTCAGCTGTCCGTTGACCCTAAGAGTCCACCCTTGGTGGTACTGAGAATTATCGCTAATGAAATGTGATCAATAGAGAAAGCCTCCTGGAGACACCTGCCCATGGATCAGATTACTCAAACCCCCTCTGAATCAATAGGTTAGGTCAAAGGAGTTGTTGACATCTTTCTTAAATATAAGTCTCTCTTCACATTTGTACGTAAACTAATTGAAATAATTATAGGCCTCTGTAAACATATAGTGTTAACTTGACAGTTATTCTTTTTAGTCATTCTAGTGCCCCCATCTGTGTTCACAGGGACCGTATGTCATTGCTGAGCCGTGGTAGAAGCATATTGGTAGTCCTTGTAGGCTTTGAGCTCAGCTCCTGGTTTTTAAGCTTAACTCCTGATGTAATTTAATTTAAGTGCATTAACTACTGTGATGTGATGACTGTTGAAGGTTGAGAGTCTGTTGAGGTTCATGCCATTTGTAATATGAGAAATTCAAACATGCTTTAACCTCCCATTCCTCATCAACTGTTTTTGACACTCCTCACCTTTGTTCTACCCCTTTTTAATTTATTGCCATTCCAGTCTCATCCATCAGCTCCAAGCTGATGATTCTGCTCTTCTTTTTGGCTGGACAATTCCCACCACTTTGACTCTTGAGGATAAATCAATCAATTTGCTATTACTGTAGAACTCGAAGACATGGATCAGTTTGGTTGTTGCTGAGTAATGGATGCATCCCTAATTTAAAAAAAAAAAACAACTTTCCCTGCGAGGGTAAGAAGGCCAGGTTCTTGTCTTTTTCTCTTATCAATTGTGAGATTTAAAGAATTTTATAATGTGTTTCTTAAAAAAAAAAACAAGATGCTAAATCAAACATGTGACAAGGGAATGGGAGTGGACAATTCTTTAGTTCCCATACCACACCCCCCTCAGATCAACTTAGAAATCCCTTTCATGCGTCTGTACCATGTTCTTCATGAATTCCTTTGAATGGGTTTTAAACTGTAATGCTACTACAAATCTAAAAGTGATGTGTGGTCACTTTATTCCGTAGGTCTGGTTAAGTGTGTGTCTGTGTGACAATCGCTGGGAGTAGCTGGATGTCTTAACCATTTATTCAGTACTTCTGTTTTTTAAAGCTTAGGTCTCCTGCATGTGTACCTGAGGTTGTTTTTTAAACCGGGAATGGGGCAAGGACACTAGTCTTAGATTTTTGAAAAAGCCATGTCATGCCAAGCGTGGTCTTGCACCTTTTACCGTACCTCTTTGTTGTATTTTTAATTGCAGTGTAAAAGAGACATTTTGAAAAGATACTCTCCTAAAGGGTGAGGTGCAGAGTGCACGAAAGGTGAGAGGAGGAGGGAAACTCAGATGAAGGAAAATTCAGAGCAGGGAGCGATCTGAGAACCCATTAATTTAATGCAATCCTGTCCTACCATTACAAAAATGACTTTAATAATGAATTGGAGATATGTAGATAGGGAAAGAGTGACAGAAAGAAAGAAAGTGAGACAACTTATCCCTTGAGATCAGAGACTCTCACTCTAAAGTGCAGGGCTTTGAGAGGAAGAGACAGGAAGAGAAAGTGGAGGGGGCAGGAAACTGTCCTGAAGTAAGCATGTTGGTGTGTGCCAGTTGGGGGAGTCTCTGTTTGGCTCTGAGTTAGCGGTGCCAGGCTGCCAGTGGGAACAGACGAAGGAGGAAAGAGGTAGGGATTGATAGACACTGAGGAAGACCAGTGAGACCAGCAGCGCACTAGCTGAATGAGAAGCAGGGTATTCTGAGCTTTTCCTGCATGCACACTGTGTGTAAAGCTCTCAGCAGCTCCACTGCAGCCTGTATGGATCAGATTCTGCAGACAGCCTGAGCTATAATTCACATGGCACTAGCAGGTGGCACACTGCTGAGTTAGTCAACTAATTACCATCCGGAGTCCTATTAGTATGGCTGACTTTTTCTTTCTTGGTCTCCTTTCCATCATTTTTGTAATTGAGTAATGTTTTATAGGAAACCTGTTACATTTGCATTTTTACATTACTTTTGGTGTATTTTGTTCTTCCCTTTAGTTCATTAATGTCTTTTGATTCATGAAAGAAAAATGACATGTAAACATGATTAATGGTTTTGGCATTTAAAGTTGACTCTGTTAATTATAGTAGATGATTAATGACCAAGTGTGCATATGTGCTGTTTCCTGAGATTGCAGATTATAGATTTTGCCTTAAGTGTATTATTAAACATGACAGTTGGGAGGGTGAGCGACAGACAGGTCAGAAATACAATTTGTTTATTTCACAAACAACAGGGTACAGATAGTCGCAGTTTGTGTTTTAGCATCTGGGGATAAATCAAATGAGAAAAGCAGAACACCACTAGGTTATTATAAAACGGTATGTTTTTATCTTGCATACTTTGTCTTGATAATGTTTTATTTACGTTGTCTCTTGGCTCTGTCCATAAGCATGTTGATTTGAGTTCCTTTTGATTTCAGTGTTTTTTTGTTGTTTTTTCAATCGGGGCTCTGAAATTAAGAGCACTAACTGTGTGATGAGTTGTGATCTTGTTACACATAAGAATAACATTTTATAAAATCGTATTTTTATTTTCAATACATTAGTGTGTTTAAGCACGCAAGCAGGTACTTCCCAGGGCTCTGGTGCATCTGCTACAGTTTTGCTCTCTCATTAATGTTGAGGTAATTTTTGTAATTAGATCTAAAAATGGTTACCATAGGGCCTGGTTATAGGTTCAGATCAAGAAACACACTCACTGGCCACTTGATTAGGTATTCCTGACAGGCAACATTGTAACCTTGGAAAAATATGTTTCATGGCAAAGGTGATGTATTGGAGTGCATTAGATTGTACAAGTGTACCTAATGAAGTGAACAGTAAGCGTAAATAGCCTATATTATAGCTTAGAGGATCTCTTCTAATAAAGAAACACATGCCTCCTCCTTACAGGAAGTAGGTTATTCCCAGTTGGTAACTTTGCTTGAATATTTCGCAATCTTCTAAGGCTCATATGAAGAAGCGGTGGAGCTTATGTAAATACATGAGATACATGCATACGTTGAGGTGCGTCTGACACAATACTGGGTCAAAGAAGATTCTCCAAGCACACCTGACTAAACATCTAACCTAGTGTTCTTATACTAGGTCCTTATCTTGCACAGTTTTGATTTTGTTGAATGCATCTGTGGTTTCGTCACTGAGGGGGATATGATGATGTGGTTTTGATGTGTGTGAGTCAGTCCGTCAGTCAACAGTTGAGGACTGAAATAATAAAATATGTTTTGGATTTCTTCCTGTTGGAAATAGAGACTTGTCACTCAATGTTCAAGCAACCTCTGTGTGTCCTTGTTATCGTCTGTTCACCCACCATGGCCTGAAGGCAACAGCTCATCCAGCCATGTTTTTTGCATTTGTTTTCAGTTTCAGAGTAGCAACCGTGTGAAAGTGGGGCATTGGGAATATTGGCGTCTCATTCATCTGACAGTGACTGAGGGCAAAGACAAGTTTTAAGAAGAAACGAGATTCATAAATTCTCTAGAAGTAACAGAGTAAAAGATGGTTTTAAATTTCCAGAGCAATACATTTAAATGACACGAACAGTTTTGTTTGTAGATGAAGATCTTTGAGACTATTTTTCAGAGAAACTTTTTGTGTTGCTTCTCTCTGTCAGCTTATTTCTTTTCTATAAAAAAGTCTTTTTAGCTGGTGTGCCCTCTCTGGCATAACTAAAGATGACTTCAGCCTAAATATAGGCTAATATAATAAGTAACTTTAACTAACATTTTTGCCAAAAAACTATTCCTTATGTTAGGGTTCTACATTGAACAAGTTAGCGTTTATAAAATAATTGCAGAACTTGTGCCTATATTTAACTGTGCTGAATTTAAAGGTCATTCTGTATAAAAAATAAAATGATGAAAAAACTAATTAAAAGTTAAGATACAATTAGTACTAAAACACATTTTTGTGCCAGGCTTGTCACAGTAGACCTCCTAGAGTAACACTGTTTAAGACGCACTAGCTTCAGCGAGTGGATGCCGGACAGGAACTCATAGTTGTTGGATCAGTTTCAACAGATCAAACCTGCGTCCTGGCTTCCTGCTGTTTTTCAATACTGGGCGTCTTCCTGCAGAATCCCAAAGCATTACTGTCCCTTTTAACCTCTTTGTTGCTGCAGCCTTTATTTTTCTTTACTCAGCTTTTTCTTCCTAGCTGAACACATCTGTCAGTCATTATCTTTTCATGTCAAGTTTCCTCAGCTCAGAGTCTCTTTATCTCAACATTCCCTTGTAATGGATTTTTAAATTATTTTAACCATCAGTAGGGGGCTAGTATGGGAATTCAAAAGCATCAGAAATCACTTGCAGATTGCTGACTGTACAGTTTGCACCAGACCAGTTCAGTGTGTGCAGACCGCAGAAAGGTGCAAGCAGCATATTCATGCAGTCCATTTAATTTATAGCTCTATTCAGGATTAAAGTGTGTGTGTGTGTGTGTGTGTGTGTGTGTGTGTGTGTGTGTGTGTGTGTGTGTGTGTGTGTGTGTGTGTG